>OZ010790.1:283071176-283763782 GCA_963932465.1 Maratus speciosus | reverse complement strand
TTATCACTTGACTGATGAATTTTAGCTGATCGACTTTTTGATCTGTACTCAACTTCTACCTATGAACCTTGCTTTATTTCTTAAAGTCTACTTTTATATTATCTGTTTCATTTCTTTTACTTTTTAAATTATCTCTGCTTTTTGAATTTTGGATGTTCTTCCTTTTCTTGATATATTTTTCCCTTATGGCCAGTTTCTTCTGCATTTTTCACGTCTTTTTCTGTATTTGCTTGACTGAATTTTTTCGTATGGTCACGTTCTTCGCTAACCTTTCTAAAACAGTTTCATTGGTTAAAAACTTCACCACTCTTGCCCAGTAATTATTTTATTATATATGTGTAGTCATTTTATTATAAAATATAGAGCGTCAGACATTAACTAAAGTTAACACAGAAGTAAAAAATATCCCTATCATAGAAAACTTAGCTAAGCGTAACCATACCTCCAAATTACCCCACCTCAGAAAACAACTCATAATAAATAGAATTATAAAATTTATTATTAACTTTCTATGAATCTGAACTAAAATTAATAGTTTTTGACAGTTAATAATGATTTTAGAAGCAAGTTTATCAGACTCTTAAACTAACATACCATATGCAAAGAATATAAACAAGATAGTTTGTAAACATTAAATTTGTTTCCAGTTTCTAAAACCAAAGTAAAAATATTTGTCGTAATCTCAATATATGTCTCTAAAAAAGAATTAACTAAATATCTTAATTTAAAAAGAGAAAATAGGTGTTTTTCAATATACCCCCACCTGACCCTATCTCATCTCACTCCAGGTCAAACTCTGATTTTCGTTTGTTATCTTAACACTAACGAAGATATCATAACTATAATTTCAACAAATTTACTTTGATTTCTGTGAAATATGATATCATGATGAGAAGTGCTGGAAATTGCCACTATTCATATCTAAATAACTATGAGCTAGACATTCCTTTATTCAGATTTACAGTATTTATACTGTTACTGGCCAACATTCAGTCATTTTCAATGCATTACATTTAAGACAAATAAAATTAATATGAAACAAATCTATAAAATATCTTCATTATTGATAAAGTTATGAACGAAAATTCTGTTTTGTATTTTTGATTGTATTCGCATCGTATTTTGTATTTTTGTACACATGGTATTTTTGATGGAATAAATGAATTGAGATGATGTTTGTTTTAAAAAAATGTTTGTCTTGACCATATTATCTCTGCTAAAAGTTTGTTGCAAGATTTTAGGAACATCCTGTATGTTTGCAACCTCTGAAAATGATCAAAAACTCCAAACACTGATCTAGGATAGATTTAAAAACTTCCTTGCTAAATCAAAGGGAGTAGAAAATTTATTTTTGCTCATGGAACTAAGACGGAAGGAAAACAAGCGTACCTTTGCATTGGATCTTCCTTGCTGGCTGTTTGCACCGAATTTTTTCATTCAACGTTAATAGCCATGAGCACTTGCAGAAAAGGGCAGATAGTAAGGCGAAGTTATCGTTTAGTGTTAGAAGAATTTCAAGCAGTTCGTCAGCATAAAATCCCGACTGCACCTGCACGCTTCAGAAGTAATCAAGTTTGTCGACTTCCTTCTCGTTCTTGTATAATTCTATGTTCTTGCTGAGTTGCTACCATTTGAACAGATTGACAAATATTATTCATTTTTTCTTTAGTTTCATAGTCTTTCTTCCTGACAAATAAACAGTATATATGACCCTGTAAAGTTTTTCTTCTAATTTTTTTTCACAATTTGTCTTTGATTTTAAAATGTTTTAGAGTTTAAGAAAATATTCATTTGTTTTAATTCACAGAAGAAGCCATAAAATTTAAAATTTTATTAATTAAAAAAGTTTTATAACTATCCTCTTCTTAAATAACTCAAAGCAGATTTTTTTTCAGTAGGGGAGAGGGGGGTACCTTTGAACACTGTAAATATTTTCCTTTAAATAAATTATATTTTTTAAATATATACGGCAGCACAGTACTACTACTGCTTCAATGTAACAAGAATACAAAGCTTTACTATTTTGCATGCACACTACTGTCTAAGCAAGATATGTATATTTTGCTTTCTTGAATCTAAACTTAACAAAATAAAGTTGTAAGCTTTTTGTTGATAATCTTGTATCCCTAAAATTATAATTTACTATTTAATACCTAAATAAAGATGTTAGCTTTAACTTATAAGGTTTGTTTTATTCGAATTCTCAAACCTAATTGAGTAAATAGTTGTAATGCTAAACTCCATGTGATGGGGCACCATTGAACAATTAAAACTATGAAGTAAATAGTTATAGATGTATCTAAATATTATTATTGTTGAATTTTTTTTTTTTTTTAATATGAAAATTAAGAGATTAATTGTTTTTATACTTAATATGAAAGTTGTACTGGTGCAGGGCTTCAACTGCAGGCAAATTCAGGGCACATAACAATAATTCATGATTTAGCAGATTTGTCTAACAAACCCTATACTGTTTCATTTACAATGGTAAACATTATTTCTGGATTTCATAAAACAGTGTTTAATCCTTTTTCTATAACAATTTGAATGAAAATGATTTCCTTTTAGTTCAATTTCATGCAAAAAGAACTCTTCATTACATTGGTCAGATTAAATTGCTTAATGTCAGGTCTCTTCGTAAAAAAGAACATACGATATATTTTTCAGAGGCATCAGATATCAATTTGGTGGATTTTAAGGATATTATATAAAAAAATTGCCACAATTAAACATAATTGGAGGGATCCTCCATTGTGTCTCAACAATGTGCTTTGATGGATACACATTTGGTTAAATAATAAAAAATTAGTAATTTCAGATAAATGTAATTGTGTAATTTTATTCTTATTATTATATATATTGGAAATATATGCAGTTTTTAATAAAAACTGTCAATATTTTCATATTTTGTTTATTTGTTCAAAGGTGCCCCTAGCTTGTTCAAAGGTACCCCTACATGGGGCAGGTTTGAACAGAAAACTTTCAGCTTTTTAGAGCCTCACAGCATATTTAATTTATATTAAAAACTGTAATTTTTTATTTCATATGATGGAGAATTACATTCTTTCTCTCACGAAATATTTAAAATTCAATAAATTTAATTCAAGTAAGAAATATGTGGATTTTTTTTTAAATTGTTCAAAGGTGCCCCCTCTCCCCTATAAAGTATACTTGTAAAAAGCTCATTGTTTATTCAAATGTAAGTTTCTGTATTAAATAATATTTTAAATTTAATATTGTAAAGCCTTTAAACTTTGAAATATAAAATTATTCGCCCAGCCGAATATTCGGTTGAGTAGTTACTATTCGACTAGCCGAATATTCGGTTCACCTGTAGGCCGGATATTTGGTATTCGGCTAAAATCACTATTTGTTGTATCCCTAGTTTAGTCACAGTATTGAACCATTGTTTTTTTTTTGTTGTTACATATACAGGGCTGCCACTGCCGAATGACACTGAAAATAGTAGCTTTAGTAGCCTCCAAAGAAAAAAATAGTATCCAAAATAGTAGCATTTGTACAAAAATAGTAGCCAAAATAGTCGCATACTTACCTAAACAAATAGGATAAATAAAATGTCTCCATAATATTTGAAAGGTCTTTCTGAATGTCCACATCTTATTTCAGAGTCTATTCTTCTAATGAAGTCACTTTTTATACTTTTATTATAAAAACACACATTTTTACAAGCATGGATATCACATAAATGAAGTTGAATGAACATCATCATAATGAAATATTATCATACACAAAGTAGTCAGTTTGTGAATGTTTAATACTAATTCACATTATAATATGAAAATCAAAGGTCTTAATAAAAAAGATTTTTTATAGGCATACAGTAGACTGCCTCAAATTCGCACACCATCACAAATGTAAACAATGGAACTTTCAATTGAGATATAGGAACAGAAATTACAGACTTTATTTTTATATTATTCTGTAGGTATTTGAATATGTAATTCTTGATAATATTACTGAACTCATGCTTTCACATGAAGGAAGTATAAATTAATTTCGGAAAAAAAAATGAAGATATTGTTGTTAATCGCAGTCTTTTTGCCAGATATAGAAACATGTTTTAGAAAACGATGTTTTGGGGTGCCAACTTTATTTTGCACATTTTCAAAGTCTTCCCACCTTGAAGGATACTTTTTAAAAAAATTGTAGATATCTACAATAAAATCACTACCAGTTTTACCAAATTCTTCGATTCCTCGTAAAAATGCAGTATGGACAGTGCGCAAATTACATGTTCCAATATCTAACAGACCATGTCCACGTTCTTCAATGAGTTCATCATTAAAAATACGCTAGATCTTTTTATTTACGTTTGGACCATCAGACCCGAACATTAATATATTTTGTTTTTTCAAACATAAAGAGTTCAATACATTTTTTATTTCCTTTGTAACTACCTTAGCTGTCGCATGTCCAGGGTTCGTAAATATCATGATATTTTCGAAAATATCAAAAATATCTGATATTTTGATATATATCCGATATTTTCGATATATATCCGATTTTTTCAAAATGACCAACTTACTGTTAATAATAAATATTTTCAAGCATAATATAAATTAGAAAGTAAAAGATTTTTAGATTAGAGAGTAAAAGAAAAAAAAAAGTGTTTTGAACATGAAAACTTAATAAAACAGTATTCTAAAAATGTGTTGTTTTTTTCCTCACTAAAACAAAATCAACTAATTGAAAACAGAAATAGTTTGCTTTATACCAGGGATACAAACACTGAACTAAAAATGGCTGATTTTAAAGACTAAAATTTAATAATATTTTTTTCTGTACTACGTCTCCAAAATCTTGTCATTAAATAAGGCGAGAAATACTATTAAATTTAGTGGTACCAATCGGTCAATTGTGGTGCAGCGCTTGCATCCTTGTTATACACACACACACATTTAAAAATAATAATAATAATAATGTAGGATTCAGTATGAAGTAAATTTTATATAACAAAATTTTAAAAGCAAAATAGTTTTTTTTTTTTTATTGAAAACTTAACATAAATGTGATACTGTCTTCTTTTTTATTCCCTAAGTTAAACTGAACTAAAAACCCCAAAAATTCTTTTTAAATGAAGCTATAAATAAACTGATTATCTAAATTAGACAATTTAATTTCAATGGCTGTTCTGAATTAGTTCTTTATGTTTATGATCAGATTTGTGGTATATAATCTACAGAACAACAGTCAATAACAGATGAAAATTTCATTTACACTTATTTTGACTGAAAATATCAAAAATATCTTGCACAGTGAGATTTTGAAAATAAATATCAAAGATAGTAAAATATACAAAATATCAAACATCTTGATATTTTGAAAATTAATATCAAATATATGAAAATATTAAACATCCTGATATTCTGAAAATAAATATCAAATAAATGAAAATATCAAATATCTTGATATTTTGAAAATAAATATCGGATATATATCATGATATATATCAATATATATATCCATTGATATATATCAACGAACCCTGCGCATGTCCCAAAAAAAAAGTTTTCAAATATTTGCAAACAACCTGTCTTTCTTCCTCAGACCAATATCTAACAGTAAGTTGTAATTCTTTTTTGTTAGCGTTGTTTGTTGTCTCATCATATAGTAAAGAGTATGGTGATTTCTTCAAATCTGAAAGCAGTTCATCACGAAAATAAGGCCCTAATGCTTCAGTTATGTAGTAAGTAAGCTTGGTTCTTCCGAGATGAAAATTATCAGGTAAAGCACCAGGAAACATAGTATTAAATACTTCTTCTAAATCATCCCCAACACTACTAGCCATGTTACAAGCAACAGATTTTGGAGTCCAAATTAGTTCAGCCTTTGTTGATGCTTCTTTTGAATTATACAATTTTATTTCGGTACAAGGAGCATTCTTAAGATCCTGCGTGCTTTGTACAACATTTTCATCTGAAGGTGGTGTCAAAAATAACTGCTGGCCTCCCAATTTTAAATTAGCATTGGTTTGGTGAACACCTCTCGAGAAATGTTGTGTTAAAGCAGAAAATCCTTTCTTTGTGCAAAGAATATTTTTATTGCAGATAATGCATAGAACTTCTGCTTCATTCAAATTTTTGCACCAACTTGAAATTCGATGTCCCAAGTTATCTTTTCTTGTGAACCATTCAGGTACGATTTTGTAGTCTTTTGTTTTAACCAGTTTATTTTTAACAGGCACCTAAATGTAAAATGACATTTGATAAGTATACTCTTGTGAAATTTAAAACATTTAATGAAATGACAAGAAAAAATTGGAAAAAAGCAAAAATAATAAATCTATAATAAAAAAGATAGATGTGTGTACTATGTGTAATGTTTTCTCAAATGACTGCTCCATGTAGTTATAGGATTTGGCAGAAAGGTACTTGCATGTGTTAAATTATGCACCTCGAAGCCAATTTAAGAAGCTAGTACATCTATAAATTTTACAATAAGATACCTCTCTAGATATGCAGAGCTATGCATTTCAAAGCCCGAATTTGGATTTTTTAATTCGATTTTTAACATTTTTGAATGTTTTTCAACAATTTTTTTACATTAATAAAATGAATCCATTTTCAATCTTTTAGCCCAATATAGTAAATTTTGAATTCTTTTCAACAAAGTTAATTAGGAATTCGTACAGCGATTTTTGAAATTTTCAGGAATTTTTTATCCAATTTTTAGAGTTTTTTCACATTGATGAAAGGAATTTGGTTTCAAACTTTTAGCTTAATTCAGAAAATTTTGTTCTCTGCAATTTTTTAATTAGATTTTGAGAGTTTCACATCGATTTTTAGACATTTATGAAAGAATTCAGCTACAATATTTTAGGGGATATTTTGTCCTCTGCAATTTTTGAATTTTAGCAATTTATAATGAGATGTTCAACGATTTTTCGAGTTCCGCAGCGATTTTAAGACATTTATGAAAGAATTCCAGTTACAATATTTTACGGGAAAGTTTGTCCTCTGCAATTTTTTAATTACAGCAATTTATAATGAGATTTTCAATGTGATTTTTAGCGATTCTTTGACATTTATGAAAGAATACCAGTTGCAATATTTTAGGGGATAACTTAAAAGAAATTTTATCCTCTGCAATTTTTTAATTTTAGAAATCTTTAATATGATTTTTCGAGTTCCAGAGCGATTTTTAGACATTTATGAAAGAATTCCAGTTGCAATATTTTAGGGGTAATTTAAAAGAAATTATATCCTCTGCAATTTTTGAATTTTAGAAATCTTTCATGATATTTTTTGAGATTTTTCGAGCTCTGCAACGATTTTTAGACTTTTATGAAATAATTGCAATTACAATATTTTAGGGGATATTTTAAAGAAAAATTTGCACTCTAAAATTTTTAATCCGATTTTCGATGCGATCTTTTCGAAATCAGTGGCGATTTTTTGACATTGGTAAAATAAATTTGATTTTATACTTCTACCCTGCAATGGTAAATTTTGTCCTCCAGAATAATAATACATTTAGAGGATCGTTTTTTTTTTCTTTTTGCATTTTACGGCAATTTTTTGGCATTAGTAAAGGGAATTTCATTTCTGACTTTTAGCCTAATACAGTATATTTTACCCACCGTGACTTTTTTATAGTGATTTTCAGTTAATCCGTATCCCAGGCAGTGATTGACATTCATAAAAGGAATTCGGTACATTAAACTTTTATAGCATAAAATAATAAATTTTATCCTGTGCGATTTTTGTCTTTTTTCGCGTTACGCAGCGACTTCTTGACATTCATAAGACTAATTTTGGTTAACTTTTATCCTCATCGTATACCCGCGTGTAAGTCGAGAAATTTTAGACAACTTCAAAGCGAGGTGATCGACTAATACGCAAGACCTAAAAAAAATAAAATGTCAGAAAACAGTTGCTAGCGAATCGGTGCAGCCGCACCTCCATTGTGCTTATACAGTAGAAAATCCAAAACCATCCGGACCATGGCGATACTGAATTTCTGATCATTTTCAGTTTATTTGTCAAAATAACTTAATCTACCCTCCCTCCCCTCGCAAAAAAGCGCGTGATTTACAGGGTTGGAAAAAAACCGGGTTTTTTTGTAAAAAACCAAAAAAAACGGTTTATTTGGTTTAAACCAGGTTTTTTTGGTTTAAACCGGGTTTTTTAAAAATATAATTTCCTATTGCATACAGATGCATATCTGTTGATAAAATAAACATTTTTGGATATTATATAAGTAATATAACTTTTGAAAATATTTAAATTAAATAATTACAGTCAATTATATAGAAAATTGAAATAATTTCTAATTTAAACATTATTAGTAAACAGCTATGTCTTATGTTCAAAGTAAACTGCTCTACACAGTGAAACATTGATACCTTGAAAATCGTATGAAGAATCCTTTGATTAATAATATAATAATCAATAAACATTTGATGCAGTTTCATGAATATATTATTCTGTGGTTGTTATTATTATTATTTTTTTAATATCCAAATACTTCTGGTTATTTTGTTTTCTGAGTGATAACTCCAAGTGTCCAAGTCAACATTTTTGGCCATTAAATTCAGCAACTAACAGAAAAGATTGATTGGTATTATGGAAATGCTATAACTAGCACTCAATTTTTGCACGCTGTGTTATTAAATTTGATATCTTAAGTTACTCTTTTAAATTCTTTAAGCATAATCTTACCCAATCTCAATCCAGAAAATTTTCTTTTACAACTTAACCAAAATCTTAAAGATCATTGTATTTTGTTATTAACTGCTGTAAATAATCTGCATTTTTTAAATGAAAATATATTATGCTAAATATTGAGTATTATTTATCTATTTTATCTTTTCTAATTTCACATATGTTTTAAGAAAAATCTTTAGAGATACAGATATGTTCATCAGCACATGCTAATTTTCAATATTTCTATATGCATAGAAACATGACCTAGGCTCATTATGTCTCATCTTGACTGCTGAGATGAAGTGTTAAAAGTAGAAATTACTTCTATCAATAATTTAAAACAATTAAATTACAAAAAAAGAGAAAATATTATATTAGATTTTTTCTAAAAAAACCAAATGGTTTTTTTGACAAAAAAACCAATTGGTTTAAACCGTGGTTTAAACCATGGTTAAAACCACTTGGTTTAAACCGTGCCAACCCTGGTGATTTATGTCAAGAACGCATTTTTAATACTAAAAAACGATAATATTAAAGCAGGTATTTTATTAGAGAATCTTAGGTAAAAAGGTTAAAAAAAAAGAAAAAAAAATCAAATCTATCCACATTGAACACCTCCTTTCCCCACGAATTATTTACATATCAGAAATACGTTTACAATTAAAAAAAAAAAAAAAGATAATACTTAAAAATAATAAAGCTGAAGTAGATATTTGAGATAATTTTTTTTATAAAAGTAAATAACTTATCTGAATTGCAGCAAATTTTAAATAACAAACTTAATTTTTCTCTATGCTTTTTATACTGAATATGTCCGTTACTTTGCGCTGCTTCAACAATTTCAATTTTTCAGCGATAACTTTCTCCTTTGTTCTATAGATGGTTTGAACCCCATCGTGCCTGTCGGCCTAATTGTTCGGAGTTTTCTTCGAACCTTGCGTAAATACGGGTTAGGTTCCCTTAGAAAGACACCCACGAAGGGCACTCCCGTAGGGCCTATATCCCTCGTAATCAGCCGTCAAAAATAACACCAAACACACCTTTATTCTATAAACGGACTCAGTTCCTATCCTGTAATGATGTTCCAATCCATTGATGATTTAATTATCCAATACGTCCAGTTTTAATTATCAACGCATTTAACTTATTTATAATAAAATTCTGAAATAGGACACCATCTAAATGTAGCTACCCCACCTCCCCAAATTTTCAACAAATTTCATTTTTCGAAAAAATTTCGTTACTGATTTTCTAAGCTTTGTATATTAAAATATAAACATCCTATTTTGGATGGTATGCTTTTGTATTATTTTTTTTAATCTTTAGTTAAAAAGAAAAAAAAATCTATCCATGTTTTCTTTTTGCATCCACTCAAAGTTGATGATTTGATTGTGTAAACATTCGACTTCCGACTTCAAGGAGCCAGGTGAATAAGCAAAAACAAACGGCCGATAGTTTCCTATTTCTTCGCAGTTCCTGCAAAGTGGGCATTTTCGGCAGGCGTTGTAACTTGCTAATAAACGATTTCGATTATATTTTAATAAAAATTTTTTACACAGCCGAATTTACGATTATTTCAACTTGCTGAAAATTTGAAAGAAATCAGTCAACTTACATATAAGAGATTTTTTTTTTCTTTTACAGTAAGGGGGGAAAAAAGAGTGGTTCTTCGTTCTTTTTCTTTATTCGCAACTCAATACTTTTTTTTTCTGCACTTAGCAACGCAAACTTGTTGACACATTCACAGAGTTCTTTTTATACTTAAAAGCATAGAATTTTAGTAGCAGTTTTTTCTTGCACAAAAAATGCGAAAAAAAAATTGCTTTTTTTTAGGGGGGGGGGGGGGTCGACGACTTATACGAGGGTGTTAATTTTTTCTTATTTTTTAAAGAAGGTACTATCTAGAAATTTTATCTTCTAATACAGTAAAGACTATTCATAACGGAATTCTGCAATAGATGAAAGCATGTTTTATTATATCAAACTTATGGTGGGGTGCTCATATTGCAATTATTACCGGGGCCCGCAGTAGAGTCCTGCATTGGTCGGGTTGACTACCACTTTTTTACTGTGGTTCGGGTTGACTTTCATTGTTTCGGGTTGGGTTTTGACTCTTGCGAGTCGAGATCGGGTTGAACCGAATTTTAAAAGAATGCCCAAAATATTTCTGCAGGCTAAAAATCAAAAACAATAAGACTTCCTTAATGGCTTTACTCCGGAAAAGCGGACACCTCGATTTAGCGAACACTTTTTCAATTCCTATCATTGATATATTCTGAAAGCTTATACCTCTAAATAGCGGGCACCTCTCAATCTACACACACGTAACATGTGTATGCCAGAGATCTGCACGGCGTCAGGCCAATTTTCATTCACGAAACTCAGGCCGGGCCTAAATTATTTTTTCCGTATCGAGCAGGGACTGACTTCATTATTCCTAATCTTCATGGCTAAAATTTTCAGTCTTGGTTTTGACCCAACCCGTAGGAAAATCATTGTCTCGGCGCGGCCTGGTTCGTTCAAAGATCAGTACAATTTAGCTTGGTCTAAAAATTTTTGCAAAAACTTAATCTATTTTTAAATCCCCATTATTCTACAATTAAACATTAAAATTTATTCTTAAAGAATAGTAGATGGCTTATTAAAATATAGGTAAATGAAAATATAGCAAAATGTATGAAAAAGATCCTGCCTCTGACAGAATCCTGTCTTAAACTGAAAAATGTGTTGTTACATGCAAAATTAATGCAATAATACGTGAAAAAAATATATAATACATTTATACCTGCTAAGATGGGAACTTGTCTATAACGGATCTTTTTCTTTCCCATACGATTCCGTCTTAGCAGATTTTACTGTATGGCATTTTTCCGATTTTTAAGTCTATTATAATTATAGTCCGTATATTATAGTCCAATTTTTAAGTCTATTTTACATGGAATATGATATGGATTACAAATATTAATAACTGAAACATTTACATAAACAGAGATTCATTTAAAAAAAAAATAAATAAATATCACAGCCTACTGCACTTTTTCCTATAAAAATGAAGATTATGAACATGAAAAAAGAAAGCTTTTTTTACCAGAACGCCTCGTACGAGATAAATTTTTAACCAAATCGACGAAAATATCAATGTTTTGTAGAGGAAATTCCCTTGGGCCGGCCTGAACTTTTTGCTGTTATAGTGGGTCGGGCCAACAATTTTCTTTTCTACGGGCCGGGCACGGAAATTTTGGCCCATGCAGACCTCTAATATGTGTGCATAAACTATCACAAATGCGAAACATGTACTTTTGTGTGTATCAAAAACGAAATGAAAATTCTGTTTTTGACATGTTTCCATCTTAGCAGGTCTAACTCTATTATGCTATTTCTCCTGTCAAAATCATTAAATTTGATTAAAAAGGCATGATTCCGTCAGATACAGGTTTTACTTTAATAAATAATAAACAAAAAATGAAAATCAGCTTACCTTTATTTCCTCAACTGGATCCATATCCGTATGCAAGTGGCATTAATTTCAATTGAAATCTAAAGTGTTCGCTCTTATTCCAAAACGATCCCATCAGCCAAGTACCGCTGCTTCCCTCTTCACCTATGGAAGCGACCACTATCCCATGAGGAAGAAATCTGGCGCGGGTGACAGAGTGCGTTTGGGAAGATGAATTTACAGGCGTTTTTGAGAAAAAAGATCAATTGTGTTAATTAAAAATAGTCGCTGGAATCGGAAAAAAGTCACCTTTTTTTTGCTTTTCCCTTGAAATAGTAGCTTTTTATATGTTTTTGGCCTAAAATAGTCGCCTGATGCTGAAAATAGTCGCTTTTAGTAGCATTTTAGTAGCATGTGGCAGCCCTGATATAAAGATTAAGAAAAAGTTATATCTTTTCCACACTAAAGAATAATAAAATGCATAAAACAAAATAGTTCAAATCACTTAATTTTCAGCTACATACTATTTAATTTATGAATAACCAGTGAAAAGGAAAAAAAACTGCTACAGACCTTAAGAATACTATTAAACAGAAAAACAAATTAGACCTTCTGCATTCTACATGAGATAATGCACTTAGATGCTTGAAATTGGGCCACAGAAGTCATATACGCACTACGTTGGTGCCAAAGTGTTGTTATTTTGCTTGATATGGTAACCCGGATGATGATGTTTATTTATTAATCAATTGTTTATTTACTTTTTTTTTAATTATATAAATTGTTTTGTTCTATAGTTATAAATTAAACTTTTTTTATTTACTGTTATTCCCTTTTTAAAAATATATATGTAACTGGTATCTGAAAACGAGGTTTTCGTCAAATTGGCGTCAGAAAGAAATCGCGCCAACGTGGTGCATATATGACATCTGTGCTGAAATGGGAAAATTTAGTTTACACAATGATTGACCGACTGCAAGCATTACATTTAATATAAAAATGGTCTACCCATACAAATTGATTTTATTAAATAGCAGCTGATGGTTACAGAGATGGGAAGAAAGAAATATTAAACAGATTCTCATAAGAATGAAGTTAGTGAATAACTTTAAAACATGAGTAAAAACTGTTTTAAACATCTTCATACAACTATAAAGACTGAAAAATAAATGAATTAGTAAATCGTAACTTTAAATTGTACAAAAAAAGAAGTTAATAACACTCAGTCTTTTTAAAACTGGGTGACGCTAATAAAGTGAAAGAAATGTGATTTAATAACCACGAAGCTTATCATTTATTAAATTATAAAACATGTATTTTAATTCATCAATAAACATTAAAGACACTGAAAAATTACCACGACAGCTAGATCTTGCAAGATGGAGAACGCTAATCATTTTAGTCAAGAATTAATTAAATATTCCTTAAAATGCGAAAGAAGAACTTGCGCGGCGAAAAAGTAAACAGAAAAGTCCAGCAGTGCCCTACAAAACTGTTGCCACTTTATTATTTCAAAGATAAAGTTCAACAACAACAAAAAAAAAGTATCAAAAGTCAGTTGTAGGCAGAAATTCATCTAGCAGGAGGGATTGAGAGGATTTCTTTCTTAACATTAGTAATTTTTTTCTGTTTTGTTTACCTATTTCTTTACTGAAGAAACATGTGGCACAGAAGTCAACATTATTATAAGGATCTAGAATGGCAACAACAGCATGTAAACAAACAAATAACAAATGCTTCGTGGGCTCTCATGTCAAGCACACAAGTCGTATGTTTGTTATTCAATAAATAAATAGACAAAGGCTTCAGGTTTTCACTCTTTAAGAGCCAAATCTTATTTTTTTTTCTGCAGATTCAGACCAGACTTCTTTTTCTTCGATGTCGAGCCTGGACAGGACTTCATTCTTTTTAAAGGTCTGCACGGGCCAAAATTTCCAGGGCTGGGCTCAGCCCTGTATAAAAGTTAAACGTTCTGTCCGGGGCCGAACCAACTCATATGAAAACTATTATTGGTCTGGCCCGTGCATAGGGCTTAATTTGACTAGCACATTCCGTCTCAAAGATTCGAAATCCTCTCAAAACAGATCTGCGCATTTTCTCGCACATTATTGTTGCTTCGGATGTTTTGTTTACATTTTTGTGGTACACGAAGGACTTTGTTGAAGGCGAAATAAACGTACGAACGTCATAGCGCGGTGGTTAAAGCGCAATCTTTGTAATAGTTAGGTTGTGAGTTGTGTCCCATTTGTTGTAGATTTTCGTTTTGATCTTTAACATATAAAGATCAGTTGCTTTGTATTTTTTTAAATTGTCAATTAGACATTTAAGTTTAAATGACAATTAAGTTATAAAATTTAATTTTAAATAAATTTAAATAATTCAAGTAAATTTTTAAATAATTAAATGGACATTTATTAAAATGCAATAATTCTTAAAATTAAATTTAAAATATTTTTATGTTAGTTGTGATACCGACCTGTTCTAATAGATAGATATCAAATTAGTATTTTGTTTTGATCTTTAACATATAAAGACCAGTTGCTTTGTTTTTTTTTTGTCAAATAGACTATTAAATTTTAATTACATTTAAGTTATAAAATTTAATTTAAATTTGTATTACATTAAATTAAATTTTAAATAAATTTGAATAATTCAAATAAATTTTTAAATTCTATTTTTTAATAATTAAATGAACATTTATTAAAATCCAATAATTCTTAAAATAAAATTAAAAATATTTTTATGTTAGTTGTGATACCTCCCTGTTGCAAGAAATAGATATCAAATTAGTATTTTGTTTTGATCTTTAACATATAGAGATCAGTTGCTTTGTAATTTTTTTATTGTCAATTAGACATTTAAGTTATCACATTTAATTTAAATCTGTATTACATAAAATTTAATTTTAAATAAATTTAAGTAATTCGAATACATTTTTAAATTATATATTTTATTAATTACTAAATGAACATTTATTAAAATGCAATAATTCTTAAAATAAAATGAAAAATATTTTTATGTTAATTGTGATATCGCCCTGTTGTAAGAGATAGATATCAAATTAGTAAAATCAATTTTTAAAATTCTTATGTTTTAAAGTGAAGTATTATCGTTCATATATAAAAAAAATATCTATTAATTTACTAGTATTAATTTTGCTAATTACTGGTTCATTTGTAATTATAAAATAGTGGAACATAGAAATATTAATTATATATATTTAAATAAAAATATTAATTGATATTAATTATACATATTTAAATTTTAATATTATTATATATTTAAATAGTGATAATAATGTAAGAATAAAAAAGAAAATCTTTAATTATTTTAATCTTCCACTAACATAATTAAAGATTTTCTTTTTTTCTCATATTATTATCATTATTTAAATATATAATTAATATTGACATTTAAATATACCAAATTAATTAATATTTAAATATGCATAATTGATATCAAGTAATAATTATTGAAATAATGATAATAATATATTTTTCTTATATTATTATCACTATTTAAATATATAATTAATATTGATATTTAAATATTTAAACATGTATAATTAATATTTTCATTTAAATGTATATAACTAATATTAATTAATATATACATATTATTATATATAATTATTATAATATTATTATATGTAATTATTATAATTAATATATGTATTATAATTATAAAATTAGGGTAGATGTGCCAGTAATGGACACCCCTTGAAGTTTTTAGTTCATAAAAAAAATCACTAATAAATATTTAGCTTTAATTATTTTTTTAATAATTCCACCTTGCATGTTTTATAAAACTGTGTTATTGTTGGCACTTTTAATCAAACCAATCAGGAACAGAAAATAATGTTTCAAAGTTTCGCTGTTTTTCTGTGAAAATCTTAATGAAGAGGCTAAGAGCTGGCTTCATTTAATTAAGTTATATATTATTTATTTTTTTGCAAAATTTGAATGTTTTTGTTTGAGTAGCAATAGAAAACTTAGAATTTTATATACTAATGGCCATTTACAAAATTTCATTTATTTTTAAAGTTTTAAGAGGGGGTGTCCATTACTGGGATGGTTAATTAGTCATTTCCCAGTAATGGACACCCCATGTAAACATTGCTAAAAATGCAATTTCAGTAATGTTTATAGTGCATAAAATATTTTGACTTAACTGCAAACCTAAATAATCAAATTTAATTTTTAAATTATACCTACCAAAATGTAATAACACCAAAACTTTTATAAATAGCTGCTTTCAAGTCATTTTGTGTGGATTAATAAAATTTCAATATTTTATTTTATTTATTTATTTTATTATTTTTATTTTATGTAGATGTACCTTGTATATTTATGTATAATCTGGCAATCAAACCAGCCAGGAAGCAGAAAATATTGTTTAAGAGCACAGTCAAAGAGGGGCTCATAGGGCTTAATCCCTCTCCATTTAAATAAAAACAATTAAGTTATTAAAAATCTATTTTCTGTCTTAAATGTTTCCTTATTATCTCTGACAAAAAAAAAAAAAGAAAAAAAAATTGTAATATTATTATTAATGAAAGTTTTAGGTAATATTCATGAAACTAGTGAATCTGCAGATCAGTGGCCGCCTCAAACATCAGTTCTACAGTTTTATTTTGAAATTATTTTATTTAGTATTTAAAATATTCAACTCACAATATCATTTCTTTCCTATTTGTAATATTAATTATTATAAATGATAAATCAAGTAGTCTCTGGAAGATTAATTGTTGTTAAAAATAGTGAGACAAAACTAAATACTAATATTCCTAAACTTTTTTTTTTAATTGCTTTTAAAATCCCCCACTGTTTCAATAATTTGATAGCTGTAATTGCCTGATATTTAGTATTTTAAACTATCCATCTAAAATAGGATTAAAACATCGATCTTCTGATAATTACAATTGATGCAAACAGTAAATGATTATCACAAATATTTTATTAATTACTGGTATCCTAATTGTTAAATTTATTTGAAAATAATTATTTTGTTTCATTAGTATGTATTCATTAAATTCTGGTTCTAAATACGGTCATAAAAACAATTATATTTATTGCTTTTTATGGGGTGTCCATTACTGGGCCAAAAGGTGTCCATTACTAGGCTAGAGGGTGTCCATTACTGGGCTTTTGGGTGTTTTGATATATTTCTGTTATTTAAAATTAAATTTTGATTCATATTGGGAAATGAGACTATAAGAGTGGTTAAATATTGTTGATAGGTTAATATAATACTGAAAAAACTGGAATATAATAATTATAACTGTTAATAAAAAAATAATTTTGAAAGAAATTCCTTAAGGGTGTCCATTACTGGCACATCTACCCTATATATTTTTTAAATGTATATAATTTATATTAATTAACATTATTATTTCACATTAATTTATAATTCATATTAATAAATATTATTATTTAAACATACAATTAATGTTTTAGCTTAGTAGTTTTTTATTAATTTTCTTCGGTTTTCTATGTCTAGCTAGTGAGATATTAAATATTAAAAAAAAACAACAATCTATATTATACAATCTTTTGTTTTGTACTATATACTTTGTAGAAACCCAATCATTACATGCATATATGTTTAGTATAGACATATCAACTTATGAATAGGAAGGGTGTATTAAATGACAGTTTCACAAAAATGAATGTAAATAACACCAAAAATATTGTAATTTAAATGCAAGTTATTAGTAATAATGCGTAACTGAAACATAGGTATACTTTTTTGGTCATCCTTAGAATCTGGAAGCTATACTTTTTTCTTTTCTTTTTTTTTTTTTTTTTTTTTCTTTTTGTATATGTTGTCTACATTAGTGATATATTTGAATGGCATTGTGATCTGAAGAATTTTATAAAAATTAGAGTAGATGACAGCAGATATCTAAACCATATGCGATTTTCAAGTATATTAGAAACACACTCATACATAAAATTTATGCAGACATGTATATATTCATATTTATTATGTACATATATTGATATTTTTGCACTAAAGAGGGCAGATGGAAGAATCACCAAAATCAATAAAGAAATAGTACACATTGTCGAAAAATTATATAACGATTTATATAAATGTGAAGATCAGAGAGAAATCAACTTATGTGATCCACGAGAAAACTTAACAGAAACTGATGCCATAATCCCAGTGATGACAGACGAAGTTTTACAAGCCATTAAATTTATGAAAAAAGGTAAATGCCCTGGAGAAGATGGAATTACAATCGACCTTATCAAAGAAGCAGGAGAAGAATTTGCAAAAATGCTATCCTTACTGTTTTCCAAATGTCTCCAGAAGTCAGATGTACCAGAAGATTGGAATAATGCTGTGATGGTGCTACTTTACAAGAAAGGAGAGAAGGAAAACATTAAAAACTACCGTCCAATCAGCTTACTGTCAGTGATTTATAAAATTTTCACCAAAGTTTTAACGACAAGACTTGAATCAGCTCTGGACTCAGCTCAACCTAGAGAACAAGCAGGATTCCGAAGTGGATTCAGCACAATGGATCATATCCAAACGGTAAGGAAACTCATAGAAAAACATAAGGAATATAATTTACCTCTTTGCCTTGCCTTTATTGATTATGAAAAAGCATTTGATTCGGTCTACACATCAGCAGTAGTAGAATCTCTGGAGGACATTGGTATAGACAAACCTTACATCAATATTATAAAGAAGATTTACAAGAAAGCAACAGCAACCATCCGCTTGGACAAAGGAAAAGCAAAGATCAAGCTTGGAAGAGGGGTAAGACAAGGAGACACCATTTCGCCTAAGCTTTTTACTGCTGTCTTAGAAAATATTTTCAAGAAGCTGGATTGGGAAAACAAAGGGATTAGAATAAATGGGGAATATTTAAGTCATCTCCGATTCGCTGACGACATTTTAATTTTCAGTAACAGTCCTGAAGAATTGGAAAATATGCTAAAAGATTTGGCAGAAGCTAGCATTAATGTGGGATTAAAAATAAACTTGGAAAAGACTAAGGTGATGTTCAATTCATTTGCATCAAAAAAGAAAATCGTCTACAACAACACTGAAATTAAAGAAGTGCAAAGTTATGTGTACCTTGGGTAAGAAATATCATCTGATAATAGTATCATGAATGAAATCAACAGAAGAATAAGAAATGGATGGAGTGCTTTTGGGAAGAACAATATTATTCTGAAGAGTAGCATGCCCCTGTGTTTGAAAAGAAAGGTATTTAACCAATGTATTTTGCCTGTCCTAACCAGTGGTGTAGTCGTAAAAAAAGCAGAGGGTATACCCTAGAGTGTACATACTATAGCTTTCTTGAGAAACAGAGGGTATATGGTGTTCCTTAAAAAAATCCAGAGGGTATACGGCGTATACCACCGTAGCCCCTCCACTACATCCCTGGTCCTAACTTATGGAGCAGAAACATGGACGCTAACAAAACGGATGGTACAAAGATTACAAACAACACAGAGAAGTATGGAAAGATGTATGCTAGGTATAACTAGAAGAGACAGAAAAAGAATAACCTGGATAAGAAGTCAGACGAAAGTTTTTGACATCATTGAAAGAATTAAACGGCTAAAATGGAAATGGGCTGGGCACATCGCAAGAAGACAAGACAATAGATGGAGCACAAACACCCTACAGTGGTATCCCAGAGATGTAAAACGGCCAAGAAGACGGCCTCAAGTAAGATGGAGTGATGAAATCAGAAAAGTAGCCGGTGTAAATTGGATGACTAAAGCACTAGACAGGAAACATTGGAAAAATCTGGGGGAGACCTACATCCAGCAGTGGATTGAAAACGGTTGATGATGATATTCAAATATTCACACATGAATATGCGTATGATTGTATATGTTTTCACTTTTATGAGAAAAAATTGTCAGATTTATTGACTTACGAGAACGTTAAGAAAATGTAAAACTAAAGCAGAAAGATGCAATATTACATTGATTATTAAAAACTTTAATTGATTAACCTTAGTGTATAACTATACTCGATGACGTATAACAGATTGGTAAAAACAATAAAAATCTGATCTAGGAGACCTCTCTAAAATCTATATTTTCTTTAGCTAACATTAATCGAATACAATAACAGCTCTTTCTCCTCCTTCTTCTTTTATTTCTATTTATTTATTTATTGTTTTCATTCATTTACTTATTTATTTATTATTTATTTACTTTCTCTCTCTCTCTTTTTTTTTTTTTTTTTTTTTTTGCATAATTTAACATGTCATGATTTCTTGTATATTTTCAGCATTAAAGAGTTTTAATTTATTAATCTTGGTGCATTACTATGGTTGGTGACTTATATCACATTGGTAGAAAAAAGTAAAATAAAAATTTGATATACCAGACCTCAATATTTTCTTAGTAAGGTTTTGAATTAATACTTATCAAGAAAAGAAAATTTTAAAAAATAAAATGTATTTTTAGCTATTATTTTTTAAACTATTCGAATACAATAACATCTCTCTTTCGTTCTTCTCTTTTTTAATTTCTAATTATTATTGATTATAAATTGGAATACTATAAGTAATGTAAAAAAATATAAATTAAAATTTACAAATTATGTTAATACAACAAGTTAAAACAATTCTCGTATATAATTAATTAATATTTGATGGTACAAGAAAACAAAATTCCATTAAAAATATTTTGATTTTTTCAAATAAATTACTTGTATATTACATTTATTTTATAAAACATAATTTATTTTAGTCAAAGGCATTAGATTAACATGATTATATTTTATTATCTTCTCCCTAGATGGCGACACTATGAAAATGTACGATGTTAACAAGGAATCTTTGAAGTGCGAGAGAATGTGCGAAGCAATGCGCAGATCGATTTTGGGAGGATTTCGGAAATCTTTGATGCGGAACATGCAAGTCTTAATTTGCGCCGGAGGCCATCAACTCTCTTCTTCTTCTGTACTTCTCTGTTTTTGTAAATATTTAAATATTGGTCAGAATTTACCGGAACTCACAAATACAGGGCTCCGGAGCCCAGTGCAATAGCACTTCGGAAAAACCGAAGCCTAAATTACCTTTTCCTTTCCTTCCAACCTCCAAGCTTTTGCATTATTTTTTACCAAAACACTTATATGGTACGTAATGTGTCGCACATGTAGGAGATGGAGATAAAATGGTCTCAATTTGTATATTCAGTTTTTGGGGTTGGAGGACTCGAGCTAAATCTATATTACATTTAAAATTTTATTTATTCATGTATAGAAAAAAAAAATTCCTCCTTTAAAATTACGTATTATATTCCATTTCAAATCATTTTAATGCTATTTTGATCAGATTGAAAGGGAAACAGAAATCGTGTTTTTCTATTTCAAATTTATATCAGCGATGTGTTGCAACAGTGCCATTCAAGAGCCTGAACAATGAATTTGCTTTCAGTTCGATTTTCTTTTGTGGCAATAGGAAAAATTTTTATTGGCTGTTTTTATTATACTATTATTTAGATATCTAACCTGAAAAGAATATGTTCTGTTTTAACCAACGAGCATCAGTTTGAGGTTTTTTGTCTTCTATTCCGCTTATACTCTAAGGCGAAAGCTGGGTTCCCGGAGCGGTCATCCCTGTCTTCTATTGCGTCCGAGTATAAAAATTACGTTAGTGATTTTTCTATTTATTTTGTATCGTGAACGGTACTCGTGCTAAGGCTCTGCTCTGCACCTTTACGAACTCACTTTCATTTGTAAGTAGATATAATTGCCGTGTATTGTTATTCTGATAGAAAGTAATCGAGCAGTGTTTCCCCTTTTTCTGTAAAATCATCGATTCTTTCCAATAACGGTGTAAAATTTTTAATCTGATTTTCAGAGACTCACCACAAAAGATTGTTATGCAGAAGGAATTGATTATAACTTAAGATATGCACCTATTATAGGAAATTGTAAAACATTGTTCCATTCTTCAGTATATAAATATTAATTTCTATAAATTTCATTCATTTTTTCTTAAAAATGCATAGTTGTGAACTATCCTTTTTTTGTGTTACCACTATTTCCTAATCATAATCTTTACCATATTTAATCACATAATTCTGCAATTAATTAACATTAAAAGTAGTCAAGGGTTACTATTCAGAAAGAATTTTAACTAAAAAGTGGAATAGTTGACAGCTAAGTATATATGCTGATATGCAGGGTGCAAAGGAAAGTCCCTTTAACCTGAAAATACTTGCGAACGAAGAGAGCTTCAGCTATGCAAGTGAGGTAACGATATAGTAAAGCGACTACGTCCGACCTAATGCAAATGACAGCAGCGCCCCTAGTTGTGAAATTTGAAAGATAGTCATTGCAAATCAAAAATGAAAAGAGATAGAGCAAAATTTCCAATTAGAAAGCTGTAGAGTATCAATTAATTAGTACGAAACGACATTTGGTTCACTCAGATAACATAAATCGTCGCCTGTATATCCAAAAATGTCCAAAATATATGAGCGACGATTCTACTTTGCTTATTTCACATTCCGGAAATGTAGCAGTGCACAATTGCAGATTGTAACGTTATACTGTGCTGTAATGTCTGTAAAAATTTAATTTCCAATGTATTTAAAATTTTAGAAAAACTCTTTCAGGGACAGAAGAATTCTGTTCGTAAACTGATGAAATAATTGACTGACACCAGAATATTCAAACGAATTTCTTAGAAAATAAAAACCCGTTAATTTGCACTTTCATTACAAAAGCAAAATTTAATCTTGGTGCCATTCGTCAGTTTCTGAATTAAAATTAAATGACAGACCGTCTAGCCACCACCCTTGAAAGGGTTAAATCTATGTCATTGTATTGAAAAGGCTTGCAATAGGCGTTCCATGCTGAGAAATGTGCATGCAGAATTACTCTCACGAATACTAACGTGTATTGGGAGAAATGGCAAAATTTTCGAACATATTGAATATTAACTTTTTTATCACTGTGAGACAGTTTGTCTTTTTTGTGTGATGTTATCAAAATGTATTGAGATAAGTACGTATTTATACAATAAATCGTGCATATTTCTGCATTATTCCAGCTATTCCATTCAAACATTTACACAAAATGGAGTGCATCGATTTCGAACATTTTTGGGTATACAGTTGAAGATTTATCTTATCCATAACCAAATGTTGTTTCGTACTAATTAATTGGTGCTCTAAAACTTTCTAACTGGAAATTTTGCTCTATCTCCTTTCGTTTTCGATTTGCAATGGCTATCTTCCAAATTTTGCCACCAGGGGCGCTGCTGTCGTTTGCATTAAATCGGGCGTAGTTGCTTTACTATACTGTTACCTCACTTGCACAGCTGTAGCTCTTTTCGTTCGCAAGTATTTTTATGTTAAAGGGACTTTCCTTTGCACCCTGTATATATTTAAAATTTTTATTTTGCTAAAGAAAAAAAAATTCTTTAAATTTTGCAAATAATGTATGAAATATAAATATGCAGATTGAAGTGGCAGAGGGGAGGGGGGAACAGTATGGTTGTTGTACCGGTACAGCAAAATATTCGGTACTTTTTTTGTTAGAAATTAAGCCCTGCCTGTGCAGACCTCAAAAATTTTCTCCGAGCTCACATTGGGCTGGCACCTTACTTATTTATTTTCGTAAAAATTATAGTAATGTCGTGCTCTTGTTTAGTGAAATCTTTAGAAATTTACTTTGGTTTGATAATTTACACAGATATACAGTATAACCTTAAAAATGAAGCATCGTCGGAACCGAGACTAAGCCGGATTTTTGAAAATTCTGGATTTCTGAAGGAATGTCAAAAGTACTTCCGATATCCCTAATCACACCTCTATGCATAATTTTATTCATAACCAAGTGTAATTATGTGACCAAAAAAGTCTTACTTTAATTGGTATTTTCTATATTACAAATAATAATTTTATAAATCTAATAAACAGTAAAGTCTTTTCTTTCTTGTGTAATCGTTAATGTTATTTGCTTCAATTTTTTTGGCCATTCTTTAACAAGTTTTTCATGTATTTAATACAAGTACATATACCTATTTTGAAAATAGTCTTGTTTCTCTAAAAGGAATATAAATTCTCCAGTCAAATTTATGCACTTTCCAGTGATATATTTTCTTTCGTCGGTTCCTCGATCTCATCCCCTCAGCTGCTACTAGTGCAGGGCTGCCATAGGCAACTATTTTTATATTCTGTTCGCACCACTATTTTTAAAAAATACATTTTGTAGTATATTTCCTTTGCAAATGTTGTCAAAGCGTATATAAAAGATTTTTGTTTTGAAAAAGTTTTGCGAAATAGAATTAAAAAATAGTCACTTGTGGCAGCCCTGGTAGCATTATTGCCGGTTCTATTGCGGTCGTCCGAGTTTTCTTGGACTTTCTGTTGTTCAAGAAACTAATCAGGTCTGACATATGAAGAAATCAATTATTTATTTTTTACACTCTTACTTTCGATCTCGACGTCTTTAATTTGTAAACAATTGCTATTTTTCTTACTCTCGTATGCTCAAAGTGTAAAAAAAAAAGGGTGGGAAAAAATAACTTTGATGCCGTATTTTTGAGGTCATACTCAAGGTTCTCGCTTGGCTATTCACCAGTGTTAGCAATTTGGCTAATCAGAAATAAAAAACACTCACCAAATGAAACAAAATGATAGTAAAATAAATTTGTCGTAAAACATTGAAAATTTGATCTTTAACTCCTTAATGTACGACTTTCCCTTTTTTTCAATATGTTTAAAATAAAGTTTTTCTAACTGCTTATAGATCAGTTATTCATCTAAATTTAATTATCCGCTACAGAAACTAAAAAGAAAATAACTATATTCTAAATGTCTTACATGATCTTGAAAAAAATTCCAAACCTGATTTAACTCAATAAAAGATTATGAAATAAAACTTCCAATCCCACTTAACTCAGAATTTTAAGATATTACATTCAATGAATACTGAAAAATTGAAATTATGTCTGAAACACTTTGTTTTTCTAGAATTTCTTTTTTGAGGCATAGTAATTAGCTGACAATAGAGAATCACCTATTAGATTAGCAAATGGTGATTTGACACCATCCGCATAACCCTTACAGTGGCTTTGGCTAATGTTAAATCAAACTGGTATGGGTTACTATCATTAAATATAATGTAAATGGTGCTGTACGATTGAACATGATAAGCGACATTAATCTTCCAATAATTCAAATACGAGTGTCGCCTGCACTGGCATACACAGAAAAAAGAGGAGCAAAAACGGAGCACTCGCAACTTGGCAAGTATAATCGGCCTTTTACTCGCCAAATGAAACATTTTGTCACGATATGGCACTATGGCGAGCAGCAGCAAGAACCCTGGTCATACTCTATTTTTAAAAATCTAGATTTTTTTCTTTGTAGAGCTTTAAAATTGTGATTTTGTTTTATCATCTGTTTCTTTCATTCTAAACTATGTTGATTTTCTTACTGGATCTTCATTTGAATGTCATTGTCTAAGTCAATTTTTTTACCCGGTGTTTATGTATGTGATTGTCTAAGTAGTCTTTAATATTTTTATTTTCTATATTCATGAATTTCGAATATAATCTGAAAATAAAAATATGTGCATAAATGTGATTTATGAATATTTTTAATTTTAGAATAATGGGTACTTTTCAGTTAGCCGGGCGCCGGTGTTATATATACACATACATACAGAGATTTCAGAGGTATGAGCTCGGGATTCTGTGAACGGCAACGAATTGGTGTTCATGGCTATGGTTATAGGTACAGAAACTCGAAATTTTTGAATGGCAATGCCCATTTTTTTTTCGTCACAAAATGCTCGGCGAATGCGAAAACCCTTAAGAGCATTAGATCGGTACGTGTATCGCAAGAAACGGGCACGTTATATACGAACAAAAAACAGCTCTGCGAACACCCAAGGAAATTTGCATATGACAGAGAGTCAATACACCAATCACTGATTACAACATAGATCGGAGAAAAGAAAACTTTTATTTGGATTACACATTTTCCACATGGGTGCCATCACAGGCATTTACACATTGCATGCAGGTGACTGTGGACAATACAGCCGAACGTAACACAGCATGAGGGATGTTTGCAATCTCACGTTTAACTGTTACCGGAACGGAGTAATTCTGTTTCTAAACTGATGAAATAATGGACTGACACTGCAATTTATAAACGAATTTATTAGAAAATACGAACTTGCTTATTTTCATGCACATTATAATAGGAAAATTTTAGTTAAATATTCTTGGTGCCGTTTGTCAGTTTTGGAATTAAAATTAGGTGTCCTTAAAAAAGGACACCACACCGGTAAGGGTTAATAGAGTCTTTCAAATCCGACAAAGTTTGCGTATTGCATATGTACACTCTCGATTTGCGATATCTCCAGAACCAGAAATCCATAGGAGTGAGGTCGGGGGATTGCGGAGACCTGGTATGACATAATTTTGCAGCATGGCTGTATAGCGGGAGCCTGTCACAGAGCAAGTTACAAATCCCGTTTCCTTCGCTTCCTCAAAGAAGTATGGCCCGAGAACAATTGTGTCTGCAATGTCGCACCACACGGTAACTTTGACGTCATATAATGGTACTAGTGCACAGCGTGTGGATTCATTTCTACTCAGTGCACACAATTTTTGGTGTTGACGTTACCAGTTAAGGTGAAATGAATGAAGCTCTCGTCCGTCCATAATATGCAAAGAGGCCAGTCGTTATCACCATCATATCAGATAAGAAATTCATTTGCAAAGTCTATACATTGCTGGTGGTCTCCCGCGTCCAACATCAGGACTCGCTGGTATCGGTATGGAAACATGCAGATTACAGAGTGCAGTAGCTTTAGGACCGTTTATTTTGGTATATATCCAATACGCAAGCTGCACTTCTTGCAGTTTGCATGTGTCCTGAAGTTACTATGTGATGCACTTCCATAACAGTATCCTCAGGAACAGTTGGTTGTCCAAATCACGGTCTATCACAGGTGTAGCCAGTTTCTTCGAATTTCTTTACCAAATCACAAAGAGCTTGCTGGCTACATGGGACACGTATTTGGCGATGGTTTCGACGGCATTCATCCCATTTTGATAATAGAGTTTTATCAATTCACCATGAACTTTCGCTGGCAGAGTCATTTTGTCGGCATGTGCGAGCTCCCGACTGAAGAACTAACATTCCCACCCTGCTTTTTCGCTATCTGGAGAACGGCATTCTGCGATTGGTGTCTTGCCTCTGTCATATGAAAATTTTCGTCCGTGCTGATTGTGTGTTTTTTGGCCTGTTTTGTTGTGCGTGCATAACGTGTCCGTTTCTTGCGTTACACGTACCGTTCCATCACTCTTTAGGGTTTTTGCATGTGCTGAGCATTTTGCGATGAAAAAAAAATAGGTGTTGCCATTCGAAAATTTCGAGTTTCTGTACCCGTAACCGTGAGCACCAATTTTTTGATGTTCACAGAATCCCGAGCTCATGCCTGTGAATAAGTATATCTGAAATCTCATTTCGATCGGTTGAACGAACCGGCCGCTAGAGTTCCATATATTGGCAAAGTTTTTTTATGACCACCCTGTATATATATATATAAATGCATATATATGTATATAGGGGAAAGGGGGGCACATGTGAACAATTTTTACATTTTTGACTATTTCTCAAAATTACTATGAGCTATTGAAACAAAAATCGATTTATATGAATATTTACACTTTGTTTGTTCTTTTGGGGAAACTTTTGGATGCATTTATCAAGGATTTCTAACTTATATCAGCATTCTAAAAATTGTCTATATTTGTTCACGTGTGTCCCAGTGGAGGGGTAGTTGTGAACATACCTAGGGCACATGTGAACACATAAATAAGACAAAATTAATTTTTTGTGAATAAAAAAGGATCCATTCTCCCATTGGTTGACAAGAAACAGGAATCCCCCAATTACTTCTCAAGGTTACAAGTCCTGATAATTGAGCAGTAGTAGACACTTCTTCCTAACAAATCAGTGCAAGGCACATCGCATTAAACCACCAAAATAAATCGCCAAGTGTCACTTGAGATTATTTCAAGTTTTAAGTTGCAATCATATTAAATTTTCTTTGCGACATGTAAGGAATTTTAATTTATTTCTCATATAAAGTGATTCACGGAAAACAATGATATGGTATTTTTTAAAATATCCTTTTTTTTCCTGCAAAAAATTGATAAAACTGACTTTCTTTTAAAAAAGTAATCAATTTAAATATTTTAGGCTTATTATTTTGTAACTTATTTTTAAATTACACATTACTTATATTTTCCTTTTCTATATACAGGTGTATGTAAATTTAAACTTAAAAAAAAAAAAAAAATATCCCATATTTTAAAAGTAAAAAATTATGTTTATACGAAAAGTAAAATTAATAATTTTTGATTTATAGCTTTGCATCAGGAGGACAGAAGCTTAGGGGATTAGACGGTTGGGATTCAACCCGAGATACTTATTTATTAATAAATATACATATTTAAAAAAATTTGGAGGGGAGAGGAAGGGGGGGGGGGTAAACGATAAAATACAATTTCAAAGTGTTATTTAAAAAAATAGTATTATTTCAATAGTTGCAGCAGACTGTTTTAATTACGCACTTTTATTGCATATTTATTAAATTTTTGTTTTATTAAGAAATCTTAATTTTGTTATAGTAGTATATTAGCACAAAAACCGTGTTTACCCAGAAATATTGTAAATGGAAATTGTGTGTTTATTAGAACATAAACTAGCCGAACTTTGCTCATCTAAACGCTCCCATATTATCAATTTTTTTTTTAAATCAGTTTTTCAAGTTTTAAGTGAAAAACACAATTTTTACCCACCGTCTTAGGACGGGCATTTACACTAGTAAAAGATAATAATTGTTCATGTAGTGCTCTAACAGAAAAATCAGATATCTCAGATCACAAATATTGCAAAGAAATTATTTTGAATAGCCATGGGAAAGTATATTATATTTATGAAATTACACCATATATTTATTTATAGTACTAGTAATCAAAAGATTGTTTATTAAGATTTTCAAGGTATCAATGTTTCACTATGTAGAGCATGGAACAGAAGACTCAGCTTTTACTAAAAATGCTTAAATTTAAATGATTTCAATTTTCTACATAATTGATTGTATTATCTAATTTAAATTATTTTTAAATTAAATTATATTACTTATGTATCCAACAATGTTTATTTTTATCAATAAATATACATGTATATGTAATAGGAAAATATATTTTTAAAAACCCGGTTTAAACCAAAAAACCCAGGTTTTTTTTTTTTTAAACCCAGTTTTTTACCAACCCTGTTTAGAAATATTGGCATATTTTGTAGAAATTCAATCGGATCAGGCCAGCCTCGGATCAAACTTTTTGCTTTTATTGGGACTTGAAATGACCTATAGAGGTACTGATTGCGGCTGTCGGTACAGGAAAAGATATTCAAATTAAAATAAATTTCAATTTGTTACGTAACATAGAACACAAATATCACATGAAATCTGAAATTGTACAAAAAGAATAATCATTCTGAACAAATTAAAAATATGTTATGTAATGCATTGTGCTTGCATGGGATTTTCCTGAAGTGAGAAGTTATATCTTTTTTCTACCAGATGGCGTATCTGAGCGCTTGAATCTAGAGAAACTACAATGAAAAAATGAACATTTAAAAAATATAGCTTTTGAAAATTACAGACTTTGACCTACCATTTTTTAAAATTAATAAAAATAATGGTACTACTTGGTTATCCCGTCGACCAAAAATCTATTGCCAAACTATAAGATTAAATGCCAATAATGGTTGATCGTAAATGTCACACTCACTTGACTTTAAGCAAGTTACACGTATTTACATCATCAGGTGATTTTTATTTCGACGTTTTATTTATATTTTTATTAATGTTATACTAATTTATTTATTCTTTTGTTATTTAAAATAAAAATTATGTCAATTTGTATAATTTAGCAAAATTGGTCAACGGGATACCTAAGTAGTACCCAAATTTTTAATCAATAATATTTTTCAAACATTTCTTCGCTGGTGGGAGGGGGGGGGGGGGGGGTTATGATTTATAGTTAATTTTCTAAATCTTTCAAATTTAGCAGCCATCTATGTTAACTTGTGTGTGTGTGTGAATTCAACATTTATGTTTATGATTGATCTATTTATTTGGGCCGAAAAATACAAAATATAAATGTTAACCCCATTAAGCATTGCATTAAAAAAAGTTATTTTTTACATTTCTATATATAATACACTATAGGGCCAAAGGTGACCGGTCACTTGTGATTTTAGACGTTTTGTTAAATATCTAGAACAATACAAGAAGAATTAACCTGAAACTGCAGGTGTATAAACATTAATAGTATAGGTCATATATTTCCATGAAGATTTTTCCCCGAAACTCCATAGGAGACCGTCAACAAATTAAAAAAGAACGAATATCTGTTGGATAACCATGTAAAAATTAATGTAGCAAAGGCATTCAAACCCAAGATTATTAATAAGTGGCTTATTGTAATATACTGTGTTCATTTTTATGAGGATAGCATGTATACAAAGAGTCCCAAATTTCGCCAAGTTTTTTGCTTATAATTTACAGAGTTCTTAATTAAAAAAAAGTTCTTTTCAGAAAATATGACAAGCAACATTGCACACAATACTCTGCAATCAGAATTAAAAAATAAATAAAAATTGGATGAAAAATGAGCAGGTTTACTAAAAAATGTTTCACTGTGCATGCGCGAATGCAATTAAAATATACTGTGCATAATGTATTAGCTAAGTATATAGAGCCACTTTTGTGAAAGTCTCAAAATCATAGCTTGAAAATTATCCTCGATAGAATAAGCTCGAAACGTGCTGTTCCCAAAAAGCAAAAGGATGAAAAGTTGTATCAAATATCTGTTGATTAGTGCCAAGATAGCATACACAATATTGCACATACTACTATATTTGAATCCATGTTTGCCACAGGTGCAAAAAAGGCTAGTTTTGGCCCCGAAACACATAATTTACTGATACCAATATATAAAAGTTGACATACACAATTAAATCCAGGGGAAATATTTGAATAATCGGGGCAGAACTAAGTTTTTTATGGGTTTTAAGAAAATTGAAAAAATTGTCCTATTTTTGAAATGGCGTACTGTGCTTGCTATTGAGTGTATGAAAAAGTTGAAAATATGAAAGTTGTAGAGAATTTTGTCCTCTTTAGTATTGTAACTGACAAATAATATGCTACAGCAACGAGTCTCAAGATATTTAAAAAAAATCAAAAAAGGTCCCAAAATTTTGTTGTTTTTTGGACACAGAAAATTTAGCCTTAAGAAATTTTGTTAGAAAACTTGGTTTTTCCATGTTGGCATCATTATAAACAATTCAGAAAAAAAAAAAAATCTTCTACCCGACCTTTTGCAAGGTAACCCCCTTTTTTTTGGTACATTTCCCCTGTACTATAAGGATGCCTAGGAAATTTATAAATAATTACATAAATAAATATATTTCACGAAGTCACTTTCAGGATTTCATTGCGCGTCTTCAAATGCATAAAATTTGCAGATGGTCTTGCATGAAATTTTATATTCCAGTTCTTCAGAATTGAATAGTGTTTTTAGTTTTCCTATAAATATCTATTTTTAATTATAATCGACCACTCCACAATGACGATTGGTAGTAGAGACTTATTTGTCAAATGGAGAGGGCAAATTCAGTTAATTTTTTTTAACTGCAACATTTTTTTATTGCTTTATTTGGTATTATGCAATAAGAAGAAAAAAAATTGATCGTCTGAATTCACACTTCACAAAATTTCCGCCTTTAATCCCCTTTGACATCCCTCCCCCATCATGTAACATTAATTTTTTTTTAAATTTCTAACTTAAATATGTACCCATCCTCCCAAAATTCTTTTGAATTTATATGCTTATTTGATATATGAAGTATCATACTTAATTTTATAAAAATGAATATTGTAATAAGTTATTTCTAATAATTAGATATTTTTATGTCATTAAAGTTACAACTTAAAAATCCCCCCTCCCCCATATTTATTTAAATATTTTAATAAATGCAATTCATTAATCATTTATGTGTGTTCATTGTTTATTTCATTTTACATAATATATATTTATAATATGTTGTTATATTTTAATGTGCATATTAGATGAAAAGAAGTTTAACAAATAGAAATTTATAATACTGAAACTGATTGAATTGAGAATCAAAGATACATTTAAAATTATGAATTGAATGAAGAATCTTTTATTTTGAATATTAACAATTTATTTAAAGATCTGCTGAATGGTATCAATTATGCTTAAAGCACAGTAAATTAAGGTTTGAATAATTTTATAAGATTATAAAATAATGGATAATACTAGGATACACCAATACTGTTACAGTATATATATCAAAATTTTAGCTGTAGCAGTACCTCAGTTCAGATGAGAATTTATATTTATTGTTATGTAATCCATCATGTAGATTTCTTTCTATTTTTCTTTAACAATGTTCTTTATATGAACAAGTACTAAAATTTTTAGCACATTAATTTTGTAAAATAGATAAACTTCATACTAAAGCTTCTCCAAGAAGTATTTTGCCAAAATAGCTTTATGTTTTTTCTGTCAAGCAGAATAGAGTACTACTAGTTGAAATTAAATAATAACAGTGCTTTAACAGCAAAGAATGGATTGAGTTCAGCTATTCTTATTAATCAAAGTTAAGATATATTATCCACTTGTACAATCATAAATAGTTCCCATAAGGTAATGATATCTGATCTTGAGAATATTGAGAATATAGATAAGAGAGAATATGAGAGATATTGAGAAATATTGAGAATATTTATCCTTCGGATAAATATTTCTCATAGAGATTAAAGCTGAAATTCATTGCATTTGTGGCTTGATTTATTTGTTCATTATGTACTTCCACATCATAAAATGAAAAAACTCTATCTTACCAAATGAAGCTGTCTTCCACATCATGGTATGGGGGAAAAAATTGATATTACCAACTGAAGTTATTCCAAAAGTAGCCGATAGGAATTCCTGAAGCATATCAGATTGTAAATCAATACATAAAAATGAACTCTTCACTCCTCTGTTGGTAGAAGAATATTTCATTTAAATCTTGCGCAAATGCAGAGCTGTTAAATTCAGCACTGATGGTTCACCATCATCAGGCCATTGAAGAGCAACAATGTTCCACTTTCACTATTACACTCTTTTAGATAATTATTGAGGGGATAAACATAATAAAATTTAAGTGAAATTAATTTACTTGATGGAATCAGCCTTCAACCCATTTAGCCTGAAGACTGGGACAGTAAAAAGTTATTTATTTTATGGAGCGACAATGCGTGCTCACCGCCATCCAAAATTGAATAAAACAACACAGTTAGCATCATCCTGAACTCAAACAAAAAGCGGGAAACCATCTAGCCAATTAGAACAATTTTTAGGTGGCTGGAGTAAATATTACGATAGCTAAACTACCGATACTCAGTTTTAGAACTGAGTTTCTTCAGTGAGTGGCTACATTTGGAGTTCGGAAAAATGTTAATGGCTTTGTTTACAAACTTGCACTCAACTTGGATGGTTTTAAGGTGAATGTTTATGAAGCATCTCTATTCAAAATGGCATCCGAAATTACGTCACATGATGTTAAACTTGTTGTTTTACTCTGTGAAGAAAGCTAAAACAATTTGCACAATAATCCTCCAGCACAATTTGTAAAAACTATGGCGAGTGATTAAAAAAGCAAGGAGTTAACTGATTTTATTTTCTTTTAATACTTTATTTTTTGCATGAAAATGATCAAAATTGACCAGGGAAATAAGGAATATTAATTATATCTGTTTAAGAATAAATAATTATAGAAAAATATATATTTATTGAATAAAAAAAAAACTAAACTCTGTGGCTATACAATCCTAGAAGGATCAGGGCCGACAGTGCCCATCTCTGTTTTCTTGACCCTAGGCCCCGAGGTGCTATGCAGCATGTGTCCCGGCCAGGTGGTCAACCTAACGCGAGACCCTCGGTGTTTAGTTCCCAAGCAAGCTTGGTACTCATTTTATCGACCCCGAAGGGATGAAAGGCTGAGTGAACCTTGCCCAGCCGGGAGTCGAACTCTCGACCTGCGGTGCGGCAGACAGTCGTGCTGACCACTACGCCACTGGGCTTCATTGAATAAATAAAAGTTTTAATTTTTGTTATTTTGTAGAAATTATGTTCGCTAGAAGAAAGATCGTTTTTATAAATGAATAATTGATACTTTGCTTAAACTTTAAAATAATAAAATATAAATAATTAATATTAATTAATTAGGAATTAAATGGGTAAATATTACAAAAATGTTGTCTTATAACAACAATTTATAAAACTCATAACACATTTTAAATTTAAATTTTAGTATGTATTGTGCATATCAGGAAAGATACTTCTTTTGTGTATATGATCAATAGATTTATACAGTAGAATCCTGCTAATCCAAACTAATTGGGGCCGGTGCCAGTTCGGATTACCCGAAATTCTGATAAAAATAGAAAGGAAAAAGATGCATGCTATAAAATTGTAAGTTATAAGTATTCAGTTGTATAATAAACATCCTGTAATCCGGCATCCTAAGGTGTGTGCTGGTGGTATCATGGTGGATAATCCAGCATGACTTTCTGAAAAAAAATAGTATTCCCATTTAATCACTCTCGGTGTTTATAATAATCCAATGGAACTTCAGAATGAGGAATTACGTAACAACCCATTATAAAAGGTTCAAAATCGCGAGTCGATAAATAGCTCAATCATCATGTCAACGAAGGGTGAAGAAAAAAACATTTCTGTGGATAATTTGCGAAATCAAACTGTTGAAAGGAAAAATAATTTATCATTTGAATTAAATACTTTTTGCATTTTAGAAAATAATTTTTATCATTTGAATTACATACTTTTTGCATTTTAGAAAATAATTTAATAGTGACTGACAAACAAACAGATATTTTCAAGATGGCTTCTAGAAGTATGCCTACAGTGCATGTTTTCATTTTATATTAGTGTACATATGTTCTACTTTTACATTAATGAGTATTTTTTTATTCTTTTTTTTTTTTTAAATTTGTTCAAGTATAATTTTCAAAAATAAAATCGGTTTGGATTAACTGTAATTTCGGATCAGTGGGGTTCGGATTAACGGGGTTCTACTGTATATATTCTTTTCATGTTATATATATATCTATAGTATGCTAAAATTAAGTTTAGTTAGAAAACAAATAATTCAATTCAGCATTTTTTGCCACTAGACAGAAATATACTCAATTTCTTTTGTACAGCCCTGTTATACACATCAGATATTAAATAATTTAATTCAGGCAAAAATCTTAAAACTATTAAAATCACACTCCCAGAAATTACCATCTACAGATGTATCCAGTTACTTGTATGGCTCGGTATAGAAATTTATTTATATTTTACAAACATCCCTTACTATATTAAATGTAGTTCTTATATATTCTATTAAATTCTTTTGTATGACCTGTAAATGAATGACAAATGCTTTTCACTCCAGATTCTACCGGCAGCTTATTTTCGTAGACCTAAGGAATTCATATCAATTTCATTATGCTTGTTATAGTGTAACATCATTTAAAATACACTGCAAAGGATTTTCCTCCATAGATCATAATATAACTGGATTCTTTGTAAATAAAGTATAAATGCTACAAACTTAATTTTCAGTGGCAAACATGCCATAATAAACATCATTAACACATATCAATTATATTTCAATCAAAGTATATTTATGAGAGTTAAAACACAGACAAATGAACCGAAGTCATAAACATACTTTTCAACTACATTGGAAGGTGTTAAGAGTATTAAAAATATATGCCAAAGACACCAGATGTATTACAACTTTTACAAGATTGTTTCACAAACATTTTTAAAACAAAACTGGATAAGAACAAGACAGTAAAAGAGCAATTTAACTGAAATTTTATTTACACATTTACAAGAAAGGTATTACAAAAGTCATGCTATTATTTGTTTACTCATTCTATAATTTCTTACAAGATTGGTATAGACTTCCCTACACACATAATTAATATTGACTGCAAGCATTTTAATAGCTTGCTCACTGCATATATCTAAAAGTCTGTAGATGCCAGATAATAGAGATTCCTAAAAATAAATAGAGACAATTCATTATAAAATATGTAAAGAAAATTAAAATATTACGTGAAATGATGATCATTGTTTAGAAAAGAATCAGATTTAAAATGCTATTTTTTTCTAAAGGAATATGCGTAAAATTGATATAAACATCCAAGAATGTGAGATGTTCTGTCAGAATAACTGGAATTATAGTTTTGTATTGAACAGAATTCCAGCGTATAACCAGAGTATAATCATCTGTATTTTTTTTTTTTTTTTTTTTTTTTTTTTTGCAAAATTCAATGGAATTTTCCTTTGTATAATGTTTAAAAAATTGTGAACACACATTTGCTTATTTAAAATAATTTTTTTAAGGAAAGTAACAATTATTTAGTTTCCTTCCAAACAAGAAAGGTTGATTTTTTTTACACACTTTTATTTCACTCAACTTGATTTTTTGTGCAAAAATGGAATTTTAATATCATTTTTCACTTGCTTCTTGATATGCTAGAATTATAATACAGTATAATACAGTGGGGGACATAATTATAAGACACCTACCTAATTTGACATTACAGTGAAAGAAAAGATTCAGAGCTTAAAAATGCTTTATGAAATACGACAAAAACATAAATTTATTCTGTTATCACACGTAATTGTTTTACAGAAATCATATTTTCATAAAATTTAATGAAAAAACTTAAAAACATAATGGACAAAATTATAAGACACCCACCTTTTTTTCCAAATACAGTGGTCAACATAATTAGCAGACACTAATGGTTTAAAAGAAAATCCTCTAACATGGTTATTCAATATTTGGTGGAGCCGCCATTGTTTTTTATAACATGAAGGATACGATTCGGCATCGAATCTATCAATTCTAATAAAATATCGCAAGACAATTCTTCCCAAGCATATTTTATAGCATTCTTTAGGTCTTCGACACATGTAAACTGCCTCCCTTTTCGGTAAACCTCACGAGCTAAGATCCCCCACAAGTTTTCGATGGGATTTAAGTCTGGGGAGCGAGAAGGCCACGGAAGAACATTGATACTTTGCTCTGAAAGCCACTTTTTTGTCACGTGTGATGTATGAATCGACGCGTTATCGTGCTGGAAAGTGTAGTTTTCGCCACAAAGAAGTTCACCGTATATGGCTAGTTGATCTTTAAGAAGATTCTTATACTTTTCGGAATTCATTCTTGAATGTACAAAAACGATATCGGTTTTCCCTTGAGCCGAAAAACCAGCTCAAACTAATACTGAGCCTCCACCCATTTGGCGGCTCATTTGTACATCAGGAGACTTCCGTAAATCATGCCAATAATAGTAAAACCCGTCAGGACCATCCAGGTTAAACTTTTTTTCATCAGAAAATAACACAGAGTACCATTTGGAGGTCCAGGCCATACTTTGTTTAGCGAAGTTTAAACGTTCCATTTTGTGCCGCCTTAGAAGCGGTGGTTTTTTCTTCAATTTTTTTAAATTTCACATAGGAAGCATTATGCAACACCCTGCGAATGGTTCTCCTTGAACAATTCAGTTTCAAAGCATTTTTAATGCCTGTAGTGGTCATCTTATTCTGTGTAGCGAGCGAAAACACATGGCGTCTGTCTCTCGAGGACAAGCAAGGAGTACGTCCAGATCTTTTAATCACAGATCCATTAATTCCTCTTTTCAAAACATTTGAAATTGCACATCTTGAGCGTTTAATAACTTTTGAAATATTATTAACTGAAGCACCAGTTCCATTTAATCTCCAAATTTCACGAATTTCACTTTCTTTTAATTCTGTACCTCGTGGCATGTTTGTAAATGCGTGAAGTCGGTTATCGTCTGCTTTAGTTAACTGCTGACGTCATAACAGCGTGCAGAAAATTTGCATATTGCACATTATTTTCGAAAAAAAAGCAGGTGTTTTAATTAAAATGTTAGGGTGTCTTATAATTTTGTCCATGGTATTTATAATTTTTTTTATTAAACTCTATAAAAATATAATTTCTGTAGAACAATTACGTGTGATAACAGAATAAATTTATGTTTTTGTCGTATTTGATAAAGCATTTTTAAGCTCTGAATTTTTTCTTTCACTGTATGTCAAATTAGGTAGGTGTCTTATAATTATGTCCACCACTGTAAATACAATTATAATAAAGTATACAGGTGTCTTTCTGATGACAGTACAACATTTTAATATTTTTAGAATATAATTATAGATTAATTAATTTTAAAGCATTTTCCGTTGGTGATAAATCACAAAATATTCTTTATGGTTACAATTGTACACAAATTACAACAACAATGGATTTAATTATGTGCCAAAGTAGGCTAACTGGCTGTGAGACTGCTACAATGAAATATTTTAAACGCTAAAAAGTAAAAAATATAAAGAAAAAATAAAGAACGTAACATATATTTTTAAAAATACGTTTTAATCAATTAATAGTTTCACAATATCATTACGTATTTTCTGAGAATAACGCCGCAGTTACTTAAAAAACTAGTTTAATGCCGCACTCTGTATAACGTCACATACATTATAAAAAACATACCAAGTGCAATTAATTAAAATTATTAATTGGCGGACATAAAATTAAACATTTTGAACTTAAATAAATAATTTATCTTTTAATTAATGGAACAATTAATATCATTATCAATGTTATTTATTTTAACAAACAGAAAAAAAAATAATACAGTAGCACCGAATAATTAACGTTATACATTTGAAAATCCATCAAAATCTTTGTCCTCAGTATCACTGTGTAATCATTTTTTAATTTCAGGTGACAAACTTTCATCAGTGTCTATGAAATCATTCATGTCATTATCAAAAATGCGAGCCGGCAATCTCAGAGCATGTTCAGCAACCACGACCACTTCACCCAGGCGCGAAGAAGACAGGCATATGGAGTAGGATTTATTTTAAACATACAGTTACGGTGAACTTGGGAGCTAAATATTCAGCAGCTTTGTGTTACCCTCAGAGTAAAGATAATAAGAGATTATATGACAAGTCTGTGGTATTGCCCAACATTTTTATTAGATAAATAAGGCAGTGTGTTTTTAAAAGAGAATAGCAGCATATGCACAAAACAAATGTTCAATTCCAAAGTTTTTGTTCAATCTATGGCAGCCTATTACAGAGCTTGGTGATAGCCTAGACTCTTCCTTCGCTTGAAAAATAGTGTTTTTTTACAGTTATAACTTTCATCTTGATGCATTTTCTGATAGAAATTTTGATGAGTGCTTAATAATTGTTGAATATTCACTAAATAAATTATGTCCTTTTCACAGTAAACTGCATGTTAAAGCACATATTTTTCTTTTTCACTGTATTTAAAGATAAAGCTTTTTTAAACATTATTTTATAACGTTGGAAATTATTTTTTTAATCTATGTGTGGCACATTATTTATCTTGAAACTTGTTTACACTTGAGAAAAAGTCATTAGGGAGAGAACTGCTTGTTAAGTTATTTGAATCCCACCACTGTTTTATTTTTATGGTGTATTTTGTTTTTTTGTCGAGCTGTTCAAGCGAATCAGTCAACCTACCAAAACAAGTGAAAACATAAACAAAAAAAGCCTAAGCACGTGATCATAACGACCACAGATTTTTTGTGGGTCAAGTGAGCGAAGATCGGGCGTAAAATTTGCTGCTGATTGGATTTATATCAAATCACGTGATACTTTTCATGAATGTTTTGGATTTTGTCTGAATGCATATAGACATGTATTCCTATTACGAGAGACATTGTTTGGAAAGGTAAGTAGATTTAGTCATTGATTTCACCTGTTTTGAACCATAAAATTACGAAATAATTAAATTATTTCAAAATTCCTTACTTCTTGAAGACCTACTCCATGAGGGATATTTCCCTGTGCCCAGGCACTCCGATCTGCGTCTGTTAAACAAGCTCTCGGATGTTACGATCGGTCTCGCATGGTGGATTGTGTTTTAAGATTAATCGAGCTGTTGCCAAACCAAATGTGAGTATACATATTTTTTAATGCTGAAAGTAATTATGAACATAGAGTAAAATAGTTTTCCCGTACCTTTATCGGTGCTGGTGAAGAATGAATGAGGGAGAAAGTGGGAGGAGTTATTCCTTATATGGCATGTAAGATGCTAGGCGAACTTAAGGAGAACCATTGTGAATGGATGTGATGCCCGGACAAAGCACAATCTTTTGCTCATGAAAATTGCATCGTTCGTTTGTAAACACACTGATAACATTCCGCTGTGTGAGACATTTTTTTTTCTTTTCAGTAGTACAACATAAGATCATGGATTTTTTTTCTTTTTTAAACCAGATTTCCAAATTTTTAAATAAAGATCGGCAGTAAATTTAGTACTATTTACAAGCCGTACCTAGTTATTGGCTGCATTTTTGTTTTCAAACCAGAAAAATCTAGTTTAACGCCACAGCGTTATTCCCAGAAAATATGGTATATGTTAAAAATCCCTTTAGAGGAACTAAAAATATAATTTAAATAATATATCCCACCCCCCTCAATTGCTTTATCTTGAAAAAGAAACAGATTAAAATTATAAATTTTATTCAAATGGAATTCATTTGAAACTGTATCACAATTTACTAATTTTTTATAGTTTTTAAAATAATTTTCAAGTCTGAATGTTTTTTTAATTTATCTCTATCGCGTTCAGATGACTACAAAACATACATCGGTTAGCTCTTAAAATAATATAAATAAAATAGTTCAGCATTTGTTTCCAGCCTATATTCCAAAATGAAATTTAAACTTCATCTATGAATAAATAAAATACAAATTTAAGACATGTAACTCAACTACGCGTTTAAACAACTAAAATTATAAGAATAAAAAATGCTGATATAAATGGTGATTGTTGGCTATTTTTCTCGGTTATAAACACTTGGCGCGAGGCCAATACGGAAATATCATTTTTAATAAATTTCAAAATTTTACTGGATACCTTAATTATATTTTTCATATAAAAAGGATTTTTGGTATTGTTAGTTGGCAATAAATGTAATTTTTTTTTCAATAATAATAAAAGTAATAAATAAGTTTTCAATAATAGTAATAAAAAAAAGGGGGGGGGTTATCCTATATTCTGTAACCCAGTTTGGATTCCTTAGTACTAATAAAAGAAAGATATTTGTATGTGTGCCTGTCTGTGAAGGCTAGGAAAATCTACTGCACATAGAGGTCTGAAGATAGTCCAAGAAATGTCTTGATGCACCTGAGACTCAGATTTTTTATTTTTTGTAAATTAACTTAGATTAATTAAAAACCACAACAAACACTCCTCAAAAAGACATTTTTCATAAAATGGTATGCAGCATAAGTTCCGAAAGATCGCTAGCAGCGAAGATCTGATGACTAATGGCCATTAACAGTTTTTTTTTTTTTTCACATCTTCTGAAGTCCTCATTGGCTAAACAATTTGAAAAAAAAAAAAAACCTAAAAATATATTAGGAAATTTTGTACGTTTTACTTCCAAACTCTGCAATCCATTTAAAAAAATACGAATTTAAACCCTTTCATTTTTTTTTTTTTTTAAGAAAGTTCAAATCCCCCCCCCCCCCCACCTCCCCTGCTTTTGAAACTCACATATAACTTTTAGAAAAAGGGGAAAATGAGAAACATACTTATCTAGATAATTTCTTCTCTGCGATGGTGCAATCCATTAAAAAAATATGAATACTAACACTTAAAAAATTTTCCATGACTGAAACACACTTTTAAACTCCTTGAAACACTTTTTTTTTTTTTAACCATTTGGAAAAATGGTTATTGTCCTCGTCAGGGTAGAAAATCAAAAGCATATCTGAAGCGTTTTATTGGTTTAATCTACATTTTATTCATTTTCTGATTGGTCTATACACTAACCTTTACTTTCAACAGAGATGGATACTTCTGTGGCCACTTTGACAAAAATGTAATAAAAACTACAAAAAAAAAAAAAAAAAATTAATAACTCAGAAAGAAATTGAGATACAGCTTTCAAACAAATTGCATTTAAAAGTACATTTTTTCTCTATATATGACGGTGTAAAAAGTAATATTGTGGGATGTTTAGAAGTTTAAGAATGAAATTTCATTTTAAATTGGTCGACAGATTTCTTGGAAATCTGACGATGGAGAAGCCTTTTCCCGAACAGCCAATGAAATGCTTGGATAATACATAAGTTTCAGGAAATCTGAGGAGTCGCAGGTGATTTTTGTCGCTTGCAATTTTTATGTGTAATAACACTATTAATGTTTAATTCACGGCGTACATAATGTATGATCAACTCCGTGCAATTTTTTATGTCTTAAATTTTAGTCTTTGAAAAAATCATTTTCCAAATGGTCATTGTAATTTGTTAAATTGCTTTTTTTTTTACTTTGTTGACCAATAATGAGTATACTCATCATTAATTTATCGGGTTTTTTTATTAAATGTATCCCAGAAAAATTCCACACTAACATCAGAAGTAAAGTATTGGAGATTAAAGCAAAGCACTGACTTTAAAAATCGAGACATGGATATACAAATTGCAGCAAGTCTCTCTCAGAGGTGCAGAAAATGTTTTCACTTTGAACATTTCCCCGAATCACTTTGAACATTTTCCCAAAGTTTACGATATGTTATAGGCTTACATAAATTCTGCATTACCATAGGTATAGAATTTTTTTTTTTTTTTTCCAAAACTTTCTCAACTTACACGCGAGTATATACAGTACATATTATCCCGAGTTCGATTTTGTGAAGGTCACCATCCGGATCTTTTTATTTGTAGAGAAAATTTTTCTATCTCAAAGAATTATGTAATTCATTGTTAAAATCGAAATAAATTTCATATTTTTTTTTTTTTTCAGAATTTCCCCAGTTGGCAAAAATTTTCCTTGATACTAGATTGCCGGATCGTACATATTCTGCACCCCTGGTCTCTCTAAACCCCCTAGCGATAAAACCGGATGATAAGGTTTCATAGAAATTCTAAAACAGATATTATCAGACAGTGACAAATCCAAGTACTCTGCACATCATGCCAGAAAGTCTTGGATCATAATTATCAAGACCTCGTTGTAACATCAAACAGAAAACTATTCTACAGGTGCCTTATGGACCAAAATTGTAATTCCACAATTTGCATTCCAGTATATAGAAAAGCTGGCTATATTCAAAAAACAGAACCAGATTAAATATCTGGAATAAAAGTATATCTTAAAGGAGGGTGAAATTACTGTAAAGAAATTTATTTTGAATGAAAGTAACAATAAAAGAAAAACAAAATGAAACGTGTTGCCAGTCGCTGACCTCCCCAATCTTGAAGATTGAAGAACTCTTCGTCTTCACATTTCTTCAAGTAAAGTATCACTCAACCAGAAACAATGAAGCATGTTCAACAAGAAACTTCATTACACTTAAACAGAGAAAGTCACTTTGCCAATAACTTGAGCAATACAATTGTTAATTGAATGTACTTATGTTCTTTAAGTAAATCAACGTTAAATAAATTAAAAATACTTTTAAAATAATTATTGGAAAATGCCCACACATATGCACTTCATTAAACTATAAATGGCAGCCGTAAACAAGTCGATGTTACTTTAGACTCACATGCATGTTTTAGAGAAACTATTGCGAAGTTAATGCTACCCCTTCCCAGCTATTAAATAGTTCTACTGTTCGATGAAATTGACGATGGAAAAGCCTTTTCTCGAACAGCCAATGAAATGCTTGTAAGTTTCAGGTGGATAATACGTATGAGTCACAGGCGATTTTTGTCATTTGCAATTTTTACGTATAATAACAGTATTAATGTTTAATTCATGGCATATGTAATGTATGATGAACTCTGTGTGATTTTTTATGTCTTAAATTTTAGTCTTTGAAAAAATCATTTTCCAAATGGTCGTTGTAATTTGTTAAATTGCATTTTTTTTTTTTTTTTGGGGGGGGGGGGGGGGGGCTAAAAGTAACTAAATGTCAATATTTTAACACAAATTTTGTAGGTTTCTTTGGACACTTAATTTATACAGGGCTAAAAGTTTGTGTGATTACTAATGTTTAACTTAAGCTCTGAAAAGGTATAATTTAAAGTTAAAAGTGTAGTCAATTAAATTATGAACAAGCTTAAAGAAGAAAAATCTAAAAGATGATAATATTAAAATGAAATTTTATTTATGCAGTTAATTAAAATATCAAACATTAATATTTCCTGCTTTATAAAGAAAATTTCATTAAAAAAAAATACAAAAGCCTTATACAGATATACATAACTTTATTTATTTATTTAGTTTTTTCTAATACCAAATCATTTTGTAAGTTGAATAAAGTGTCCATTTTTATTTAATATATCGCAAGATAAAAATTTTGGCTAAAATATCAATTGAATACTTTTACTTAAGATATTTCACAGCACAATACACATTTTCGATCACAATAAAATTTATATTGAGAAGATTACACATGTTAAAAAAAGAAGAATTCATGAACATAACAAGACAAGAATATCATTTGTTAAAATCAAACAAAAAAAAAATGTGTAGTTTCCAGTAAGCAATGTGTAGTGTGTAGTAGAAGCAGACCAATGTGTAGCAGTTGGCAGCCTTTTTTATATTATAAAAATCTCAAAACATTCAAACAAAAAAATAAATAAAACCTGCTCATTATTTGCTCAGAACATGAATGCACAAGTAGCTTTAGCTTATGTTTTCACAACTAAATATCAATAAAAAGCAGAAAACCAACGTTTAAAAATGTACAAATAATACATAAAAAACAGCAAACAGCTGTTTCGAATCTACTAGCGAGATTCTTCTTCAGTTCAAGATAGAGCAAGGCACAGCGTGCTAGAAAAAGCAAGGCTGGGCAAAATGACAGAGATGTACCCGATACGGGTAGCGAATGCACCAAAAACAACCAATGAGAAAAAAGCAGTTGAAACAACTAAGTGGACAAGTAGCGACATCTACCAGAGAACGAGAGAAAAATAAACCAAAAAAGGGGAAATTAAATTAATGCTTTCCAAATACTTGGAAAATCAGGAGTACTAGATAAGTTATTGACTAAAGAGTGAGAATTTTTAATGATGTGATAAGCTTCTTAAAAATCTAGATCAAGGTTAGAATAACATTCTTGGATAATGATGGCTGAGGAAAAAATTTGTTATTTGCTATTTTTAAATATCAATATGTTTGAACAAAAATTATATGCAGGTTTCAGAAACATATTTATAACTCATGAAAATTTCAAAGAATTTAGAATATAAAAACTTTTTTTTTAATATTAAATGAACCAATGTGAAAAAAAGTAGAAGAAAACACAGCTTTTTTTAGAACTAAATATCTATATTTTTGCTTGAAAATTGTAGACATTTATACATATATCTTTTTCCTAGACAAAGAATATAAAAGAGTATTTTTCCCCCTTTAATTTGCAGCAAATTCTGTGCATTATTTTTCTTAATATCACATAAAATATGCAAAGAAATAAATATAGAACAGACATTCAAATAAATAAGTATTTAAATAAAATAGTTATCTACATAAAGCATGCATCAGATAAACAAATTCTTTAAATGTACATGAAATATATACTCAAACTGTCTATACATCAATCTGCAATTACACAGCCATAAAATAAATAAATGTGATAGAAAATACTCACTTTCAAACCAGAATTTAAAGTAATATGTTGTACAGCATCAACATAATCTGCAATCAGATAAGGAACTAGCTTTGAAAATTCATTTTTACTTCTTGATATAACTGTCAGTAATCTGTTAAAAATTCATAAGTAACAAATAAGATTTTATTCAGAAATAGAATCATGTGTATTTTTTAAACTAATTCATATTTTTATACAAATCTAATAAGATAAAAATCATAAAAATTGGCATAATGCATTAATTGGAATGCTTTAGCTATTTCAGTTTTAAACTTGCATATCTACATTTAATGATCAATGTAGATTTTAAGAAACTACAGTCAGTTTTAATTACAGGAAATGCAACTTAATTTCTAGTATTTATTTATAAAGGCTTGCACATCAAATGACAATAATAAGCATCTTTCAAATACCTTCTAACGAAAATCTTTATGATTTATTTTGGGTGTAAGCTGGAGGTTCAGTTAAGTAATGTGTTTTTTGGCCTTACTGACATAATATAATGCATTCAGAGAGATCTGTGTGACAGATATTAACTTTTCTTTTCTTTTTTTTTCCCTCCCTACTCAAAATTCACCTCATAATTACTTCATAGGCTAAAACTTGTAAACTTCAGCTTTGAATTCTTCTTTACAGAAATTATTAATGCTGATTACTGAGTGTGCAATTATGTCTTGATTTTATTTGATTATTTATGGTTTAATTTTCCAAGATATTTTTATCAAAACAGAATTTTAATATCTTTTGAAATGAGGTGTAATCTCTATTAAGTAGCACACTTTTTATGACATCTCTTTCCTTTTTGCCCCCACCCAGTTATTTTATAGGGTTACAAAGGAAATTGTAAATAAAAAGTTACTAATCTTAATAGTATTAAACTTTTTCTAAACTTAATGAAACATTATTGGTATTTTATTTATTTTTTTTGTTTGTTTGAACTGTAATTTAATAAAATTGTGATTTTTTTTTTTTTTTTTTTTTTTATTTTAGAAATTTAGTAAGACATTCTCCAAAATTCAGCATATTTCCTATTTATAATTTCTCAACCCTAGTCTAGCTTTTTTAAATAGTTAATGCCTGATCTTGTATGGATAACTAGTTTAACTGCTTTTTGATGGTATTGATAAGTGCTAATTTTAAAGAAATTTCAATGTGTTTTTAGAGTTGAATATCCATAAATGGCTCCAGAATCTTAATCATTTTTAACAAAAAATGTACCAAAATCAATAACAAGTTTAGAAACTAGAAGGAAATATTCAGGCATCAATGGAATTTGGATGCTTAAGGAATTGGGAGTGGTGGGAGATGTGTGCACAGTCTATTCTTTGAACCCTAATCTTCTTCTCTATTTGTTACTTTACAGTAACAATAGTTAAATAATCATCTTAATTCACTCTTCCAAAATTCTTTATCGATACTCCCACCCACTTTCTTTTTCCTTCAGCATGCTAAATTTACAATTTTAGGAATAATACAAAGGCATAAAGTTTTGGAAATTGTGTGAATTTAAAAAAATGCAAAACATGCAATCAATTAGAGGCATCAGAAACATGGATAGGAACAACAAAACCTCAAAAAAGAGAAAAATCTTTACTCCTTCATGACTAGAAATCCTTCCCCGCTTCCCCATGTTTTTCTGTAGGCAGTGGAAATTTTAAAAGGTGATGGATTTGAACGATATATTATTTATTAACAATTAAGATGATACTTTGTGCAGTACAATATAGATAGATAAAACAACGTTTTAAGCATCAGATTTTTAAAACTAATTACAGATTAGTTTTGGTAGCATTTAGCATACCATCAACAGTGTAAAGAATGATTAAATTTTGCCCATATATATCGAGGAGATGCAGATTAGAGGGTTAGGTTTATTGACCAGCTAATTGACTCGTCTGGCATTGCCCATGATAATAACCTTAAATGAATACTAAATTTGTATGATTTTATATCTTTAACTAAATTTTGTCTGAATTTATATTTTTTTATGAAAAAATCATGGAAAAAACATTAATTTTTAGTGATAAAAGCATTTGTAAGAAGACTTTTCCATTTGAGTAACAGGATTTCACCTTTTGTTACAAAATATTATTTTTCATAAAAATATAATAAATTTCACAACCTATAATTATCCAAATGCTCAAAAATTTAAATATGTTATATAAAATGTGTGTCTGCTGACTGTGTGAAAAGAGTATTATAATTTTTTTTTTTTCAAAAAACTGATATTTAGCAGTAAAAGGGCTTGAAATAATTGCAACAGGAAGGAGGGGGGGGGGGGGATTCAACATTTAGAAAAATACATTTTTTGTCGTCTAAAGCCTGTGTATAATTTTCATGCTAAGATATTGAGTTGTTAAAAGTATTGTTTTCTTCTGTTATTTTTCCTTTACATTTTTTTCCCCTTCTGATGGATAGAATATGACAATTTTTTTTATGGAAATAATTATTTGAACTATTATTTTAACACAATCAAACTGATTGGTAAAATTATCATGCAAATTGAATATTTCAAATTGAGCGAAAAAATGCCCAGGCTGGGAATCGAACCCAGATCCTTGGCTTACAAAGCCAATGCTTTACCGTTGAAGCTAACTGACTTGACAACCAGCCAGCATATTTCTTTCAGATAACCTTATTGGTAGTTAACATCTGGTGCATCATGTAGACAGCTCAACAAAATAAACAAGCATGTAAGCCAAGGATCTGGGTTCAATTCCCAGCCTGGGCATTTTTCGCTCAGTTGGAAATATTCAATTCGTATGATAACTTTACCAATTAGTTTGATTGTGTTAAAATAATAATTCATCTACATTTTCATTGTTTATATGGAGTTCCTTTATTCTGTTGAGCTGATTCTTCAGACCAGATGTTACTACCAATAAGGTTATCCAAGTGCAATATTCTGGCTGGTTGTCGGCCCGGTTAGCTTAAACGGTAAAGCATTGGCTTTGTAAGCCAAGGATCTGGGTTTGATTCCCAGCCTGGGCATTTTTTCACTCAGTTGGAAATATTTAATTCATAAAATAATTATTTTCCTATTATATGTTACATTTTTTGAACCAAATTTCTGAGTTATAAATATGTTTCCAAAAATTTTGTGTAATTTTTGTGCTAAAATATTGACATTTAGTTGTAAAATCACTATTTATTTCACATTGAAATCCTGGGTGAAATTTTTTGATTTTCAAACTAATTTTTTCACCCTTATATCCGATTATACCATAACCAAAATGATATTCGAGCATTAGCAAGAAAGTTAGTATGCACGTATGCAGCATTAAAATTTTAAAGCTATTGTATAAAATTATGTGTATTTTTTTTAATCAAAATGTGCATATGTTAATCCTGCTACAAAATGTGCAGAAAAAATAAAAAGTGAGTTTGGGGAATGAATTTTTTTTAAAGGGTTAATTTTTGTATGTTTTGAAATGGTATGCAATATTGCAAAAAGAATTCAAAGTATATGCTATATGGTATTTTCTGTTTTGCCTATTTTGATTTTCAGAGTTGATGCATAATTTCGAAATATGCCAGGAAAAGGAAGGGAGAGTGCGGAGGTCATCCGACATTTTAAATGTTTAAAAAAAAAAAAACTGTCGTTATCGTCCAAACTCTTTGAAATTTTTAGGAGCTAGAAATATAATATTTCCATAGCCTGTGTGAAACAATCGAGAAAAAAATATTGATATTTAGTGGTAAAAGGGCTCGTTAGAACTCCCCCCCCCCATTTGGGCTATTTCAGTAGTTAAAAAAAAAATTATAGTTGTCAACTCTGATATTTTCAGCAGTTATAAATTTGATGGCTATGCACATTGTGAGAAAAAATCATGAAAAAAATATCGATATCTAATTGAAAAAATACTTTTTTTTCACACTTTTTTCTTGTTTTTGACTTTGTTTCATTAGCATAACAACAACAAAAAAAAGTTCATATCATCTGATTTCTCTAAAATTTTAATAGATTATAAATATAACTGTATCCAAGCCTTCTTTAAATTTTCATGAAAAAATATGCATATTTAGTAGTGAAAACATGAGCCAAAGTCGAGCGAAACTGCTCCAAAATATCTCGGGTTTTAGTGTTTTCGTCGAAATTTTCACCAATTTTATTCTGTAAAAAATACTTCTACTCGTCTGAACGTTTTAAAATTTTTATAGCTGATGTAAATCTTGTCTTCAGAGATGTTCTGAAAAGATTGTGTTGAAGTACGAATGTCTAGGCACTTTTACCATAGAAAAAAGATCCTCTCCGTAAGGTGCAAAGTGACCTCCGGTCTTTTTTTTTTTTTTTTTTAATGGTAAAATTTTTATTTTTGAAAAATGATTATATCTTCAAAGAGAATAAGGTCTCAGCTTTACATACATATTTTTTGTTAACCAGTACCTTCGAAATTGCACCTTAGGTAAGCAATTAATACCATATGGGAGAAAAAGATAACTGCGAAAACATCCTTTTTTAAATGGTTAACAAAGGTTTTTTTCAAACTGATTATGGTATTTAAGACGTAAATGTATGGTCTTTCAGAATGTGTCTTGTTTTGACCGATCAAGGTTTTAAAAAAATGATGATAAATCCTTCAAAATTCCTCTGTTGGGTTCTTCATTTTCGTTCTGCTGTGTAAATCGGTTTCTGTTTAAGCGCAATTGCTTTTACCGGCTCAGAATGAAAGATGAGTTTTGTATGACAGTTCATTGTCATTTTAAATTAATATCTCGACTAATTAATAAAAATTAAATCTCTGAACCTCAGGTGCATCAGGACATGCATTGGACTACCCTCATTTAAATTTTCAGACTTGTACTTGCGACACATTTCACTAGCCATTGCAAATAGACAGACAGAGTGGTATTTTCTTTTATTAGTATAGATAGAAAGAAGTGCAGGAAACTGTATAAGGAAAGGATATTGCTGAGAGATGAACTACACCTTTGACTTTAACTCAGCTAAGATTATTTCTAAATCCACTTCTACATTTAATTTTTTCAAAGCATTCCATATCTATAAAAAACATCTACCATATTAAAATCTGTGTGCGCATCTATGTACTCTCAAAAACTCGGAAACCACAGGGCGCAAAGCTATGAAATTTGGCACACAGGTTGCTGGTAGAGGGCCCATGAACAATTGGGGTAAAAAATTCGAAAATTTTAAATAGATTTTTTTTTTTGTTTTTGATGAATTTTTGCCTCTTTTTTAATATTCAACCCATAATCACACGAGTTCTAACCAGTTCTAAATGTTTACTGCATTAATTCTTTTACTGCACATGCAAATAATTAGATATACATACTACGTATGCAACGCCGCAGTACTAAGAAGATATAGCAGGTGTTACGATAATTCTTTTACCTCACACAGCAAATAATTAGAGATTATTTAAATGCTTTAAAAAAAAAAAGAAAAAAACAGTTATCACAAACATCAACAAAACGTTTTATTCTATTTATTCCCTTATTCCAAAGATATTGTTTTATCAATGGCTGCCATAGCAACATGATAAATTAAATTTCATTTTTAAAAAATGCACAAGCAGGGTTGTTACGTTTAAAACATTTTGTTTAAAACAATGTTTAAAACATGTTTATTAAAGAATCGCTTGATATTCAAGTTGCACGCTTTATTTATGCAACAAATACATCATTTTCATGTGTGGATCATTCAGAATTTAAAAAGATAGTGCCGAGTACAAAACCTGGCTACAAACCCCCAAATCATCATGAAATAGGAGGCATATTACTTGACAAAGTGTATGAATCTGTGCTGGAAACTTATAAAAATGATTTAAGAGAACAGATTGTTTGTGCTGCTCTTGACAGATGGAGTAACATTCTCAATGAGCCAGTTGTAGGAATTACAGTATCCTGTAAAGGCCAAATTTACTTAGTAGATTCAATTAATACATCTGGCCATTCTCATGAATTTAATTATTTTTGTGATCTTGCAAGTATTGCCATAAATAAAGTAGAGGAACGCTATGGTTGTTTTATTGGCAGCTTTGTAACAGACAGTGCTGCCATGAAGATGAGAAATGAACTTAAAAAGATTGAGAGACATAATATGAATATTTTAACTTATGGATGTTCAGCTCATGTCTTAAATCTTCTAGCAAAAGACAATAAAATCTCTAATATAAAAGCTCAAGTTTTGATATTTTTAAATATTTTCGAAATGATCATTTTACTTCAGCAAAGCTTCGGGAAACAGTTGCTAAAAAGCTTGAGTTACCATCAGGTGTCAGGTGGAATTCTATGTTGGACACAATGGAGTCTTACATAAGCAATTGGTCACAAATTTTCAAAATTTGTGAAGATAATCGAGAGAAAATCAATTCTGATATTTCTAAGAAAGTCCATAGACTTTCAACTGACTGTGACAAAGCTCAGAGTAATAATTGTATTATTAGTGATGTAGTTGACGTTTGGAAAGATTTTAAAAAAGAAATATCAGAAACATGTGCTGCTAGTAATCTTACCATGATTACAAAAAACATTGAAAAAGCCATAGAAGACAGATATGAAATGGCCATGACATCTGTACATTTCTTGGCAGACATTACTTATCCATGCTTTAAAGGAGAATCACTTACAATTGAGGAGACAGAAAAAGGCATGAACCTTGTAGCCGAATTATGTCCTGAACTAATTCCTATAATTATAAACTATAAAGCTAAGTCAGCTCCATTCTACAGTTATATGTTTGACGGTATTAATAATAATGAAAAAAAAAAAAAAAAAAAAAAAGATATGCTGTTAGTTACCAATCATAAATTCGCTGTTCAAGAATCAAATAAAGTGCACAGTTTTGTAAAACTAACACCTTCATCTTGGTGGATAAGCTTTGAAAAACATGTCGATAAAAATATCATGCTGATCACAAAACAATTACATACAGCTGTGTGGATGGTTTAGAAAGAGTTTTAGACTTTTGGCTCTGTGCCGAGCAAAACTAGAAACCAGTCAGGTGTTGATAAGGTTGCGAAGCTTGTTACAATTTTTAAGAACTTAATAATTAGATGTTTTAGTTTAGAATAAAAAATTAATTTTTAATTAATGTTTGGTATTTATTAAATAATTTTTTTCTTATTTGCTGTTTTTTGAAAATATTTTCATTCTTTATATTTAATTTAATCATTTTTGCTCGCTTTAATCAAAATTGTGCTGTTGAATCAGAAAAAAAACATTTTAAACGTTTAAAACATGTTTTAAACAAAAAAAACACGTTTTTTGTTTTTTCTAAAAAAAAAACATGTTTTTTTCCAACCCTGTGCTCAAGTAGTAGAAAAAATATTTTTCTAAATCGAATAGTTACTTTTAATTTTGGTTTTAGAATTAATGAACTCCCGTGCGTAGAACAGGTAAAACCCAGTAAAAATATTGTTAATTGTGACTTCACTATTCCCCCATTATCAGATTATTGGAAATATTATATAAAAACCTCCTTTTCTTAATTTCTACTACCATTTTCCATATTACCAGTTCCTTTCCCTATAAGATTTCCTACAGTTAAATTTCCTGCAAATCCCCACACTTCTATTGGTCAATAAATCTATTCCACGAATCTATGTCTCCTCCATATATATGGGCGAAATTCAAATAATTCTTTTTAATGTTGACAATATGCCGAATGCTACAGAAACTAGTCTGCAATTAGTTAAAAAGTTCTGGAGCTTAAAACATTGTTTTATCTGCCTGTAATATTTATTGTTGCTACAGAGCATTGTTGCTTTGTAGTAACAAAAAATAATAAGGCAGAAAATGTTTCTAAAAATATGCTTTTACATAGATTTTTAATTTTGTGTGGTTACGGGGGTTGATTATTATTTATTAGGAAGAAAAAAGTTTCAAAATGCAAGTAGTTTTACATATTTTTAACAACTTTAGTTTGAAAGAGGACGAACGTTGAGAAGCATTTTTTTTTGGGGGGGGGGGGGGGCAGGGACAGTTTAATTAGATGAAAGATTATTTATTTATCTTTACTACAGAGTATGAAATAGTGCAGAAAAGTTTCAAAGAGTTTTAACTTTGTGTGCTTTGTACTGGGAGAGAGTAAAGGAGGAAGCATAAATTTCAAGGAGGGGAATTTAAATGAGTGACTAGTTATTGATACAATAAATCAACATATGTAAAAGAAAATAAGTTTTCTTTTTTTAATTTAAGTTTTAAAGATTTTAAGCTTCGTCAGTTGGGACTGGGGTGGGAGGGAGGGATAAACAGAAATTTGGAGGTATGTTGATTAGATGACTGATTATTTATTTATGGTTACTAAAGATTTACAATTAGGACAGAAAAAATATTAAAAATTAAAGAGTTTAAAGTACTTTAAATATTTGGTGTGTTTGATAAGAGGGGGGAGGGGCAATTTCGGGTGGAGGGAAGAATTTAGATGACTGATTACTTATTGTTACAATAAAATAACAAATACAGCACAAACAGTTTTTAAAAAATTACAGAGTTTTATAGATTTTAAATTTGGTAGCAGGATGGGGGACAGAACTGCGATAGCTTAGTAATCAGTGTGTCACTCTACCATGCTACAGGTCCAAAGTTTGACTCCGGGCTGGGCAAGGTTCACTCAGCCTTTCATCCCTTCAGGATCAATGAAATGTTTACCAAGCTTGCTTTAACAGCTATTTTGACCATCTTGCTTTAACAGCAATTTGACCACTTGAACAGGACATATGAGGATGCCAGAAGCCAAGGAGTATAAGTGACAAAATTGAAAAAAATGAACTAAGTGCCAGACGACCTGAAAATATGCTTTTTTCTTTTCAGGTAAAGAAATATAGGTGATTTTCTAATTATGTGTTGTGTTTTAGAGATCAACCACTTTTGCCGAATAATGATCAATATTGATTAATTATAAATTTAAAGAAAATTGCACTCTACTTTTTTCATATTTATTGAAATAAGAGTTCAAAGACCAATGTGAAACAAGCAGCAGTTTCCTATTTCAATTCAGTCAATTATTATTGATGTTCAACTTTAACGTTAATTATCTTTGAAGTCAATTTACTCCAAATTGATTTTTTGTCACTTGTACCCCTTGGCTTCTGATGTCCCCATATACTGTACAGCATCTCTGTGCCCATGATCTAATAAATATAGTTGGGCACTGTAGGCCAAGATCATTAATGGATTGTAGTACCATAGAGATAGTTTTAGAGCTAGGGGCAAAAGAGGAAAAGCAAAAATTTTCTTTTTTTTTTTTGGGGGGGGGAGGCAAAAGGGGTTTATTAGATTAGATAATTATAAATTAGCATTACAAAAAATTACAATTAGGACCTTTTTAACTCTTAACACTTGAAAATTTATATGCTTTTTAAGAGGGAGGAGGAAGGAAGTAACAGCAATTCTGTGAGGTTGGGAGGAATTTAGATGATTATTTATTGTTAAAATAAAACAACAAGTAGATTTAAAAAAAAAAAAAAACTGTGTACTGTGAGAGGGTCAAAGAAGAAATGCAAAGTTTTAGAGAGGGGAAGGCATTTAGAAAAAAAAAATTAAGCAGAAATCTGCTAAACTGAAGGAGATTTTCATTCCTGTTCAAGGAATAATAATAATAGAAGAGTGAAATCACAGACTTTTACAGATTTTGCATGAAAATAACTTTTAAGAACCAAAAATTACCTTTGTAAAAATTAATGATTTTCAAGGACCATATAAATCCTATCAATTGCAGGCCTTCATCAAACCTGAATCCATACACCTTAACAAATTAATGACTGAAGGAAGTAGCTTCTTGAAAAAAGTATTGTTTACCTTTTAATTAAATTTAAATAATTAAAAACCCTCTCACATTCAGCTGTATTTGAAGGAAGTATCATTGTGAAACAAAATATTTTACTTGAAATAAAGTAATGAGAAACACTGAATGGTGCAGATAAACATGTATTGGTTATATTATTAGGATAAGGAGGACCAAATGTTTTATTAGATAAAGCCAATTTTCATCTTAAAAGCAAACTTTAAAAATCAGGTGTTAAAAATGATGTCTGAAAAAAAAATCACAGACTTTAAATTGAAATTTATAGATGCAAAATACAGTTAACCGCTGCTAAATTTGAACCCTAATCAATAAGCAATGTGTTACTTTTCTTTGTTAGTTAAAATAAAAATTTAGTCTTTACACACATATTAACTAGTTGCAAAGGATTTAGTAAGAAATAATTTTTTTAGACATGTTACAGAGGAATTTTCAAATAAAAACTTTTTAAACATATAATTTATTGCCATTCGTTTTACACATATGATTCATAAAACAGAGTTTAAAGAATTAAGTTATAACTAGTGTAAAGACATACATGGGAAGAGAAAATAACTAGCCATATTAAAAGTCTATGAATAAATATTAAATATGTGAAAATTTTCACACTGCCAACTAAGCGTAAACCAACAAGGTGAAAAATGTCCAAGCTGGGAATTGAACCCAGAACCCTGGAATAGCACTCCAATGCTCTACCATTAAGCTATGAGGACAATACCCAGCTTGGTATCTCTCACTCTTAAATGTTGGTAAGGCTTCACCCACAGCACAAGATGAATAGTCTTCATGAGCACACAACTCTGCGGCAAACATGAGGTGAAATAAAGCCCAACATAGGTGAACACATACAAGTATATAATTTTTAATTAATTTTCAGCAGTGAAAAGCTGCTGAAAATTAATTGAAAAATTAATTAAAAATTATATACTTGCACGTTATTACCTATGCTGGTTTTATTTTGTCTCATGTTTGCCGCAGGGTTGTGTGCTCATGAAGACTATTCCATCTTGTGTTGTGGTTGCAGCCTTACCAACATTTGAGAGTAAGAAATGCCAAGCTGGGTATCGTCCTCGTAGCTTAATGGTAGAGCATTGGAGCACTTCCATGTTCGATTCCCGGCTTGGACATTTTTCACTCTGTTGGTTTACGCTTAGTTAGCAATGTGAAAATTTTCACGTATTTAATATTCAATAATTTTGGTCATAATTTCACTGCTGAAAATGAATTGAAAAATTAATTAACAATTATATACTTATAAATGGTTGAGTTTAAAACAACTTATTGATAAAGCAAAGCAAAAATATCTACCTGTCCATATTTTGGCCACATAATTGCATTTGTTGAAGTGCTTGTGGTTCACATTTAGAGAGAGAAGTAGAAGAACCTGCTTTCACAATGGATTTTAATAACTGTATGTTTCGTTAAAGTGAAATTCAATGAAAAAAATAGGGCATATATCACACTGATCATAAATCACAATTTTAATTATTAAATAGCACTGACATGAATTTATTTCAGAAGCTTGCAAATTTATGGATTCATGAAGCATTAATAAACATGAAGCTACAATCAGGGATGAAAGCAGACATATTAAATAAAAAAGAACAAATGTTTAAAAAAATGTCAAATATAAAAGTGTAGGAGAATAAATAAGAGAGGAAAATATACACATTTTTAATTACTAACGTTTTATTAAGATGACAAAATAAACATCTCACAATGCAAATTTGTTAAGTATATTTTAAGGGATCTCCTGACTGACCTGATCGATAAAAGCAAATTCAAGGTGTTGAGTAATGAATTTTACCATATATTTCACATTGTAAAAAAAAATTAAACACAGCTATAATAACTGTGAAATGGAATCTATATATTTGAAAGATTGTATTTTTTGTACTGTGTTGTTTTATTTATTTTTTATGCTTGGCGAATTCTGACATTCAAGCTGCAGAAGGAAAAACGATAAACAGAGAAAAAAAAAAAAAATGGCATAACTTGACGTGATACAAAATTTGCTTAAAAATTAAAAAGAATATTTATATACATTATCAGTAATAGAAATTGAATTTTAATTTCAATGATTTAATTTCCTTTGTTCATTTTAGCGAACAAAGTTTTAGAAAATTTATGTTTGTTGTAAAATTTACAACAGTGCACTTACTAGAAGGTTAATAAACAATAATTTATTTTTTACAATATGTATATGCATTGAAAGACAAATTTACATTGCACAAAATTAATAAAATATGAAATAATACAACTTCAAAAAAGGATATTTGCAACATAATTTAAAAATGGTGCTGGTGATGCTAATATAACAGATGTGTGGTGCATAAATAAATCATAAATAACCTTCCAAACAGCATCGAATGATGAAACAAAAAGGCTGTAATCATTGTCATAAACTTCTAAAGGAACAATTACTACACAATGTAGATTTTGAAGAAGAACTTGATTCGGAAGGCCCTGAAATAATTTTGATATAGATTATTATAATTATACACATCATCATTATCTACATTTTGCAACATACACGTATTTCACAATGCTTTGACACTTTAAAAAAAGAAGAAACAAAAATTAGCTTACTTTATTCCCTTTAACAACAAAATCAATGAAGTCTAAGATAGGAATTATAACCATTGTGTGACACACTAAAGAGCTACAAGTTTGATTTATTATATAGTGTAATTGAGACAAAACCTGAAAAAATAAAAAACAAAGAGCTACTTAAAAAGCAAGAGTTAAAAGTACCATTTTTTTACCAAGCAAAAACATGAAATCTTATTAAAAAACCCTAAAATTAATTTCAATCTAAAAGACAAATGAACATTAGCAAGAAAATTCTGAGAAAGTACAATTTACAAATAAACAAATAAGTAAGTAAAAATAAATAAGCATACCATATATTTTTACAAAAAAGGCAAAAATGGAATCATTAAAAAAATTCTAAAAATACCTAAAAACAGGGAAAGAATATATTGTGGACCCCTTTGTAAGTATAGAATGTATAAGTTGAGTAAAGATTCAACAGTTCTTTTGTGAGCCTAAATGATCCTAATCTATATATAAGTAAAATTTGACCAAGAAAAGCAAATGATTCTAATTGAAAAACGAAACTGTTAACCTGCTAAAAATTCTATAACTGAAACATATAGTCTCTCTTATGGCCTGTTATATATACATATTTTTTTTTCTTTTGTTTTTCCCCAGATACTATTTCATCGGTCTAAATTTATTCAATAAGACAGTTTGGGGATCACCATAGAAAATAAAACATAAGTGACAGTAAAAGGGGCAGGAGAAGGAAATTTCCTCTACCTGGATTTTGAAATTTAATTAACAAACTTTTCTTTTTCTCTGGTGCTTTTGAAAAAAAAAAAATATATATATATATATACAGGGGTTGAACAAAAATATGGAAACACCTCGTGAAATGCATGCTGGAACGTAAATGTTGATTCTAATCAATCCTGTGTATGGTGCTGTTGTATTTTTCCACTAATGCCACCTGTACAATGCCCTCACGACGTTGCAAGTGTCAGTTGTTGTCAGAACAGTGTTCTGTGTAACTGTGAGCGCTTTGTACCTGATATAGGTGCAGATTCCTAAAAGTATTAAGGAGCCAGTGGCTCCTAAACCCCAAAAATCCAGTCGCTACTTTAGCTCCTAACCAAAATCTAGCGGCCACATTGTGAACAAACTCATATAACCATAGTGTTTATATGGAAAAAACTTACAAAAAAACTCTGGAATTCAAAATGAAAAATAGTTTAATTAATAAATACATACATATGTACAACAAAACACAGACTAATTACAACAAATGCGTACATTTAATTTAATCCTAAAATTCTTGAAACATTGATACTAAAAAAGTATAATATAAATCTGGAAAAATCAGAAGATAAAGTTGGACAAGATACAATTAAATAACAAAATGTGTATAAGCTAAGCAGTCATGATAATGGGAAATATTAGGAAAACTTTATTTCTTATTTTGATTTTGTCATACATATTTTGCATACATATAAAAAATTTAGGAATGTGTAAATTATTTTGCACTATAAAAATCTAACACTTGCGTTCGAAACATTTACAGAGCAAGAATATACCTCGCGTTAAGTATTTTTTCGTGCAAGTTTCTTTTTCTTTTTGTTCTTTTTTCTTTGGAGTTTGGAATCCTCTATCCTCGCGACTCCATGATCCAAAGCCCTGAAATAATCACTATCACATCGGGAACTTTGATCTGTCTCATGAGCAGATCTGCAGTAAAGGAGTATTTATTTCAACTCTGGATTTCAGATGAAACCTTCGAAGAAATGCTTGCTTTCGCTGGTGTCCAAAGGAGAAGCTTTACCATTAGCGCGCTCATGTGCTGAGCTTCGCAACTGCTAAGCTTTGTAGTGAAGCAGACATGCACAGAATTATATTCAAACATAATGTTCGACAAGAAAGCAGTACATCACAGGGGCAGCGTTCTTGACAGTAACTGAGATCGCAAAAATTCCCCGACTTTTTATCAAGGTCATTATCAAGGTTTTTATCAAGGTTTTAGTATATGACATAATTTTCCCTATTAAATGCATGTCTCATGTAATAATTTATTTATTTTAAATTTTTTTCTGTTTTAAGATTCACGGGTATATTATTTAACTTAAAAGCATTTGGAAATATTATTTGAGCTTTTTAAATATGACCTAATATTCACCATTAAAAGTTTTCACGTGTAACAATTTAATTATTTTAGGCACTTTAATCTTACGATATTTAATGTTTGAGCTTTTTACAACGTAATTACCACCTTTAAATGCATTTTGCGTGTGATAATTTTATTATTTTAAAGTTTTCGTACTTTTTTAACAGTTAATTAAGATTTTTACATAACTTTTCTTATTTTCTGCTTGTGAATATTAAATTCTTATTTTAAAATTTTCTTTCTGTTTTTAAGGTTATTGATGTCATTTTCTCTTAAGCTCAATATTGTTTCACTATCAATTGAAACAAAAGATATAATTTCAATTATCAATCTGAAATTGACGAAAAAGAAGAAATCTAATAATCCCTATAGTTTTTCGCTGTTCTCCACTTTAAAAAAAAAAAAAAAAAAAAAGTAATTTCGTTGCCCTTACAGATTTTTACTGCAGAAATGTAATTAAAATTAGAAAAAATTAATATTTCGAAAACTAATTCAAATTTTAAAATTCTGATACCATTTTTGAAACCTATTGATCAATACGGATTTTTGGTGTTAATTTCATCGCATAATATTCCATATTTTAGGAGAAATAGCCATGAAACTGAATCAGTCTCATAAAATCATTTCATTAGGATTTTATATATATACAGTAGACTCCCTTAAATCCATGATCCTAAAATCCGTGAAAGCTTAAAATTCGCATATTTTTCAGATGTAAACAATGAAATTAACAGTTAAGTTGCAGGAACAAAATTCAAGATGGTGCCGAAATCGGCGACTATCGCTATGTTTTTTTACTAAATTTTTTGTTAATCATTCTCTTTTGGCTATTACAGCTGATTTATTACTAAATAAATTTACATTACTTTTGATTTTGATATAAATTAGCATATCTATATCAAAAATTCCAGGGTTCGAAATGGAAAAATCCATGAACCGGAATGTTATTTAAAATTATTGTTCGCAAAAATTTTTTTTTTAAACTATAGATAAATTTATTTCTAAACACACAAAGCAGTATAAGAAAAGCATTCAAGACTCAAAATAACAATGAAAAAAGTTACAGAGAGCGCAATAAGCTATATATACTGATAATAGCATTAACACTGTTCTCCTTGCTTCTTTCACTATTTCTTATGTCATCACTAGTTTGAAATACCGGTCTTTTGTTTACTTTATACATATTATATTTAACTACAGTTACATTAATAGTTTACTTTTATTCATCTTTATTTATTTAAATATGTAACTTACTTACCTTTTTCTCGGCAGTCTTTAACTTTAAATACTCTTTATTTAATTTATTTCTGTGATGTTTATTTCGTAAACATCATTAAGCCTTGCCGTTCTCTGCATGTAAAACCGTCCACATAGTGCTAAGAACGAATAATGACGTATCGATCTTACAATCGCTTTACTACTAGATGGCAGCACAGGACTTTTGGAATCGAATTGAATCGATTTCATCAGTAATAATTTAATATTTTTCTACATTTTTATTTTACATAATTATTTTAATAATTACTTACTTTTAAACTAATAAATTATTTTAATATTTTACTTATTTTAATGTTTCACTTTATTATAAACATTCACTATAATTTCCCTTGCTTAACTACCAATCAAATTAATGTATCAAAAATGTAAACAAATCAATGACCAGAAATCCGCAAAATTCTAAAATCCGCAGAACCTCTGGTCCCAAGCCGTGCAGATTTGAGGGAGTCTACTGTATATATATAGGGTAGGTATATATATAACCATTATAAAAATAAGAAGTTTGCTAATGTTGCAAAACATTTAGCTAACCATCATTATATATTTAAAAATATATAAGATACCTTTAATAAGATGAATTAATGTTTCAAAAAGAATTTTAGCAATTCAAAGTAAAAATATATTATAATACATCTTAACAGTGGCGTAGCTACATTTTTTGGCACCCGGGGCAGGAAGAAATTTTGCCCCCCCCCCCCCCCCCCCAAAAAAAAAAACAACAACAAATAAATAAATAAATAAATAAAATAACAACATTATTTTTCTCAAGAAGAAAAAAAGTATTTTTGGCTTGTACCAGGAGGAAAAGCAGCTTCAATCTTCTTTGTTTTTAAAGATTCAGCTAATTTTACTCAAACATGCGAAATTAAAATGCATGGAACCTGATTATACAAGATTTCTAATTTTCGTCAATACTGAATTTGTATGATAATTTCAAAAACTTAGCGGAACGTTCACGGATATGACTGTTCTTTTAAGCGTATGGGAGTAGGTAGCAACATTGAAAATAAATAGTAAAAAAAAAAAAAACATGTTTGCTAAAACTCGTAAAATTCGCCCTATTATAGAAAATAATCTCCTGTTTCAAAACAGCAGCCACATTAAAATTTTAAATCGCTATACCATTTTTTAAGACAGAGGGAAAACCAAAAATGATCTTGAATCCTTCTATCAAGACTTAAGGATAATACAAGAAATAAATTTGCATTTATAATTTTTCATATATTTCTATTTTAGTTTGAAATTGTCAAGGTGCCCCCTTTTTTAAACAGGATGGCGGATCAAGATGTGCAATGAATTTGATTGAGATTTTAATAAACCCTTAGCATATACTCAATCACATCCAAATCAGTTTATAAATACGAGCGCAATTGCATTACAACGATCGAATATTTATAGATAGAGATTTATACCTACTATGTATATAGAGGAAAAGGATAAGAATTAAAATCCTTTTAAAATTCAAAATTTAAATTAAATTTCAAAAATTTAAATTAAAATCCTTAAGTTATTTTTCCTAACTTTAAAACCTATATTCTAAAATCCGTTTAACCTCTTGTAATTTTGTTTCCCAGCACAACATTTATTATGGTCATCATTAAATTCAGAGAGTAACTTAACCCTTCATGGGCGGTTTGGACCACTTAATTTTAATTCCTAAATGCCACATTGGCACCAGAATATTGGAATGAAAATGATGTGAACAAATGTACATGAACAAAAGATTTCGTTTATTTTGATATAAATTTGTTTGTAAATTCTAGTGTGATTCATTCATTACAGCATTTTTGCGAATGGAAGTACCTTGCCCCTGAAAGGGTTAACATAGAAAATACTGACTTTTGGACAATTCTCCTTCGTTTGTGGTTAAAGACTTCTACGTCATAGGTTCCAGGAATTTTGCGGATCTTGACCACATGTCAATCAAGAGCTAATTAACCAATTAAACTAAACGTTCCTCCCAAATTGATACATTCGACCTCTTCTGGAAAATATTACCAACATATTAGCAAGAACACACACGATAAAGATTAGATTTTGCCCATTTGAGATGCTTGCACAACTTATGACAATGTAGGTCCTGAAATTGACATAAATGGCTCGTGCGACATCCGATCGAACTCGCGGACATGATTGTACGATACAGCGACGAAATAAATTAATTCAGTCCACAAAGAGGTTCCAGAGTCAAATTCATTTCTCCCATTAATATCCCAGTTACTGCTTACATAGATAGATATAGTTTTCTCTAATGCATATGGGTTGAATTTAAGTATATATCAAATATATTCAACTTTTAAAACGACGAAAACAGCCAATTGGTCTGGGCATACTAGGAAGACTGAAAAGTCCTTACTTTGTTTTTTATATAATTTAAGAAGGGAAAATTTGTGGATAGGTCGACCACATTTTATAATTTGGCTTTTCTCAATGTCAATGCGACGGAAAAATGGAATTTCCAAAAAAGAAGAAATAATATCTTTACTTGTTCTTCCAGCTAAATCCATTTTGCATTGGTTCACAGCCCCCATTACATGAAAATATTCATATAGAATCAGTAGCGCCAACTTATATGGGCCCATGGTGCACGAGCCCACTCAATAATTTCATCTCTTCATCCACCCATTTTCAATTGATTTATTTCGTCATTTATTTATTTTATCGCTGAAATGGAATTTGGTTTTATTGACATACTCAAATTAATTTTGTTTGAAAATAGTAAGGGCATCAATTAGACTTACAGGATCACTGAAAGCTCCTTCATCGGACGGATATACAGTTAAATTTCTCTCAAAAACAAATTTCCTGCATATTTTGCCATCTGTTTTAATACTGAATTGATACACTTAGGTGACTAAACTGTGTGTTTTTCTTGACATTTAGTTTTTTTGCAATTTCAATAGTTAGCAACTTTTATGTTACTTATAACAAATGTTAGTGTATTTACAAGGAAGAACTTATAAGAATATAATTTAATAAAATTGTTTATTAAATTATAATCATTTTATGTTTTGCTTTAAAAAAAACATAATTTAGCTTCAAACTATCATTTTTAATCATTCTCTTTCCAAAGGATAAAAATTGTGTTATTTTACTCAAATATTTTGAGCCCATGCAATATTTTTTAGTTAGCACTACTGTATAGAATGAAGAACGTAAAAATCAGCGTGAAAACCAATCTATGTGTGTGTTTGTATGACGGAGATGGCTAGAAATATCTATCGCACGTGCAAGTCTGGAAATTTGTGTGAGGGTAGTCCAAGGCAGGTCCTGATGCACATGAGGCTCAGATTTCTAATTTTTTCACAATTAGCCGAGAATTTATTAAAAAATCATCAAAATGCATTATATTTCACAAAATGGCAAAATCGCACGCACATCTGAACCTGATTCCACAGCCGAAATGGAAGAAATTAAGAGTTTTCACTAATCAGGAAAAATTAAGAAAACTGATTAAGATATCGATTTGAAAATTTCAGAGCACATGCAGAAAAATATTTTACACTTGTATATAAAATTTTTGAAAATCGGTCGGTAAGTTTTCTTAAAGTTTTCAAAAAATTGTCTGCGACAGTACAAAAGGATGGAGAAAGAACCATACAGTGAAAACATTCATTAAAAAACAAACAAAAAAAACTTTTTCTAGCTGACCTCTCCATTTAATTTCTGAAAATCGATGGATCAGAGGTTATATGACATGTGGACAATCGATTTAATTAATAAACGTTACCAAATGCTAAAAACATAATTTAAAAGCATTTTATTAATTTAATCAAAGATTATTAGTGTGTTCTGAGGCAAGAGTTCCGTGATATGAGTTAAGAGTTCGCTCACAAAGGTTTCTCCTCTTTATTCACATTTAAAAGTATGTTTGCCAAAATATAGACTTCTTTTACCACAATTATCGAACATTAACATCTTCGGGACTGGTGGCTTTTACACAAATTTTATTCGGTTGGCACAATTTTTTTTATAAAGCAGACCTGCCAACCTTTGAAAATGTGAAATCGTAGCACGCAAATTAAAATGAATCTGGAGGTTCGTTGGTTGGTTTTTCGTGTTTCGCAGCCATCTTTTGACATCGTAAAACGAATAAGGTTTCAGTCTTTCAACGCAATATAGTACATTTTTTCCTCTGAAAAATTTTATACGATTTTTAGAGTTTCTTCTCGTTCCGAAGCGTTTTTTACATTTGTAAAAGGAGCCCGGTTTCAATTTTTTAGCCCAGTGCAGTAAATGTTGATGAAATTCGAGATTTTTTTTCCCGCGATCATTTCATAATATTCATATTTTTTTTCGGATAATCGTAATTCACATTTTCTATCACAATTCTTTGTTGAAATCTGTACTTTTTACCATGAACTTTTGACAAAATTCGCATTTTTTACTGAGATCCTTTGACGAATTCCGCGTTTTTTACCACGATCCTTTGATGAAATTAGTGTTTTCTTTCCGCGATTCTTCTTTAAAATTTGCGTTTTCTTACTGATCTTTCGATGAAATTTGCATGTTCTCACCAGGACTGTGGAGTCGGTAGGAAAAATAGACGACTCTGACTCCCACTCTTTAGCTCAAAAATGGGCCGATTCCGACAATGCAGACCTGCTTGTAAAATGGATAACTCCGACTCCGGGAATTTTAACAGGTCTGACTCTGACTGTTTCGCTCGGAAATGCGCCCGACTCCGACTCCGCAGCCCTGGTTCTCACTGATCTTTTGACGAAATTCACATTTTCTTTCTGCAATATTTTGACAAAATTCAAACTTTTACCACGATCCTTTGACGAAATTAATTTTCTTCTGTGACCAATTGACGAAATTGATTTTTTTTTACATGGTCATTTGTCGAAATTCACGATAGTTTATCACAACCGACTGCAAAATTTTCGATATCTTTTCGCGATCAATTAGAAAAATTCACCACTCATTTCCATGACTTCTTGACGAAATTTACAATATTTTTCCCTCGATAGTTTATCGAGATTCGTGATTTTTTGTTCAATCTTTTGACGAAATTCGCAATTTCTTTCTGAACTCTTAACGAAATTAGCGATTTTATTCAGCGACTAATTGAAGATAATCACTATTTCTTTCTGAGATCTTTCACGAAATACCCGAGATTTTTACACGATCATTTGAAGAAATTCTCATTTTTTTCCGCGATCGATTCACGATGATACGTGACTTTGGAGAAAGGGATTTAAAGTTAATAAAATAAGCTATTTAAATTGGCAACATTTAAGAAATTGAAATAATTGAATTAATAAAGTTAAGTTAAAATCTTAAAGACATGAAATCCCTCTGTCAAAGACACAAAGCTTAAAAATAAATAAAATCATTAATTTATGAAGTGCAGGAACATACACATTGAATAATTAAATATTTTCTATATCTGCCTGAAAGATGAAATTGTCAGTTTACATTTATCCAATGTTTATTTAAGGGTATTTATAAGAGTTCAAGAAATTGTAATAGTTCTGTATATTTATTTTGAACCAAGTTCTGATGAGGATTAGAGTCTATCGTAAAAATTACATACTAAAAAGCGTTGTTGAAAGGTAACTGCGGAATTCACACACCACGGAGCATCGTCAAAGTAAAAATCTGAAACTGTTGAAAGGAAGTCAGGCTTCGTTAAAGAATAATTATGCAGTTATTAAATGAAGGCCAAACTTAAGTTTTTAGGCAAGATGACGAAATTAATATAAGTTGTAAAATAATACTTGAAGTTGCAATATTTCGCTGCTATCTATTTTCAGCAGTAGATGGTTGAAAGGAAAGGGCCAACAGTGATAAAAGATTGTCAAAGATCGATGTTACTGGAAATCATTTCTATAACTCCATATTTTCTCAATGATACTCAGGAACTTGATTATCGATGATGTAAAATAATTAAATTACTTAGCAGTGGGATCTTTTACATATTCCATCCAGATGCTGCGCTGTATTTAAAGAAAACTAGTTGTTCAATCCGTAGCCAAAAATCATTCGGCTCGGCCGCAGCCGAAGCCACGCCGAGCTTCCACTCCAGCGTCTGTCCGCTTAATCCCCTTAGCCTGGAAGAATGTCTAAGATTTTTAAAATAACCAATCCGATGCATTCAAACTCCCTGCTTCATCCGGGCATGAACTGAGTTGAATGAACTTTGCGCGTGGGCGTCTCGCTACGGCAACGAGTTGTACGAAAAAAATGGCGGACAGAATGCCTAGCGCCAACATTTAAAAATGGAAAAATGCAGAAAACGTTAAATTAAATATTTCCCATATTTGTTGATGGATTTTCCTGCAACTAATATCAAATTAATCAGAAAAATATACTCTATCTATAGATTGAGCACGCAATATTAAAAATAAAATATTTTTATTTTTGCTGTTTTAAACTTATTAAAGAACGTTGAATCGCGATCTTTTCGGAAAGTAAGCAAGAACGTAAAACTTTGTTTACACAGATTATTGTTATTGTTTAGTTTAATAAATTTTAATGAATGATTGAAAAAGATAAAATTTGAGTTTGATTGAGGAAAATAAAGCCACGCCGAGCTTCCACTCCAACGTCTCTCTGCTTAATCCCCAAAAATGACAGACTCAAAACAGATCTCAGCCTGGAAGAATGTCTAAGATTTTTAAAATAACCAATCTGATGCATTCAAACTCCCCGCTTCATCCAGGCACGAACTGAGTTGAATGAACTTTGCATGTGGGCGTCTCGCTACGGCACCGAGTTGTACGAAAAAAATGGCACAGATACACATCCTTTTATCAATGGCGGACAGAATGCGTAGCGCCAACATTTAAAAATGGAAAAATGCAGAAAACGTTAAATTAAATATCTCCCATATTTGTTGATGGATTTTCTGCAACTAATATCAAATTAATCAGAAAAATATACTCTATATATTGATTATAGATTGAGCACGCAATATTAAAAAATAAAGTATTTTAATTTTCGCTGTTTTAAATTTATTAAAGAACGTTGAATCGCGATCTTTTCGGAAAAGTAAGCAAGAATGTAAAACTTTGTTTACACAGATTATTGTTATTGTTTAGTTTAATAAATTTTAATGAATGATTGAAAAAGATAGAATTTGAGTTTGATTGAGGAAAATAAATAAAATTTAGAATATCTTTATTAAGAGGAAACTTAAATGTTTTGAAGAGAATTTTCTAGATTTGAAGTTGAGTTTAAAATGAATAAATATTAATTTTAGATTGAGGAAGATAAATAATAAAATTGAGATTATTTACTACTAGAGATGGTGCATTTTATAACACACAAATTAATTTGGGAAAATTCCTTAAAAAAAAAAAATTCGCGGACTTCCAAGAAATTTCAAAATATACTCGCAAAAGAATCATAGGTCTGTGGAAGAATTTGCAGCGGGAAATACCGCACAGCCTTTTTCATTATGCAGGACTTTCTTTTTCAGTGTGAAAATCATGCAATTTTGCACACTATTTCAAAGCCCCTGAAAGAAACACCCCCCACCCCCCTCCGGAAATTCTTAAAATGGCACCCCTGTTTCTAAAGAAGGGAATTCCTGTATAAATATTTAGAGAAACTTGATTAACTCGTGGTTAATATACATAAAGAAGGTTTTATGTTAAGAAGTTTGTTTTGCAGCTGATTTTTTTTTCCATGAGCATTTTTTAATGTCCGAATTTTTGGAATAATGACCAATTTTTTAAAATGTTCGGAAATGAATACTTTGAAGTTTTGGCAATTTTGAAACAGTATCACTCTTGAAAAATATGTTGCGTGGGATAAAAATCGCAACTAGAAACAAAAAATGCATTTGTGTTTTTTGTAAAAAATCGTAGTTTAAAACCGATTTTCGTAGCATCGTAGTTTATAGGTCCAAATCGTAGCAACTACGATTTTTTCGTAGCAGTTGGCAGGTCTGATAAAGTTACTTTTACTTAAATAATCACGAAAGTGATCTAATTAAAGAAAGCTAATATTACTTTTCTTTTTTACTGGTGCCATAAACAGATTTGTGTTCTTTTTGTGTTGAGCATTTCATATGTATATTTAATGTGAAGCGGACTTCTAGGAACCAGTGTAAAATAGATTTTGCTGGAGGAACACAGTAAGTAAAGATATTATTTCTTCTTTATTGGAAATTTCATTTTTCCATCAAATTGGCATTCTTTCTCAGAAATACTTTCTTCAATTCATGGAAATATTCCTGGCAGCACTGCTGCCGGAATATATCTGAGAATTGAAGAATGTCTTTCTTTTTTTCTCTGTGACAAGAAAGAAACTTCTGTTCTATTTTCCATTCTAGGATGGAAAATTTTCGCAATCTGAAGAGTTTTTTTTTTTTTTTTTTTTTTTTTTAAATACTTCTCTCATTCTTCCATGGATGAGCTTGGCTTTGAACCTGGAACTGCACATTTCGAATCTAGTATCTTAACCACCAGAAAAATGAGCATTTCATAGAGGAAAACTTTAAAATGAAGATATGGGTTTTCTTCAAATAGGGGATTGGTACGGCTTGTTAAATTTCTTGTTCAGAAAGCTCAGAAATTTAAACTTAATTTCAGGAACATTTCGTCGTTATGATATAATGGTTGGTGTTTTAACACCAACCATTATATCATAACCATTACCATACCATTATATTTGTAGAATAATAGAGGATAAAAATTATTACATATTAGATATTTTTAATAAGACATAATTTGATTGTTAGATGTAAAATATGAATATTATATTTTTAATTAAAGGAGAAATTTTTGCTTTTTTGAATAAAATAGATTATTTTAAGTTGATTGGACTACAATATATTTATCAAATGTGTTCGTTTAGAATATATTTTACATACAAAAATCTTTTTAATACTCTAAAAATAAATTGCAATTAAGTTTAAATGAATGAGAAAATTGCTACTTTATAAATTCGAAAGGATTATTTTTGTTTGTCTTTTTTTAAATAAATTAGAAATTTTAATTTATTGAATTTTTGGTTTTTTACTTAAAAAATAAATTCAAACTTTGGTATTAATACAGCCAACATGCATGCGTACAAGGAATAAGTGGGATTTCCCCGTCTTTTTCAGACTTTCGGGGAGAATTAATAGAAAAAGCATGTTTTCTAGGAATACGGAAATTATTTGTTTAAAAATGACAAATAATTTAGTTTATAAAGATGAATTTTTCTGACAATGTTGAGAAAAGCCAATTAATAAAATGTGGGCGACCTACCATCAAATTTTCCCTTCTTAAAACATTTAAAAAAGAAAGCAGAATTCTTCATTCTTTTTAATGTGATCAATACAAACTCTTTGGAAATTAGAAAAATCAAAAATATTCTCTTGGCCTTGCTTACTGTTAAATGCAGGTAAAAGTATAAGATCATTAGAAGGATTTACTGACTTAAAAAAATCTTTTAAAATAAATCAGCTGTGCAATATGCTCGCAGAAAAATATCGGTACGATATAAATGGTGTAGAAGTATTCAGTGAATTGAAAGATTCATAATATTATTGAAAAGAGCTCTGAAGAATAGTGAGATACTTGATTATACACCAAAAGGCATACATTTGTTGAATGGGCTTAGACTTTGTGACTCTTTCAACATACTATCACTCTCTTGCAAGAATTTTCCAATTTTTTAAAAACTTTACTTGTATCTGTTGCATGATGTGAACGGTCATTTAGCAAGCTTAAACTAATTAAAGCATATTTAAGATCAAATATGCCACAAGAAAGACTCTCTAATCTTTGAAAATGCTGTTGCATCTTTTTTAGTTAAACTGATAAAATAATTGGCTTTACTGCAGCTAAATCTAGAAAAGTTCATTTTTAACATTTTGTAATTTTCTGTATTTATCCTAGAAAAAGTATTATTATCCCAGAAAAGACCATTTAGCATTTTATCAACTAACTAAATCTGTGGTGTTAGATCTATTAAGGATCAGGGCCTATCAGTGCCTGACCCTGTTTTCTTGACACTGGGCCCTGAGGTGCTATATACCATATGGCCCGGTCATGTTGTCAGCCTAACGCGGGACCCTCAGTGTTTAGTTCCCAAGTAAATTTGGTAGTCATTTTATCGACCCTGAAGGGATGAAAGGATGAGTGAACCCAGCCCAGAATCGAACTCTGGACCTGTTGTATGATAGTCAGGCGCTCTGACCACTGGGCTTTAACATTTTATAGTTTCCTGAATTTAAATAAACGTATATTTTATATAGTGATTTAAACAAACATGTATTTAAATTTAAATATCATTATTGGAGATTATTAAATAATTCAAAATGTTGGTATTGTGTTAAATAAAAAAAAATAATTATAATTTTATGAAAATTAAAATTTATCTATGCGATTCAATAAATATAAGGCAGTTCAATAATATCCCCAAGTTTTTACTGTAAAATAGAAAATTGCATTCAAACTTTAAAAATAAAGTGATTAATTTATATGTTGTTATTTTCATAGTTTTAAAATATAAATATATTTGATATATATATACTTCAATCTTCAATTCAGTGCATATGCGTTAGAAAAAATTTATTACACTATATTTTCATGTATTACTCTTTTAGATAGCTTCCATCACAAAAAGTAAGCAGCAGCCGTACGGACAGGTCCTGATTACCTGTAGAGCCAACTACCAAGAGCAAATTTAAATAGAAAATTTTGGCTTATTTATATGAAATTTTTGTTTAAAGTAAGGCAAAAATTTATATTTAAAATTTCGGTATATTTTCTATATTTTCAGCGGCCATAACCCTTAGACCTGAAAACCAATTTCATTTAAATGTGAATTTTTATACATACAGGGGCAGACAAAAAAAATTGTGTCACCTAGAAAAAAACACTTTTTGCAATTTTAACGCACTATTTTGTTTAGCTAAAAATTAATTTAGATGTTTCAAAGCAACATATAGCATCATTACATGCCACTATTGCAACCTACAACAATTACGAAGTAACACATCAACCAGTTTTAACAAATAATGTGCCAAAATGAGAGATGGGCATTTTTCATGATTCTTTATGCTGTAAAAGCATGGTTCCATACACTCAATTGACATTTCAGACAAAAAGTATGACAATTGCTTTAAGTACAGAAGGTTTTTCTACAAATGTGATCACTAAAATAATAGGATGCCACCGGTACTCTTGATTTAAAAGTTTAATTTTAAAATGCCTGTATAGAGGTCTGCACGGGTCGAGATTTCCAGGCCCGGGTCCTGCCCGTAGAAAAAATATATTCGCCCGGCCCGACCCATAGAAAAAAAATTATTGGCCCGGCCCAGTATAACAGCTAAAAGTTCGGCCCGAGCCCGTAAAAAAGTTAAAACCTTGGCCCCGGCCCGGCCCGAGTGAATTGCTACAAAACATTGATTTTTACGTCGATTTGGTTACAAATTTGACTCTTACAAGGAGTTCTGACCAAAAATATTTATCTTAACTTTTTCATGTTTCTAAACTTCATTTTTATATAAGTGCCGCAGGCTGCGATATTTATTTTTTTAATGAATCACTATTTCTTCTATGTAAATATTTCAGTTATCATTAATATTGTTAATCCATATTCCATGCATGGAATTGTTAAAAATCTGAAAAATGCTATACAGTAAAATCTTCTAAGACTCAATTACATAGAAAAGGGAAAAAAAAATGCGTTATAGACAAGTTGCCTTCTTAGCAAATGTAAATGTATTATATATTCTTTTCTTATGTATTAGTATATTAATTTTGCATGTATCAACACGTTTTTCAGTTTAACGTTTTACTGTATTTTAATTTAGCTATATTTTAATTAGTGTAGAAATTTACTATTCTTTAAAAAGAATAAATGTTAATGTTTAATTATAGAATAATGGTGATTCAAAAATGTATGCATATTTTGCCAAAAATCTTTGGACCAGGCTTAATTTTACTGACCTTTGAACGGACAGATCACGCCGAGATAATGATTTTCATACGGGCTGGCTCAAAACTAGGACTGAAAATTTTGGGCCGTGAAGACTAGAAAAGAAACTAGCTCCGGCTCTATACAGAAAAATAAGTTAGGCCTGGCCTGGCCTTCAGAAAAAAGTATGGCCCGGGCCCGGCCCGAGTGCCGCAAATGAAAATAGGCCCGCAGGCTGGGTCGGGCCGTGCAGATCTCTAGCCTGTGGCATTAATATAAGTGCACGGAGTGTCCAACGGCGGCTTACGTAATATGGTCTGCATGCTTATCGCACCCCCAAAAACATTTACTTACAAAAGTACTATGCAGAAGCTACTTTCTTGGGTGCAAAAATATGTTTCGTGGACAAGTGCTCAGTAGGACTCAGTCAGTAACTGTTTGAAGAATCTAAACTCAATCTACATAGATCATATAATAAGCAGCAAGATTATGGATTTTTCGTGATAAAAGTATTTAGTTGCATCTCAAAACAATTAATGCATATAGAGAGCGTAGTCTTCACTTCTGCATGACTGACTCCTGAATCATCATTCTTCGATTCATCACATTCATCAGCTTCAGCTTTCTTTGGACTTAAAATATTTTGAATAACTTCATCTTATGTTAATTCTTCACAACGAAGCATTTTTCTCACATTAGCACGCTGACTGACTCAGATTTACTGTGCATTTGAGTTTTTGTTATTCGGTTCTTATAAAAAAAATATTTAGGGAAAGGGGCGGCAATTGATAGAGTGACAGATAATCTGAAGTTTACTGTATTTGGATTAGACATGCATTCTTAATGAAAATGAATTGCTTTGTAATGAATGCATTCAACATTAAAAGACCTTTTTTTGGATAGACTCTATTTAGGTAAGTCATTTTTAGGGTTTCGTTCATCTGACGAAACCCTATTCGTCTCACTCCTTTGTCTGTCTGTCTGTCTGTCCGTCCGTCACAGACCCCGTTCTCAGAAACTATACATGTTAGAGACTTGAAATTTTGGGTACTTATAGCTGAACACCTCACATCAAACAACAAATCATAAAATTTTGAAAAAGTTGATAATTAACCTAATTACGGGCTAATTAACTTCTAAAATCAACCAATCAACCTTTTGAATGCAGTTTCGAACGCACTTTCTCCAAATCCTCCAGAGTTTCTCCTAAGGGTTGCCAGTAAATTCGGTGGATGCTCGGTAAAATCAGCCTATGCAGGGTTACCATGGAGTAAAATGAAGTGGGCATTTAAAAAGCGAAATCTCATCTGCCGAAGTATCGGTCGTACAAATTCGTAACAGGTACAGAAATACGCGGAAAAAATTCTATTTTATTTTGGTATGAATTTCAATTTTCTGCATAAGATAGAACGCAAACAATCCACTAAAAATCGATCGATAAAAATTTAATTTCTGCATTTGAAAAGACAATGAAATGAGATTTCCTTTCAGCGGAACGCAGCTGTCGTCACCTGTCAGACATATCGGCGCGGGAGAAATTTAAGCGGAGAACAGTCTAATACGAAATTTAAACTTTTTAAATATTAAATTTTTCGATAAAATTTTTTGACATCTGGGCTGGAAATCTCTCGCAGATTTCATACATACCCGTTTCAAAGAGATAGCTTAATTACAAGCTGAGATATTAATTATTATTTAATTAATTCCTTTTATTTCCATCAAATGCGAGATTAAGATGGAGGCATGTGCTTTTTTAACGGAGATTTCATTTAAATTAGGAAATCTAATAATTTGGATTTTTCGACGCCCTGCTATGAGATAAGTATTATTCAATATGAAAAAGTTTATAAGTGTTCATACCACTATTTCCGAATAGCAATTTCAGGAAATATCTTAAATTATTGGTTAAGACCGCCACTCGATGAGTTTGAAATTTTAAGATATTTTATAACACATAAGAAAAAGTGTAAAAAAGAATGGAGTGTGATATTTTGAGAAGTGGAGGGAGGAACTAGATTTATTTATTAAATCTTAGCGTTTGTTACCACAGAAAATGTTTTAAATTCTAGGTTAAGGCCGCACCGCCACCCTCCCGACGATGTATCTACGGAGAGGTTGCGCAAAATGAGTTTCGTTCAGATATGCTTTTGTTAAAAAGAGAGTGTGCTCCCTGGTGGTGGAATGCAGAACTAACGTAACGCGATTTTGTTAAAATTAGAAAATATAACAAGGCGATCTGTTTGCAACTTTAAGATACTTCATGACACATAATAAAAAGCTTATAAAATGATGGTGCATGCAATTTCCTGTGAGGGGAGGGCGGGGGAGGGGCGCTGGATTTCTTTTTAAAAAATTAGCGTGTATGACCTTTTTAGATGTCGTTTTTTTATGACTATGATATACTCAGACATGTGCTACTTATGAAATATAAAAATGTCAAAATTTTAGTTACCACTATTTCCGAATAGTACTTTCAGCAAATTTCTTAATTTCTCGCTTAAGGCCGCCACCAACTCTATTAACACATCCACTGATAGGTTCTTTAACAGAGTTTCAATCTGATACACTTTCGTTATGAATAGTGTGTGCTCCCTGGTGGTGGAATGTGGAACTAACATAACGCAATTTTGTTAAAATTAGAAAATCTAACAAGTCGATCTGTTTGAAACTTTGACATAGTTCATAACATATAATAAAAAGCTTATAAAAGAATGTCCCGTGCAATTTTCTGGGGCACCTACCTATCTCGGGGGCTATAGACCCGATCCTCTCAACTAATATACCTACGGATAGGTTGTAAAACGGAGTTTCCTTTGGATAGAGGTTTGTGTAGAATAGAGTGCGCCCCCTAGTTGCGAAATGTGGAACTAACAGATTTCGCAAAAGGATAAAGTGTTTTAAAGGAATATTAAACGAAACCATCTGTGCGATCTGTGATCACACTTACCCACTTGTTTTTAAATGCTTGCGAGTTCTGTATTTAAAATGATAAATGATTTTTTTTTAATTTAAAGTATTTTGTGAATTTACTTTCTAATGAATTAACTCAAATTTGCTTAAAGCATAGCTTGCATGTTACGAAAATGTATTAGTATTTATACTTCCTCAATTTAATAAAGTTTCTCATCACATGATATAATACGACTACACCTTTAATTTTGATAATGATATAATGAAATGTCATGATTATATTGGGGCTGGCATTTAGAGAGTAACTCAAACAAAATTATGTGTGTATCATTTTTCTGGGGGCTGTCTAGATGGGCAAAGACCAGTTTCTGATCAGTCTTGCAAAGACCAAGTAGAGTACAAATAATACATTTCTCAGATCAATTACAAAAAATGAAAAATTTTCACCGCAATTTTTATTTAATTAAAAAATATATAATTCTTTGAGACAAGAAATTTATAGGGAAAGTATAAAATATCATTAGTATACAGTTTTAAGTAAATGGGCCTTATGTAGGTGATGTCAGACGCCAGAGCTGGCGGTATGTTGATCTGTTATTCTAGCCACTGCACCGCCAGAATGCCAGTAAATATAGGCACAAACACCGATAGCAGACGACTTACATTTTAACTGAAAATTTACAAACTTAGTGAATTTTCTTGCATACAGAGCAACATTTTGACTTTATATTACAATAGTATATTAAGTATATGCTGCTACAACAAAGAATTTTTTTGCGGTATTTTTAACAAACAAGCATTAATAACTCACACTCCATAGATTGCTATGCTAAACACCGCCAGAAGACGAATTTTAGTCTCGACCTCAGGTGCATAAGGTCCATTATTAATAAAATTTGAAGACTTTGCATAGTATAAAAAAGCTATGTAATTTTGAAAAAGATGATCTACCATATACATATTTGCTAAAAAATATAAAGAAAATTATTGAAACTGTATCAGTAATTCGCAAGAAAAAAGTATGTCAATATCAGCTGTTTACCATGGAATTTTGCAGTTGCTTTTTTCCCCTACAATTCTTCAATTTTATTATGAGATAACTAGTCATCAATTATTGATATGCACTCATCTCAAAGGTAGACATAGATAGAAAAAAGGTCAATGCAATAAATTAAAATTTCTTCCAATACAAAGTAGTGTTCTAATCAGTGCTTAACTTTACAAACTGATGTTAAAAAAGAATATTTTAATAATACATAAATTTAAATTTACTTTTGCCACTACATTTAGGTTATAGCCAGGAATGCAGCAGATGGTATACACTGTATACTTTCTGGCTAACTCTGTATATTCTCCATAGCTGTAGCATATACTCTCTTATGTATAAACACTGCCTATAGCGTATACACTCTGATTTTTTCATTACTACACCACTGCCATTTATCAATAAAATATGAAATCTTTATATTTTATTATGAAGACATATGTTTTAGTCTTTTAAATTAAATATCAAAGATGGTTTGTCCAAAACACTAATTTAAGATAGAAGAGTAAATACATATGAACTTAAAAAATCAGGACACCCATTTAAGTTTGTTGTGGTAGTGATGCAAGATTTTTAAAATATCAGCTTGAAAAAAAAAATATATATTTATGTACACAAAATAATTTTTTACCTTTGTATAATATCTCAGTAAACCTTATTTTTTCCCTTAAGACTGCTTCTTTTAAAATTTTAAATTAAAAAGAAATCTCCCTCCCCCTTATCAAAAAAATATAAAAAACTCAAAAATAATAGTTACTATTACTGATAGGCACAAGTAATAAATATACTGTGATACTCCAATTATCTAGGGTAATGGTTTCTTGGCTGGCAGAATTCAATATGTAGAAATCCAAATAATTGGATTCATAAAAAAAAAGGTTATGTTTTCATATGAAAATTTCTCTAAAATAACTTTTCTTTAATTAAAAGGTAGGCTTAATATATGCTAAATAAGAAGATCATACACACATACATATATATGCAATGGTGCTACAATCCATGTAGGATTTTGACTTCCCTCAAGGTACCTTTCCAGACCTTCTGATATCTGGCCTTTACTTTATAATTTATAATTTGATTTTGTGCAAGATCTTTCTCTACCTCTTCTATCCATCTCTTCCTGGGTCTACCAATTTTTCTTATCCCAATTAGATTACCACTATAAATCTCCATTGTGCTTCGATCATCCCTCATTCTGATTAGATGGCCTAACCACTGCATTCTTCTTATTTTTATAGTATTTATTACATCTTTTTCATTACATAACTGTTCTATTTCCATATTTGTCCTTATACGTATTGTCTTCTTTAATAGGTCCAAAAATTTGTCTTAGGATCTTCCTTTCCCAAGTGATAAGTAGCTTTTCATCTTTTTGTGTAGTGGTTCAGGTCTCACTACCATAAATTACTATTGGTTTTATAACAGTTTTATAAATTTTAATTTGGATGTTCGGGATATTAGAGATGATTTTATGATGTTTTGAAGAGAAAAATAGCATCTATTTCCTGCTGCAAGTTGAGTTTTAATCTCTGCTTCTACCATATTAACACAGGTGATCATAGATCCTAAATATTTAAATTCTGTTACTTCATTAAATTGTTATTCATTATTTATTGTTAACGTTGCTGTTGCCTGTGATTTCATTCGGTTCATTTTCATGTATTTTGTTTTTTCTTTATAAACCACGAGGCCTAGTTTTTTCCCTTCAGTGTCTAGTTTATTGTATGTTTCAATCAAGACTTTCTTATTTCTAGCAATTATATCAACATCATCTGCAAATGCAAGGATTTTTAGGGAGCGATTCATAATAGTACCTCCTCTATTGTTGTAGATGCTTCTAATTATTTTCTCCAGGCATAAATTAAAAAGAATTGTCGAGAGAACATCACCTAGCTTTAGACCTGAATTCACTGCAAATTCTCTTGAAAGTCTTCCCTGTACTTTAACTTTAGCTTTTGTATTTTCCAGTGTTAATTTTATAAGTTTAACTATTTTATCAGGTATTTTTAATTCCTTTAATATTTCAAATAACTCATTTCTGCTTATACTGTCATAGGCTTGTTTAAAATCAACAAACAATTGGTGCAAATTAATATTTTGTTCATAGAATTTTTCAAGGATGTTCCTAATACTAAAGATTTGGTCCACCGTTGATCTTCCTTTTCTAAAACCACACTGATAATCACCTATTACCATTTCAGCATATGGCTGTAATCGCTTTGCAATTATTTTTACCAACACTTTATATGTAACATTTAATAAAGCTATGCCTCTATAATTCTGGCAATTTAAGATATTTCCCTTTTTATGAATTGGGATAATATTAGCACCATTCCATTCATTTGGTATATATTCATTCTGCCAAATCTCTACTATTAGATCATGCAACATTTGTAACAACTTCACTCCACCATATTTCAAAAGCTCAGCACTTACCAAATCTTCACCAGGTGCTCTTCCATTTCTTTCATTCCATTTTGCAATAGCATCCCTTACTTCTTCTACAGTTAGTTGGTGGTTCACAGTTTTCTTCATTCACATCATAATCATTATAATTAAACTGTATTTCTCTTTCGTCATTTGACTGTCTGTTTAACAATTCTTCAAAATATTCTGCCCATCTATTTGTCACATTTGCATGTCCTCCAATAAGTTTATCATTTCTGTCTTTACAAAAAGGGTGCGTGGTTGGTAGACCTTTTTGATTCCTTTAAGCTTTGAATACATTAGGCTTATATCACCTAATACTGATAGGTCTTCAATTTCTTGAATTTTACTCTGCTCTAAAGCTCGTTTTTTCATACGTAACAACTTTTGAGTATTTCTTCTAATTGTTTTAAAGTGATTTTCACTCTGTCTTGTTCTGTGTTTCAACATTCTTTCTGTTGCTTTATTATTTTTCTTAATCAGTTGCCAACACTCATCATCAAACCATTCATTAATTTCCCTCTTATCTTCCTTTCCAACTACTTTTTCAGCAGTTTTTAATATCATATTTTTGCATTTAGCCCATTTACTATTGATTATATACTCCTCATTGAATTCAGTATATTCAATAGTAATTCTTTCTGTTAATTTACTTTGATAAACCTTTCTTCGCTGCATGTTTAGTAAATCTTTTTGTTTTAATTTTACTTGTTTAGTTCCTTTTGCATCTCGAAATCTTGTAACTCTTTGTCTGTATTTCATAATAACAAGGAGATTATCAGTGTCTAAATCCGCACCTCTATAACTTTGTACATCCGTAACATCACTAGCATGTCTTGTGTTTCTGTCGATCATAATGTGGTCAATTTGTTTTTTTGTCTTTCCATCAGGAGAAATCCAAGTGTCTTTATGAATGTTCTTATGCTCAAAACATGTACTACTTATGATTAAGTTGTTAGAAGCAGTGAAGTCCACAGCTCTTATTCCATTTTCATTACACAAATCATGTAAACTAAATTTTCCAATTGTTGGTACAAAAGCGTATTCTTTTCCAATTTTAGCATTAAAATCACCTATTACCATTTTAACATCATGTCTTGGTATCTTATCAAATTCAATCTGCAGTGTTTCATAAAAAGTATCTTTTTGTTCATCCTCGGTATCTTTCATTGGTGCATGGACACATACTATTGAAATGTTAAACTTTGCCCTCAATCTCAAGATACATATTCTTTCATTTATATTGTGAAAATCAATAATATTTTCTCTAAGGCATTTTCTCATCATAAATCCAGTACCATGCGTGTTTCTTCCTGTGCTTGCACTATGAAAAATTGTAAAATCACCAATATCTCTTATCCCACTATCCTTCCATCTTACTTCCTGTAAGGCCAATATGTCCGGTCTATAACTATCCATCTGACTCTGTAATTGCTTCACTGCACCAGTTCTGTATAAACTTAAAACATTCCAAGTTCCAATTCTAAAATTCATAAGCCGCTTTCCTGTTCCAGTCCATTTTACGATGAGATCAGTCTGTCTAACATCTGTATTTAAGGGCTTCGCAACAAGGTTTTCTTTCCAGGGAAAGGTTGTCAGCCTTTTGCCCAACACCGTTTAGTCGCCTCTTACGACACGCATGGGTTACATTGGGACTATTCTTTAATGCCGGTCACCACACGGCATAAATAAGAAGATCAATTTTACTTAAAACAATTTAAAAATTTCTATAACCTTCGAGCTGTTTACTATTGGTGTTGGGAAAGGCAGATATGATATGAGTACATTCCTAAGAATAAAAATAGTTGCAAATTCTAGCCCTCTTCCTTATTTCTTCTACCTTAACTGTTAAAAAACATTTAACAGCACAGTTACAATTTCTAAATAAAAAGTGAATTCTTTAAATTTTCTTGTAATATGACAATAAAGAAATACAAATAGAAAAAATACCGACTTAGAACTATTGAAATATAGACTTTAAAAATTCTAATTAATTATAAATATTAACGTTGCTTATATAATTTGCATTTATTTTTATTTTTTTAATGTAATTTCTTGTTTTCTGATACTGATCTGGATGAATAAGGTATGAACAATTGCAATTTTACAGTAGTTAAATACAGTGACCTTTAAACTGTCATTCATTGTAAACAGAGCTTGCAGTAATGTGTAAACAAAAATGTAATTTTTCCAAGCTCATTAAAGTATAAAAATTTATAAATTTACAATTCAAAATAACTTTAAAACTTTTCTAGAAAATATTCTGGATAATTTCAAAAAAATTTATAAAGAAAATAAAGGTTTTTTTAATCTTTTGCATAAATGCATATAAACTTACTTTTTGCATAAGACTATTTAATGATGGTTGCATACATTTTTCAATATTTGCATCTATAAGGCAGCAGCAAATTAAAGCAGACAGTTGCAGTGAAAATATATCCTTTGATGAAGAGTTAAAACAGTCCTTAAACAGAAAAAAAAAAAAAATAAAGACAGTGGCATATTATTTTCATATTATTAAAAAATACTAGTATAGCTAAAAAATTTAAATTCTCACCAAAAAACATTTATCAGCATAACTATATTGTAACAGTATTACACTCTCAGGGATCATTCTAGAACATAAAAAAGGGCAGGGAGCACATTACATAATAAGGGCAATTTTGTTGAAAAGGGCACATCATTTCATAAAAAGGGAATTTTTGTATTAAGTACATACACCGATATAGTGGCAGGGCAGGGAGTTCGGCAGCTGGTTAAAGAGGCCATTGTTACTAAAGTCCTCTTTAATTCTAAGAATATAATAACATTTATAGTTTACATAACTTTACTGTATGAAAAGCATAAAAAATAGTGAAATGATACTTATGTGCTCGATATTTATTGTAAAATGGTCTTTTGGTTTTTAAAAAGGTTTTCTATATTTATGGTAATTTCCCCCTTTTCCTACGATCTTTAGAAGCTCTTTAAAACTTTTTTTCATCAGATAATTTTTCCTTGCTTTTTCCAAGACGTGTTACAAAAACTACAAAATAAAAGGTTTAAAGCTACTTCTAATTTTTTTAAATAGAAATTGTGTAAGTTTAAGTTATCATACGCTCAAAGGCCAGAACTATTATTTTACTAGAGAAGGTGAAATGAATCAGCGACCCTTAGTAATCCTTTAAGTCTTGTTCAATTGAAATAATGAATCCTTCACTGTCTAAAATTAGACATATTAGGATATTTTACAGAGGAATAAAGGGGGTGGGATAGAAAGATTTACTCCTGACATACCATACATAAGAATACCTGACATAGCATTCTAAAAAGAAAAGATATATAAAAAAAATTTTGAAAGTACGATGCAATTAAGACATGATTCTCCCTAGGAATAAAAGGAGGGTGTGATCCTACCTGGAAAAAGGACAAGGAGGATGGCATTTTATCTAAAAAGGGCATGAGGGCAGGCCGCTGTTCTGAAACTCTCTAGAATGATCCCTGACACTCTGTTTTATTATCATGATTTATTTTGTCAATATTCTGTGCTACTTTCTTTATATTGACAAATTACAGTAAACATATGTAAACTTAATTTAAAAAATTGAGTTTTAACAGTCTATATACATTTAAAAAAAAATAAAACTTCTAAAAAAACTTTTTAAAAAAATAAATAAAACGCAAAAACAGTCAAATAAGTAATTTATTTCATATTCAACTAAACATAACTACTTTTTTTTAATGCAACTACTCCGTCACAATGGAGAAGGATTGAAGAAATAAGTCATGGCATGACTTTTGAAAGCAGATTGTAGAAAAGATTAAATTTCTTTAAGAATAAAAATAAAATAAAATAAAATGAGTAATTGGGAGGAAACACATTGCATAACATGTAGGCAGGAGTTGGTTGAAAAACGGGAATCTCCCATAAAAATCTATCGAGTTTGCATTTCTGCTTTTACCATTCCATTTCACTGGTGAAAACTCGTTAAAAATTTTTAGAAAGGTTAAGAAAAAAAAATTGTTTTTCCTTTTTTAAAATATGAAAATTGCAGATTTGCAGAAAATTTTCATCCATGGTAAAATAAAGTATCAGAGATGGAGAACATTTCAGAAAAAATATTTGATTGTATCACTTAAAAACAACTGTAATATTAAAAAAAAAAAAGAATTACCATTTCTTTCAAAAGATGGTGAAAAATCTCACACAAAGCTTCAGGTGGTGTAATAATAGAGAGTTCCTTTAAACATTCTTCTTCAAATTCATTTAAACTACATGGTAAGAAAGACTTATCATTATTGAAATCAGCACATCCTAAATGTCTACTATTTTTCATACATGGTACACTGCCCAAATAAGCTGAACAAAGTGCACAACCGTTGCTCTTGGTATCCTCTGACGGTTTTGAATGAGAGTTTTTCAGACCTTGATTAGCTTTAAAAAATTCAATTTTCATCTTCCGTCTTTCTTCCACATGGCAGAAAACAATCTTCCATGATAAATCGATAAAATCTTCAGGAAGAAAAGTTGATAGTTTAGAAAAGTATTTACAAATCTTTGATATGAATAACAGGTAGACATCATTTAAGCTATTAATCTGAAAAGATAAAAAAAATCAAATATTTAGATATGTTATGTAAGAGAAATATGTCACATTGTTTAAAAAATCATTTCAATGAATATGACAATGCAGTGAAGATTATATATAAATTAATATAATTATTGAATTATGACAATAAGAAAGATTAAATATAAAATAATACATACATAGAAAAAATTATCTGCTACTAGAGAAACATAGGAAATGCGATTTGAATATTAATTTTTTCTCTTTATCTGTCAGTAAATAAGTAACAGGCCAATATAAAATAGTGTTTCAGTATTTTTTAAATGCATGGTCTATAATTTTTTGTCAGGTAAATATGATTGGTAATACTGCACTAAGTTGGTATAAATGGAGTAGTTGTAAAATAAAATACATGCATATAATTTATCATCATAAATTTTTTTCTCTCTCTTCATTTAAATAAAATTACAAAGTTTAGATTAGCTTTTAAAAAACCTATTGCAAGGTTTGATTTATGTTATTAAGTGTCATTATTGAATTAATCATTATAAAATTAATCTGTGTTTCAATGGTTCATCTTATATCCTAGCAAAATTTGAAATCTGTTCAATGTGATATACTTGGCAATTGCTTTTATCACTATCAGTATTTAGGATTACTAGCATTTTATTGTTTTGTTAATTTATGCTTTGCTTATATAAGAAGTAATGACAAAATAATAATAATAATAATAATAATAATAAAATATATACAACAATTGAGGAAATCAGATGCATCCAAATTTTATAAGTGTAAAAAGCCTAACTTCTTCATAAAAAATATAATAGAAAAGTAAAATTATATTTCAAATTAGGAAACATTTAAAAAAAAAAATTATAAAAACTAATAATTTTTAAGTGAAGTAACAAAAGTTTCATCAAAAGTGATTTAATTTTTTTATACTTTTTTAATTATTATGCTGATAAGAGAATAGTCATCCAATCACGCCTTTTTCCCCTTTGATGTTTTTTTTTTATCAGAGTGGTCACAAATATCTCATATTAAAATTCTCGGATATTCCCATATTTTCGGATTAGACTTAAATTTCCCAGTTAGTATTAAAAAAAAAAATAATAATGGAATTTTCATAGATAACTTCTTTTACAACATTACTCTGATACACATTCATAATGACATCAGTTATTATTCAGTAAAAGTTGATATTAAAAAATTGCCAATACTTAGATATTTAAACAAGAATCATTTAAATTACATAAATGTATTCCCTTAGAAATGATCAATTTAATTTAATGCAGCCAATAAAAAATCTTAATATTGTGCATATCTATAACTTATTAGCAGGGCCATTTGGTTTTGGCAGTATTAATCATGAGGGCCTTCTGGGTAAAATAAAAAAAAATGCCATTAAGTATATAGAAAATCTATATATAAAAGAATGTTAAATTCACCTTAAAATGTAAATTAAAAACATGAATATATCAAATGAGTCATAGTTTTATCACTAAAATAGGTGTAAAAACAATTAAAAGGTTTTAAGACATTAAAGCCAATTTACAGACGTTAAATATAAAAGAATTCATTGGAGTCCCGAGTGCTTTTGACCAAACCCTGGTCATCATCAAGGAGTTGAAGTGAGAAGAAATCGGCAAAGCTCCAGAATGCACACTGGTTTAAATATTGCAGGGCGAAACCAAAATTGAAAAAAAAAAGGGGGGGTAGAGGGGATAAGTCCATGGATCAAAGTAGATCATTCTAAACCAAATACGCCATTAACATCAAGCAGACTAAACCAAATGTGAGGAATATGGCATGATAATGTATCATTACATGAGTTCCTTCCTCTAGCCAATATCGCTATAGACTCCCACAAAATACATGTGCTATAATCCTTTATTTGTGCGATGATCTTTGTATGCATAGTTGAAAAAGATATTGATATCTGCTTTTAAATTTAAACAAGATAAAGCTGTAGATTGTTTTCCTCCTGCAGTTTCCAGATTGTCATTCCTACGTATGTAAATGTTTTCTTTTTCAACAATTTTTTCAACAAATTTACAATGAATATTTCAAAATGATGCCCTTTTCTAGACACTTTCAGTCGGGATGTAAGTTACAAAGTTTTTCTTGAAAAGAGAAAGAAATTACTCTAAAAAATGGTTTCTATGTTTCATTTCATATTTAATAAAAAAAATCATAGTAAATATATGGCGTACATAACATATACATAAACTAAATTTTTATATGGCCCTTGTAGAATAAAATTTCTAATTATGAAAATTTTCCTTATTGATTCCTGAGTGAAACACAAAAAATTCCATCTTGATATCTGCAAAACTCATAGCGATATGACAGTTTAAATAATTCATCAGGTTTTAAGGAATTAGACATAAATTGAAATGCATGTAATTCAAAAAGGATTGTTAATTTCAAGGGGTCCGTGAAACATAAATATATATATTTTGTTTCCAGTTTGAAACTATTCTTTTGGTTATATTGGTCGTTAGAGTACAGGAGAAAAAAATTTTCAGCTTTTAGCTTTTTTTCTCACAGAAAACGACTGATTTTGCTTATATAATTGAATTCTGTACTCTTGAAAACGTAATTCAATACATAAGCTTTTCAATTATTTTTATCCAAATCCATATTCTTGTTTTTTTCTTTATTATTAATTCTTGTTATATAGTACAAAGGACTTTATTTTATACATAGTAGCTTATTTATTATGTTTTTGGTATCCATTTAGAGTGTTTGGGGACACTGTATTGTTGTAAATTCATTCATGCTATCACAATTATTGATGATGGTCAGTAATGTTTAATTAATGGTTATATATATATATATATTAGGGGGCTCTGCCCCCTGCAAGCTACGCTCGTCAACCCCCGTTCAGACACCGCAGAATCTAAAAATCTAAAAACATGCTAATCTGATGGGTTTTAAAAATATTAGAAAAGATTAAATTATACTGAAAAAGCTGTGTAGATCTCCCTGTAAATGGGTTTCCATTCAATTCCCTTTGATTGCAAAAATTTAACGGAGAATCAGTTGCTGTTAAGACCTCCAATGGTTGTTTTCATTTTTGATTAAAGAGGATCAGTTAAACATTTGAAAAGAAGCTAAAATAAAATGAATTAAGTATTCAGAGTCTTTGTCAACTGATATTTTAAAACAATCTCTATAACAATAGCCTAAATCATGTGACTATCATCAACAGTTCCGGGCGGAACACTTTGCTTTTATACTTTAGGTGCCATTTTGATACTTTAATATTATCCAGGCACAGGTGATAAGTCGCCAAATATTATTCTATCCCCATCATTTCATCTATATTCTATCTAAAGCCACCAATTTAAATGTTTCATTTTTAAATGAAAGTTTTGTATTTAATAAAATGATAACGAAATACAAAAAAAGCATTGTTCTTAGTATAGATTTAAAGGAGGCCAAACTGGTCGCCAAATTAATTTAAAATAGTAACCTTTTCTGAATTATGAAAAGAAAAATTCTGTTATGATTAAAATTTGAGTTGCCATCATTAGAAAAAATGTATTTAAAATTAGAAAAAAATTAATATTTCGAAAACTAATTCGAATTTAAAAATTCTAATACCAGTTTTGAGATCTGTGGATCAACACGGATTTTTGGTGTTAATTTCATCGCCGTGAGAAATCGCCGTGAAACAAAATCAGTTGTTTAATCAGTCGATTCAAAGAATCGATACATTTCAGCCGTTTCATATATTCGTTTCATAAATTCGTTTCATTAGGATTTTATATATATAGGGTAGATATATATATATATATTTTTTTTTTAACACAAGGGGGAGCTTAATGTTGGCTATTTGCAATTTTGTAAAGTTATAGTTTTGGTATTTTTTACTTTAGTTAAGAAATTTAAAAAAATTTAAAAGTGTTAAGAGGTAATTCCCATATTATGTAATTATTTTCTATTTATATTATTTTAATTGCATTTATCACGGTATTTCAAAATAGATTAACTGTATACATTAGGTTTTAAAATCTGTATTAACTCAACTGTAAAAATAACCTTAAACTTATCGTGTTTTGGATACCATGTGCTGATTAGAGATGAGTTCGGGCTCACTTTTCGAAGACCAGGAACACCCGAGCCCGAAACTTTTTTGGTCATTACAGCCCGAGCCCGCCTGAACCAGATACCAAAAATGTAAACAGAAAAAAAAAGACTTGACTTTGTTTAATCTCCTGTGTAAAAAAATAGATCCAATTCCTTTTTCATCTTTTTCTGGGATATATGAAATTCCCTTTAAATTTTCTGATGGGACCACCTCGTCCTATATTGGTATGACTAAACGTCGATTTTTCGAAAGATTGCAAGAACATAAAAACGATTTGAAGTTTCGTAAATTTTCTACAGCCCTCTCAAGAAGCTACCATAAAGGACTCATTTCATTTATAGACTTTGACCATGCTAAAGTTATTTCCAAACAAGTTATTCCGCGCAATGCTATTATTCGTGAATCTTTAGAAATTCGTCTAAGAAACCATGAAGTGTGTAATGATAATGTTTCCTTTCACATACCAGAAATATGGCTTTCAATTTTGAAAAGTCAATGAAAATTCCATTTTTTCAGCTAGTCTTTCTTCGTTTGCATCTTTGATTAAAAGATGGCGCCACTGAACTCTTTATTTGGGAGTAAGAGGTTTCCGTTAGAATGTTTTGAATTTTGAATTGATTTCAAAATGTAGCATGTAAAGAGTTTGTTGTCGATTTATATTTCAGAAAATTTTTCTCCTGATGAAGGTTTTAAAGAATAAACCGAAACGTAGAGTTTTATGTTAAACTTGTGTATAAATTGTACGTTGGATAGCAACACCTATTTGTTTTGTATCGATATTACAACGTAAAGTCCTTTATTATTATTAGAAAAAAAAAGTTTGTAAAAATTGCATAAAAGTTGTTCTAAATGTAATATCTCATTTTTTAACACCTTCGTACATCACAATAACTGTTAATCCCTAGCACATAATTAAGTTTATGACATTTACATTTAATCTCCCTAAACAGATAATAAATAGTTTAAGTCCCTAAACAGATTCTCATATTTTTCTCTCACAACAAGCAAATCTGGCAGAAACATTAACGAAGTGCATTTTAGAAATAAATGAATGAATGAAATTTGCAGAAATTACGATTTATATGACGAAGAATCGAACAACATTTTTCCATTTCCTATAAAATGTGTACATGTTTCGTAATTCTCGTGTTCTTGAAAATCAGCTTAAATGAAAAGTTCAACAAAGTTATCTGAAAGATCCGATGCTTTTTATAGGATAAGAGAAAACACTGATCGATTGTAACACTCATTAACTAATAACAGAAGAGATTACTTTTTTTGCCTAGATTGTCAGATAATAAAATAAATTATCCAATTTTAAAATATCCTACTATTCATTTGTCTTGGCGCCTTAGCGTGAATGATATAAATCTGCAAACATTTCAAATTTCTTTTAAAATAGCTCTGATGTTGTAACATTAATCAATCATCACACATAATTAATTATACCCAATTTAAAACCAAAATTCTTCTTTTACAAATATATTTAACTGAAGCTTCCTTCCCATTAAAAACATTCTCATTACACGTTGATGTTCCTTTTATCTCTTATATTTCTTTTAATGTTTACCAAATTATCAACTGTTAACAAAACAAAGCAAAAATAAATAAATAAAAATAAAATAAAAATGAAAATAAAAATTAATCAACTTTATCACCCTCATTAACAAACAGTAAAGTTAAATACTTTTATTTCTGTTCACCAATAAATAAAAATATTTTTTTGATCATTTGCTTTTCTTTTGTGCAATAACCTAAACAGCTACTGACTGATACATCGCTTTCATCAGTCTGATGAAAAAAAAAAAAAAATGACTGCTTATGGAAAATGTAAACCCAGGTGCCGTGATAAGGACCAGAAGTAGATGATAGATAGATGCCTTATTTATTTATTGAAACCACAGGAAACTGAAAGATTAATGATTATTATGAAAGGAGTAATTAAATTACTTTTACAAGAATAAAAGTTTTTTAAGAGAGATAAAAATAAGGAATATTGAATTTATTTTAGAAACATAAATAAATTTTTGATATTAAGACACCTTAAAAATCATTAACAGAATAATATAGGGAACACAAGAAATTTTGTTGATTATATATTAATATATTACTTCTTATATATTTTTAAAAGTTTTTTTCCACACGGAATCAACAAAATTTTCAGATTTAAAAAAAAATGAGCCGGAACCCGTCCGAGCCCGAGCCCGTGTCGGGCCCGGGCTGAGCCCGTCTCATCTCTAGTGCTGATGTGTACTTGGATAAAATAACTGGGATTTTATTAGGTATTTAGTGTAATATTACTATTTATCCTTTCTATAAATTAATTATTTAAAAGGTTGTATTGCTTTTTCCATTTCATAGCATTTAATTTTATTCTGTGTTCAGTTTGCAACTATTCTTTTGGTTATATTGGTCGTTTGAGTACAGGAGAAAAAAAAAATTCAGCTTTTAGCTTTTTTTCTCACAGAAAACGACTGATTTTGCTTATATAATTGAATTCTGTACTCTTGATAACGTAATTCAATATATAAGCTTTTCAATTATTTTTATTGAAATTCATATTCTTCTTTTTTTCTTTATTATTAATTTTTGTTATATAGTGCAAGGGGCTTTATTTTATACATAGCAGCTTGTTTATTATGTTTTTGGTATCCATTCAGTGTGTTTGGGGACACTGTATTGTTGTAAACTCATTCATACCATCACAATTATTCATGGTGGTCAGTAATGTTTAATTAATGGTTATATAAATATATATATATATATATAACCATTAATTAAACATTACTGACCACCATCAAAATCGCGACAGTATGAATGAAATGACAATAATACAGTTTCCCCCATCACACTTAATATGGATACCAAAAACATATAATATACAAGCTGCTATGTATAAAATAAAGTGCCTTGTACTATTTTACAAGAATTAATATGGAAGAAAAACAAAAGGAAGAATATGGATACCGATAAAGAAAATTGAAAAACTTATATATTGAATTACGTTATCAAGAGTACAGAATTCAATGATATAACAAAATCAGCCGTTTTCTGTGGAAAAAAAGCTAAAAGCTGAAATTTCTTTTTCTCCTGTACTCAAATGACCAATATTACCAAGAGAATAGTTTCAATATGAAAACAGAACAATTAAATGCCATGAAATGGAAAAAGCAATAAAACCTTTAAATATTTAATTTATAGAATGGAAAAATAGTAATATTACACAACATACCGAATAAAATCCCAGTTTTTATCCAAATATACTCCTGCACATGGTATCCAAAAGCACGATAAGTTTAAGGTTATTTTAACAATTAAGTTAACACAGATATTAAAACCTAATGGATTCAGATATACCTATAAACACTTTTAAATTTTTTTTATATTCTTAACTAAAGTGAAAAATACCAAAACTATTATTTTACAATATCGCCAATATCCATCATTCAGTACCACCTAGTGTAAAAAATTGAAATTATTACTCTAAAGGAAGCAACAGAAGACAAAATGCAAATTAAATTTTGGTGCTGCCATCTAATATGATAACTTAATACTGTTATTATCAAAATGTCATAAGATAAACCTAATAAAAGCTAATGATTTCAAAATATATCAACTGCTATACCACACGAATCCTAATATATAAATAGTACCATATTATATATCATTATTCATAAAAATATTAAATAAATACAAATGTTAATATAATGCTTTCAATATATTCAACTACCATGCCCATTTAATCTATACAGAGAATTTAAATAATTTTATAACATTATAATGTTATATAGCTAAATGCTATAAATTAAATAAATTATATATAATCAAAATATAAATAACTTTAAGAGTTACTATTAAATATAAAAAATAATAAATTAATAGAATGAACAAGAAAATAAAAATGGATGTTTATATATATATATATTGTTAGAATTTTGAATTTTTTTGGGATGGTTAACCATATAATTTGTAAACAAAATCACATCATAAAACTTCTCATATTTAATATATATATATATATATATATATATTTAAGCTGGGTAATAATTTAATAACATATTTTAATGTATTTTTGTATGCTGAATCGAATGGTATCAAGTAAATTCAAGTCCAATAATTTGTGAGATTTCGTATTATGCCTTTGGCACAAAAACTTAACATTACAAGTGCTAATTCATCCATATTCATTTGTAAACTACAGAAGTAAACATATACAACTATAGCAACAGAAGAAATTCAAATTAAATCTTTCTGTTAATCAATTCTTTAGGTTAAAGAATTAAAAAGACTATATCAGTTTTAAAAAAAATTATGCCTAAAACGCCTCGAAAAAAAAAAAAAAATTAAAACAAACTATAACAGATTTTATTTGAAATGCAAAGAAAACAGTTTAATAAGAAATTAATATTATAAAGTGAAAATATTTAAATATGAAAGCAATGTTTGGTTTTAAAAAAAAGTTTTCATTGGAAAAGAAATATTATTTGGCGATTTATCATTTGCTCCTTGTTAACAAGAAAATTGGGAACTTTTATGTTAGCCATGCACAAATCTCACTGCCAATAGTATTTTTTAAATTGCCAACAGTAGTATTTAAATTTTGCGTATCTAAATTAGAAATAATTCTTAGATGTAGAAATAAAGTGTTTTGTTTTTTGGTATTTTTTTCTTTTTATTATTTTAAATGAAATCAGTGAACAATATGTATTTTAAATGTATGTATTTTAAAGGAAATGAGTGAAAAGTTTATCTCTCTATTTTAAAAAAAGTAACTGCCGCTGTCAATGAATTTTTTGCGACCAAAGGTCTTTCTTCACTATTATTAAGAAAACTACTGCATACAAATATATGAAAATGGGTATTATTATAGATAAATGTTTGACAAACACGTTGAAGCAGACAGTTTTTAAACCGGTGAATTATTTTAAGAGATATTTAATGTTAAACTTGGACAAAATCGTTCCATTAAAAAAAATTTATCAGAACAAAAACTATACATAGGAATTTAATAATTTTTTCTAAGGATATTTAATAGAAACTTGCGGTCTGCAGACTGCATTTTTTTTTTTTATTTACCTAATTTTTTGAAGGTTTATTTCAATTTTAAATTGAAATTTTCAGCATTTCCAGAGATACTTTTACATATTTTAGAAAAGGTCATTATTTTAAATTGTTGCCGATTGTTAAAACAGCATAAAGAATAATATTTTTTTTAATTAAACATTTATTCACACATGACTATTATAAACAGAAAAAAAACTCTTTCAAATTAAAATAAAATGATTATGTTTTAAAAGCAGGAAAATATTGAACATTATGTCATAAAAATTGTTTTTACACAAGCATATTAAAAATGAAAGAAAACTATGAAATAATGAATTAGTTAATATGTGTTAAAAGTAGTAAATGGTGGAAATGGCGTTCTATTTCAAATGTTCAAATAATAACATTGCCAAACAGTTTAAATTAAAAAATGTATTTACATGAGAGATTTATTTCAAATTTCGACTTTCAGAAATTTTCAAATTACAATTAAATGATTGCGTATTAAAAGCACGAAAATATTGAAAATTATGTCATAATAACTATATTTACATGTGAATATTAAAAGAGAAAGAAAATTTTAAAATAATAAATTCCTTAATATGTGTTAAAAGTCGTAAATGAAGAAATTACGTCATATTAAAAATGGCTAAATAATAATAATATTACCAACCAGTTTAAGTAAAAAAAAAAAAATATATTTACATGAGAGATTTATTTCAAATTTCGAGATGATCTTTTTAACTGTTGTTGGCAATTCTAAGGCAGCACAAATTGTGGCGGTAATAAATGATCGTTTAAGTGGTTTAGAACAAATTGCGAAGGTCTTTTAATAAGTTACTATTGATCGTTAAAGAAATAATAAAACTGGAGTGTTCTTACTTGAAATGTAGACAGTGAAGAGGCAATTTGATGAAAACAACTATTCTTTATTTCTTACGTTAGTAACGGTAGAAGGTTAAGAAAATACTTGCTTCTGGTCACCATTTTAAAATAGAAGAACTAATCTTGCAAGAAAAATAGCAGCCAACACGGAATAAATCCATGGGATTTCCTTTAATGAGAGCAGCACAATTCTAAAGGATTAAACTTTGAGAAAGAAAAACACATCCACGAAAATAAAATATCAAACTCATTCGGCCAAAAAAAAGGCGGCACGACATTCGAACGGCCGGCGGGCCGCGCTCCGCTAAAACTACGTTAAAAGACTACATCTTTTTCAGACAACATCAAACCAAATTCTGAATTGAAAATTAACGAGTTTTAGTTTTTAAATGATGAATACGGGGTTGACAAAGTAATTAAAAGGCAGAATTTAAATTGATTAGCTAAATTAACATTTACGGGAAATTAATGAAAATCGAATTACAAGCTGCAGAATTAAAAAAAGTTTCACTGATTGGAAAACGAAACAAAACGATTCTCCTGTCAGCGATCGGCGTCAAAAGAGGGCGGAGTATAATTTCAATGACGTCATCATAATGCAAGCTGTCTCCATCGATACGAGAGCTCCAGAAATGTGCTCCCAAAATAACGGAGTGCGCATGCGCAAGCTGCCGATCCGCTCCCAACGCAGATATGAATATCGGCGGTGAAAAATGAACTTGCTTTACGGTGAGATATAAAAGCGTCAACATCGCGGCGTAAAGATTGAGTTTAAATAGACATCGATGCAAAAAAAGGCTGAAAGGGAATAAAATTAAACCAAATTTAAATACTGTGAGAAGTATTCTCACATTACCTCCCTTCACCGAGAAAATTTTGTAAGACCAGGAGATGTAAAAGGCAAAATTGATCAAAAACCTTTTACAGAAAATGGGATGACAAAATTTTGAACTGCCAAAGCGAAAAAAAATCATTAAAGTCGAACAATAAAATTTAAAGTTAAGGTGATGGAAAAAAAATTGGTGATTTAACAGTTGAAAAAAAAATTGGTGCTGGAAAAAAATATTGGTGCTAGAAAAAAAATTGGTGACCAAAAGTAAGAGAGAGAAAAAGAATATACATTGCATAAAGTACATTCATAATCCAAAAAGTATACAATAAATCAAGTATACAATAAAAATGCCAAAAATACAGTAACATTGGCAAAACCTTCTATGTGATCTCATAAAATTATCATCATAAAAATGTTAACATATTTTAAGTTAACAAACAAAATTGAGATCATTGACTAGTCATAACAAATTTTGCTATCTTGGTACCAAATAAAAACAGAATTAACTTCTGATAAAAGTTGCAAATACAAAAGCAACAAAAAAGTCAAGAAAAAATATTTTGTAATTTGACTTTTACAACATGCCTAGGACTTTTTAATTTTAGAATTATATCTAAAAAATAAAGAGTTTTCTTTATTACTCTTAACATGAAAGGAAATAAATGGCCATATATAAATAAATTTTCATAAAACATAATGATATCATTTTAGTGTATCAAACTTTATTTCATTTAAATTAAAACAGACAACCAATTGTATGTGATACCAATTGTGTAACTGAGTCGTGCACTACTCAATCACCCAAACAAGGTATCCCACAAAAACAAGTCGCTATTTCAATCAAAAGACATGTCATAATTAAGTGTCATAAATCCCATCTTAGACACAATTTCTTTGAACTTTATACTTTACTCTAAATAAAAATTTCAATATATTAGTCATAAGAATTCTTAATATGTATGTATGAGACTCAAAAGATTAGATAAATATACATATACCATGGTTTTTCTTTAAAATCACCAAAAAAATTTAAGTACTTCCATATAGAATGAAAGAAAAAAATTGACAAAATCATGAGTTTATAAAACTAAAATACCATGTACCAGGAATATAATTTTTAAATAATCATTTAAATATAATATAGAAATAAAATTATTACAATTCAATGTTAAGCTCACAATGATGATAATGACAAAGATAAATCAGCAGCAACACCGTAAACAAAAAAAAAAAAAATTATATATATGTAAATATTGAAGTCCACAACCACGCCGATGACCATCATGCCCTAGCCACCAGCATATCCATGAACAAAAATAAACACATATATGAACTCCTACGTAAAATTTTAGGTGGCTTGGATCTCCTAGCAAGGCTCCTAACATCTTAAGTAAAAGAAAATTTTAATTATAAATAAGAATATAGTAACATTGTGTAACTGCAGGTGGTAGAGGCAATGTTTATGGATTCAAAACAATGTTTATTGAGTCCAGAGCCATATGGAACAAGACTATTTGAGATAAATAGATGTCACTGAATGTTTAGTAACACAACATGAGGTGGTACACTGGTATAGTGCTGTCGAAAAAAACTGGAACATTCACATAATAATCATCAAAATAGATGATCTTTGCATGATGACATTAGAACATTTTAACATGACGAGACACTTCGTAGAAAGTGAGAATGCATTGCATTCTCTTTGAAGCACTTAACTGACGACATCGTACTCATTACTGCAGAGCAATCATAACTCTTGCGACGCATACATGAATCACTTTTGCAGAGTCAACAAGGACGAGAAGTCGATGGTGCACTTATGATGAAATGTAGGACATAATCAGGAGTTGAGGTCAAGAAGCACTTTTTTTTGTAAAAAAAATTTTACTAGATGATTTATAGAAAAAAAAATTCTATATATATATATAAATGCGCTGGTAAAAAAAAATTCCATCTATACTTGTGCTTTTCTGTAATCTTCTTGTATTATTTGTAGGTATGAAGAGAAGACATTAATAAATTTCACTTTCTTCATAAAACTTTGAAAATTTCAAAATGAAGATCATTTTTACTATTCAATTCTTCATAAAACAAAAAATTTTCAAGATGAACGAATCTTTTTTTTATATACTAAAGTAATGAGGCAAATGGCAAAATAAAAACTTAGAGGCTTTGGGTATGAAATAAAATTAAAGTAAAAGGCACTATGTACATAATAAATAAATAAAAGTGGGGAACTTTTCAAAATAACTTGATCTTGCATAAACACTGTAACAAATATTCACAAACTTCTTATATTAATTGAGAATTTACACTTGATTATCAATGAGCAAAAATTTTGCAATGTGAGGATGAATTACTACACACAAGCAAAAATTAACTCTGAATAATTTTTAATTGCACCTGCTAGAATATTTGGAGAAAATGCAGCATAATATTATGTTATTGAAGGTAAAATGCATCTGTATTTTCAGGTAACTTCCATGTTTTGAGAAGACTTAGAATAATGATATGGTGTGAGTAACTGAGTTCTAGCAGCATACAAGTCAACAATTTCACTTGATGAGGATATTTACTCTCACATGAGAAACGTTAACTGACACACTATTATAATCAGTAATAAAAGTTATTTACTTATTTATTTTTTGAAGAGAATTAAGTAGTAAACACTATTTGTAGCTTCACAAACCGAAGAACTCTAATGAAGTGGTTTCATAAATGGATATTTGCCTATAAATGAAAAAACATCTCCACCAGGCATCTTATGGCTGAATACGAAGCACACAAAAAATTAAACTATTGTAGATGTAGGAAACTTGAAAAAGTAGGTAGGTAATTTTATCATTTTTAGCTTCCATGATAACATGTGCAACAACAAAGAAGAGACCAGAAGAAATGGATATCACACAAAACCACTGACCACCTTCATCAGGTAAGCAACAAATGAATGGAAGAAAAGTCTGAAGAATGTCATTACAGGTAATTAAAAAATTTTCTAGCAGCATATACAGGAACAGTCATAATTAAATATGGCAAAAAGCACATAACTTAAGCGCTATTGATAGTTAATATATAAAAGTAATCTTCACTATTGGCAAGGAAAAAATATTTTTCTTATGGTGAATGGAATTTTTAAGTAGAACTGTTACAGGATTGAAGAAGCCCCATTTCATTTTAAATGAAAAAAAATAATGTTGCTCTTTTCATTTTTTATGAAGCAACATGAGAATAAGGAATGATGATGTCGATGTGGATATGTCATGCATAGACTTATAAATTTGTGAAAGAATTGAATTTGCCAAAGAGAATTGAAGCAATGAAAATTTTGAATATTTTCAATTTGTTAGCTGAGAGTTCTATAACATCAATAGGTAAATTTAAAAACAGGAACAGTTCTTTAAATATTAGAGATGAAATCAGACTAGTCCACAAGACAACATGCTAACTACACATACAGCATATTTCACAAATCATCTAAGGAGCAAGTCTAAGAACTTTTCAAAGGGGATAACTGTTTATAAATTTTCATATTATATTTTTGTTATTCAGAGAAGCAGGCAATACTTCAAAATAATCATACAGGATAATTACTACTATAAATTACTTGAAGAATACCAAACTTCAGTTGGAGAAAATAGGCATAATTGATGAGATGAGAATAACTTCAGGTGAAGAACGAAATTTCTCAGCAACAAGAATTAAAAATAATACTTCAATAAAATTTCAATCTTTTTTTTTTTTTTTTTTTTTTTAAATATATATATTGAAATTCAAATTTATAATTCATTTAAAGTGCCATTACTAAGTAGAAAATTAAAAAAAAATAACCCAAAAGCCATGCCTCCTAAAATATCACATTATGTTCTTGAGAACAATTTTTGCCAAACTTCAAATTCATAGAAATTATTTGAGAACATAAATTCATTTGTAAAAATATTTCAATTTCAACAATTATTCTTCAAAATTATTTTTAATTCCACAATTTTCAATCAATTAAAAAAAATATGTAACTGCCTCAGAATTCTATTCTTAAAAACAGAATATTGCTATTATTTGCAACAACATAAAATTCATTTTTAATATTGTAATTATATAAATTCATTTCTTGATTTGAATAATAATATATTCTACAAAATATGGTAAAATTTAAATATGAATTCTTTAGAATATTGTAAGAAAAAAATGCAACTATTTAACATAAAAATGGCATAACTCAAGAATTTTTCAGAATGAGAACATCAAATATTTAAAAATATTTTCATAAATTATATCCAATAAATCTTGAATTAAATTAACCATTTTCTTTTGAACTACTGAGAACAACTACTCAAAAAAATTTTACTTGACTTTCTTGAATAACGATCTTAATTTTCTTCAAAAATTAGAACAAGTTTCATGAAAATGTAGCTTCTATTAAAATATTTCAACCAAAAATCTCATAATTCTTAAAAAAAGAACAAAAAGGTCTAAAAAAATTATCTTCAAGAATCATTATTTTTAAGATTGCAATAATCCCAAAGCAACCACTGTTGCAATTCGAAAGGTACTACGGCGCCAAATTGTGGCGGTAATAAATGATCGTTTAAGTGGTTTAGAACAAATTGCGAAGGTCTTTTAATAAGTTACTATTGATCGTTAAAGAAATAATAAAACTGGAGTGTTCTTACTTGAAATGTAGACAGTGAAGAGGCAATTTGATGAAAACAACTATTCTTTATTTCTTACGTTAGTAACGGTAGAAGGTTAAGAAAATACTTGCTTCTGGTCACCATTTTAAAATAGAAGAACTAATCTTGCAAGAAAAATAGCAGCCAACACGGAATAAATCCATGGGATTTCCTTTAATGAGAGCAGCACAATTCTAAAGGATTAAACTTTGAGAAAGAAAAACACATCCACGAAAATAAAATATCAAACTCATTCGGCCAAAAAAAAGGCGGCACGACATTCGAACGGCCGGCGGGCCGCGCTCCGCTAAAACTACGTTAAAAGACTACATCTTTTTCAGACAACATCAAACCAAATTCTGAATTGAAAATTAACGAGTTTTAGTTTTTAAATGATGAATACGGGGTTGACAAAGTAATTAAAAGGCAGAATTTAAATTGATTAGCTAAATTAACATTTACGGGAAATTAATGAAAATCGAATTACAAGCTGCAGAATTAAAAAAAGTTTCACTGATTGGAAAACGAAACAAAACGATTCTCCTGTCAGCGATCGGCGTCAAAAGAGGGCGGAGTATAATTTCAATGACGTCATCATAATGCAAGCTGTCTCCATCGATACGAGAGCTCCAGAAATGTGCTCCCAAAATAACGGAGTGCGCATGCGCAAGCTGCCGATCCGCTCCCAACGCAGATATGAATATCGGCGGTGAAAAATGAACTTGCTTTACGGTGAGATATAAAAGCGTCAACATCGCGGCGTAAAGATTGAGTTTAAATAGACATCGATGCAAAAAAAGGCTGAAAGGGAATAAAATTAAACCAAATTTAAATACTGTGAGAAGTATTCTCACACAAATAATGATATTATCTTTCTAACAATAAAAATATTTTCAGGTGAATATTACAAAGAGAGAGAAAAGTTTGGTGAAAATTATGTCAGATTTAAAATGTTACATTTAAAATCTCTTATTTAAAATCATTTTCTTATAGCGTTGTTAAAAAGTACCGGGAAGTAAAGACAGTTGACTTAGTTCATTTTATATTAGCTAATTTTCAAATGTTAAACTAATTTTATTTACACACAAAATTAATTTTAACACAATTATTCTAATTGGTAAATAAATCATATCAGATGTAAATGTTCAACTGGGCAAAAAATGTCCGGACCAGGATTCGAACCAGGGATCTCTTGGCTGAAGGCGCCAATGTTCTACCATCTGAGCTATCCTGGACGAATCTGGTGGAACTTTTTCATCCAGCTAACCTTAATGATAATAGCATCTGGTCTGAAATCCGGTACAGCTCAAGGTTAGCTATGTGAAAAAGTTCCACCAGATTCATCCGGGGTAGCTCAGATAGATGCATTGGCGGCTTCAGCCAAGAGATCCCAGTTTCAAATCCTGGTCCAGACATTTTTCGCCCAGTTGGATATTTACATCTGATAATCTTATTTAATCAAGCACGAAAACAGCAATTAACAGCAGCTGATTCGACCTTAAAATCCCTCAGTAAAAGGGAAATGCATGGAAACCAGTTTACAGGGAGATCGCCACTGTTTTTTTTACTTTCTTCTATCTTTACAAGAAGAAAGTATTGGATTCGTGAAAATTTTCGACTTCCGGTTTTTGATGGATTTACATGTTTTAGGGGTCAGATATCCTTTTGTGGGCATCTCAAGAACTAATGCACAGAATTTAATAAAAATTTATATTCAGGTAGTCCCTGATATAAATTGGTGCTGATTAGTTTTTGTTGTAAATCACCCAACAGGTGGTGCTGCTATGCTGCATTTTTCACGATTTCCGCAATAGCTCTATCTCAAGAACTAATGCACAGATTTTCATATAACTTCAGATTCAGTTATGTCCTTGATATGAATGGGTGCTATTTATGTTTGGGATACTATGTTTTGGATTGGACTTTTTTGACCATTGAAAGTGCAAAATCTCAAATCTTTGCTCCAGGCCACTACCTGAATTCAACACTGATCGTATTTTAAATGAAAATAATGAGATATGAATATGGTATTTTTTTAGTATACAATATATCATTCTGTGTTGCTTAATTATAGAACTATTGGAAAAGTTATACAGAAATTTAAATGCAATTATGAAAGATATATCTACTATAAATATATAGAATGCAAATTCGTATTTCATTTCGGCCATTTATAATTTAAGTTCTGCTGGACATATTTTGATGGGACTTACAATGTTACTTAGATGATTTTTTGTGGATGGCTGGTTTGGTACTTATCTGTAGCGAAGTTTAGTTCTGTGTTGACGTTGTTTTTTCTGAAGTGAAAGATGGACAACGAATCCGATTACAGACAGTCACATCATCATCTACTGTATATATAATATGTAAATTCATATTTCATTCTGATTGATTGTACTCGAGTTCTACTTAACGGATTTTTATAAAACTTACACTGTTAGTTAGACAATTTGTTTTAAAATACTTTAGCTCCCCTCACTGACAAAACCGTGTTAATATGTTCACTACGCTCCAGGTTTCACTGCAATATCAGCAATATTTAAAATAATATAATTTTGTTGATTTAATAATTTTTAATGCATTTAACAATGATAATTACTAGAGATGGGAAATATAGTTACTTTTGGTTAACAGGTTACATCGTTCCACACTTGTACAGGTAACAGGTTCCAACAATCTGTTATTTTTATAACATATAACTAATCGTGTGTATCCGGTCAACAGATGTTTTAATAAGAAGGGCTTTTAAACAAAATGTTTATAATTTTTTGACATAATTATAAATGCTGTTTTCTATTGAGATGAATCAAAATTAGTTTGTGATTAAAAACGTAATTTTTGAAAGACAAAAACTTACCTAGTCATGATACTTTGAATTTCATGCATTTTTAGCAATTTCTGACACTAAAAATGTGTTTTTATATTTAAGGTGATTAAAACATTGAAAATTCATAAAATTCTAAGTATCATAACTCAGTAAGTTTTGACCATAAAAGAATACATTTTTGCTGTTTTACTTGTTAGAACATGGAAAAAAGTTTTTTAAATAAAACTTATAGGACAAAGGCATTGTACAACATTTGTAATTTCTCATCTATTAGAAAAGTAATTATTGTAATGTAAATCGATTTTTATGTGATGCAGAACAAATTACAATTGCAAACAATTGATGCAGAACAAATATACCTTTAAAACTAACAGTTTAGAAATTAGTTATTGGAGATACCCTGTATAATAATTAACACAGTTTTAACAACACGATTTCTAATCTCACTCCCCTCCCCCCCCCCAAAAAAAAAAAAAAATCATACATACAGCATAGATTATGAAGCACTTTCCATCACATTCAGAATACCATAACAAAACATCACAATTGACAAAGGTGGAAGATGACGTTTTGATGAAAAATTTGGAAAACACATAATACATTTGAAAACACGATTTCTGCCATTACCATGAAGAGTCATTAAAATATATGGGGATTTTTTTCAGCCTTGTATAGGATCTATAGATATGTATGTATACTACATAGTATGCAAAAAGTTAGTTCAGTTAAACACATAATACATTTCAAAATTTCTGCTCAGCAATTTCAACCAATAAACGAATGCTGTTGAGAACTGTTGTTCGACCTTGTATATGATCTGGAATTGATACACACCAAGTAATATTTAAAAAATAGTTAAATTTAAAAACGCATACCACAATTGAAAACGCTCTTCCTAGCAATTATCGTTCGTGGCTTCAAAAGTTCAATTATTGTTCATTTTCTTCGATATCCAAATACTTTTGTGTGTTCCTGTAAATAAACGATAAGTTCTATGCACACCCTATTCTATAGTAAGAACCTTGTAGTACGCCTCAGTGATTTATATCAATTTAATTATGTTTTAAATGCTGTAATATCATTAAAATACACAGCAAGCGATTTTCCCCCATGTACCGTAATGTAACGGAATTCTTTTGAGTGGCCCTGCAAATGAACCAAATATGCTATACACACTTCCTTTACAATACCGAACATGCCATACTAAACCCAAATAAGATAAATCCATTTCATGGCAGTCGGCCTAACATTTACACAAGTTAAAGAAAGGACAGACAGACGGACAGACAATCTGAATTCATAAACACTTTTTAACTATGTTGGAAAGTATTAAAAAATAGAAATTTGATCTCTGACTTAATAGCAGCCGCCATATCTATCAATGCATATTCAAAGCTAATTTCACAAGAACACAAAAATATTATTTATATACTTTTAATCAAATGCAATTCATCCAAACAAATTTCGTTTGTACAAGTATGTTTTTCAAATTAATTACAAATGTACTAAAATTAAATTTTCTCTTCTTCCAGCAAATTAAAAAAATAACAAAAGAAATATAATAAAAAAAAACTTTACCAAAAAACAAAATTTATAGTGCCGGAATCCCCCTCACCCCCACACTGTCCCCTAAAAAAAATACTCCATGAGTACATAGTAAAAACCCTTTAAATATTCAAATAAACTGCCAACACAAAACGCTCCATTCTTTACAAACACATGAAGAGTAAATAAAAACTCTTAGTCAAACGTCATTTCACTCAACGACAAAATTACCTATTTAGATAAATTTATCCTCCAGCGTATTTTTTAATTTAAAAGACTGTTGTACCAAATGTTTCGAAATAAGAAAATGATATATTGACCGCAGAAAATTTTAACAGATAAATAACTGCAAAGATGTTCTATATCTTTCTTTATTCAAAAGCTTATTAAGCGATAAAAGAACATTTTATATGTCAATAACTACATTTACTGATGGCGGGATTCAGAATGAATTAAGGAATTATCTGCGGTTAGTTTCAGCTGCTTTTGTTGAAATCAATTGAAGTTTTAATGAACCCGTTTTAAAAGCGCTAATCAGTTAAAAAATTATAAATTCGTGGATTTTATTTGAATGTAGCTAAACAATGTTTTGTTATTTTTGGAAATAGATTTCCTATTCAAAATCCAGAATTAAAATTTTTAAGAGATAAAATTATAAATAAATGTATTTTATTTAAATATTGCAAAAAGGTACTTTTTATAAATTTAATGAATCTGAACTCCTGTTTCGCCGCATTTTTTTAAAGAGGGGAGGAGGAGGAATGAATGCTTTTTTCATTATAATATAAATGAAATATATTGCAAAATTCAACAAAAATCACTTGTCGAAAATTAGAAGCAAGACACCCCCCCCCCCCCCCCCCAAAAAAAAAAAGAAAAACCACGAAAATATATTTTTAGTTGAAAAGAAATTTCTCAGATCAAAAATTAGACAAAACTTTCATGGGTTTTATAAGTCAAATTTGTTTTTTTGTTATGGAAATGCTAAATGAAGACTATATCTACGATTCATGCATACAAAACATGTCAAGCATGAGCTTTTTTCTTAGAAATTTTCAGATGTTTTCCTGATTTACTATTTGTGCCAGTGTTTCGTTTATGCTATAATTTGTGCCATCAGAATCGGTGAGAGTATGTGATGATGCTGATGACCCAGCACCAGGCACCAAGCTGAAAAAGCGTTTAATAAGTGCTGCAAGTCATTACTATTCATGCATTAGGGTTTGGTGAAATACAAAATAAATTTTTAACACAACAAACATAACAGAGTTGCCCGTAACTAGAGGGTGAAGATGGGCCAAACTGGGGGCGCACGTCTGAAAAGAAATGATCGAGCATGTTTTTTGTTAATATTGTTCTATTTTAAAGGCACGAAATTGAATTCTTGATTAAGGCAAATGAATAAAGACGCTGCCATTTAAAACCATATGTTATTTAATTAACAGGGACTTTTCGGTAACATAATAATTCAATATTAGGTTCCAGCATAGTAACAGGGTTTTTTATCCTAATACGTTAAATAATGCCCATCCCTAATAATTACTCTCAAGAATTACATTCATATTTTTAATTAAGTCTTTTTTCTATAATGTTGAAAGAATAATTTTTTTTAGCATTTAAAACAAAATGCAGCCAAAACAACATTACAATTTTGCCCTTTTGCAAGACTGTCAGAGGGTTAATGTAACACACATCATTCTACCTTGCTCAGTTATAGAGCTATGGGAGAAAGTTCTAAAATTAGCTGAACCTGATTATGAAAGTTTACCTTTTATTTAAAGTTCTACTGAACAGATTTTGATGGGAGTTCCCCAGTTAGATAGGTAATATATCTGGAGTTGTTTCAATATTTAACATATCATTCTACATTCTTTAATTATGGAAGCTATGCAAGAAAGCTCTCAGTGGTGTAGTTGTAAAAAGCGAGAGGATAAACGTTATAGGCAGAGGGTATGTACTAAAAACTAGAGAATATGTATGCTATAGCTATGGAGGGTGTCCAGAGTTTCTTAAAAGATCCAGAAGCTATATGTCGTATACTCTCCACTTCAACATCTCTGAAAGTTCTATAATCAGGTTAATGCGATTATGAAAGATATCTTTAAGTATCAACTATATACATAAAACGCAAAGAGGAATTTTGTTCTGTCCGCTTATAACATGAGTTTTGCTGTATAGATTTTAATGGGACATGCACTGTTAGTTAGATAATTTTTCAGGGAAAGTTTTGGTATATAACACATTTCATTCTAAGTTGATTAGTTATAGAATAATGTGCAAAAGTTCGTTAATCAGTGAACCCTCTATGAAAGATTAGCCTTTTTAAAATGTTCTACTGAGTTGATTCCAGTTAAACTAGCACTGTTAGTTAGAAATTTTTTCAAGAAAGGTTTTAGAATGTAACACATGTCATTCTACGTTGCTTTGTTATAGAATTATAAGCAAAAATTCTATAATCAGGTGAACCCCTGATTGTGAAAGATTAGCCGTTTTAAAAGGTTCTACCGGATGGCCTTACATTGTAAATTTTTCAGGGATGATTTTAGTATATTACATATTCTTCTATCATTCTTCACCAAATCCTACTGTAAATTATCCACTAAATATATTTCTTTCAATTCAAGGTTTATTTGGAGAAACCGACCAGTGTAGCAGTGAAGGCTGCTAGTATATATATGTATATATACAGGGTGGCTAAAAAGTACTGGCGCATAGAAAAACACTATTTTTTCAAAAATATATGCTATCTAATAACATTTTTTATTCTACCAAAATAAAAATACAACAAACAATATTTAAACTACTTGTTCAAAATGTCTGTCATTCGCTTTTTATACAGGCTTTCAAACGAGAGATTACAGAATTGACGGTGAGCCACAGGTAACTCTCATCTAAATCATACCAAGCCTTGATAAGTTCGCATTGCAAAGAATCCAAATTGGATATTTTTTACCCTTTAACTTTTCATCTAATTAGCCCCAAATATGAAATCGATTGGGATGAGATCCAGACTGTATGAAGGCCATTTATCCTTTGTTAAACATCCAGGCATGTGGGCATCGAGGAAGGCCAATGTCGTTTTTGCTCCATGTGCAGGCACCCAATCCTGCTGGAAGATTCCATTAGGGCAATTTTGTTTCCATGGGACAACAATCTTAAACAACACTTCATCTTGGTATGTTTTTGCATTAATCATCACGTTTTTATCAATAAAAATCAAAAGAGTTTTTTTCATAGCAGTAACGCATGCACAAACCATTAATCCTTTCGTAAAAAAGCGATCGTGTGATGATTTGTTTTTCTAACATTTCTCTGTATTGAACTTAACAGAGCCTGAACATTCTGATGGTTCTGTGCCTTCTCGATGGTGAAAATTTTCTCATCCGACCACAAAACACCTTCCATGCGCTGCTCCTTGAAAATTTGGAGCATCTTCTTGCATCTCGTTAGTCTCTTTTGCTTAGCATCATTTGACAAATGTTGTCCACGCTAAAGACGATAAGTATGAAGTTCGAGAGAGTTTTTAACAATGTTCTGGACATTTTGACGAGAAATATCCAGACTCTTTGCAGTGGAATTCAGGCTTATTCCATCATTTTTGTTATTTCTCTTCTTGTTACGAATTTTTGAGGTATTGGCATAAGGTGGTCAGTCTGATTTCTTTTTTTACGTCAACGTTTCCTACTTCTTTCAACTGCTTAACAATCCTCTGCACTGTTCGAAGTGGGACTTTCAGACGAGATGCATTCGATGATGTCTTCTCTGTATTTGGCGCCAATTGGGCAATAGCTAAACGATGAACACAGGTCTTCATAAACATGGAAAGTAAATAAGTAATACATCACAAGAAAACCCATAAAAAATGCTACAAAAACTATAAAAAAAAATCAGGTTTTTTCCAATTTTGGTTGTGAAATGGCAGTGTTAAACAGCGTGCCAATACTTTTCAGCCACCCTGTATATATATGCAAATAGTTGAAAAAAAAATCATTTAATTTAAAAAAAATTTAGTTTATTAAACTTGAATTATGATGAATTTTATTTTTTTTACTATATTTGTGATGGAGAGGAGCCGGAAATGACTTTAATTTACTCATTACTGAAGAGCCGAGTGAATTTTTAGATGGCCTTTAACTTTAGACTATAGAAAATATACAAAAAACTTTTATATATTATTTAATCATTGGCTAAATTTTACATACATTTCTCCCGATTCCATAATGTAAACATGACACTAATTTCTATCCAACACTAAACTTTCTTCTGTCGATATCCTTCTAAATTTTATATTAAAAAAAATTACAATAAATACATTGTAGTAATAAATTATTTTTGTGATTGCATAAATTTTGTCAAGACATTTTTTGACCATATGTTGCATTTTTCTGGTTGGTAAAAAAAATCTTTTGCTGGTAAGATTTTCTAAAAATTCTTCACCCCTGGTAATGGAATAAGGAACTCCAAATAGCATATTATGAAGAAAAAAAAATAATAAAACAGTGATAGCATTTCATTCATTTTTATGATACTGCAGTAATATTAATAGGAAATTAACTTATCATTTGAAAAATAAAAATTTCTCAAGAATTCTGCATAACTCGGGTGATTTTTGAGATACTTTAAAAGCACACTATAATAATGATGAAGAAATAAACAACAAAAACAAAGATGCTATTATGAATAATAAAATAAAAAGTAACTTTACATACATTTGAGCTTGAGATAATACTGAAGGCCTTTTCTAAAACCATAGGAAGAAACTCGCAACAATCTTTTTTGAACTTTTCTACATCAGGGCAGCTACAAGTCATTTCAACTGCTTGCATGTAACACTTAATAAAGTAATAGTGATAAGTATTTTCCAAGTTATCACTAAAGTTCTTTTTCATTTGCTCTATAACAGATTGTTGAATAAGTGAAGATATTCTAACTAATGTTTCTCGATATTGCTCTTGTTTGTGAGGATGTGAAAGGACCTAAAAAAAAAAAAAGGAAAGGAAAAGGGAAAAAACATTAAACTGAGAGAAATCATAATTTTATAGACACATTTTTTTCATACATATGCAAAAAGTTACGGGGGAAAAAAAAAAAATGATAAATTACCTGTGAAAGTTTTTTCATCAGTGCCTGTAGGATTATTAGCAAAGATTTACTGCAATTGTTTTTTGATGCAATCTGAAAAATTATAAACCTAATTAACTAATATCATTCCACTTCATTACATGTTGATATTCTATTTATCATATATTGACAATTTTTTTTTGCAAATTAGTTTAGGAGATTTAGTGCTGACTATACAATAAAAGGGTGCCAGGGAGAATTCAATAAAAGGGGCACTCTTGTGATCTGGTCACAAAACATATTTTGAACTTCCTTATAGTCACCTTATATTAATAGCACTTCAGTAAGTGCTGGTAAGAGGAAACAAAATGGCAGATATTGACAAAGAGTGGTGGTCAGGCACTATAAAACTGTATGCAAAGGCAGCAGGGCAATTAGAAAGGGAAGTAAAAGCAGTTATACATTTAAAAAGAGTTACAGCATTCATACACATTTCTTTAAATTAAAAAACAAGGATTTTCAAGGACCAAAACAAAAAAATTAATGACCTACAAATTGAATAAACTAATGAATTACAATATGCATTTTCAATACCGATTTATTAGATGACAGATTACTTACCTTACTAAAAGTTTACACAAATAGGACAAAAAAAATACATTAAAGAGTTTTAAAGACTTTAAATTTTGTGTGCTTTGTAAAAGAGAGAGAGAGGTGTGTGGGGGGGGGGGGGGGAATTGTACGATTGATTATTTATTGTTACAATAAAATGACAGATAAAGTAAAAAAGAGCAAAAGGGGAAAGCAAAATTTTAGGAGGGCAAATTTAAACTAATTTTTTACGAAATTTATATGATTGATTATTTACAGTTTCTATAAAGTAACAAATAGAGCAGAAAGTGTTTTAAAAAATTAAGGTGTTTTATAGGTTTTTAACTTTAGGTATTGTAAAGAGGGGAGCAAATGGAGGGAAGTGGAATTTTGGAAGAGGGGAATTTAGATAAATCAGAAATTCACTGAAACGAAGACGAGCTTCATCCCTGATTAAGAAATAATAGGAGAGTAAAATTAAGGACTTTTTGCAGATTTCGCATAAAAATAAGGATTTCCAAGAACCAACAATTGCTTTTGAAAATTTTAAGGACTTTAAGTACTTTCAAAGACTGTATGAACCTTGAGTTAGAAAAGGTACTCTGAGTACTGCACCCCGCTAAATTGGCTTAGAGTTAGCACTACAAAGATAGAAATGCTTGCGATTGATTTATTCAAAAATTTCTGTATTAGTAACACACTAAATAATTAGCAGTCAGTTAATTCCAAAGGGCTTAAAAATCTTACATATCAGATGTAAAACTAAGATCTTTTTTCAAAAAATTATATAAAACTTTTTAAAAATTATATTAAACAGCATCCCTTGTATTTAAAGTTTTTTATAACTGTGCAAAAGCAATACAACTTTGTCTAATTTAATTACCACATTAATAAACATTTAATAAGCACACACACACATGCACAAAAGAAAAAGATTGCCAGATTATTATTATTATTAGTAGTAGTATTTAATTAATATGAGAAACTAATGAAGCAAACAAAATAATTATCAGTTATTTCGCTTAACCTTCTTCTTAATTCAATACCTGGTTTTCTGTAAAGAAAACAATACAATATTATGTAAATATTGTAATACAATATATTATTAAATTTCATTCTGCATGCAGATTTTCGTGTTGATTTTTAATAATTTTTTACACAAATATTTTTTTGATAAGTATACATAGCAGAATTTTAGAAATTAAAAAAATATATATTGAATAAATAAAGTCACTAATATCGCCCTAGGTTTTATGATAACTTTAAGAAATCTTTTGATAGCTATTAAATTGCAGTTGTATTATGTGTGATAACAAAGTAAAAAATATATATTTCAACAGTTACCTCAGAAATAAAACTTTCTAAAGCATTCAGTGATTCAGCACTTTTAACAGCAAGTGCAATCAAATGTTCCAGAAGTTGAACAGCCCAGTCATGAATGTCATTACATTCACCCTGAAAATGTAAGAAAAATATATCATTAAAAGTTTTATTAGCTATATTTTCCATGTTATTAATACAGTACTAGTTAAGTTAAAGTTGAAAAAATGCAGGAAATATTATTCAGAAACTACGTATGCATTTCACTTAAAAGTCAGTTATTAAAAATTATTTAAAGAAATAGCACACTGTTGAGAAAAATTAAAGGAGCAGCTATAAGAAGCTAATTTTTGTTAATTTTATTAAGATAGACAATGATAGATAAGGTAGAAGGTTGATAACTCACAATCAACCACACAGTCCAGTGGTATTCACTTTTGCTACACATAATATGCAAATTCAATATTTTTTTTTTTTGCATTTGGATGCTGGAATATATCAGTGAGAAGACATTTGATAGGATGAGGAAAACGGTGTTTAAGAGGGAGAATGGAAGAAGGACAATAAACTTGTAATGCTTAAAAGCTTGCATTTCAGTCTGGGTTGTCTACACACCTTGTATTTTTTTCTTTTATATATCTTTGAAATGTTGTAAAGAGTAACACAAATTTTTCCTGTTCTATTTTATGTCACAATTTTCTATATTCTTTTTTAAATTTATTTGTTTTTGAAGAAATAAGATATTCTGCATTTTCAAGAAAATAAAGATCTTGTTCAAGTTCTTTGTTTTTAGCTTCAAAATAATTTAATTTCCATGAGTTATATAGCTGTTTCTTTAATTCTTTCCACCAGTGTATTTATACAAGATGGCAAAAAAAAAAAAAAAAAAAAAAAAAAAAAAAAAAAAAAAAGATTGGAAAAGAAAAGAACAAGAATAAGAGAAACATGATTCAAACAGATTCTGAAAAACATATTAACAAACAAAAAAATTTTTTTTTTTTTAAGTAATTCAAATGAGTGATTTTTTTAATCTTCAAAATAGGATGCAATAATATATTAAATGCAAAAGATGCAAAGTTTTCATTCTTTCACTTTCTTAATATACCAACAGAAAACAGCACATGCTCATTTAATAGTTAGAGCATTGGCTATTAGGTGCTGGATTCAATTTCCAAATCAGATTCCACCTTGAACGGAGGTTCCAATCTGCAGGCCTAGAAGTGACTTTCTTCAAAAATATTATAGGAAATATAGGAATTTTTTTAAAGAAAATATAGGAATTTTTATTTATAAGTAAACACACCTACACATGTTTTAATACACTTCCATATGTAATATCACAGACGTCAACATAAGACTATATCATGAGTAAACTATTTAAAGTTCACTCTCCTGACAATTTCAGGAATTTTGAACACTCTTCAGGAGTAAAATATTAGTTTTAGGAGTTGTATGCAATTTTTTTTTTTTCAAGTTATATTTTTAAATACTTTTTACGATTACTTTCTGAATCATCATCCCTTATAGCATTTGTATTTATCAATACAAACGAAGGGTGATTCTGAGTGAAAAAAAAATTTCTCAAATTCGCAGTAAATTTTCTGAAACATTATAGCAGAGGGGGAAAGGGGGAAATTCACTTCCAGTACTAACTATGCGGTTTTTTTTTTCGACCCTTTGATGAAATTTACATTTTTCTGCGGCTCTTCGACGAAATTTGTGCTTTTTCTCGATCCCGTGACGAAATTTGAGTTTTTTATGATCTTTTGACAAAATTTGCGGTTTTTTAACAATCTTTTGACGAAATTTGCAATTTTTCGCGATCTTTAGACGAAATTTGCTGGGTTTTTTTTGCGATATTTTGGCGAAATTTACGGTTTTTTTGCGATCTTTTGGCGAAATTTGTGGTTTTTTAGCGATCTTTTGGCAAAATTTGTGGGTTTTAGGGTTCCGTACTTAAAAAGTAAAAACGGAACCATTATAAGATCACTCCTGTGTCTGTCTGTCTGTCTGTCACAGCCATTTTACTCGTAAACTATGGAACTTGGAAAGTTCAAATTCGAGGAAGTAATAAAGACCATTGACCCACATATTTTCAGATTAATAAACATTCATAAATATATTTAGTAAAAAAGTAGAGGGGCTGATTATGCTACTTGAAAAAAAAAAATCTTTCCTTTGTATATCATCTGGGGTATCCTGTGAAAGCTTTTGTAACGCTGAACTCAAAAATACATTCCTTTTAATTTTAGGTATTATATTTTCAACGATATTGTCGAAAATGTAGCGCAAAAATATGTTCCCCTCCATCTAATTCTGAATCTATTGAAACTAAAATTATGAAAAAATTAGAGGTAGTAGATGTTAATATAAACCTTGCAGGAAAATTATAGCGATTACCCTAGGTCACATAGTTTTTGAGTAATTAGCATTTTTCTGTTATACACAAATTTCGATTTACGGGCATTCAGAAAAATTGTTGAGCATCGCTGAATATACCTATCGTTGCAGAAGAATAAAAGCATTGTTGATAATAATTTTCGAAAAACATCATCGGTAATTAGCCGAGATATTAACCCTTAAAGGTACGGTCAGTTTGGACATACACAAGGACAGGGACGGCGTACTTTATGCATAGTTAACAACTTTTAATGATATATATGTGTAATGTAATGTCCAGTAACAGTATAAAAGCAATAAACGTCAAATTGTTAAAAACATACTAATTTAAGGGGTCTCAGGACTCTAAAAAGTGGAAAAAATGAAAAAAAGAACATTTTCAACATTTAATGTCTTAAAATGTATATGATTTTAAAACACAATTTTAACTGGGATGAAAGATATATGTTCTTTCATTTAATGTATTTAAAAAATGCAACATACAGAATTAGTATTTATAGGGGGCTCGAAACTGTTAGACATTTGTCGAACAAAAAATTGGCGTAACAGTTTACGCGCAGGATTACAAAATAAATATTGCAACTAGAATGAAAATTTTGGTGCTTACTTATACTTCAGATTTTAATAATTTCTCTGAACTTAAATAAATTTGTATTTAAAGCATTTTTATATTTTTAATGCAATGTTGCATTTAGCTAATACAAAATTTTGAAAATTTCAACAGTAAAATCGTCTAAAAAAATATTTTTTGAACAATAAAAAGAATTTTAGGTTCAGTTTATTCAGACTAACATGAAATATATGTTTTGAAAATTTCATGAAAAAATATTCAGAAGCTTTTGAGGTATCCTGCGTGTTATGCCCAAAAAAACGCCATTTGGAAAATAATGACTTTAAAGTTTCGGAAACGCCGCTTCAGCTATTGAGCGAGTATAATTCTAAAAGCCAAAACTTCTGTTCTAATGGGAATTTCAAGGAAACAATTATATCAAAATATTCAGAAAAGATAGGAGTTTAACATCTAAAATAATTAAAATTTCTTAAATTTTGAAGCTTTAAGAGTCCTGCGACCACTTAATCCTTTCCAGCACGGAGTAATTCTATTTATAATCTTATGAAAAAATGAACTGACACCGGAATTTATAAATGAATTTATCAGAAAATGCGAACTTGCTTATTTTCACGTACATGATAAAAGGAAAATTTTAATTAAATATTCTTGGTGCCGTTTGTCTGTTTTGGAATTAAAATTAGGTGTCCGTTTTAATTAGAATGAATCGCATAAATACTGTGGGATTCGCGATAGTTTGCATTGATTGAATCTCTCAATACGCCTCAAGTGACTTTAAAAGTTAATTAAACACATATCTGGAAAAACACGGCACTGACCAAGGCGGCGTTGCAACTTTGAGATCTCAATTCGAAGCGCGCTCAGCACAATGCCAAATTTAAACTTTGAACAAAGGTTTTGTTTTAGCTACACTGTAGAAATAAAGGTTATTACTACACTGAATTTAGTTTCATGAAATGCCAAATGAAGTTTAACTATGCACTACTTTTATTGTCAGTAGCGAATTAAGTTCATCATAAACAGATTAGGATAATATTAAAAAAAGAGTTATACGAATAGCTATATTTGATATTATTTAGGTTCCATATCTCTTTGAACTTTCATGGTATACTCATTTACACTTTTCTAATACATAATATACAATTTCTAATATATAATTTCTAATAATAATATATTTCTAAGTTATACCCAACCCTACGTTGTATAGTTTTTTACAAAGTCTTAGTATTCTTTTAGCAACGTTTTTTCTTTTTTATAATACACTTACAAATTCATATATTTATTCTACGGAACCCTCTGTGCGCGAGTAATCCTCGCACTTGACCGTTTATTTAGTAATATTTTAACGAAATCTGTGGTTTTTTTAGCGATCTTTTGACGAAATCTGTTGTTTTTCACGATCTTTTGACAAAATTTGGGTGTTTTCTGCGATTCTTTGATGAAACTTGGGTGTTTTCTGCGATTCTTTGACGGAATTTGCATGTTTTCTGGAGTTCTTTGATGAAATTTTAGTTTTTCCCGCGATCGTTCGACGAAATTGGCAATTTTTTTGCAAACGAGTGAAAAAAAAATTTTTTTTTTCGCTGACCATGTGTCGAAATTCGCGATATGTTTTGTCCGAATTTCCGTATTGGTGACCGATTTTCTAAAGTTTTCGGAAATGAATGCCTTATATTTTTGCAATTTTCAGAACAGAATCACTTTTAATACAAACGTAATTGAAATAAAAGTTATTTAATTTACTTTTATTTTTTTAAATATAAATGATTTTTTTGTAATAAATTTATATAAAATGAATGTCATTTGTTTTATCTCTATAGCAGGGATGATTCTGAATAAAAAATAAAAAAAAATCTAAAATTCACCGCAAATTTTATGAAAGGTTACATCAGAGAAGGGGGCGGGAAAATATGTTTTTTTTACGCGATCCTTTGATGAAATAATGTTTTTTCTGCGATTCTTTGACAAAATTTGCATTTCTATGGGATTTTTCGATGAAATTCCCGCTTTTTGACGAAAGTAGCAAGTTAATTGCTATTCTTTATCGAAATTCGCATTTTCCCGCGATCTTTTGATGAAACTTGCATTTTTCCCGTGATCCTTTAATGAAAATTGTTTTTTTGTGCGATTCTTTGACGAAAATCACATTTTTATGTGATTCTTTGTTGAAATTTGCTTTTTTTCTGCGATCTTTTAACAAATTTATTTCTGCCAACAATTGACAAAATCGATTTTTTCCATCAACCATTTGTAAAAATTCCCAAACTTTTTTATGTCTGATTTTTCGGACTATGATCAATTTTTATTACATTTCGGAACCGAATGCCTAGAATTTTCGAAATAACCTCTGCCCTATAGAGCAAAAAATTCGTGATAGATATAATTGTGAAATTATGCGACCAATTCACTAATTATGCGATTATGGAAGGTTGAAAAATATAGGAAAAATAGGAACTTTTTCAAATTTATAGGAATTATAGGAAATATAGGAGCGCTGTGAGTCCTGCAATCTGTTAACTCTGATTGTGCTAAAGACAAAAAAAGCACCCAAACCAAATTCTAACAGAAAATTACAAACCATCAGAATATGATTGTGTTGAAGCAATTTAATTTATTTCTGCTATCCCCCCTTAATAGGGCAACGACACTTGCAAAATCCTATGAAAAATTTTTGATATTGAAGTATCTTTCAATTCTAAGTATTTTTATAAGAAATTTATTTATTTATTTATTTATTTGCATCATTTAAAATAGTTGCATGTGTTTGCTTAGATTACTTGCATTCTAAAAATTACTACTACACAAATGAAACAATATTTTTTTAATGTAGATTTTAAGCAGATAAAAGCAATCTATATAACAGAAACTGAACAAGAGTTTTAGTTTCATTTAATATTTCTGTATATCATGCGTCAATGACTTCTTAACACAAAAAAAAAAACTTAAGTACCATGTTAAGGCATTCTTATTTTTGAAAAAGAAGCTATTTAAAAACTGTTTAGAATATAATATACTTTGTTTAAAACATTGATTTTTTGGTACAATAAAAATGTTTAACTTAAAATATTGTAAGATTTCATCCATGAAGCATTATTATCAATCTAAAATATTACTCTTGAATAATCTATTCTTTAATTATACATTTTTCGCATCTCACTAATTTTAATGAAAAATAAACAGATAAAATCCTGAAAAACTGGAAATAAATAAATACAGAATATTGTTTTTCATATAACTATAGTATATTGTATTTTATACTGACCATAAATGAATTAGAGAAAAGCAAGTAAATAGAAAAATCTGGAAAACACTATTCTACAGCTAAAGTTATAGAACTTCTGGCCAATATATACATTTTATTAAGCTGTTGTTGTTTTATAAACAAGAAAAAAAAAATGTAAATAAAATAGGTGTCCAGAATAAAGCAATAAAATTAGATTACACTTATATTAGGGTGTTTCATTTTTCCAAAGGTGCGATTTTTATTTGACTTTGATTACGCCCCAAGTCTCAGTGTTATAAAAAGGTATATATGCCAAATTTCAAGAAGATTGGATAATATTTAGGGGTTGACCACATTGATCACCTTTATCTCAAACTAGTGAAATTTCTAATATTGAAGTGTTTTGTACTAATGGGCTTCTTGTGTATTTCTTTCATCTTTTGAAGGTAATTGAACTTTAAAATGGGAACCAAAAGAGGAATTTAGCTGCTAGAAAAGATGCCTAGTGGTGAGTTTTTAGGAGCTCGGCTCCCTTCGAAGGAAAAGTACTTTTAGTTTTTATTTACCATCCCAAGGAAATGAAAGAAAACTTTCAGATGCTGCTAAATCTACCAGTACCAAACTACAAACAGGAAGTGTGGATGAAAGCAAATATCCCTGTTACAGGGGTGATTGTGACTCAGAGTGAAAAACCCTGAAAATTAATCGATACAAAGTGAAAAACCCTGAAAATTATCGATGCAAAGAGAATATCAATTTACATAACAACTGATGCTGCAACAGCATGACAATCAAATGACATATTTCTGCTATTGTTTGAAATATACAATTGCAGAAAACCATAATTTGATAAACTTATGTTAATTTCACTGAAAGCTAAATGACTTCATCAAATGGAGAGCGCAGTTTATCTTGTTATATGCAAAGTTCGAATTCTATATTCAGTAAATGAATTTATTCTAAGTACTCATGAAATAAGTACAAATTATGTGTTAAGAGTTATCTCTTAGTAGAATTAATGCAAGTCATATCTAGTTATTTGAAAACAGTAAAAAAATGTCAAAACCAATCCAATTTTACTTCTAGGCGGCTAAGTATTAGAAAAAAATAAATAAAAATCTATTTTTAAAGCTTTACTCTTACACAAGGTAAATTTCTTTTTCCTGCTTTCTTCTTGGGTATTACACATTAGAGATATGCGATTCTGAACATTTTTGTACTGAGATTGAGATGGATAACACAATACCAGGGGTGATTGTGAGTAAAAAAAAAAAAATGTATCTGAAATTCACAGCAACTTTTCTGAAAGGTTACAGAAGAGAGAGTGGTGAGAGAATCACTCCTGGTTCTAATTGTGTTTTTTCTGCGATCCTTTCACGAAATTTGCGTTTTTTCCGCGATTTTTCGGCGAAATTTGCGTTTTTTCGCGATTCTTTAAAGAAATTCATGTTTTTTCCCCGTGATCCTTTAACAAAATTTGCGTTTTTTCTGCGATCCTTTGACGATATTTCCGTTTTTCTAGCGATTCTTTGACGATATTTCCGTTTTCCTAGCGATTCTTTGACGAAAATCGCGTTTTTTCCCGCTATTCTTTGAAGGCACTGGTTTTTTTTTTCGTGATCCTTTAATGAAATTTGCGTTTTTCCCGCGATCCTTTGGCAACATTTCCGTTTTTCCCGCGATCTTTTGATGAAAATCTTGTTTTTTTCGCGTTATTTAAAGAAATTTGCGTTTTTCCAGCGATCCTTTGACGATATCCATTTTTCCGCGTTCCTTTGACGATATATCTGTTTTTCCCGCGATCTTTTGACGAAAATCGCGTTTTTCCCCCCGCGATGTTTTTGACGAAAATCTTAGTTTTATCGCGATCGTTTGCGAAATTCGCGCTTTTTTCGCGATCCTTTGACGAAATTTGTGTTTATTTCGAGATTCTTTGACGAAATTCATTTTTTTCCCGCAATCCTTTGACGAAATTATCGATTTTTTTTCAGCGAACGATTGAGGAATTGATTTTTTTCGGCGACCATTTGTCGAAATTCGCGATATTTTTTAATGTCCGAATTTTCCGCTAAACGTAACGATCTCATAAACCCGGAAGGATCGACCAAAAAACCCGGAAATCCGGGCTACACCCGGAGCACAATCACCCCTGCTGTTAAGACGGAGAAGAATATCCGTGCAAGTATAGAGAAGCTGTACAAAGAATACCAAAATCTGGGTAAAGAGAAATTAAGAAACGCGGATAAAGAAAATGTGAAATGGCAGATTAAGAAAGGTGATCGTCTTGAATTACTCGACATTTTCCACCAAAATGTGATGGACATGACTAGCATATCAAAAGAAAAAATTTCTTAGGTCATAAAGAGAAGATTGAACATGAGTTTGTCAATGAGTGGAGTAGACAAGGTTTTCACCTCGAAAATAAGAACTAAGTGTACAAAAGAAGACAAAAATGATTCATATAAGAATAAACATTACAAAGCTATTGATGAAATCAATAAGACAGTAATACTTGAAGACTCATTTCCATCATCATCAGCACCTAGTGACGAAGGGGCCAAGTTTTTGTCTCCAGCAATGAAAATATTACGCTCAAGTCCCAGACTAAAACGTCTTGATCAGACACTCACGTCTACTTGGGATCAAGAACAGTTATCTACTCGATAAGCAAGCACTTCATTTATAGTAACTACAAAGAACCTTGGCCACAATGTTTAAAAAAACTCCGTATCTCCAGCTACCATTTACCAAACTCGGGCGATCAATATAAGTAAAATGGCAAAGAAAATCGAAGGGTCACTCTTTGAAAATCCCCCTCATTTAGTCTTGCATTGGGATAGTAAACTGTTGCACTCAGTTGCCCATGGAAGTGTCAAAACTTTGGAAGATAGAGTTGTTCTAGTGACTGGCAAAGATTTGAGCATTTGCTTGACATACCTGTTGCCCTGAAAGGCACTGGTGAGCAGATGGCTGAAGTAGTTATTTGGGAAGTGGAGAGATTTGGGCTACATGACAATATCCTTGGTACGTCTTTTGTTACTACAGCATCTAATACAGGACTAATCCAAGGGACCTGTACCAGAATTGAAAGGGAATTTGGACAAATACAGACCTGCGAACATTTGAAAATGAGAAATAGTAGCACCCAAAATTCAAATTAATCTAGAAGTTGGTTGGTTGCTGTTTTTTACGCTGCAAATCAAGCCAACTCTGATTGCTTTTGGTTCAGACTGAGTTTAGATTCTTGCGAGTTGGGTTTGGGTTAACACGATTTTTCAAAAGTTAGTTCTGCATATTTTGTCAGATTAAAAATTATGTAGTATCATAATAATAAACATAGATTTTTGTCTGTGTGTGATGTTTCCTGAAGCGAGCCCAGAGCAAAGGTTGATTTCTGAGTTAAAAAAAAAAAAAAAAAAAAAAAAAAAAAGAATTTCAGAAATTTACAGAATATTTTCTGAAAGGTGGCAGTGGGGGGGGGGGATTTTTTCACGGTGCTAATTATGCATTTTTTCTGCACCCCTTGCACGAAATTCGCTTTTTTCTGCGATTTGTTGACGAATTTCATGTTTCTTCACGATCCTTTGACAAAATTCATGTTTTTCTATGATCCTTTGACCTAATTCGCGTTTTCTCCACGATCCTTTGCCGAAACTCAGATTTTTTTCCCCGTGATCCTTTGACGAAATTTGCGTTTTGTTCGCAATCCCTTGACGAAATTTGCATTTTTTACGATCCTTTGGAGCAATTTGCATATTTTTTGCGATCTTCTGACGAAATTCGCGTTTTTCCCGCGATTCTTTGATGAGACTCATGTTTTTTGTGCGATCCTTTGATGAAATTTGCGGGGGTTTTTGTGATCCATTGAACAAATTTGCTTTTTCCGTGATTCTTTCACGAAATTCGCACTTTTCGCAATCCTTTGACGAAATTGACGTTTTTCTCTGCGAACGATTGACGAAATTGATTTTTTTCGGCGTGTGTTTTTTGCAGAAAATCGTAGTTTTTGACCGATTTTCGTAGCATCGTAGTTTTTAGCTCCAAATCGTAGAAACTACGATTTTTTTCATAGCAGTTGGCAGGTCTGCGAATATTGCTGTGGTTGGCTTGCCGTCATCACACCCATGAACTAGCATTGAAAGGAGTGTTTGAGAAGTGTTGTGGCATATCATCAAGTGGTCCTGACATCCAGATTTTTCTTAAGTTTCAAAGTTTGTGGGCTTCACTTGATAAGAGATCACATACGACAAGGCTGGATAAAGAAAGTGTCGCTCAAGGCTTTCTAGAAAAACAACGAATGAAAAGGTTTAACTACCCACAAAATGTCCTAAAAGACGGATGTCATCCAAGAGGAGACTACAATGAGTTATTGCAATTCACACTCCTGCACCTAGGAGGTTGGTCTGAAAACGACTTCACTTTCAGGTTCCCAGGGGCCCTGCATCAAGCAAGGTGGATGGTAAAGGCAATATATGCACATAAAATTGTCCTCTTCACTAAACAGTTAGACATTGCTCAACGAGAATTGAAAGGAATAAAACGGGTTCCACATTTTGTCAGCCTCATATATGTTCGCTTTTGACACGAGGCAATTGTAAGTCGATGGGCTCCAAAGAAGGATTTAGATATGCTTCAGCTTCTGAGCACTTACCCAGATGCAGACATCAAAAACAGTGCTCTCACAGTTGCTAAGAGACACCTTTGGTATTTGAGACAAACAAACGCAAGAATGGCTTTTTTGGAGGAACGTATTACTCAGGCTGATAAGGAAAATATGACTAAAAATTTAGAAACCAAACTTGCAAAGAGAAAACAATTGAAACTATTAGAGGGTAAAAACTAGTGCTTGCGATTATACGTATATGTAGAAAACCGTTTTTACCATATTATACCTATCCAAAAATCTGTATTGGTACAATACGCTTTATACATATTATACGTATAATCGCGAGCACTAGTAAAAACCTAGTTTTTGAAGGAAAAGACCTGAGTCATTTCGTTACTAATGAAATAAAGACGTTCTTTAAATTATTTGGGATCCACAACGTGAGAGAATACTCCAGTGATTCTCTAGGAAGTCATGAGGTGGCCAATGGTACCGACGAAAGAGGAATTGCTCAGATAAAAAATTTTAAATCGGTCAGTGATGAACAACAAAAGCAATTCTTGTTGAGGGTAGTCGAGCATCGCAGGAAAGTCATCATCAAGCAAACAAAAGAAGGGATTGGATCGTTCAAAGTTGTTTAAATATAAGACATGTTTTACCAATCATACTACCTATTAACCTTAGTGTCTAATTTTAGTATTATTTTAAGTTTGTGATTTCTAGTTTTCCAATAAAAGTAATTAACATTGAAAAATCGTATTTTTTGACTACTTTTACAAAACTGATCAAAGTGTGCAACCTCTAAATATTATCCAATGTTCTTGAAAATTGGCATATATATCTTTTATCACTGAGACTCAGGGCATAAGCAAAGTCTGCAAAAATTTTACATTTTATTTTTTGCCTTACAAAATGAAACACTCTTAATTATGCATTCAGAAAGCTTTTTATAATAATACATGTACAGATAAATACAAAAATTCTAGATCACAGTGATAGAAAAAATGCAATAACAATAAAACTTACACTGAGGACGGATTCTACAGTCTTGACGACAAATTTTAAATAGGGTCCACTTATCATAAAATCAAAAAGCCATATGCTTCGTGCACCTTCAAAAATAATAAGTAGCAGGTGAGATATTTCTTTAGCAAGAATAACAGCTTCATCTGCACTGCAACTTTGTGGAATAAGGAAAAAGAGGAGAGAAAGACCCATGATACACTTCATTTGATTCCCAGGTAATAAATATTGGAGAGGTAGAGTACTTATAAGCTATAAAAAAACAAACATGTAAGCAAAAATTTAATTTGCTGTATGAAAAGTGAGAATTTTACAATTAAAGTTAATATAAAATTAATATAAAGTAATATAAGTACATATTTTAACTGATTATATATATATATAAGAAAACATTGTAGCAATAAAATAAACTACAAAGCCCAGTATAGTGAGTCTAACACAGCAGCAGGCGCCACATATTATTTCAGACCTTACTGATAAATCCAAAAGCTTACAAAAGAAACAAAGGGTTTTAAAATAATATTGCTAAATTTAGTTTAAGACTCTAGACTTAATGTATCTTTTATTACACTTTCTTTGTAAATGTTAATTTTATTAGAGCTCAAGTAATCTTCTCAAAGCGATGAAAAAGAATCATGAACTAAACCCTTTCTACATGCACTGCTGACTCTGATGATGGACAGGAAAAAACTGAACTTTATACCTCAGCTCATACAGACGTTTTACTGTGTAGTTGTAGGACATTACTTGTCATGAAGCTATTGTATCTGCTTTTTTAAGTCAAATTAATTTTAATTATTTACTAATGATTACAGGGACAACACACACATAAAAAAACTTGTTCATTCCATTGATTTCAAGCGAAGATTAAGAAGATAATAATTTGATAACATTTAATAAAATAAGTATTTAAGAAGAATTATGTTTTTATAAAACAAACATTATAGTAATATTTTCACACAAAAAATTATTTGTTAATATTATTTTTTATGACAACAGGCATTATCCAGCATTGTTGTGTTGCAGATGAACTTAAATTTTTTGCAGATATTGACACAGAAAATTCTGCTACTTGGTCGCACAGTTCAAATCAGCCATAAAAAATACACAAGTGTTACACTAACCATTAAAAAATGCATAAATTGTTGATGTAATTGGGAATAGATGAAAATAATTAAAAACTTATTTAAAAATTACATAGAAATTAGTGGAAAAAACATTTACACAACTGCAAAAAGAACATAGTAAGGGGGGGGGGGGGATGAGGCAAGGAAGAGCAATTGCCTTACCCTGGATTTTCAAATAATTTAATCAACTAAGTTTTTTTTTCTATTATGATTTAAAAAAACCAATAAAATTTATTCTTCTCAAATGACTTGAAATAATTAAGCACTAAGAGAAAAAGGAAATATGCATATTCACTCATTTTTGGATTATTTTGTTACATTTCTGTAATTCTTTTTATGTTTAAAAAAATGGATTATATGTGGGAGGTAGAAAAAAATTCTCAGTTTAGTTTATTTCATGTTTATATCCCCCCCCCCTTTTTTTTTTTAAATCTACTACAAAATCTTGCTCCAAACCTGGATTTTGTTTCTATGGGCACTGGTGAAAAATAATGAAATAAATCTTTAAAGTTAAAAGCAATAATGTAGTAATTTTCAAATAAAATGGTAGCTTACCTTTATTACTTCACTGACATTCTTAGTTTTTATCTGGCCTTTGGGTAGTGATCCTGACAATAAAATATTATTTAAATGATCAGCTATTTCTTTTATCTCACTCCACATGCTACCCAGGTTTTTATCACTTTTTGGAGTACGCTGAGCATATTTCAAAGATTTTCTTTTAAAGCCGTTAAGCAGGGTAAAGATTCTATCAATCAATGTTTCTTCAACCTCCATATCGTCATGCAATCTAAACATTTAAATATAAAATTAAAGCAAACAAATTAAGAAAAATTAAACAATATAAAATAATAGCTAATGTGTGAAAGCAAACAATAATCACACAAAAGCTTTTTACTAAATTTAGGAGAATATCTGACATATTTTTGTATTATGGACTAGCATTAACACTATTTCTACAACAGATGTTAACAGATATTTTTTTTATCATTTTAATTTCGAACTAATTTCTAATTCAATTTTAATTTTGAATTACTTTCTAAATCAAATAATATTCCCTTAACTTTTTCTAAACCTTCCTATATGGATAACTAATTTTATTTAGTGGTTTTCTTTTTTCACTACCTCTGATTTTAGATATACATCTGTTTCTACCAGGTGTATTTTGTTACATCCAACATCAAAATAATGAGTCATAAAATCCTGTTGTAATCTTAAAACTTTTTATGTACAAATATACTATTCAGCAAAACTATTTCACTTTCAGTTGATACTTGGAAACGTCCTGTTTCAAAAGGAAAGGGGAAATAAGGGCATTTTCCATTCGTTGTTATTGATAGTCTTGAATTTTTAATCTGATTTCATGGCAATGTTTTTCTATTTTAACAATCATAAGCCAAAGCCCATGAGAATTTCAAGAGGTATTAAATATTTTATAAAATAAAATTATTGTACAGTCAAGGTTGATCCAGGCAAAAACTGAGGTCTTCTTTGGAGCCCCTAAAACAAAATTCTATTCAATAAAAAGAAATTCATCATAAAATTTAATTTAATAAAAATGTATCCTTCGAAAAATTCAATTTTTAAAAAAGGGATCCTTCACAAAATTCCATTCTCAAAAAGAATTCTGAACACAAAATTTCATTCCATAAAAGCAAACCAAATGTTTTACCTATACGATTTGAAAAGTGTAATTTGTAAATAAAACAAGCTCATGGAAAGAAAAACTACCTACCTAACACTACCTAAAAGAAACCATACCTATAAGGGGGGTTACCATAGGGGAGAACCTGTTCTTTCGCTAAATGCTGCCAAGTTTGTCGCCAACTTGGCAGTATATCACCAAATTTGCCGACCAAAATTAGTCACCAAAAGTGATGTAAAATTGGCAGTATCTCTAATATTTCGCCAAATTCTCATAGACTTCCATTGTAAACCTATAGTGTTTACTTGCTTACAGAAAATCAACAAATTGAGATATTTTAATGCAACAAAAAGTAATATTAGCTTAAGAGATTATATTAATTATATTTAAGGGAGTCCAAATAAATTAAATTATGAATAACAGTAACATGATACAATGCTTAACATGTATCACATGTTTTATTTTCATATTTTATATTATGTATATCCATGATGGATAAGTATTACAGTGGCCCCCAACAACTAGTTTTTAAAACGTTTTAAAAAATAGAAAACTCAAATGAAACTTTAAAAAAAAAATTATAGACATTATCTCATACATACAAATAACAAACTATTTAACAATATATAAAATATTCATTTTAGAAAAAATCCTTAACCCTCAGAGCGTCTTGCAAAAGGGTAAAATTGTAATGTTGTTTTCTTTGCATTTTGTTTTAAATGCTAAGAAAGTATGATTCTTTTAACATTATAAAAGAAACTCAATTACAAATATGAATGGAATCCTTGAGAGTATTAATCATTCTTCAATGTATTTAAAATTCATTAAATCTATAGAATTATATTATCTTAAATATTGCTTGTATTGCTGTGAAACCTGGAGATTAGTGAACGGAATATTATGCCCCAAACACTTAGAGGATTAAGCAATGTTCTCAAAATGGGAGAAATGGCACCTAATGGGTTAAGCCTTTTGGCAGTTTAAGCCAAACAATCCCTGGTTCGAATCCTGGCCCGGACACTTTTTCACTCAGTTGGAAAATTACAACTTGTGTGATTCAAGTACAAGTTTCTACCAACATGTTTTAAAATGTAATTTTGAAGCAGTACATTACTTTTTTATGTTAAAAGGCAAAGAGATTTAAAAATTGTCTTCCACAAAGGGGCAGGAGATACATAGGTACAGAGGCTGCTTGGTGAAAAATTCTTAGTTCTTTTTTCTTTTAGTGTTTTATATGTCTGAATGTATTCTTCTAAAGTTACTTGAAGAATACATTTTCTCTCCCCTCTTAAAAAAAAAAAAAAAAAAAAAAAAAAAAAAACAGGATAAAGAAAATTTAATTTATTAAATTTGAAAATCCAGGAAGAGATAATGACCCTACCCTGCCCCCACCCCTTATACTGAGAGAATATCCCAATCAAATACCATTGACCCCCCCCACCCCTCCCCCCTTCTTCAATGATATCACAATGTAAGCCCAAGTGAAGAACCTAACTTGAAATAGATTTTTTCATATAAGAAACAATTGCATAGAAAATGAGCATTAAAAAATACTTGTATAACGCAACTGACAATACATACTAATGTTTACTTTTTACATATCAATGTTTAAGTACACATTTTTCTGCAAATAATTTACCTTTTTTTAGTATGAAGCAAATTATTTTGCCTCCATATTGATGAAACAAAAGCTGTTTGGAAATGTTTAAAGTCTTCAAAATCTCCTTTTTTCAATGCAGACAGAATAAAAGATTTTGCTCCAGCTTCACATCTATCAAGAACAAAACGAAATATTAGTATAAACTATATATCGTTGCCTTAGAACAACAGTAAGACATCTAAAAAAAAAAATCAAAAATGAGTTTTTTGATTTATTGGTATGAGAAACTCTTTCTGCATCTAGTAGAATGCTAGGACATTTTTTATGTCATCACATATATTTTATATAAAGCATAACTTAGTGTTTCAGACGTTCCAAAAATCATCTTCATTCAGTGCAACACTAGGTTAAATTAGAATATCTTATTGTGTGTACTATTGTTGTTGCTCTAACATATCACGCTGTACTGCCTGCTCGCTTTCACTTGTCTGAAGTGACTTAATCAATCTGTGTCTGTTAAGTATGATTAAAAAGTTGATGCAAATATTCTATTACAAGTGTTTTTTGTCTTTATAGATGATCGTTATTTCATTGAAATATGAGTGAAACAAATGTGCAACATGTGAAGCCATTAACAAGAGGTGAATATTTAGTTGAATTGGCAAATGAAAATCCTGCGTCCGGTTCAAAATACAAAGGAAAGAGGCAAGATTTTATGTTACTCCACCATAGTGTCAAAATCTTATGCTTTATGCACCATAAAAAATGTAATAGTAAATTTTACCCTTTTTAATCGCCATAATCTACCGATTAAATAAGACAAATATTTCTATTACATTTTTTCTGGTACAAAAAGCATAAAAGTTGGTAGCTATGCTCTACGAATCCAAAACACACAAGGTCATTTTGCAGCCATATTTAAAGGGTCCAATTTGTCAAAATTTTATTTTCTTTATTTATAGACAAATTTTAATGCATTTTTTTCTGCAACGTATGTTTCTATAAAGATTACTTATGATATAAAAGATTTTTAAGATCTTGAAATACTGTTTCAAAAATTTTTTAATTTAAAACTTGTACAAAACTTTTTGATTTTACTCATGAACCACTTGTCCGATTTCATTACTTTTTTTCGCTATTGTGTGCAAAAGAGGTTTCTTATTATTTTGTCTTCGGGATTTATAAAAATCTTATTTACAAAATTTATAATAAATTTAAAAATGAAAAAAGAGCAATTTTAAGAGTGATTTTTACTTTAATGAGTATATTTTTAAAAATTTCACATGAATTGAAAAATCCTGAAATCAGTTTATTAAAAACATAAAATAAAAACTCTGTACAAAATTTCATACACGGATCTCAGAGGAAAGTTTAAATATATTGTTTTAAACATGAGAAATAATGAAAAAATCTATTCTGAGATAAATGAATTTACAGTTTCAGTTAAAGACAGGGCAGAACTGTTAAAACAACAGAAAAATTGTAATATCAGCTGATGTAATTATCGTAAAAATGAGCAGTTCACTTTATTTAACTGAATTAGCTTTGTAGTATTTTATTAGCAAAAAAATGTAAAATGCATGTTTTTGAGAATTTTGATACCCAGACTTCTTTAAGCCCACAGTGACACACTCATTGAGAATTTTGTAGTACTTTCACTAAATATTTACTAAATTATTCTTAATCTCCATATAAAAATATTGTTCAAACTTTTTTTACTATTTTTTTCATTCAATATTGATGATTTCAAAACGGGCAACACTACACTACACTTTTTAATGATGTCCTTTATAAATAGCTGATTTTCTCAGGTAAACACTAGGATATGTTGCTGATCCGGTTCCATATCGTAGATACTATCAGAAATGTTAAGAGCAAAAGTAGGACAAGGGAATTTCTTCTTCTATGACGTCAATTAATTTTTTGCAAACACCACCTGAAATATAACCGAAAGTTAGGGTAGTTACATTTTTTTTTTTTTTTTTTTTTTTTTAACTGAGCTGCCTAAAATATATAGCAGTGAAAAAACGGCAAATTTTAAAATCAAATTTACTTGAAACTCAGTTTTCAATGGCGCGATATATATGCGTGTTTAAGTGATAATTACATTTTTTTACATTATAACACACACATGTGATAATTATAATTACATATGGTAACTTAGTTATTAAAAATTGAAAGGGGGGTGGTGTACAGGAAACCATTAAAATACTACACAAGAATTTATACTTAACAGATCAAACTGGTAAGAAAGAAAATCATGATTGTGACATCAAAAATGATATTGGAATGAATTTCAATCACATACTAGAGCAATGGTATGATTCAGTATTATAATTAAAATCATTCTCAATTGAAAATAATCCTTAAATTTCTACATATAAGAATAATTCCTATCAAGTGGTCTCTTGTCCCACCATTTGTCATTAACCATTTGTTGTGTGGAGCATAATTAAAGAGAAAATTACATTAGCAATAAATGCAATCAATACAAATTCAATCAATAGATGCATTTTTTAATTATTTTACTTTACTAAAAGGCTATAAAATATGCATTATCTTATTAAAAAACTAAATTGGGAAAAATGTGGAAGAATAAAATAGAAAAAATTTGCCAGGAGCAACTGCTATCTAAGTATCAAAATTTCTGGACTTAAAAAAATGGGACAAAGCAATAATTTTAGAAATACAAAACTCTCAGTAACTGGATTGATTATATTCAATAAAAATATTTTGGAAATGAATCTTTAATTTTTTTTTTCAAAGCCAAAGATATTGCCACAACCAGAAAAGTATGCTTTAAATAAGTAGGGTTTTTTAACTATCTATCTATCTATCTATCTATCTATCTATCTATTTATCTATTTATCTATTTATTTATTTATTTATTTATTTATTTATTTATTTATTTATTTTTTTATTTATTTATTTATTTATTTATTTTTTTTTTATTTATTTATTTATTTATTTATTTATTTTTATTTTTTTTTATTTTATTTTTTTTTTTTTTTTTTGGGGGGGGGGGGGGGAGTATATTTTTGTCTGGAAAGTGGATGAAGTAGTTTTAAAATATAGAAAAAACAGAAAACTTTAAAAGGAATCTGAAATCACAAAACACAACAGGAATCAAACTTTAAAAAATATTTTCTTTTAAAATAGTAAATTAACATATATATATATCTAAATATATAGTTAGAAAGTGAAAGGGCAGCCGGATAAGCGGGTACCTTTTATTTTATTGTATTTACATCCAGAAACCAGACACAACAGCTTCAAAATGCAAAAAAAAAAAAAAAAAAAAAAAAAAATGGAAAATTTGAAAACTATCAAGCTACTGTAAAAATGTTTTTTAAAATAGTAAATATTATTATTATTTTAAAAATGAAAAATACAGTTGAAAACAGAAAATACAGCAAAAATTTTTGTGGTTTTCTTTTTCTTTATTTTACTTTTCAGTAATTTTATGGGGAAGGAGGACAGCAATCACAATTTCAAAATGCAGGAAAAAAACGAAGACTGCTGCATGAAGATTCGAGTAAAGTTCAAATAGGTGCAGACACAGTTGGCTGGTGAAGGAAGATTGTCATTTCACGATGTTCATTACAGTTTTTAGCAAATATCTCAGCTAATAGTCAAAAAGTCCAAAAACTGCCTTTGAGGTGCATAATATCAGGCATACAGGTATCTTTCTGTCAAATGTTGTAGCTCTGCATGCAGCGATCTCTTCAGAACTCATACACAGACAGACTTCTACTTTTATTATTACATATTTAAACACCATCAATTTTTTAGCAGGGATGCAATGACATTTAAGGGTTTTCTAGGGATCAAAATTAAAAGTTACTGTAGATCCAGAAGAATGAGTAACGAGCTAAAAAAATGCAACACTGATAGATAACAGCTGACATAATTGACATAATCTAGTATTGAAGTTCACATTTCAACCTGTCACTTGTCTAGAATAAACATGCCGAATTTTCGCTTTTTCATTTGTAGGACAACCAGTATTGAATTCAGGGGGTGGACCAGGAGGACATTCTCCCGGAGCAATGAGTTGTCCCCCCCCCCCCCCAGAGCCATAGAAATCCCTCCCGGAAAAAAAGTGAAAAAGTGTCTGAATTCAACACTGAGGACAATGGATATGTATATGTTTGATTACTTTTAAAAATGTAGTTGTGGGATATACAATGTAGAGAACAACAGAAAAAAGAAATTAATAATGTACCCATTATCCTGTAAAATAATATCCTGTACTGAAGAGCAGAAATAATAGACATCTTTTGGCTGCAAATGATTCAAGATCAATCGAGATATTTTCAAAAATGACATCCAAAATGCTGACCCATAATTTTTTGCATTTATTGTACACATCTACAAAAATTAATAAAAAATATATATATTATTATCCATAAATAGTAAAAAACATGAATACATAAACAAAAATATCAATCAAGAATTTATTGTTATTGTTTAAAAACCCTATGTACTATTATTGTAATATATATATTTAAATACAATAAATCCACAAGTCCAGGAAAAACACGAATCCAATAGTTTTTAACAAAACAATAAAATTCATTTACATTTTTATATCGAAAGTTGAATGGAAATTGATTTAAGTAAAAGTATAACCCTTTTCTCAAGCACAGATGGATTACAGTGAGCATGCATGGGTAGTACATTTGTTTTGAGAGGAGAAAACTCTCACTACAACAGTTATAATTATTGCTACAAGCAATCAACCCTTTCACAGTGAGCATCAGCAGAAGTCGATGCAGGGTCTTTTTTTTTAGGACCCATTTTGCAAAAAGTAAAAGTTATTTTGTGAAAAAATAAAATTTTGTAATGAAAGAGGAAATTTAGTTGAGCAAATTCAAATCAAGCATTTATTAATAACTAGCTCCCCGCCCGGCGTTTCCTGGGCCCATAATAATATTCGTAAATAAACCTGAAATTTGTATTGCAGGTCGGTACAGAGGGGTGGTGGGGGGTAAGAGACTTTGCAAATTACCAGGGCCCGACTCTTGTTCAGTTGGAAAGTTGTGTAAAGTCAGTGGTTAAGGTTTTGAATTTTTATTTGTCTCACACTTTAAACTCTTTTATTCAAAATTAATTGGTGAATTCAATTAAAATTTAATCAGTTTTCAATATTTTAAATTTTTATTATTAGTAAATTTTTATTTAAAATCTTTACATGAAAAAGTAATTATAAATGCATCCTAAACTGTAATACTGAAAAATAAATAATAAAATTGCATTAATTATTTTAAAGTTAACAATATTTACTGTACGTACTTATTTACTTATTGCCATATTGATTTAAAAATACCGGAATTTTTTTCACTTTAGATACCCTTAAAGGAAAAATGAAATCCTTAAAATAGCAAAAATCTACTAACTCAAATTTACACCCAGTCGTATCGAGTTTCGAACCAGAGTACCTTCGTACAGAAAACTAAGGCATTAAACGATTACACCACAAGTGCTTCGGCCAACTTAGTAAATTAAGCTTCCCTGTTCACAAATTGCTTCTTCTTTTCTTTTTTTTTCGCGTCAGTTTCATTAGCATAACAAAATAATGGTTAGTGAGTGTTCTCCAAATTCTCTGAAATTTTAATGGATTGTAAATATAACTAAAACCAAATCCTTTTTTAAATTTCATAAAAAAATATGCATATTTTAGAGGGAAAACGTTTAACCGAAATGGAGAGAATTCGCACTGAAATGTAAAGCCTTTTTATGAGGTGTAAAGTGACGTGTGTTTGACGGTGCATCTGAAAAAGAGTTAAAACCCATATTTTTAAAAACCAATTACACCATCGATTTGAAGAAGGTTTCAGCTTTATAAGCATATATTTGGTTTGTCAGTACCTTTAAAATTGCATTGTGGGGAGGTGTTGCAATAAGGGAGAAAAACGTTTTTCGGAAAAACGATTCTTTTTTAATTTTTTTGGCATTAATTGCGATATATTTTTTAATTAATTGCAGCATTTGAGACATATGAGTACGATCTTTCAGAACATGTCTTCCGTTTTTAACTTTACTAAGCAGTTTGGACGATGTTAGTTAATAAATAATGACAAAATACTCCGAAATATTTTTTTTTTCGTTCTTCATTTGCATATCAGCGCCTTCAGTGCATGTGTCAGAGATTTTCCCCTCTCCCAGCGGCAGAGATGGTTTTTTAATGAGAGTGAGTTACGGTTGTTAATTAATAACTCAGGTATTAATTAGAATTTTAAAATTCTGAGAACCAGGTTTATTAGGAGAGACTTTCGACTGCCTTCATAAAAAATTTCAACCTCGTAAATGCCGTAGATTTTGTTAGCCATTGGTGATATCCATACAGACAGACACACACACTGAGTGATCTGTTCTTTTATTAGTATAGATAACTTTTTTTTAAGTCAGTTTCTGCGAAAGTTTTCTTTCTGGTGAACTTGTTTTGTTTGCCAATTACGTATTTTAAAACTTAGCACAATAAAAATAATTAATGAGAAGTGTGTTTTTCTGTAATAGAATTTTATGAAGGAGCCTATTTTATTAAGAGGAATTTTGCGAAGAGCTCTGTTTTATCAAATGGATTTTCGTGAAGACATTTTCTGGATTATTTAACGTCTGAAATTATGTGATTTGATAAGGTAAAATTTCATGCGCAAAGAAATGGCCAAATTCAAGGATTTCACACACCCTATATGTGTCGCTCATTGTGAAAGGATTAATAATGGAAAAAGGAATCTAATTATTATAACCATTCACACTGGCACTGATAAATTTTTAAGTACTGTTGTTGATGCTATTGCAATTTATTTTATACCTCTGTACCTAGACTAGTAAGTGAAACTGAAAAAGTAACAGCAACATAAATTACTCCTACTTACATATGCATTTTATAATTTATATTTCTCAGTAATAAAAAGGTAATATATACACATTTATTTTCAAAACCAAGTCTGGCTTGATATTTATGCAGATAGAATCAGAGGTGGGAGAATTTTCTGAAAATCTAGCAAAGACCTTTTTTTAACCAGTCAGCATGACACAGCTTAAAATTGTTAAAAACCTTACTTTAAAAAAACCTTACCTTAAAAAAACAAAATTAATATGACTGCAAAAGTAGTTCATTACTATGTATTTCTTGGTAACATTTCTATCTCTCTATTCTAAAAAAAAGTAACTAACGCTGTCACTACTAGCGTAAATGAATTTTTTGTAACCAGAGGTCTATCTTCGCTAATATTAAGAAACTACTGCATATAAAAATATTAATATTGGAGGTAATATAGAGAAATATTTGATAAACATGCTAAAGCAGACAGTTTTTAAATCGAAGAATTATTTTAGGAGCTATTTAATGTTGAAATCGATCAAAATAGTTCATCAAAGCATTCATGCATAAGCTACATCTGTTTCTGAAAATATGTAAAACTCGATATAAATATAAAATATAAATGTCATTTTCAAAACACTGTACTTTCCAATGCCGCAGTTCTGAATATTATTTCGAAGCAGACGAATTTTTTTAACATATTGTATTTATTCAAAATATACACATTGTAAAAGATAACATACACAAGTTATGAAATGGTGCCATAAGCCCAATCATTGTAAGCCACCATAATCCCAAGATTTTGCCCAATCATTGTAAGCCACCATAATCCCAAGATTTTACCACATGTGATTTTTTTTTTTAGTGTTCATAAAGGATCGCGTGTATGTGCTTCCAGTCCAATGACCATGACTGATTTGAAAGCCTGTATCACAGCTGCTATCGCCAGCATCGATACAGACATGCTGCACACAGTTTGCTAAGAATTACATTACAGACTTTATCAAGTTTGTATGCTGTATAACAAAAGGAGTGCATATTCAACATGTACATTCAAAACTTGATTATAATACCTCTACATGTAAGTATATTTTGAATAAATACATTGATTGCATTTTGCATAGTAAACCTTTGAAATTGGGGCATTCGTTTTGACTTACCTTGTATATATAATATATACATACATATATTAAATGTAATCAAGAATTACTATTTTTAATGGATACAAAACATCCTACAAAAAGACACATGTAAGAAAACTAAAATATTACTAAATTTTAACTTACATCTAAATCCCATGGATCAGAAGCATAACTACTGTTTTGCAAGTATTGTAAAACTGCAGGAATCATTTGCTGCAGATGATTGACATGATTTCCCGAAAACTGGTCAGTAGAATCAGAAAACTTTGAACAAAAATCAAGAACTCTGATTTTTTGCAGCATCAATTGAAACTAAAAAAGAAAAAAATAATAATAATCATTCCTATTCTTTTATTTTATACAGCTTTGTATATCACAAAATAAAAAATAAATAAGAATTATAATTGTTTTAGACCAAAAAATAGTCATCTTGAATGGTTTGATAAAAACTCATGCTGGCACTTCTTTAGGCGTTTTGAAATGATCACCATGTTTTTTGTCAAACAAATAAAACTTTTTCTTTTTTTTTTTTTTTTTTTTTTTGGTATGATTGAAAATCTTTTACTTTTCATTATTTTCTGTCCCAATAGGCTATTAATACTCTTAGTACTTTGGCTGAAAGGTGTAAAAAATGTTATGACTGATTTGTTCACATCTAGGATAATTCTTGAATGATACATCGCTGAACAAAAGTACATACACACAAAATTCTCTTTTTGTTTCAAACAACATTAAATTAAGTGTACATTTCCATTAATTTATAAAGATGCATAATTAGATAAATATTTCTAAATTTAATATGATTCATAAGTAAAATAAAAATTTTAATGTGTATAAGAAAATGCATGACTTAAAAATTATCATTACATGAAATCAAAACAAAAATATCAATTCAAAAGTATAAAATTCTGTTTGATGGTATTTATTATTTAAAAATACATGCCACAAAACTAATCAAAGTTGGCATTAGTGATTTTTTCCCCTGAAAAAATTTTTTTAATGTCAAAATACGAAAAATAAAAATTCATCAAATGACTTTTTCATTCGTATTAAATAGAAGTATATTATATACCACATTTTAATTCTTCCGAACAATTTAACTGAAATTTCTTTATTATTTGATTTTTAATATATGTTTACGATTATTTGAGTCTTTTTAATTGCATATTGTGTATGTATGTTGCTGAGTTATTAGGATTATTATTCTTTGTACATTAAAAGTGAAACAGTTGTGAAATATCTTGAGAAGCAATTCTCACAGAACACTAAGTTAGTAAAATTTTAATCTTCAGAACTGCTAGAAATATACGATGCAATACTGATCAAATGCTTACAAAGAGCAATAAACAATGTTATGATATTTTAGCCTAAGAAAAGAGGAAAAAGAATAGAATCTTTGAAGGTAACAGCGAAATTTTGAAGATAAATTCTGAGTTCTTTAAATTGAAATGGGTTTTAAAGTTCTCACGCTGTTAGAGGAATTCTCTGCCAATCCTGAGCCTGAAATAGAAGAAAATTAAGGCCAAATCAAAGCAAAAATCTCATCACAGAATTTCATATCATCTAGGGATGTGTATACACTCTACATGTTTTCCTAAAATTTAAGTTCAGATTTAAAACGCAAAACACATTCAGGGCTCCCAACACATTTTAGTCCTCAAAAAGGGGGAAAGGGGACCATTTTTATTTAAAAAGGGGACTTTGGGGGACCATTTTTATTTAAAAAAGGGACTTCGGGGGACCATTTTTATTAAAAATGGAGACTAAATAAGGATCATGAGTAAAAACATTGCACCAATTTTCCTAAATATGCAAGTAAATTTTTAAAATTACCCCAGAAAATATGTTAGATGGTTATCTTTAAAAGATGTCATTAAATAATGTACACAGTTTTATAGAAACACATTTTAATATCCTACTGCAAGAATATAGAAAGTATTCAATATTTCGGCATTGACCTTGATAAGTCTCTTTAAAGGTAAAAAAATAATCAATGAATAAAAAGAGCACAGCATAATAGCGATACCTGTTGAATATTAAAATTTAAAATTAGATTAATACATATATTATTAATTATTTTCCTCAAACATAAAATTTAGTTTCTTTCTACACAATAGAAGCTAGGATAAGCTATAACGTTCATCGGAAAAAGCCTAGTATGGCAAAGCCCTGTGGGGAGTGATCAAAACTAATATTGAATCATCAGTTATTCATAATCATCTTACATATCAAATCTGCTGAAATTTAATCACAAACATGCCGTGATCTGGCTTTCACAGAAATCATTAAAATTATGACCCAGAAGTGCCTGCCACCTGTCACAAAATACACCAAAAGCTGATCAGTATCAATTTATGTCAAGGATTAAATGAATGTGAAGTTTGATGGGATTTCACCCTAACGATGCTAGGGTATAATTATCATGTAAATTGTGAAAAATGTAACATAGCAATGCCACCTGTTGGGCCATATACACCAAAACCTATACTTCATTTTTTCTTTACAGATGCTTGATCTTCACAGTCACCCTCGCTAGTTGATATGGCAATCGCATCTGCTACCGTTATATCTCGTTTTTTCCACTTCATTTCCACTTTGAGACTTATCTCTTATCGTCTTGGACTGGGAGCTGAAACAATCCTCAAATGCAGTGTGAAAAACGGTGAGAAACTGGAAAATGTTCTACGCGTTACCATAGAAAGACCCTTCCAAGCTGTGATGGTCAATGAAAGTCAAGCATCTCTCTTACTGAAAAAGACTATAATCAGCACCTATGTGTGCTAAAGTCTAATTAAATATGGCATTTGATGAAATTCCATGCTTTAGTTTTGAGATAAAGTAGCTACAAATGTTGTATCACAAATAGAGAGATATTTTAAAAAAATAGTCAAATTGTATTCATGTCAACCTAAAACATGTAAATCCATCAAAAAATGGAAATTATTTTCATGATTATTTTCATTACTTTCTTCTGATAAACTAGGGGCCTCTGCCCCCTACGAGCTACGCTCGACAAATCCCATTCAGACACCGCAGACTCTAAAAACACACTGATTTGATCCACTTTAAAAAGATTACGGAAGATTTGAATAATAATTAAATAACCAGTGATGATCTCACTGTAAACAGATTTCATTCATTTACAGTTCACTGAGGGATTTTAAGGTATAATCAGCTGCTGTTCAGACATTTAATGGCTGTTTTCGTGATTGATTAAATAAGATCAGTAAACAGCATTTGAAAATGAGACTATATGAAATGAACAAATCAGAATGGTTGACTTTTGTAATTTTTTTTAACAACGCTATAAGAAAATTGTCTTAAATAACACATTTTAAATATATCGTTTTCTGACGTAATTTTCACCAAAATTTTTTTTCTCTCTTTAAGGTTCATGTGAAAAAATATTTGCTGTTTGAAAGGAAGAATTATTATTTGCGCTGTCTTAGAATTGACAACAATAGTTAAAAAGATCACCACAAAATACGAAATAAATCTCTCGTGTAAATATATTTTTTAATTTAAACTGTTTGGCAATATTATTATTTGTGCATTTCTCCTATTTACTGCTTTTAACTAGCACATATTAATGTTACTTTTTAAAACTTTCTTTCTTTTTTAATATTCCCGTGTAAATACAATTTTTGTGAAGAAATTTTAAATATTTTCCTTCTTTTAAAACATGATCATTGAATTCTTATTTTAAAGTTTTATTTCTCTTTTTAATAGTCACATGCGAATACATTTTTAATTAAAAGGAAACAGTACTTTTTGCGCTGTTTTTACAATTGGCAACAATTTAAAATAATAACTTTTTCTAAATGTGAATAAAAATCTCTCTATTCAAAAAAAAAGTAACTGCCGCTGTCACCGCCACCGCTGTCACCGCCGCCGGTTTTTAATTTTTTGTGACCGGGGGTCTTTCTTCGTTAATATTAAGCAAAATATTGCATACAAAAATATGAAAATCGGAGGAATTATAGAGAAATGTTTGATAAACACGCTGATGCAGACAGTTTTCAAATCAAAGAAATATTTAAAGAGATATTTAATGCTAAAGTTGGACAAAATCGTTCCATTAAAAAAGTTTTATAGGAGCAAAAACTGTACATCGGAATTTAATCATTTTTAGATCATTTTATGCGTCAGAATTTCCCGGTGTGCAGGCTGCACTCAGTTTATTAATTTGACTCATTTTTTGAGTGTTTATTTCTATTTTAAATTCAAATTTTCAGCATTTCGAGAGATATTTTTTACTTATTTTAGAAAATTGTACTAATTTAAACTGTTGCCAACTGTATAAAAAGTGCAAACAATAATGTTTGCTTCAAATTAAAAATTTATTTTACACGTGGCTATTATAAACAAGAAAATATAAAAAGCAGGAACTCATTGAAAATTATCATAAAAACCATATTACACGTGAATTCTAAAAGTGAAAGAATGTTGTAAAATAATAAATTCATTAACATGCGTTAGAAGTCTTAAATAGGAGAAATTACGTCACATTTACGTCACATTACACATTACGTAAAATGAACAAAAAATAATATTGCAAAACAGTTTAAATTAGAAAATTGCGCGAGACATATATGTAATACTTTAAGATGATATTTTCAACTATTTTTATTAGGATAGCGTAAATAATATTTCATTTCTAACAAAATTATTTTCACGTGAATAGTAAAAGGAGAAAGAAAAGTTTAGTGAAAATTATGTCAGATTAAAAATGATACATTTAAAGTGTCATTAAAAAAAAACTTTCTTTTCGCTTTGCTAAAAAATACCGGGAGGCAAAGACTCTGTTAATTTAATTCATTTTATATTAGCTTATTTTGAAATGTCAACTGATTTTATTTAATCAAAGACGGAAACAGCCATTGTATCATTTAACAGCCGCTGATTTGGCTTTAAAATTCCCCAATCAAAGAGAAATTAATAGAAACCCGTTTATAGGGAGATCACCACTGTTTTTAAACTTATAATTAAATCTTCCGAAATATTTTTTAAGCCGATCAAATTAGCGTGCTTTTAGAGTCGGCGGTGTCTGAAGGGGGGTTGACGAGCGTAGCTCGTAGGGGGCAGCACCCCTAGTATCTATTAAAATAATGAAAATTTAAATAACAAATTGAGAAAAAAAATCAGTTGAAAATAAAATACAATAAATGCAGTCTGCATACCACATGCTTGTAATGTATATCCTTAAAAAAAAGGATTAAATTCCTATGCATAGCTTTTGTTAGCTATAAAACTTTTTTAATGGAATGATTTTGACCAACTTTAACACTGAAACCAACTTTAACATTGAATATTGACTTAAAAGGATTCTTCTACTTAAAAACTGTCTGCACCAACGTGTTTATCAATCATTTCTGTATAATACCAATGCTCATAACTGCAGTGGCAGTGACAGAGTTAGTTTTTTTTTTTTTTTTTAAGAATATAGAAATATATACTGAAGAGGGCCTAAGGGGGGGGGGGGGGGGGGGGAAGAAGACATTGTAATTAAGAGTTCCTATGATAGATTGGACGTACTTCTCCATCAAAATTGAAAACAAAACTACATTATATATAGAATGACACTAAATGTATAACGCTTCCGGGAGTGAACTCATCCGTTTCCTGATAATCTTTCGTTAAAATCAGCCAAATGCGGCCATGTTAGGCTTAAGCATTCTGATGCCGTATTTACCGGCTGCCTTATTTAATCTGTCTATCTATTCGTTGTGTAACATATTCTTCTTCAATTTTTCTAAAACCTTCAAAAAGTATACAATTATAACGCTTTAAGATCTAATTTTAAAATAACCAGATACCAACAAAAGGTTTCTGATGTATACAAGCGATTACCATTGCCATTCATAAGCACAAATTACAAATCCAAAAACAAATGAATGACTCTTTCAGCTATTCATTAAATGCTCTTAAAGTATTCTGCAAAAGCATATTAATATTTTGAAATACGTTTTTCACTTATGTTTATGTTTATTCATGACATTACAGTTTGAATTCAGTATACACTGTTACAGCTAAAAAATATCACGAAAAATTACCTCTGTTTTTCAAGGCTATCTATTTTCTGACCAATGAGAACACTTCATAGGTTTGTTGGTGCCCTCTATCGGCAGTTAAAATAAAAAAAAGAAAACTTCCTTCTTTGAATTCTGAAGTCATTGGGAAAAAATTAATTATAGAAATGCATAATAACGTGTACTACATATATATATGTATATATCAATGCAAATAAAATTTTGTATTTTGTAGGGAAAACAAATTTCTAATTTTATAAACGAATTTGAGGAAAAAAAGGCTGTTAATGCAATTAATAGTTGTAATTTACTTTTGTGATAAAAGATTTATTACAGGTTTCTTTATGCATGTTTTAAAAAAATGAGGATTTAACTTTTTAAAATTTAAGTTATATAAATATTATTTTGGCACCAGCTATCAACAATTAATAAAAACAAATAAACTTTCTGTTGAAATTGTGTATTATTCTGCATGTTATTCTTTGGAGTGGTATCACGAGTGAATGTTTACTGTTTAGATTTGATTTTCAAATCTTATAACGTGTGTTCTTTTTTACTGTCAGCTAACAAATTTATTTGGAATTGCACTCTTACATTTTTTTTTTTTTTTTTAAATAAGAAATTGAAGTTTATTGATTTTCTTAAAATGCAATGAACGAAGACGAAAATTAATTGACACTATCTTTTAAAATAGCATTATTAGTACTAATTTGCATGTTTTTGTGAAATAGTTCTTCAAATTTTGTGAGTGAAGTTCATTTGCATATTCTATATCACTATTTTACCAATTCAGTTATTAATTTTCTTGCAAATTAAGTTTCAATGAAAACGGGCTGTTTTTATAACTATTTTACCCCACCTGACCCTATTAAGTCAGATAAGATAAAATTTATTCTGTCATAATACTTTTTAGAATGCAATGCTATATTATTCTTTTGAAAATGCAAACACGTCATTCTGACGGGCTATCTTCTAGTCTATAATAATAAAGGTAAAAGTTTTGTACTAAAGAGATTGTTGCACGTAGAGCTACAAGATTTGGCAGGAAGATACCACCTGTATATTATATCTAAATTAGTTTTTGGATTTTTTTTATTAAATTTTTTTTATGAGATTTTTAATTTTTAGCCTAATGTAATATTTTTTTTTCTCTTTTCAATAAAGTTTATTCGAAATTTGTACAACACTAGGGGGCTCAGCCCCCTACGAGCTACGCTCGCCAACCCCCGTCCAGACACCGCAGACTCTAAATACACACTAATTTGATCAGCTTTAAAAAGATTTCGAAAGATTGAATTATAATTTAAAAAACAGTGGCGATCTCCCTATAAACGAATTTCTATTCATTTCTCTTTGATTGGGGAATTTTAACGCCAAATCCGCTGCGGTACTACTTGATTATCCTGTCGACCAATTTTGCCAAATTATATAAATCGCCAAACCACTCACCAAATTATACAAATTGATATAATTTTTATTTTAAATAACGAATGAACAGATAAATTCGTACAACATTAATAAAAACACAAATAAAACGTCGAAATAAAAATAACTTGATGACGTATACACGTGTAACAACATTTCAAAATAAGCTAATATAAAAGGAATTAAGTAAAGAGAGTCTTTGTCTCCTGGTATTTTTTAACAAAGCGAAAAGAAAGTTCTTTTAAATGAGACATTTTAAATTAATTCTCAAAATATCAAATAAATGTCTAGCGCAATTTCTAAATTTAAACTTTTTTGCAATATTATTTTGTGTTCATTTTATGTAATAACTATAATGTGACGTAAATATGACGTAATTTCTCCTAAGACTTCTAACGCATGTTAATGAATTTATTATTTTACAATATCCTTTCTCTCTTAAAATTCACGTGTATACTTTTTATGACGTAATTTTTAATAAGTTCCTGCCTTTTATACGTAATTATTAAATTCTAATTTGAAAGTTTTTTTCCTGTTTATAATAGTCACGTGTAAATAAATTTTTAATTTGAAGCAAACATTATTGCTTGCGCTTTTTATACAGTTGGCAACAGTTTAAATTAGTACAATTTTCTGAAATCTGTAAAAAATATCTCTAGAAATGCTGAAAATTTGAATTTAAAATAGAAATAAAACCTGAACAAATGAGTCAAAATAAAAAAATTAATGCCATCTGCACTCCGGCAAATTCTAACGCATAAAATGATCTAAAAATGATTACACTGCCATGTATAGTTTTTGCTGCTATAAAACTTTTTTAGTGGAACGATTTTGTCCAACTTTAGCATTAAATAACTCTTAAAATAATTCTTCGATTTGAAAACTGTCTGCATCAGCGTGTTTATCAAACATTTCTGTATAAAACCACCGATTTTCATATTTTTGTATGCATTATTTTTGTTAATATTAACGAAGAAATGCCTCCGGTCACAAAAAAATCAAAACCGGCGGCGGCGGTGACAGCGGTAGTTACTTTTTTTTAGAATAGAGAGAAATATTTTAAAAAATATTTCGCAAATTTTTTATGCAAATTTCAGCTTTTTTTTGCATTCTGCAGCAATTTTTTGACATTCATAAAAGAAATTCGGTTTTAAACTTTTAGGCCTAATGTAATAAATTTTGTCCTAATAGGATTGCGTCGTCAGATTTCAATTTTTAACGAATTTTAGCCTTTTTTTTTTTTTTTTTTTTTTGTACATATATATGTGTGTTCTGCAGCGATTTTTTCAAACATTAGTAAAAGGAATCCGGTTTCAATGTTTTAGCCCAATATAGTAAATGTTGTCCTCCTTTTAATGAAGTTTATTCAGAATTTGTACAGTAATTTTTGAATTTTTATGCAATTTTTTAATTAATAAAAGGAATCCAGTTTCAATATTTTAGCCCAGTTTAATAAATTTTGTCATATTTTGAATACAATTTATCCAGAATTGGTACAGCATTTAAAAAAAAAAAATTATGCAGTTTGAGGGGTTTTTTTTTTTAAAACATTTTGCTACAATTTTTTAACATTCGGTTTCAAAAACTGGTCATGTGAGTAACAGATCTGGCTAAGACAAGTTTATCCTTGATAAATGGAAAGTGGGTAATAATAGAGAATGCTCCCCTACCTTTTGTTTTGTGGAGGATAAATAGGAGAATTCTGACAATTCCGTATTGTTTCCAAGAACATAAAAAAGGATTTTGCTTTTTATGAGGTAATGAGCAGTTAGCAGGGCCGGCGCAATATTGCACAGAGCCCTGGCAAAGGAGTTAAAAGGGCCTAACGTATACTGCAATACTGATCTAATAAAATTTACTTTTAAATTGTATACATCATAGAACAATATATGATGACATGAGTTTCAAAACTTGCCTTATCCAGAAAATCAAATCTGGGGAAATCGCGAAAAACCTCTAACTGCGTCCATTGGTTTTCATTGTAGATCAAAATTTTACAAGGGCTGAAATACAAGATAAAACTAGTTTTTTTGCAGACTGTTGTGTTTTTTCAATGCAAGTTTTTAAATAGAATAAATTTATAGAGAAAACTCGATTTTTTAAATTTTTGATAAGGCGAGTTTTGAAACTCACATCCTCATATAAAATAGATCATGGAAGACGGTAGTATTCCGAGTGACGCAGCCTTAAGCCTAAAATCATATCGTAGAACTCGTAGATGGCAGAACTCATATATACGGCTAACTCGACATCAAAGGAAACACGAAAAGCCGCCTTTTAATTACTCAGCAGATATAGGTCCTATTGTTCTGATTTTTCAAGAACAGTCTTACATCTGCAGCCTAATCGTATACTGAAATTTTTACATTTCTACGTGCAGTATATTTTGAAATCTAAATAGCCATTTTTAAAGCGAAAGCGTTGGTACGGTATGTAAGAAGTTCCTAATTTCAAAATCTTGAAAATGGTACGGGCGATTTTCTTTAAATTGATATATAATATGAATTTGTTTTATATGAAGGGAATAACATATTGGTTGTTTTTGCGAAAACTCTCGTTCGTTAAATAATTCGATTTTTTTCTCTCTCGAAAATGACACGGGCGATCTTTTAAAAATCAAATAAATATGTTTTAGATGAACCAAATAACAATTTACTTGTTTCCAGCAAGACTCTTGTTCGTTTTATAATGCGCATAAAAAATCGGACTATATTTCTTCGCCATTCTATGGAAATTTCACCGAAAATGCATGACACTGTATTCATACACATGCTTTCTTTTTAACCACTTTTGGGGAGAAAAATTTGTCCTCCCACTGGCTGAGCGTCATTTACATTTACTGGTCATTTACATCTCTCATAAATTCAAAATATGAGTTTTAAAAGATATGGTATAAGGTTTATTTTAAAATTCAATTTAAATTATTTTTGACTTGGTTAAATATTTTTACATCTACACAATACTTTTAATTTTCCAATTCACTGTTAAATATATCACTTTCATTGAATATATGCTATGCATTGAAATGTATTTATTTCAATAAATTGATTTATCTTTTGTGTCACGCTATTCAAACTTGTGAGTAAAATTTATGTAAATGGTTTATTTGCGTCAAACTATCCTTTTTCATACATTTCCTGTAGTTTGGATACAATGACGCAAATAAACCATTTACATAAATCTTACTCACACTTTTGAATAGCGTGACACAAAAGATAAATCAATTTATTGAATTAAATACATTTCAATGCATAGTATAGATTCAATGAAAATGATATATTTAACAGTGAACTGGAAAATTAAAAGTATTGTGTAGATGTAAAAATATATTTTAACCAAGTCAAAAATAATTTAAATTGAATTTTAAAACAAACCTTTTAAAGTCACATCAAGGCGTCACTTAAATTTTATATCATATCTTTTAAAACTCATATTTTGAATTTATGAGAGATGTAAATGATAAAGCAACAGCGAATAAAATTTTATGCAGCTTTTCATGTTGAACATAACTTTTGCACATGCGATTATAAATAAAACAAAAATAAAATGATGAAATAAATACAAATATATTTTTTAAGAAATAGCATAACGTCACTCAAAATCTGATATCAGTATTTTTAAGTTGCATATTTAAAATTCTTAGAGCATAAGATAAAGTGCTGCGTCAGAAACTTTTAACCCGTCAAAGGTTTTTGCATTGATAATAAATGTACCAAAATACCACTAATTTCACATGTGATATGCATAATTATCTTCGATTTCGAAAAATCTTCTATACTTTACAATACTTAAAATATTTATTTTTTACGTTCATAGTTACTTTCACCAAATCTATACATTCCCTGAAAATTATATCAACTTTGCCTGTAAGAAGTAAAGTTAATACTCACTTTTTTTTATCATGAAAAAACATTTAAAAACAAATGTAGATAAAAAATATACCGAGGAAACGTTATTTCGAATTCTATAGACTTGGGATCCTGGGCAGTCGCCCCGTTTGACCGATGGTTGCACCGGCCCTGGGTAATAGTACAGAAAATTTTTAGCTTTCTCTTCGATAAAAAGAATACCTTTAAGCCAAAGAAACATGTTATGATAATTTGGATGTTTAAATATGTATTGTAGTATTGTTTTCAGTTATAGATTACACTATTAAACAGTTTTAAACGGTATGAAAAATAAATAATGAGAAAGGAAGAAATATTTTAATTCTTGATTCAACAGAAAGTTTTCTGTAGGGGTATATCGTCTTGTTCGAAAGAAATTGCACTCCAATAAGAAAAATATGCAAAGAGGCATTTTATTCTATCCATTTTCTTTTAAATGATTCAGAGTTGTGAGCTTTAAATTCATTTTTTTTAGTTTGAATCTTTCGTCTCCTCCTAATTCAATGCTTCTCTCCATTTGACATGTTCTTCTTCTTTTTTTTTTTTTTTTTTTTTGTCAGCATGCAAAGGTCTGTCTTTGAAGACTGATCAAGCAGTAGCTTAATATAGCCACTTTTATGTTCTGCGTTTTTTTAAGTTTTAGGATTTTAATGAGATTTCTTAATCAGTTTCTTAAAAATTGTCCGTATTCCATGGGGATTTTTTAACATTCGTGGAAGAATTCCAGTTACAACCTTTAGCCCACTGTAACAAATTTTGTCCCCTACGATTTTTGAGCTTTTAGTGATTTTTTTTAGTTTGTGGTGATTTTTTCAGTCACCGAAAAGGGGAATAAGGGGACCAAAATGCATAAAAGGGACCATTTGGGAGCCCTGCACATTTGAAAATTTATTTTCAGCATTTACCGTCCTCCATATATGGTAACTTGAAATATTTTGCACAGCCCTGAATATGATCTACAAATTTTTACACACACAACATATTAAGTTGTAAAATTGGGTAAATCTTTAAAATGCATACTACCACATCTGAAAATGCTATTCGAGTGATTATTGCTCACAGACAGTACTGTAATCAAATTTCTTTTTTTATGTCCATGTAAATGAATAAATAAATGCTAAGCACTCCATATTCCACAGTAAGCATCTTGTAGCACACTTTGGCAATGCACATGGATTTCATTATATTTAAAATAGTGTAACATTTTAAAAATAACTGCAAAGGATTTTTTCCCATACGACATAATTAATGTAATTTTTTGTGTATCTCTATAAGTAAATGATAAATTTCATGCATTCGATATTCTACAGAAAGAATGTTGTAGTTGTATTGCATCTGAATAATGTATATCAATTTCAGTATGTTTTTCGCCTGCAGATCATAATGTATAATAAACCTCAATAACATATACCAAGCTCTTGGTAATTAAAATATATTTAAATGTATTAGAGTACAGACAGGCAGGCAACTAGACAGACAAATAGATAATTCAAAATCATAAACACATTTCCCCTGTGTTTTAAAAATAATGGTTTTAGCACCAGCATATCAAATATTGAAATAGATTGTGCTCAAATACCAGAACACAAACAATTTAAAAATGGATATACTTGAAGCATAGAACCAGTTGCTCCACCGGATAAGTTGGAAATGTTTCTGAAGTCAAAGCCAAGACTTCTTAAAGCTAAGTTTATGCCCACATTGAAAGTAAGGTCAATTTTTTAAAAGTTACATGGTTTCATATATCCTCTATCTTCTTTCATTTTAATGGTTTGTTATATTAAAATTATAAATATATTTGTTTCTGATTCATTAAGGTAACTGTATATGTAATCTAAATCTGATTAAGACAAAATAAAATTTTGCAAGCTTATATTTTTACCAGGAATGTAACTTTTTCGCTATGCATTATGCCTTTTTATTTTAATCATATACAATCATTTAGTCTATACACAGTCCTTTAATTTACATAGCTTAAGATGCAAAGTTATGTAGAACACTAACCCATTTAATTAAAATTTCAAATCAAGTCTAAAACAGCATATGAATAATTAAATATTTAATTTACTTTCAAATACTGGGAGGTTCTGCCCTCTATGATCTATGTTTGCCAACCCCCATCCAGACCTTGCAGGCTCTAAAAACACACTAATTAGTTCTATTTAAAAAAAGATACCATGACCAGTAGCAATCTTCCATAATCAGGCTGCCATTCACTTCCCTTTAACTAGGCAATTTTTCGGTCCCCACAGCTGCATCCATTGCTGTCTCGACAGCTGTTTTTGTAATTGATTAAGTAAGATCAATTACGCATCTGAAAATCAGCTTTTATAAAATGGTTAAGTAAAAAATGTCACTGTGTCCGAGACATATATTATTAATATCTAGAAGAAAAGTTCTTTTAGATGCTTAAATTGCTTTAAATTTGACTTTTTAAAACTATCATTTAATCACTTTAAGGCAGCTTTAAAAAAAAATATTTTTCCCTGTTCATCAAGAAGAAACTGTCTCACACATTTTCAAAAAAACATGATACTTGCAGACATGGTTATTAAAGTGATTTCTAATTTACCAATTTTTTCCGATAAATGAATTACATCTTGAGTTATAAATGTTTGTTATCTCCAGACAGCAGTTTTGATTCCTGCACTGTCACATTCAGAAATTCAGTTCAAAATGCTTAGTTTGAGAGCATTTTCTGAAAAATCTAGTGTTTTTATTAAAATTTCTAGTGTAAAAGGGAAAAAACAGTCTGATTGCACAGTTTCTTAAAAAAAGACATCTGCCAATTTGATACGTTTGTGAACAAAAAGGAATTAAAAAATGCATCAGAAAGTAACCAGCTTGTTTTTGAGAACAGCTTTAAATATGACATTTTTCCCCATTAAATGCTTTTTGCACGTAATAATTTAATTAATTTGAAGTTCTTTATTTTTTTAATATTCACCTATAAATATATTATTCAACTGAAAAGGATTTGAAAAAAAAATATTATTCGGGCTTTTAAAAATCTGGCACCAATGGCTAAAAATGATATTTCAAACTATGAATTAATACTCTATTCAGATAATGAAACTTTAATGATTGGGCATTCCAAACTACAATCTAGTCAAGTATACATCAGCAAAAGAGAGTTAAATTATTTTACATAGTTTTTGATCCTATAAAACTTATCTAAAAGAACTATCTTGATAGATTTTAACATTAAATAGAGTTTTAAACAAGTCTTCAATTTAAAAACAAGCTTCAGTGTGTGGTGTTTATTATAAATTTCTCTGTAAAACTACCAGTTTTCACAATTTTATATGCAATATTTTTTGTAGTTTAAGTGGAGAAAATGAAATGGTCACAATAGATTCAATTATGGCAGTAGCAGCATTAGTTACTATTTTTTAGATTACAGAGATAAATATTAAATAATCAATAATATGTAAAATAAAGTATATTTTTTTCATTTTCACTTAAGAATTTTTTTTTTTTTTTGCATACATTTATAGATGTATTATATATTATTGATTATAAATGACAGAAATTTTAGTGCATAAACAAGCATTTAAAATATTGCATTCATAAAGTGCATCACAAAGAGGAAATAGAAAATAACCAATTTCCAAATTATATTTATAAATAAAAATTTTACTTAAATATATATATATATATATATATATATATATATGTTCAATGATATGTCTTTACTTACTACTAAATAACTCAAGACTTTTTCATTGCTGTTTATGAAGGATTCTAAAACTGAGCTAGAGTTCAGATCCAAATAACTATGAATAATAGAAAAATCAAAAATTTCATCAGACAATGGTTGTTTTGCTATATTGAGAAGCTCTCCAATGTTGGCACTATACAAGAATTTCACCTCACCTATAGCATAACATAACTGTAGAATAGAACTTTGTAAAGGAACAACCTAGAATAGAAAAAAAAAAAAAAAAGAAAGAAAGAAAGTCATGTGACATTTTGCATATACAAATACATAATGAAAAAAATTAATACCAATTTGCAAGAAAAGCAACTTAGTAAAACAGAAAAAAGACAGAAATAATAGTCTGGGAGGCAGCGTCACCTTTTGGCAACCAATTTTAGGCAATGTTTTTGATATATACAGGGTATCCCCAAATTCATGGGCCTAACTGTAAGGGAAGGTAAAGTACACATAAAGAAGTGGTTTTGGCATAACAATGTGGGGTTGGAAATGAAAAGTTTTGGTGATAAACAAGAAATGCAGAGGAAATGAAAATAAGCATTTTATTGACATAATAATTACAGTAAGTGCTCAAATGTGCCACCACCAACATCAATACATACCTGTCAGTGTCTAGCAAGGGATTAGCACACCCTTTCGAAAGTTCCAGATGCCTCATCTACGAGACACCAGTTGACTCTGATGAGAAACACATTGCAAGACTTTCAGTCGTTGCTGAAAATGCTCATGAAACATTTGGAATCTTCAAAAAAGTATGGGAATCACTTACTAGATGCTGCCAGTGGCATATTTGAACACTTACTATAATTATTATATCAATAAAATGCCCATTTTCATTTCCTCTGCATTTCTTGTTTGTCGCTAAAACTTTTCATTACCGACCCCACATTGCTATACCAAGATTGCTTCTTTATGTGTACTTTACCTTCCCTTACAGTTTGGCCCATGAATTCAGGGACACCCTGTATATAAACAGATTAGATAGTACAGATAATGAAACTTCCAGCCAGCTGGCACACCAGCAGGTGATGTTTCCATAGCAATATCACACTACAATGTGAAATGGTTGGCAGCCCGGATACAGATATTAATATCGACTCAGACACATCATCAGTAATCAGGTTGCCATTCATTTCGCATTGCAGTGGGGCTGTAATGTTGTTATGGCAATATCACCCGCTGGTGTACCAGTTAAATGAGTTCCATTATCTGCACCATCTAATCTATCACATATACCAAAACCATCAATGCTAAAATTGGTTGCCGAAATGTGAAGCTGCTACCCAGACTATAAGCATTATATGGGATTAAAAAAAAAAAGATGGTATAAACTTTAAAAGAGTACACTACAATCAACATTTTTGCATAGAAAACGAAAGTCACAATAATCTTATTCCATCAAAAGTTCAGCAAAGCACACATTCCAAGCAGAACCCAGAGTTTCAACATAACATTAACAGTAAAGAAAATTTTATAACAATATTTTCAACAAACTTACTTGAATTCCTGCAAAATCATGAGAAGTACCAAAAATGACCACCATTCACATTCAAACACCATTCAAACAACACTGAGCTACAAGCTCCATAATTTAAAATGAAGCTGACAATACATATAAAGTCACTACCAAATCACAGTACACTGCCAGCTTTTCCCAAGATGTATATGCAATTCACGCAATTATGTTGTTGAAAATTTCAATACAATAGCTTCATTATTGTTAAAGTTATGAACAAAAATTTAGGTTTGGCTTGTAGTAATACACCCTGTATTTTTGAATGAATAAGCAGATTGCAATCTTGCTTTCCTAAACAATATATGAGGCATTCTCACAAAAATTTAAGTTTCAGGAATAAAAATCTGGTGAAATTAAACTTAATAAAACAACATTTTAAACTTATAGACGAATGTCTTAATGATTCAAAATAAAGAAAAAATGGTCAGCAGTGACGATTTTTTTTTATTTAACGGAGGTTTAACTTAAACTTGCGAGTTTAATTTTTCTTACCATTTTACCTCTCTAACTTCTTATTTTGTTCTAAATTTTTACTTATAATGAATTTGCATAGTACCCAAAGAACATTCAAATAAGAAATAATAATAATGTAAATAGTATTTTTAGTACAAAATTTTGGCATAACATTGTCTTAAAGGGGTGTTAAAGAAGGGACAGTAAGGGAAAAAAAGGGACAGAAAGATAAAAAAGGGGGCAGAAATGGAAAAAAGGAACGGTAAGGAAAATTACCACCAATTTTTAGGCACTTACTATTAAGACTAAGTGATAGCCACAATGTTCACTGACTTTTAGCAAGTTATTTACATTGGATTAAATTTTTAAAAAAAATTTAATTTACCTCAAAAAGTACAGGAATAAACCTTGGGGACAGTAAGACTACCAATAAAGCCACAATGCTTGAAATTGATATTTAAATGCTGATTTAAATTCTGTAGTAAATTTCCTGTCAAAGAATTTTAGCCAAGCCATTCTTTCTGTACCATACTTCCGCATGAAAAAAACAGTTGAAAAAAAATTCTATGGCTGCATCTGGAGTGATTTTCTGTATAATTTTAGAAAGAGGGATGGTAAGGAATCTAAAATCCAGGAACAGAGTTGAAAAAATAATAGCAACCGTAAAAATGTGTGCAGGTTAATTTTTTGTTACATATTTATATAAAAAAATAGTCTCAGTTTCGGAAAAAAAATTACACTGAATTACTTTTATTGAAACAATTTTATACAGGCAGCTTCAAACTTAAAAATCAGCATAAGGGACACGGGACGGTAAGGAATTTTGTAGTATATTTGGACCCCCAACATCGACCAAAACTTATTTGTCTCTAATATTGTTATATAGTTATGCAATGGAATGTTTTCCAATATAAGAAATTTAAAAAAAACCCAAGAATATGTACTAAAATAAAATTTTTATTCAGGGACTTAAAAGTCAAAATTATGTCAGAATGCCTCATATATTAAATTCTTTCAAATTTACCCCTTGCTCAATAATAAGAAGCTTTTTGACTATCTAAAGCTCTACTTAAATCCAAAGTAAGGTAATTTCTGATACATTCATGAAGTACAAGTAGCTTTTATGTTTGTATTTCATAAAAATTATTTTAGTGTGTGTTATTCCATAAGAAATGAACATATCAAAAGGAAATGTTTGTACACATGCAGGATTATTTGATCCCAAGAGGTATATTTCTCTCTCCCCTTCTAGTGAACAAAGAAAAGACACTGCTTCACCCACACCGCCTTGACCTTGAAAGGTACAAGACAGGTCCAGAAGCATCCTAAAAAAATTTATCCTTTTTTGAAGAAAAAATGTGACTGGGGTGAGATTTATCCCAGCGCATGTGCTTATGGGTTAAAACACCTTTATGATTACAAAAAGTTGTACAACATAGAATATTTCAAACACATCCAGTTGACAAAAACTATTTTTTAAAGCAAAAAAGTTACAAAGATGTTTTATATATTAGATACTCATTATATCACATGCATACTTTAATTTATACAAATTTTAAACAAAGAAAATTTAAGTTTGCTTTTACAACAATAAAACAAATGAAGAGACATCTAGTATGAATTAAAAGTTTTTTTACTTATATTAGTATCATTTATTACACTGGGGTGCAAAATGATAGGAACGATCATTTAATTGACTGTATAATAAATATATTCCTATTAATCTACATATAAACCATATAAATTGATTTTATAAAACTCAATATACAATACAGACATAAAGCAAATATTATAATTATTATTAATACAATATAATAAATGCATTTTCACTGGAAAAGCAATAGAAGCAAAATGATAAGAACGGAACAGATTTTTATATATTATCAAATTATTACGTCCATTGTGCTTTCTTTGAATTTAATAATTTCAATTTAGTGTTGTGGCACAGAGTTCACAAGGTTTCAAACTTGACGAAGTGACAAAATAACACATGCTTCACAAATGACTGATTTTTATTCTGCTTTTGAAGTATTCTAGGCCATTTGATTCTTTTTTCGGTAGATACTGCACACTATAATACCCCAAATGTTCTTCATAGGATTTATATCAGGATTATGGGCTGGCCAATCAAGTGTGGGAATCTAATCATCATCAAATCACTTGTCTGTGTCTATTGCAGAGTGAATTGAAGCATTGTCTTCTTTAAAAATATAGTTAAGTCAGGGATTTTCTTTATCCTGGTTACAACAAATGACATTCTAAGATATAAATATAGGTATGTCTATTTTGTCGTCCTTCTGCTAAAGTACTTCTAAGCTTAGCTCCTGAGAAAAAAACAGCCCAAACCATTAGGGAGCATCCTCTTAGTAGACGCGTGCAAAATACACCCTTTTCCTTTTGAAAGTCATGCCAACATGAATGAATATCATTCGAAACATCAAAATTAAACTTTTTTTCATCACTGGAAATAAATTTAGACTAATTCGTTTGTTGCTTCAAATGTTCCTCTGCAAATTGAATGTGGATTTTTTTGTGGCCAATGTTAAACACGGACACTGACGTGGTTTAAGATATTTAATGATTTTTGATCTGGTAATTGCTCTTCTTATAGTTCATACTAGCACCGACATCTTTACCTGGCTTCCAATTTCTTTTGCTTACGACGGTGTGAAAAATCAAACTTTCGGATTGTTTCAAAAGATTTTATGGCCTTCCTGTAGCTTTTGTAGTACCATAAACAGTTAGATTCAGTTAAAGATTAAAATTAGCAGTCTTTGAACATTTAACTTTATCAGCCATTTTTTAAAGAGGCATTTCGATGTTCTATAAAGTTGTTGGCCTCTTTCGGAGCCAGAAAGCATTTTTTTTCTCCATATTGCCAAAAAGTCCTGCGAACTAAACAAATGTGCTCAGAATCTATTTTAAATGCTAATGTTAGATGATATGCATACTGGCATCCAGGGTAATGAGCTTGCTGATAGTCTAGCAAGGAAAGGGTCGGTTACTCCATTTGTTGGACCTGAACCAGCTATTGGCATTTCCAAAGAATGCATTAGAACTACTGTTTTTAGAATTTTAAGAGAGCAGCAGTATCAAGAATGGCTTGACTCAAGAGGACAGAGACAAGCGAAAGAGCTCAATAGCGGATGCCCTAGCAAAAGGGCAAAAGAACTCATTGGGCTCAGGAGGAATAGTCTAAGAAATATGGTGGAACTGTTAACAGGACACTGTAGACTTAATGGACACCTTAGTACCATGAAGGTGGTTAATGACCCTCTTTGTAGGGGTTGTAAGTATGAAGAGGAGACTGCCTTACATGTGCTCTGTAACTGTGAGGCATATGCTGCTCACCGTTTCGAACACATGGGTCGACATCTGATTGAGCCATGGGAAATTCAGGATATTCCTATCAAATGCCTGCTGAATTTTATGTCAGCTACTGGTCTATTTAAGGACTAAGTGAGGATGTTTTTCTTCTTTCATTTTTGGGGGATAGCACAATAGACCCCTGATCGCGGTGCTTTGGCTCAGGCCACCCCCCCAGTAATACAGTAGATGATATGCAAAAATATTCACCAATCACGAGTCGCGATTTTGAAATATTTACTGTGTTCTTATCATTTTACTCCATGCAAACTTAGCAATATTCATATTTTTAAAAATATTGAAAAATGTATATACATGTTTTTCAAGCTATTGCTTTAATATTAACTGGAATATCATGTATTTATTTTTAACACAAAGATTTGCGCATTTGCATGGCAAACATGAGCTTGTTTCTTTTTTTTTTTTTTTTTTTTTTTTGTCGTTCCCATCATTTTGCACCCTGCTGTATATCAATAAATGATAATTTTGATAATTACCTTATTATCAGTATCCTTCAGCGCAGAAATATTTTTCTTTATTTCTTCACATGTGGATTCAATCAAAGAACTAAATTGAGAATTAATGTTGGACGGAATGTTAGCTTGAAACAGCTGTGCATGCAATAGAAAAGTGGAAAACAATTGTGCCACGAAGAATATAAAACCTACAAGAAAGATGTAAAACCAATGACTAAATGTAACAAAACTGAATAAAATAAATAAATAAATATTACTTTAAATTATGAGTAATAGTTGAAGATTAAAAGTTTAATATACAATTATAAGCTTTTAAATAAATATTTAAAACACATTACTAGAAATTATTAATATGAGTCAATCACATATAAATTGGAATCAAAATTTCTTAGTGTGAGATAAAAATTGGTCATATATTATTTTTCTACATAAACTTCTAATTTCAAAACAAATGTTTCTAGTGGCCATGGTTTTTTTTTGTTGTTGTTGTTTTTTTCCATTTTCAAGCCAATTACACACAAATGCATGAAAAGTGGCTTTGTATGGTCTTTAAGTGCCTCTTTCAATGGCCCAAACATGTAGCAATATCATAGCCATAAATTTGGTCCGTATGCAGTGTGTTCCCAAATTTGACCAGGGCATTTGTTTCAGTTTTTATTGATTTAAAGCTGGCATAAAAGGTTACATTGTGATTGAGTTTTTTTTTTTTTTTTTATCCGAAACCCCCATCTTTCCAACTGATATGCAAATTTTGTCTTGTTTCATAGCCAGCAACAATATGCTGCATTAGTATAAGACTACAAACAGTACAAATGTTTTGATCAGTCACAATAATCCAAATGATCACTGCCTTGGAATCCAGAAAGTACCAAACATAGGTCTTCTTTTCAACAGCTTCTTCCTCTTCCATGTTGTGTCTATTGTAGATTGGATTTTTTTTTAGCCAGGTCACAGAGGTGTGCTTATGGTCTGAGCAAATTTTTGGTGGGTTTTGTCTTCTTCCCTTACAATAAATTTGATAATTATCCTTTGTATAACTGAAGAGTACTTCCTGTTCATTTTCCCTTGTGCTGAATAAAAAATGCATTTAAGTGGTCAAATCAATAATGGGCTAAAAATGTAACATTCCTACTACATCTCTACATGCCTCATCCATCTTTCATACTCATAGCAGCACGTTTTGAACAGAGTTGGGTTTCTTCTGGAAGAAACAAGTTTTTTACAGGATGGTGGAACAATCAAACAAACAAAAACATGGAAAGAAGGAAAGAATGCGGAAGAAACTCATAGAAAACTAAAACAATGCCCAACATGAAGATGCATCAATTTTATAAAACAAAGTTAAATGATATGAAATGGTTTAATTTTATTAATCTCATGAAAAATTATTATTAGAAATATGATTTATTTTTATTAAAGGATGTAAAAAAAAGGGAATTTTCAACAGATTTTAGCTTAAGTGGACTCAGAAACAACTTTTTTTTCTTTCCTAAAGCTTTCCTTCTAAGTAAAAAGTCCTAACTTTAGTGAATAAAAACATTGCCTTAAATTTGAAATGACTAAATTTTATTTTCAATAACATTTATTAAACGTCAAGGTCTAGTATGAGATATATATATTACTTTTTTTTTTTTTTTTTTTTTTTTTTTTTTAATACAAACTAGAATAGCATTAACAATGCCAACCCACAGGATGATTTAAAAAAAATAAAAATGAGGGGGGTAACCACTTGCAGTTAATTCCAGAAGAATATTATACCAAGTGGTTTTATCTCTTATAATTTGAAATTTATCATTTGAATATGAAGTATTAAAAGTAAACAGGCATGCAATCAAAGATAAAGCAACAAAAAAATACCTTTGCTAACATTGAAAACTTGGCTCATGTTTTCAAGAGTAGAAAAAGTTTCAATAAAAATTTTCCATAATTCGATCATCTGTCCATATGGTAACTCTTGAACACATTTTGCAACAGATTCTAGAACCTGAGGCAAAATTTGGCCAGTTTTCAAGAAATGTCCACCAGAGTCTTCCTTAATACATTCAGTTAAAGCGAGAAGAAGCTTAACAAAAAATTTTGGAACTTGGTGAAGCTTTGAATGTGTCTGCAGGACAATACCAAAGAGATTGCAGTACTGCTTCTTAGATTCTTTGCTGTGCTAAATATTTAAAGCAAATACAAAATTAATATAAAATAAAAAAACTCATAGAAAGAGAAAATGTCTCATAAAAACTAAAGGATTGAATATAAAAAGCTGTTTAAAAAAAGTCAGTAAAAAAAGAAAAAAAACATTTGTTAGATATATAATGCTTCTAGGGTATAAAGTCATTTTTTATACTCAAAATGAACTTTAAGAAGAATTAGAAAATAATAGTGAAATAATAATAAGAAAGACCATACATACATAAAATAGTATTACCTTATAAAACTTAAAAATATCTTAAATGTAATGTCTAAATGACAAGTATTAATTATTTTCAGATCCAATGATCAGTAAAAAGCTTTTTAAACAAACTACTTAAATAACAAGAACATGCTCATATAATGTCCAAGATTTACACTAACCTACAAAGAATAAAAAATGTAGCATGAGACAATTTAATCGTAATGCAACAAATTTTCCGAAAAGCTGAATACAAAAAATAGTGATTAACGTAAGCTGGGGAAACTGGACCCACAAATGTAACTGGGCCATAGGTTAATTTATAAAAAAAGTTGATGCTTTTTAAGTTTTAGCTTTTGTCAACATTGCAACCCCATTTCTATTTCTTAAAACAACATGTGTCAACTCAATCGTAACTCTGCCTTTGCTGTTATAGGTTGCCAAAAATTTAGGCTTCTTTTTTAGAAAACAACATCCATTTGGTTGAACTTCCTTGGCTTTTTATTAAAATACGGTAAGTACTTTTTATCAATCTTTTTATTTAAATATTAGACACATAAATACATTATTATTATTATTATTAGGTATCTATATATATTTACTTCAGTTTCAAATATAAGGCCGGTGTTCCAGTTACCCCTTAAATTTTTCAAGAATGGGGTAACTGGGACATGTATTAGGGATAACTGAACCATATGGGATCCAGTTACCCCAATAGTTATCTTTTGAGTTTCTCTTACTACGGGAAATTAATTTCTCCACTGTTTTTTTGCTTGCAATAAAGAAAATCACATAATACCTTATTAAAATTACATAATAAAATTTTTAAAAAGTATGTTGGGGGTATCAAACCAAATTTCTTAAGTGTGATAGTTATATGGCATTTCCATGAAAAAGTGGACATGAGGGTTGAAATTTCAAACTTGGTAAAAATATGACACATATGAAATTACAGAGAACTAAGCTGTAAAACTTATTCTTTTATGGTTTATCTAGGGTCAAAGTTAGAAAAATTTCAAAAACTTTCTAGAATGCAAAATAAAGTATTTTCATTCCACCAGATGCAATATTTAAAACAGCAGCATTTTCACTCTATGTGCATAGATTACTATTTGTGACCTTTGTTTACCTTTTGAAACACTTAATTTTTCAAAATAATTTAAATGACCCGATTTTTAATATAAATATATTTATACTGTCTCTCTGTCACACCCGTCACAAAAAAGATGCTCAAGTTATTATACAAAATTCATTTTTTCTCAAAAATACATGAAACTTTCTGAAAGTCTGAATAAACAGGAAATATTAAAAATTCATTGAATTTTTATTCTGTATGGAATTTTAGTGTGACGGGTGTGGCAAAACCCTTGTGACAGGTGTGACACCATTTTAAATTGTTTAGAAATATATTTAAATGTTTCTTAAATGAAATGTAAGGTTGAATCATTATTGTTTCTAAACATATTAAGACAAATGTGGCATAAAAAAAAAAAAAAAAGATAAATCATAAAATACATATATTTGAATTATTTTAGCAAATTGTAAGTTGGTGGCAATTTACTTTAACTTTTGATAGATTTTCAAGAAAATAAAAAATTATTATTAATATTCTTTGCATAACTGTAACTCAATCCAGTTACTTTGAAGAAACAAAAAATAATGTGGGAGACACTGAAGCAATAATACAAGTGGGCTTTGCCGAGAACTATAGTGCTGCCTCTCAAAATGAGATCCAGAGTGCTCACTGGACTCATCCTCAAATCACCATTTTAACATGCTTTGCATCGTTGAAAGGTAATGTGATTCGGTCTTATGTAATAATATAGTAAACAATGATAATATAGTAATCAATAAAGAATTGCAGCATGTTAAATAAGTATGCTGTATAGGAATTTTTAAATGCCATTACTACTAGTCTGAAAACAGAGTTTCCCCAACTCAAAACGGTGAAAAAAATTTCTGATGGCTGTGCAGCCTTGTTTAAAAACAACATTTCGAACTTGTAATGGAACTTTTTGACCACTTCTCATGGTAAAGGAGCAGTTGACGGAATTGGGGTAATTGATAAAGTCAAAAGTGTCGGTTCTGCTTAAGTACAGAAAAGCAATAGTTAATTCTGCTTTGACTTTTTTTTAATGTGCACAGGAGATTGGTACAATAAAGACATAGTATGTGTCAACAGAGAAAATACTGAAAACTAAACAAATGCTGACAGAAGGATGGGAAGGCATCAAGTCTTATCACCACTTTAAGGTAAATGCTGATAGTAGGTACCAACTTTTTGATTGGAAAAACTACGGAATCAACACTAAGGGAGGTAAGTCACTGCTAATTGTGAATCTCCCCTCACAAAGATTTTGAAAACATCAGATTCAAATATCTGAGACTATGTTGTGGTTTCCCTGGCCAGTAACAAAAAGCACAATAGCTTGTACCTTGTACTACAGTAATGTCTTGAATATCAACTACCATAAGGAAGAAATAAGCTTGAAATACATGCAAGCCAGTGGACCACACTGGATTAGGCCATTGAAAGATGATATCTCAATTGAAAACTTTTTTGCCATTGTAAAAAAAAATAGCTACCCTATCACTTATAACAAGTAGGGGGCACTACAAATTTTAAACTAACTGCATAAAAATGTTAAGTTTTATTAAATTTTGTTTGTATATTAGCTATTGTCAAGTTTTCTGTCAATACTGATCACTGGTTTTTTTGGTAAATAACTTTAAAATTGTATACTTTGCATGATGTCACACCTGTCACAACTTTGTCACACCCCATACAGCAGAAAAAAAATTTCTTATGCATTAAAATAATTTAAATTTATTATGAAAATTATGCATTAAGTATAATCTGAATCTCTTTTATTAGAAAAAAAAAGTTTTAATAATGAAACATTAAAATATTCACAGGAATTTTAACAAATGTGTATGCTAGTGAAAACTCATGTCTGGAGAGAGTCACATCCGTCACAAGATTTTAATTTTTTTTTTAATTGAAAGCTATTGAAGTTTCGTGTTTTCACAATTATTCAAGCAAATGCATGGAAAAACATATTTTAAATACTTTTCAGGGATTTATTAGCTAATTTATTGCCCAAAACACAGATATAACCTCCTAAAATTGTGTCTGGATGTCACACCTGTCACAATGGAAAGGCCCTATAGCTTGAAATTTTATGATACAAATGAAGAGGCGTACATAATACAAAGTGAGATTATTAGAAAATTAGCGAAACAAATAAAAAAAAGTTCTGTCCAATATAAAAATATGGTTACATTCTCCACAGGTTTATTGGACCTATCGAACTTCCATTGTGGTACATAAAAAAGAGAATGAGATACTTAAGTACTTACATAGCCGTTTATTCATAGATTTATCTTGCTATTTTTTCCCTTAAAATATCCATGTAACTTTTATACTTATTACCTATACTAAAGTACATAAGTACTTATTTAATTTTTATGTTTTTTCTATAAATAAATCTAATATTTTCACTTTTAGTGCTTTTTTTAGACACATTGAAAATAAAGGTTTCTCTTACAATGCCCTTTAGTTGATATATAATGCACATGTATGTTGATATATAATGCACATATAAATACATGATCTGCCTGGTTTAAATTTGTTTACTTGCTTACGCTTTTTCAAACAGGACCTGATACTCAATATTAAAAAAACAAATGCGTGTGGAACATAGATCCTCCTGGTCTACTTGCCCCATTTTTATGGGGCAACTGGGCCCACGAGGAGAGAAAGATGAATTATACACACACACACATATATATATATATATATATATTTAGATATTAAAATGTAATTTTGAACAATTCTGTCTGATAGAAGAAACCCAACAGAACATATTTACAAAAGTTCAGACTTTAATTCAAATGAATATTAGCCTTTAGAAGCTGAATTGCCAGATCTGCAGAGTCCCATTGTAAAATCACGGCCCAGTTGCCCCAATTAATCTTATTAGGTATTAAAAACAAAACTGTATTAGTTATATATATTTATATCCTCCTGAGACCTGAGCAAAATAAAATACATTATAAAACATCCATTTTAATGGATGTCAGTTCTCAGGAGGATATATATTCAAAATTATATGTGTATATATATAAATATATCAAGGAATAATAATGCATGTGTATGTATATATGTACGAAAAAGGACAAAAATCAAACCCATAAAAAACAAGAATATGCAAAGGAATGTCTAGGGTCTAGAATATATTAAAGAAAGAAGGATTAGGTAAAAACTTTTCAAATACTATTTCATTTATAAGATTTAATGGCTGAACCACGGAACATAGAAGAAAATATTTATTTGTTTCTTTCTTCAAACCCAGACACTGGGACATATTAAACATTCTTTTCATGTTTCTTATTGCACTGTTAAAATGAGAGGGACATGTGAAATTAATAGTTCAAACATTGCAGTGACAATTTTTATGAGCAAAATTAGCCGGGCTTTTCTGGAAAAAAAGAAAGTGATCAGTTGCATTAGTGTATGTCATTCATGTCCTTTGGAGTTATTGGTCTTTCAGAAGCTTTGACTTAAGTACTGTGATTTTGCCTAAAGAAAATGACTCTTACAAAGGTAAGACTGGACATTTTATTACATTAATTTTAGCAGTGAAATAATTAGAATAATTAATAGTAGCAATTAGTTTAATCATGTGTGTGTTTTTAAGATTTTTATTATCTTCACAGATTTAATATGAGGACTTTTACAATTCCCTTGCTTCTCGTATTAACCAAATTTATCCATTCTGTATGATACATTTATATAATAATCGTAAATAATTATATAACAGTAGATTAATTTTAATGTAATTATAATTATTAATCAATTAAATCTAGTGTAATTACATATCCAGCATTTACTGGAGTCCCATTACCAGCCATTTATTCTGTTGAGCTGATTCATATATCAGACCAGATGCTACGATAAATAAAGTTAGCTGGGTAAATTAGGTCCTCCAGATTCATTTAGGATAGTTCAGTTGGCAGAGCATTGTCAACTTCAGCCAAGAGATCCCCGGTTTAAATCTGTTGCAGACATTTTTCACCCAGTTGGAAAATTATAACTCATATAGTTGTATAACAGTTTTAAATAACTAAAGAGCATATTAGAACTTTAAAATGTTCAAATAAATGTTATTTACTAACAACTGCTTTAGAATGACAAGGTTTTAAATATTTTATAACAAGTAACTTTTAAGAAAACAATAAAATTGAATTCAAAAGATTGCTTTTTGCCCAACTGCACTAATATTTACATATTGCATGCCAAATGACATATTTTTAATGAGAATGGTTAGGCAGAAGGAGAGTGTTTTTGTAACAGTCCTTTACTGTTAGCCACATTCACTTCAAATCCCGCTGTTGCCAATATTCTTCATATGTTATGTACAGTAGATGATGCTATGCTAAAACTTTTTATGAGTCCCTGTAAAAAAGCAATACACAATACAAAAAATAATTAAAAGCGTGAAGTAATACTGTGTATCTAAACAAAATATTCGAATTTTATAGCAATTAGCTAATTCTCATAAAAATCAGAGAGGAAAAAATAAAAAAAGAGTCAGACAGATATAACATTTTTGGATCCTGTTGAAATTAGTATGTGACCATGACTAAAATGAGCCCTTTCCAAAAATAAATAAATAAATTCTGAAAATTGGAGCATCCATTGGCTCTAACTGTAGACAAGACTAAAAGTGCTCACAAGATAATGTCATCTCATTTTAGCTAATTTTACAGTTAGAACCTTGCCATGCGAAGGCAACGATATGAGGAATCAACTATTTAATAAAGAATTATATAATAGAACTTACCACAGAAATATTTAGAAGAGCAACTTTAATTAATTGAAGAATATCGCTTTCAATAATGGTAGGTGAAATGATTAGAAGAGAACTAAAACATTTTAGCAATGCAGCTTTACTTTTGCTGACTTTTACATCCAACAAAGCAGCTGATATACCTTTTAACCAAAGAGATGGCTTTAGATATCCCTCAGGTACAGATACAGATGTAAAATACTGAGGAACAGTAGAACATGCTTCCAAAAGATGACTTAGTGCTGATATTGATAAGTCTAAATTTGGTATGTTTGCCTAAAGGAGGAAAAATTAGATAAATAAGATATTTTAAATTGAATATATTTTACTGGAATAATAAGACTGCACATAATATAAACTTTGATTTTTAATAAAATATGATAGCCTATCATGAAACAGAATTAAGCCAACCAGTCTAATCTCTTTTCACCCCCATCTCCAAACACACATATACATATGCTCTATAGGTGCCAAGTTGCATAGCACACATTTAAAAATCTTATTAACATAAAAAAAATAACATTTTTGCGGGACCTAGATTATTCCTTATTTTTAATATTAATTAAAAAAATTGATCAAAAGTAATTTGGTTTAAAATTAAAAGATACTTGTCTCATTTGATTTTCATCAGCCTTTATATTAAATCGATTAAGTAATTAGGTAAAAAATAGTCTAAAATAAAAAATAAAAGTGCATTTGATTTTTAAAGGCAGTTTGTTTTGATGAAAGCAGCATATACAAGAAAATCAATAAAACTAATTTTAAAACAATACAGAAACTTTTATGCATTCAAAAATTCATAAGATATTTCTGACTCCAAGTTTTGTAACCTGTCTTTGTTACTGTTTTTTTATACAAATTTGTGAAGATATCTTCCTCAGATCTCCAATTGTGCTTTCAGGGTTCAACTGTCCTTTCTTTCATTTTTTTTATAATTACAATATTCTTGAAAAGGTTGTTTAAATTAAAATGAATGAAACTTTTAGACTTTCATTTTTTACATAATATAATATGTAACTGGGAGGGAGGGTCATCATGATTTTAAAGATGCTCAGGTGGAGCATGGACACAAAAGGTTGGAAACCACTGCTCTATTGTCTACAATTCTAAATTGAGAAGTGTCACATGCCACCATTAGAAAGATATTTTTTCAGATAAAAAAATATCTTTATAAATCATCTTTATAAAAGTCGTAAGTCTCCAAAGCTTGTCTGCAAACATAAATTTTTCCTGCTGAATAATGTGAAACCATCTGATATAGTCATAAAATCGTATATATATGTAACATGAAAATTGAAGGCATGACCATTGAAATAATTTGAAATCCAATAGTGTTTTTCATTTTTTTATAAATACTTTACATATCTTGAGTACTTTACAAATGATTGCTGTTACATCTAGAAAATCATCTAAAATGACAACTTTGACAAAAATTGCTGAATGATTTTATATATTTAAAGGAAAATCTTTCCAAAAAAACTAATAATGGGGGTCCCATTGCCTTCGGCAGCAGAAAAGTGTTTTGTTCTCACTTTTTTCCCTCACATTGGGCCATTTAATATTACACAAAAAATAGTTCCTATGGGCCAAACTCTTTGAAATTTTTATGAGTTATAAATTTAATATTTCTGAAGTGTATAATTTTCGTGCCAAAATATTGATATTAGAGTCGTAAAACACAGTATTTTCTTCTTCCCCCACTTTTTTTCCAAACAGATTTATTTTACCCCTAAATGTCATGATTTCTAAAACAAAAACTAAAAAGTTAGTTTCAAGTATTAAAAGTTTACCGTAATAGTGCAAAAATAAGTTTTTGTTATAAGTGTAAATAAGAATGTGTAATATTAAATTGATGGGGAAATTTTTCATTTTTAAACTGATTATTTTCCCCCTAAGTCTCTCAATTTGCGAACCAAATTTATACTTGACCATTAGCTAAAAGGTTAGTATATGGTATTAAAATTTCAGAGTGGTTGTATAAAATTAAGTGTAGGGGAGAGCGGTAATGAATGGGCCAATTTTTGGTTTGTAATTTTTAATAATAATTTTTTTTGGCTCAGAATCGGCTCTTCAGCTACTTTACTTATTTGGTTATATAAAAAAGTCATAAAAATTGGATTAGAAAACGTCTATAATGAATAATAGAAAATAAAAATATAGAAATTTGACCCATTCATCCCCACCCATGGGGTTGAATGGGCCATTGAAGGTAATGAATGGGCCACTAAATTAATTCAATGAAAAAATGTGGAATTAATCTTTTATTCACCAAATATGACAAAATGAATGGTACTTGACATGATATGATCAAAGCATACTGAAATAGTAAGCCATACACAATGCTTATCAAAATTTATGAACATCAAAAGTGATATTATTAAATCACATAATTGTAGCAGAAAAATGACAAAATAATGAGATTATAAGAAAGAAAGAATATAAAATGTACATAAAAATAATAGATAATACACATTATGATTTAACAAAATTTATATTTTTCAAAATTAATGTTAAACGACATGGTTGTAACAGAGTTGGAACTGCCTATTAAATGACTATTTAGTGTAAATTTCTGGTATTATTTATTCTACCCATCAAGGATTAATTTCTAAGAAAAAAAAGTATCGGAGCCCTAAAATTCTGCAGTACTAAAACCGTAGTGTTGATCGTAAATGTCACATTCACTTGACTTTAAGGAAGTTACACGTGTTTACGCCATCAAGTGATTTTTATTTCGATGTTTTATTTGTATTTTTATTAATATTATACTAATTTATTTGTTCTTTCGTTTCTTTTCTCTTTTAATATTCACGTGTACATACAATTTTCAAGACATAATTTTCAATATTTTTCTGCTGTTAACACGCACTTATTTAATAGCAATTTTAAAGTTTTTTTTTCTGTTTTTTATAGTCACACGTAAATAATTTTTTAATCTTTAGGAAATATTATTCTTTGCACTGTTTTTAGAATTGAAAACAATCTCTATAATAATAGCCTAAGTCATGTGACTATCATCAACAGATCCGAGCGGATCCCTTCGCTTCTTATATTCTAGGCGGCCAGTTTAGTACTTTAATGTTAGCCAGCCACAGGTGTGATAAGTTGCCAAATATTATTCCATCGCCATTATTTTACTTATATTATAATAGTCCAAGTCATGTAACTGCCATAAATAATTATGGGCTGATCACTTTGCTTTTCATTAGAAAGGTTTCCATTTGGATTAAAGAATCAAAATTATTTTTTCGAATAAAACTACAGTCAAACTTGGATAATTCGAAGTGCAAGGGACCACTGCAAAACTTCGATTATCCAAAAAAATTATTTTTATGTCGTAAAATAATCAATTGCAACAGAAATTGCGAAAAAAAATATGTTTATTAATTTTAAATAAAAAAACTATAGTTTTTTTTAAATATTAAGATATTTCAGATTGCTTTACTTGATTTTTTTTAACAAAATCTTCAAGGATATCTACTGCTCAAAACACAGCTTCACTCACGTTAGATTGTCCTTCTACATAACAACGCTATTCGGCTAGATGAAAGGCTGCCTCACTTGAAGTTGGAATCGTTCTCTGTTCTTCTACCTCATCTTCAATATCTTCATCGTCTTCTGTTGCAATGTTCTTATTGTTTAGAACTTCTGATAGAATATCTGCATCAGACAGCTCTCCAAAAATGTCTATGTTTTTATCAATGTCGACGTAATCATCAAATGATATGCTGTCTTTCCATGCAACTGGGGGAGGTAAATTTTCTTCATCTAAAAGCTCGCTAGGGACTGTGTTCCTGCTGAATCCTGCTTTCCGGAAACAGTTTGCTATTGTTTTTTGGCTCACTTTGGACCATGCATTTAAACACATTCTTGATGCATTGAGGAAGGTAATGGGAAGCTTTTGGGAAGATTCAGTAAAAAGGTGTTGAACGACTAGGCATCTGTAGAAGTGCTTCAGATTTTTAATGATGCTTTGATCCATTGGTTGCACCACTGAGGCCATGTTTGGCAGAAAAAATTCAACTGTGACATTTTCCATAGCGGGTATCGATTTATGGGCCATGCAGTTATCAATAAACATGATAATTTTTCTGTTTTTTCTTTGGTACGTGTGATTGAGATCTAGCAGCCATTCTTTAAAAAGATTCCCCATCATCCAGGCTTTCGTGTTAGAACGGTATTCTATAGGCTTTGTTTTGACATTGTTAAAACACCTTGGATTTCTTGATTTTCCAATCATCAGTAAAGGTAACTTCTCAGTGCCGTCTATGTTTGTTCCCAGAAGTAGGGTTAGTCGGTCTTTACTGCGTTTTCCTCCACTACATGTTTCACCTTTAAAATCCAAAGTCTTTGCAGGGACATTTGAAAAAAAGTCCAGTTTTGTCGACTTTAAAAATGTCTCTGTCCTGTGTATGCTCAATGATGTGAACAACTTTTTCTTTCCACTCATTTGCTGCATCTTGGTCCACATTTGAACTTTCACCACACACAGACTTAAAGGAAATTTCATTTCTTTCCTTAAATTCGTCTAACCATCCGGAGCTTGCTGTCAAGTTGTTGTTTCCTAAGCTGACAGCAAATTCTTCCACTTTTCCACGAACAAGAGATCCACTGAGCGGGATGTTTTTTTCCTGCGCTTGCTTAAACCACTTCAAGACACACTCGTCCACATCAGGATTATCGGTTTCTAAAGCTCGTTTGCAATTTCGATTAGATTTCAAAAAATTCTTTATTTTTCAAAAAGGTCGAAAGAGTGTTAGGTGCTATTCCATACTCTTTTGCGATGATGCATTTCTTTTTTACACCCTTTTCTACCTCACGAATCACAGCAATTTTTTCATCGAAAGATAAGGTTTTATACGGGACACGGGGCTTACTCAACGACATACTTGCACTGAACTCTCACCACAAAAACTAAAAGCTTAATGAAGAAAACTCAAGCGACTTTAGTCCTGGTTTCGAAGGAATTGCAACGCGTGTCATCTATGATTTATTGCATTAACGAGAGTAGCATGCGCCACTTACAAGGGAAAGAGCGTTAGTCGTTCGTTCCTCCTCCCTTTATCCCTGCTCTGTTTCCTAGAACATATAAGTATATTCACCCACCCCCTTTTCTTCCCTAAAGAATTTTCAACAATAGCTGAAAATAACGCGGCCACTTTTCAAATAACTGCATTGAACCTAGATTTTGTCATTTTTGAAAGGATAAAAACTTCGAATTAAAGAAGTTGGACTTCAAGACTTCAAAATTTCCACAATAACTGAAAATAACCCGGCAACTTTTCAAATAAACTGTATTGAAACTAGATTTTGTCATTTTTGAAAGGGTAAAAACTTCGAATTAAAGAAGTTGGACTTCGAAATAACCAAGATTTTTTAGCATTAACTGAATACAAGTTTCAAGGGACTGACAAAAAACTTTGAATTATCCACTAATTCGAATTAAAGACGTTCGAATTATCCAAGTTCGACTGTACATAAAAGTTGCCATGATCGCAAAGAATTCCTGGTACTTTTATGTTAGCCGGGTGCAAATCTCGCTAATAGCTTTTTTTTAATTTGCCAGTTAGAATTTTTTTATTTTTCGATTGGTAAATTAAAACGGTGCTACTTGGTTATCCCACCGACCAAAAACCTATCGCCAAACTATAAGATTAAATGCCAATAATGGTTGATCGTAAATGTCACATTAACTTGACTTTAAGGAAGTTACATGCGTTTACGTCATCAAGTGATTTTTATTTCGACGTTTTATTTGTATTTTTATTAATTTTATACTAATTTATTTGTTCTTTCGTTATTTAAAATAAAAAATTATGTCAATTTGTATAATTTGGCGAGTGGTTTGGCGATTTATATAATTTGGCGAAATTGGTTGATGGGAGAAGTAGTACCGTTAAAACATTGCTTTGAAGTTGAAATTAAATGTCATGATTTGTTGCATTGTCATATACTCACCGGGTTTGGCGTAATTTTTTTTTTTTTACGACAATTTGGCAAAAACCTCATTTTCGAATACCAGTTACATATGTATTTTTAAATTATTTTCTATTATTTATAAAATGAAATAACAATGAATAAAAAAAAGTTTAATTAATAACTATGGAACAAAACAATTTAGAGCTTTTTTGTAAACTAAAAGAAAATAAATTCAAATAAACATTTATTAATACATATAAGCAACAATAGCCGGGTTACCATGTCAGGAAAAATAACGCCATTTTGGTGCCAATTAGGTACCCTGTTGTGTATATGACATCTGTGCCTAATCTTTTTCTTTTCGTTTCATTTGAAAAAAAGAGAGAAGTGAAAGCCATTCATTTTAAATGTTTCAGTTTTAAATGAAAGTTTTGTATTAAATAAAATGATAATGAAACACAAATTGAATTATGAAAAAAAGTAATATGACACATTTCTTAGTATACATTTAAGGGAGGCCAAACTGGTCGCCAAATTAGTTTAAAATAATAACCTTTTCTAAAATATGAAAAAAAAAATATCTGTTGCCATCATTAGAGAAAATTATTTAAAATTAGAAAAAAAATTAATATTTTGAAAACTAATTCGAATTTAAAAAATCTAATACCAGTTTTGAGATCTGCAGATCAATATGGATTTTTGGTGTTCATTTCATCGCAAAGTATTCCATATTTTAGGAGAATTCGCAGTGAAACATAATCAGTTGTTTAATCAGTCGTTTCATAAATTCGTTTCATTTCAGCCGTTTCATAAATTCGTTTCATTAGGATTTTATATATATAGGGTAGACATAAATTCGTTTCATTAGGATTTTATATGTATAGGGTAGACATAAATTCGTTTCATTAGGATTTTATATGTATAGGGTAGATAGATAAATAAAATTTTTAATTGTAAGACAGACTGAGCTCGAGCCCGTGTAAGCCCAAAGACTGATATAAAAATCGAGGCCGTTTCACCTCCATCCCCTATATGTGGGACACATATAAGTGTTTTGACAGAAAATAAAGAAAAAACTTGGAGATGGGAGGGAAATGGAAGGGTAATTTAGGCTTTGTTTTTTCAGAAGCGCTATTGCATTGGGCTCCGAAGTCCTGTATTTATGAGCTCCGGTGAATTCTGATCAATATTTAAGTATTTACTAAAAACAGAGAAGTACTGCAGCTTAGCTCCGGTGGGCTCCGGCTCAAATTAAGCCCTGCTACCCATCAGATTCAGAATATAAACAATTATTCTAGTTTTATATCAAATGGAAAAATATTGGTAGGTGTGGTCAATAACTGGACAGTTCACCTTAATCATTTATACAATTTAACTTATGTTTCTAATAAATAACTAATATTTCTTAGGGTGAAAATGTGCAAATTATTTTTTAGATATCACTATAAACCTATTCTAACTAGACAGTAATTTAATCTAAATCCATTACAGCTAGTTATGTTTCATATTAAAGAGAGAATTAGAAAAAAAGAAAAAAAAACCATATTTTCATGATCAGGGCAAAGGTGGCCCATTCATGACCATGATATAGTGGCCCATTCAGCTCCACCGCCCAGTGGCAGAAATTTTGTAGCTGTCTGCGACAAGCTTTTAAAATTTCATAATCTGTCTGTATATTTTGCATGTAATTTTAATGAATAAATAATAAATTAAACTAGGATTTTTTGTATCATTCTATTTAAAACATGGTAAGCATGATGCATTCTCATTAATTTGGCTTATAAATTTTTGATCATCTAACTTCTTGTAGGATTTCTAAAATGTGAAGGCTAAGCAGAACCACACATAGGCAATAAAGATGCTTTTAAAAACCTTCGGAAGATTCAAAGCTGATTTGATTTTTCTTGGAGTTGGGAATGTTCCTCTTTTTGAAATATGTTTTCCAATTTTGTAGCCCAGGGTAATTTCCAATTAATATTTTGACAATTTTGTTCTTGAAAAGGTACGCTCAATTTTTTTTTCACCATTTCATAATCACATACAACCTTGAGACATGCTACAGGCTCAGCGCAAAAAAAAACCTGAACTTTCACGGCCTCAAGTGCGGAAAGCACTGAGTTTTTTCTAAAACCCTTGAATGAAATTAGTTTTTTTTTTTTTTTTTTTTGCAATCCTTTGACCAATTTTTTTTTTTTTTTTTTTGCAGGCTTTTGATGAAATTTGCATTTTTTTTGCAATCCCTTGACAAAATTCGCGTTTTTTTGCGGCATTTTGAGAAAATTATTTTTTGTAATTCTTTGGTGAAATTCACATTTTTTCCATGGCTTTTTGACAAAGATTTTACGTTTTCCCCGCAATTTTTGGACAAAATTTGCGGGGGCAGGGGGTTTTTAATATTTTGAAAATATTCGTGTTAGTTCTGCAATCATTTGACGAAATTCGTACTTTTCCGTGATCCTTTGATGAAATTTGTGTTTTTTAATGATCCTTTGACATAATTCGCATTTCCCCGTGATCTTTTGATGAAATTTGCATTACGTTCGCGATCCTTTGACTAAATTCGCGTTTGTTTCACGATCCTTTGACGAAATTTGCATTTGTTTCACGATTCTTTGCCGCATTTCGAGCTTTTTACGCGATCCTTTGTTGCAATTCGCGCTTTTTACGCAATTCTCGCTTTTTACGTGATCTTTTGCCGAAATTCCCACTTTTACCGCGATCTTTTGCCGAATTTTGTGTTTTTTACGCGATCTTTCACCAAAATTCGTGCTTTTTACGCGATCTTTCGCCAAACTTCGCACTTTTTACGTGATCTTTTTCCAAAATTCATGCCTTTTTATGCGATCTTTTGCCGAAATTTGCGCTTTTAATGCGATCTTTTTCCAAAATTCACGCTTTTAACGCGATCTTTTTCCAAAATTCACGCTTTTAACGCGATCTTTTTCCAAAATTCACGCTTTTAACGCGATCTTTTGCCAAACTTAGTGCTTTTTACGAGATCTTTTGCCGAAATTCGCGTTTTTTTTCGCGGGAAAAAAAGTTCGAAAGTTGCGGACAATTTTTTTAATTGATTTCATTAGTGGAGACAATAATTGTCCGCAAAAGATTTGTTTAGTCCGCGACTATGTCGCCGTGTCACGGTGTTTCTGCCACTGGGGCTCCACCTATAACTCTGGAATATATTCAGGTTTTTTTAGTACATTAAATTCAAATAACATCTAAATACATCCTAAAGTTAGTTTACAGATATGCCAAGACTTGCTAATACCCATATCTGCAATGAAATAATAGATACTTTTAAGCTTATTTATTTTACTGAAAAGAGAAAAAATTTACTTTTCAATCAGATTCTTGACCATCCTACTCTAGTGGGAAAATGGCTTCTCCCAAAGAATGGAAAATTTGATGAGTTTGGTAGAACAAATAGCTTTATCTATTGGTGGCATCTAAAATAATTTTATGCAAATACTTTTTCATATTTTGTTAATGGCCCATTCATTACCACTCTCCCCTATTTTTCTTTTTAAATAAATGTGTGTAATGTTAATCCTATAGGATAGGCAAATGCACAAGAAAAAAGAAATTTGCCAAAAGGGACTTTCAGAAATAAATTATTTGCAAAAGGTTAATTCTTTTTTTTTTTTTTTTTCTTATATATAGAAAAATAGATTACAGTTTTGGAAAGAGAAATGAACAAACATGTGGTTTGGTATTTTTCTTTTTTGCATATTTTGATTTCCTCAGCTGATGTGTAATTTTTAAGTACTACGCTTCGACAAAATGGCAATGGAAAACAATCTTCAATTCTTCTCTGCTACAGAGTCAGGTAAAGCGATCATCTGCATCCTGCTATGCTGTTGTCGATGCTGCGTTTTTTAATTAATATCTCGGCTAATTATGAAAAATAAAATAAAAAATTTGGTACTCAGGTGCATTCGGACTATACTCATCAAAATTTTCATATCTCTATGCATGGTTATTCACTGATGCTTTTTCACCCACATCTCTCACAAATTCAAAATATGAGTTTTAAAAGATATTATATAAAATTTAAGTGATGCCTTGATGTGGCTTTAAAAGGTTTGTTTTAAAATTCAATTTAAATTATTTTTGATTGGTCAAAACATATTTACACATCTAAGCAATACTTTTAATTTTCCAATTCACTGTTAAATATATCACAATCATTGAATCTATACTATGCATTGAAATGTATTCAACTAAGTATGTATAACTAACTGTATCAACTAAGTAAATAATGTATCCAAACTAAGTGAAGCATATGCAACGGGGTTGCAAAAAACCTGGGTTTTTTAGGGTTTTATTGGGCTTTTGGGGGATTTTATTGGGGTTTTTGTTTTTTTAAGAAGTGAGGGCAGGGAGAGTCCCTTATTTTTTTTAAGTATATGTATTAAATTAAGAAACCTTATTATATTTTTATTAATTAACTTACAAATAATTTGAATTGAAATAACACAAATAAATCAGTGTAAGAGTCTGTAAAAAAAGCTTTTACTTCTGACATCATATAATATTATATAATAACCAGATATCACATATTTAAAAATTACTTTAATAGATTACTTTTTATCTGTATTCCCCACTAAGTACACATTTTTGAAACAATTCTTTAATCTTTTGTTATTTATTAATCAAATGATGCTTAATAATATTTTCAAGATATCTATGGTTCACTGTATAGAACAGTTTATTCTTTGAGCATAATATATAGCTGTTACTAAAAATATTTAAATTACAAATGATTTCAATCATTTACATAACTGATTGCAATTATTTAATTTGAATATTTTTATCTACATAATTGATTGTAATTGTTTAATTTGAATATTTTGAAATGAAGTTATAATATTTACATAATATCCAGCAATGCTTATTTTTATCAGCAAACATGCATTTATAGGCATCCATATGTAATAGGAAACTATATTTAAAAAACGTCATTTAAACCAAAAAAAAAAGGTTTATTTGAGTATTTTGGGAGAAAAAAAAAACTTTATTTTTTATTTTTTTGCCAACCCTGGCCAAAAATGAATAAGTCAAATTTGTATCTAGTCGGAAACTTATATTATGAACTTATATTGTTAAATTTTGATATAAAAGACCTTGTCCATTTTTTATCTATGCGAAAGTGTTATGATTACCTATGTATATTGATTTTAGATTTTTTTTTCATGATATTAACAGGTTTTTCAAAGACTTAAGCACATTATTTCATTTTTAATTGGTCACATTTGGCAGTACACTTACAATATGTTTTAATAGGATAGTGTAACTCTTTAAACAAAAAGGTTAAAAAACTAATACATAAAAGTTACTGAATAGTAAATAATATCATGGATTGTAAAAAACCCCAATAAAACCCGCTTTAACGTTGGTTTTATCCAGAAAAACCCACCCGAGTTTTTTTGGGGGTAGGTGGGTTTTTTTGCAACCCTGGTATGCAAATGGACAGTTTGATGCAAAGAAACTATTTATATAAATTTTACTTACAATTTTGAATAGCATGACACAAAAGATAAATCAATTTATTGAAATAAATACATTTCAATGCATAGTATAGATTCAATGAAAGTGATATATTTAACAGTGAATTGAAAAATTAAAAGCATGGTTTTAAATGTGTAAATATATTTTAACCAAATCAAAAACAATTTAAATTGTATTTTAAAATAAACCTTTTAAAGCCACATCAAGGCATCACTTAAATTTTAGATTATATCTTTTAAAACTCATATTTTGAATTTATGAGAGATGTCAGATATGTATGAAAAAGCATCAGCGAATAAAGTTTTATATATCTTTTCATGTTGAACATAACTTTTGCACATGCAATTATAAATAGAACAAAAATAAAATGATGAAATAAATAATACAAATACATATTTTTTAATTAATAGCATAGCATCACACAAGATTTGGCATAATTATTTTTAAAATCCATATTTAAAATTCCTAGAGTCATAAGATAAAGTGCTGCGTCACAAACTTTTAACCCATTAAGGGTTTTTTGTATTGTAATTTATTTTGGAATAATAACAATTTTGAGAATAGTTTTTTTTTTTTTTTTTTTTTTTTTTTTTTTTTTACAAAGATATTTTTACAAAATTAGTTTACGATTGTACATTTTAATGAAATAAGTTATTTATATGATGTCTCATAGTTTCTCTATTATAGTCAAGAGTACAAAATTTTTGGGTGACTAAATTTTCGACACTGGTGCCTAGATATTTCGTCGGAAAATAAAAATAATTTTTGCATTTACAACCTTAAATATTTATGGATTTTTTTTTTTTTTTTTTTTAATCATCACATTAATAATCAGTAAAAAATTCTTTAAACACCATAAAAAAATACCGAATGGATTCTTCTTCTTCTTCAGGCAAAAAAGTGCATGCTACTGATACTACAGCAGAAGAAAGACTTTGGGCCTTGCTTCTGCTGTAGTAACACTAGCATGTACTTTTTTGCAGGTTCATCCATTTGAAATGCACTGTTATTTTTTCTTTTATGGTGTTTTAGGAAATTTTTAGTGATTGTTATTTGTGCATTTCATATACAAGTGTTTAAAAATTTTTATATCAAAATTTATATACTTTTATTACTATTTTGTGTTCAGTATAAACAATAATTTTAATTAAAAAGAGTAATTGACATTTTGTATTTACTATTGTTAACTTATACCATCATTTTATTTTAGAAATTTATTACCGCTAGTAACTGGCTTATAGATTTTTAAACTGGCTCATAGACTTAAAAAAAAAAAAAAAAAAAAATTGCACCCCTGGTTATAATGATTGTAATTTTAAGTATTTATAGAGCACATGCAATATTTTCAGGTTAGTGTTTTAATACAGGATATATAAACAAATAAAGCCTATATATGAAATATGGAGAATAAAGAAAAAAAAATGAAATCAATACTTACCTTAAACAAAAAATTGCAGCAAGAAGTTGTAGCAATAATAATGGGTATGTCTAATCCAGCAATTGCAAAAAATAGTGATACAACTTTTAATGAATGTAAATTTGATCTGAAATAAAAGATAGATTTTTGTTAGATCAAAAGCATACACTGCAAAAAAGCTTAAAAAGCCAATTTTTTCAGTTAAGTATGAGAATTGGGAGTAAATTATTTTAAGCCTATTTAAAGTTATAATATTTGCAACACAGTAAGTCTGGTTAAACAAGACATATCGGTTCTAGTAGATTTGCCCTGGCTACTCAATAATATCAGTATTTTTGAATAGCATTCTATGCCTTATTTGATCACAGAAATTTGATGATAAGGCAAAGATCACTATTCAAAAATGCTGATATTGTAGTCAAAAGTAAGAACTACTATGCAACCTGAAATATAAACTTCATAAGATTGATACAAAATTATAACACGATTTTTTAGCAGTCTTTTTTAATGTTGTTAAAATGTCTCTAATTGCATAGTGAAAAGTGTTAGTTTAGTGAAGTGTACTGACCTTAGTGAAAGATTTGTGTAATTATAAATTTAGCATACACAATTAAATTTTTAAAAGACTAATTAAATTTAGATAAGGTTAAACATAGAAAATTTAGCATTAAGCTTTTTCAAGGCTTCATAAAAGGAGCCATTTTTTCCAATTTTCAGAATAAAATAAAGAGAGTGAGAAATGCAGTATAGGTATAGCAGTAACCATAACATTTTGTTTCTGTTCTTCCATACCTAATTTCATTCATTTTGATTTTGAAGTCTTGTAATAATAGCACGTTAAAATATCTTTGTCTGTTTATGCTTTTCTTTAGTTTGGTTTTCCACATCATGTAAACACAAGGGATTTAGTTTGCATTTTATCATATTTTAATGGCTGTGGGAGGGATTTTGACTCCTAAATTTCTCTGCTCCTTGCGTATGTGTTTCATTTAATTCAATTAGGCAGCTCTTGGGAAAAAATATACAGTGAAACCCCGATCTATCGTTCTCGCATCCATCGTTTTCCCGCATTGATCGTTTTATTTCTATGGTTCCTGCACAAGTTATATTTAAATAATGTTAACAGGCATGGTACAGGATCAGCAAAAGAAGAGCTGAACTTTCACGGCCTCATGGAATTTTGATGAAATTCACATTTTTCCGCAGCGTTCAGATGAAATTTGCGCTTTTTCTGCGATACATTGACGAAATTAGCATTTTTCCCCGACCACTTGACGAAAATCGCGTTTTTCTGCAATCTTTCGAAGAAATTCGTGTTTTTTCTGCAATATTTTGAAGAAATTCACGCATTTACCATGATCTTTCATCAAAAATAGAATGTTTTCCACGATCTTTTGCCAAAAATCGCGCATTTTCTGCGATCTTTTGCCAAAGATTGTGCATTTTCCATGATCTTTCGCAAAAATTCACGCATTTTCCACGATTTGCAATTCTTTGACGAAATTCACATTCTTTTTTCACGATCCTTTGACGAATTTCGCGTTTTTTCCACGACCTTTCAAAGAAATCTGCTATTACATGATCTTTCGCCAAAATTCGCATATTTTGCACGATCTTTCGCCGAAATTCGCATATTTTACAAGATCCTTTGGCAAAATACGCTTTTTCCCGCGATCCTTTGACGAAAATCGCGTTTCTCTAGCGATCCTTTGGCGGAAGTCACATTTTTTCCCACGATCCTTTGAAGAAATTTGCGCTTTTCCTGCGATTTTTTGAAGAAATTTGTATTTTCCTGCGATCGGTTGAAGAAATTTGCTCAATTTGGCGTGGTTCATACTTGCGTTTTTGTTGTATTACATCCATTCCCGCTAATCCCCCCCCCCTCTATTAAAAATGTCAACAAATTTTAATTTCGAGGGATGATAACGTATGATATACTATGGGGGGGAGGGGGTTCAAAATTGCCAAAAAAGTGATAACGTTATATATGCACAGCCCCTTTGTGCTGTTTTAGGGAGAAAACAGGGATTAGCGCTCATATTGTGACTTGTACGAACGTGTAAATAACTGAATGTGGAACAGGTGTTCCTGATTGGAGAATGGGTTATTTGTTGTAAAGGGAAGAATGGATGCATCTACTTTGGCCAGCTGTCACATTCTTTCACATTCCTGGCCAATCTGTAGTGTGGAGTGCACATATTTAATTTCAAAAGTGTGAGCTTTCAATTTAATGCGTTCTGCTCTAAATTTTATCTTATGTGTTCTGTGAATTTTAAGAATGGCAAAACAAATCTGAACCTTAGAAGGACCCACCAGTGGCCGAGAGGTTCTGTTCTCGAAGCTGGTAGACGGGAGTGACTATGTTCGAACCCAATCGCATCCTTCGGCCTAACCGTTCGGAGTTTTCGTGGTTTTCTTCGAACCTTGTGAGACCTTGCATAAATACGGTTTAGTTCCCCTAGAAAGAACCCCACGGAGGTCCCTCCCCCTCGGGCCAATAGCCCTCGAGTAGATAACTGGCCGTCAAAAATCAACCCAATCCAACGCGAACCTTAGAAGAAAGGATTCACACCATAGATAAGGTGGAAAAGTATCCTTTTGAGAAAAAAAAAATTAACATAGCTAAACATTTAGGTATACCGCTTTCAATCCTGAATTCGAAAAAGAAAGAAATTATAGAGCAGGATGATAAGTATAGAACTTCTGCAAAAAAGAGAAAAACTTGCAAAATGTCTACTTACAGTGAGTTGGAAAAACTTCTCTTCGCTTGGTACGAGCAGTCTCGTGAGTCAAATACTCCTGAGGATGGGAATATTATTCAAGAGAAGGCACTTGAAATAGCTGAATCGTATGCCATGGAAACTTTTTTCTTCATGAAATGGGTGGATTTCATGTTTTAAAATTCGCCATGGATTGGTATCTAGGAAATTATGCAGCGAAAGTGCCGCAGTACTAAATACTGATTCCATAGAAATACGGTTCGAAAACTTCCGAAGTTACTAGAAGGATACAAGGATTGTGACAGCTATAATGCAGACGAAAGAGGCCTGTTATATAAATGATTGCCAGAAAGAACGCTAGCGTTCAAGGGAGAGTCTTGTCATGGTGGTAACATCTGACATGCAACCTCTTGATGCCAGGATAATCCACTGTTTTAAGCAATTTTACAGGAGAAAGCTAGTGAAAAGATCTTTATGTTTCATGAAAGAAGCAAAAGAACCTACTCCAAAAATAGGCTTTCTGCATGCTATTCATTTTGTACTTTCAGCATAGAATGAAATACCTCTTCAGCCATCCAGAATTGTTTTGTGAAATGCGGTTTTGTGTGAAAAATTTATGAAGAATGCTCAACAGAAGGGAAAGAAAATAATGATGATGGGGCCGATGATGCAGATGAAGAGTGTTTGCGTGTAGAAGAGGATGTATCTGGAGTGAAAATTATCGATTATATATCTATTGATCTAGATGTTGCGACATGTGGTGTCCTAAGCATAGAACAAATGTGTGATCATACAAAAAATGAAAATAATTGTGAAAAAGCAGAGGATAATGTGATAATGTTCATACCGAGCAAGGTACGTTCAAGCTGAGTCTACACTGGTGCCAAGTCTGTCTGATGCAATTACGGCATTTGAAACTGTACTTACTTTTATACATGAACATACATGAAATTACAGAAAATGACCAAGAAAATGTTGTACATCTTGGAAATTTATTGATTAATTTTAATAATAAACGAAAAATCCAAAATAAAATTACTGATTTTTAAAAATAAATATCAATTTTCTACAACTTTGATTTATTTCTTTTATTGTTTGATAAGTAACAAATTAGTATTCATCAGTATGCTGTATACATTGCATGTATTAGTAATGCATAAAGATTGCTTTTTTCGTGTTTGGACGTTAACCCACATTCATCGTTTTTTTCCATGCACCCCTTGAAAAATGACGGATCGAGGTTCTACTGTATAATAATAGTAATAATAATAATATTTTTTAAACTTCTGATTAAAAATAAAAAATCCCATATTAACAGAAAAAAGGCCTAAAATATTTTTGTCTGTTTATGCTTTTCTTTAGTTTGGTTCCACATATCATGTATTCACTTTAACACAAGAGATTAAGTATGCATTTTATCATATTTTAAGTGTTCTGGGAGAGATTTTGACTCCTAAATGTTTCCCTTCCTTGCACATGTGTTTAATTTAATTAGATTAGGCAGTCCTTAAAATAATAATAATAGTCTTTTAACTTCCAACTAAAAATAAAAAGTCACTTATCTAAAGAAAAAAGCCTTAACTATAAAGTATAGTAAACACAGAAATTATCTATTACCATAGTTTCCTTCTGTGCAACAGAACATAATTTTATAGCCATACTTAATATAATACACAATTCAAAATTATTAGATGATGTGAAAACAATAAAAATATCGAATGCACATTTTCAATTTCTGAAACCTATATGGTAACATGTAACAATTTACTTCAGCATAATGTAATTATTATAAATTATGATTTCAATGCATCATTATTCCTGCTTAACATTTAAAAAAAAAAAAAAAAAAAAAAAAAAAAAAAATCAGACTGTGTGGCACTGATAAATGGTTTTCTATACATTAAAAAATATATATATATTAATTTATCACAAAGTTTTTATAACACTATTTAACTATTCTAAAGGTTCTTTAAAATAAATATTAACTAAAAAATGTATAAAAACTTACTTGTTTTGATTCAAGAAAACTGCTAACAACATTTCCATTAAAGTTCCACTTGCTGTGCTCAAGGGTACCGAATAATGCATCATATTCTGAAATATTTGTTTAAAAAAAGAACAATTCAATTTAAAAAATAAGATATTGACTTTTCAGCAATTTCAACAATACTTAAAAACAGAAATTCAAACCTATGCAAATCAAAACAAGAGTCTTGCATTAGATCGAATTGACTTTTTTTCCCCCCAAAATACAGTAGTAGGTGCAACATTGTGTATGCTAAATTGGCACTAATCAATGGATATACGGATACAATCCCTCATGTTTTTGCTTCATTTTGGGAAGAACGGATTTTGAGCTTATTCTATAAATGATTATTATCAGACTTTTCAAACTATGTTTTTGAGACTTTTACAAAAGTTGCTCTATACATTTAGCTAACACATTATGCACATTATATTTTGATTGCATTTGCGCATGCGCAGTGAAACATTTTTTAGTAAACCTGCTCATTTTTCATCCAATTTTTATTACTGTTTAATTCTGATTGCAGAGTATTGTGTACAATGTTTTTCGTCATATTTTCTGAAAATAACTTTTTCTTTTATATTAAGAACTCTGCAAATTATAAGCAAAAAACTTGGCAAATTTTGGGACTGTTTTTATAAAAACCTTAATTGCTCTACGAGTATACATGGTATCCTCCTAAAAATAAACACAGTATATTACAATAAGCCACTTATTAATAATCTCGAGTTTAAACGCTTTTGCTCCATTAGTTTTTACAGGGTTATCCAAAAGATATTCGTCCTTTTTCAATTTTTTGACGGTCCCCTATGTGGTTTCGGGAAAAAATCTTCGCGGAAATATATGACCTATACTATACTGTTTACACACCTGCAGTTTCTGGTTAATTCCTCATGTATTTTTCTAGATATTTAACAAAATGTCAAAAATCGCAAGTGACCGCTCACCTTTGGCCATATAGTGTATCAGCAATTCCATTTCCAAAGATTTCACTGCATAAGATTGTTGTGTTTATTTAGTATAATATGACCTTTAAGAAACAGCAAGGTATTGCAGAAAATTCCATTTTAAACAGGCTTCTATTTTAGCAGGTATAATTGTGTAGTATTCTTACCATAAAGGCGTAAAAACAGTGGAATTTTTATGTTTAAGACTGTTATTCTGTTATAGACAGGTTCTGTTTATATATAGTTTACTGTATTTTCATGTCCTGATTTGGAAGCTGTTGTCCCGCTTTTCTCGTCTCCATGTCCCACTTTTGGGGACACTGGACCTGGCAATACTAGTCAGGTTGCACCAGACCTGATCAAAAACTCTAAATCTTAACAAAAAATCGAGAGAGAAAAATAATTGGAATTTTTTTCTCCTCACTGACTTTGAAACAATATTGTTGACAGAAGCATTCTTTACCACTCAATCCTCCCTCCGTTCTAAAAATAGGTTGGTCAAACAGTTTTGGAACTGATGTGCCAGTAGTCTGCAACCTGTGCTTGGGGGTTATTTTTCAAAACTGTGCCAAAACATGGTTTCTGAAATTGATGGCAACATGAAAATCTGCCAAGACCACAATTTCTTTCAAAACTTTCTTAAAAAGGATTTTTAAAAATTGAGAATATGTGAAATAGTTTAAACTAAAATTTTTTTATCAGAAGCTCCCAGGTTACTGTGCAAGAGATACAGCAATAACATAACCACCAACATTCCATATTTTTTCAAGTCAAATACACATATTTTAAACCAGAAACTTTACTTAATGAATGAAATCAAATAAATACTATATAGAAACAAAGTACATTTTAAAAAAATCTGTTTATTTAAGGAAGAAAACTGCAGACGGTTGGCAGCGATGCAATAAAGAAAATTCACTGTTACTGTATTTTATGAAAGAAGCGTCATGACATGTTTTTTTTTTTTTTTTTCCTACGGGTGTGGAATCAAGAGAAAATAAAAATTTTGGAATTATTTTACCCTCACTGACTTTGCTGACAAAAGCATTCTTCACCACTCAATCTCCCCCCCACTCTGAAAATGGGTCAGTCAAACCCTGTTCGACCTTGGCCACTCCTTTTCGCTCTTCTATCTCCATTTGAAGAAAATGTAATTCTTTTCTCACTAAATTATATTAAAGTACAGACGTGAACTTTTTTTTTTTTTTTTTTTTTTTGTAAGACTTTTGTCATTTAATTTTTGTTGTTCTTTCATGTTGGTGAGCTGATTTGCTGTTTTTTCTTCGGTAGAGATTAAATGGCTCCCAAACGTCACATGAACTACACAGCTACTTTCAAAATTACAAATGATTGTAATTTTGAACAATGTATCAAGAATCCTGCAGCAGAACTTGAGTTCGGTAGTAATGAATGATGTATTCGAAGTTCGAGGACCGAAAAGCTTGTGATTGAAAATATGCCAAAAACAAAATGTACATGACAAAGGACGAAAAGTAGCATGGCCTGATTTGGAAGATGAATTTATAAAGAAGATATCTTAACAGCATACTAAAGGACTATATGTGTCTACAGTTAAGATCTGACTTCCAGTGAAACAGGTGGCATTAAATATAGGCATTACCAATTTTAATGGTAATCCCAATTAATGCCATCCAGTGGTGTAGTCGTAAAAAAAGCAGAGGGCATATGCTCTAAGAAGAGGGTATACGCTCAAGGCAGAGGGTATACCCTACAGTGTATATACTATAGCTTTTTTGAGAAACTGAGGATACACGGAGTTCCTTAAAAAAAATCCAGAAAGTATATGGCGTATACCCTCTGCTACATCCCTGGTGCCATCGCTTTATGAAGCTAACGTAGCTGTCTGTCTGAAGTTGGATCACAATTGGCCAAAAACTTCTGGTTGATTTAGAAGAAAAGATGTCAGCATTTTTGCAATTCATCAAGAAAATAAATTGATCAAAAAAGATGCAATGTCAGCCAAATCATAAAACATGGATGAAGGCCTTCTGTGTTCTGATTGTCCATCCAATAGGACAGTGAACCAGCCAGAAGTTGAAATCAATGCTTATTTTTAGATGGAAGATGTTGCCTCAAGGTAATTTCCTCTTGGACATGGTCATCAGGGCAAACATTAAAGGATGGATGTATGAGGATATTATGCTTGACTGGCTGGCTGAATTTTGGCATAAATGGAAATAGGCTTTCTTTCAGCCTAATGGCATTTTTAGTGATGGACCCTAAGAAAAAAGAACTTCGAAAGTCTGGTGCTCACCCGGCCATTATACTTGGTGGGCTAACCAAAAAACTCCAGCGCTTAGATTTAACTGCTAATCACAGTTTTAAAACCCACGTCTGCAAATATCAGGAGGAAGTGGATGGGCAATGGCCTATATTCTTTTACCCAAAAGGGTAATATAAAGAAGGTCATGTATGAAGAGATGGCAAAATGGGCATCATAGGCTTGGAAAGATATACCCTGTTTCCTCAAACAAATCTGATTTTTCTCTGGCTGGAATTATTATCTTACTTGCCAATAAGGAAGACTGGGATGTTTCCGATAACAAGGCCGAATAAGACATTGATACAGTGGACGAAGAAAATTTACAGCTCTTCCACTCGGACAATTACAACTCAAATTTTGAGGGATTTAAATCAAAATTTTAAAAGGCTAAAGTGGATGTGACTCGCTCATAAAAAGCGTGTCAAGTGGCACCAACCACCTGCACGTGAAGAGGTGTCTGCATCCCACACTCTGAATGGTTTCAATTCCAACAGATATATCTCCTTAATTTATAAATTACATAAAAATATTTAAAATTTGATTTTTTAATAAAATAACAATCATCTTTTTGCTTTTAAAAAAGAGGATGCCCTATCAGGGTTGGCAAGTTTCCTACAGGGTGGTTAAAACCGGGAAACTAGTGGCAAAAACTAAGAAATAAATACTAATAAGAACTTTAATCTGCAATGACTCATAATTCACACATGTATTTAATATGTAAACAATTAAGTTAAAAATTAAAATTAAAGATTATTAATGTTATTCAAAGTAGCAAAAAGTTTCAAAATGATCATATAAATATACTTTGTTTATATAATACTAATTTTCTTTCACTTGAAAAACAGAAATTTTCATAATGGTAATCTGATGCTATACAAGTTTAACTATTAATATTACTCTTTACAATTGAATTTCTAAGTAAAAAAAAAAAAAAAAAAAAAATAATTACAAAACTTTTTAGAGTATTTTTAAATAAATAATACAATGTAATAACTTAAAGATTATCTACTATATACAAATAGGAACGGTTCTTGTGAAAATTTATAAGTAAATAATTGAAGCACAAAAAATAACAGGAAGAAAAAAAGATATTTTTTATAGTTATTATTAAATTATATTAAATTACAGAAAAGTATTTTGAGTAAGTATTGGATATAGTTTTCTATTTTGATTTTTAAACTGAGATTTTAAAATACTCTAATAATTGTTTATACATAAAATTACACAACCATATTATAACAAAAATTTCCTAATACTCTAATAACTGTTTATACATAAAATTACACAACCATATTATAACAAAAATTTTATTTGTTGCATTACTCATTTTTTTCTAATTTAATGCTATAAAAAAAGTCTCAGATTATGTCAAAATTTGTCTATGCCAGTTGTTGCCAGTTAAAACTGGTTATAACCACTGGCATGTCAGAAACCCCTTTCTGTTGGCAAAAACCCAGCCCTGTGCCCTATGCTGTGTAGAAAACTTTGATTAAAGTTAGATCCCCAGATTAAAAAAAAAAAATTATAAATCTTAGATGCTTAAATACACATTTAACAGAGTTTTTTAAAAACATAAAATATTTTACCTGGAAATTATAAACAAAATTACCATATTAATGAAAAACTTACATCACTCATTAAAAGTCTTTGAAGTGAAGTGAAAAACTGCAATAGATTTGGGTTAGGTCTTTCTACTGCAACAGAATTTTCTGTAGAACTGAGGAGGGTTTCAAATGTCTTCTCCTTAAGACTACAAAAAAGATACAATAATACATATAGATAAAAAAGATATTTATTTACATGAAAAAAAAATAATATCAATTAAAAAAAATTACAGTACTTACTTAAAAATGATATATGTTATTTTTCTAGCTAGTTTTTCACTTAGATGATGCAATTTCATGTCACTTGAAGCCATGTACATGAAAACAGCCAAATCTTGTAAATAATCTGCTAACAACAATGCCTACATGTAATGTAAAGAAAAATTTTTTAATAATGCAAAGTACATATCTTAATTCTAAAAATAAGCATAAAAGGAGACAATTAATATTACTATTTATCTATTCACTGCATACAATAAAACACAACTTTAAAAACCAGAAATTTATATAAGCACAATGTTTACAAACAATACATTTAGTTTTATGATTCAGTTTTACGTGCAATACAATCCTGCTAATGCAAACTAAATTCAGACTCTTACCAGTTCAAACTAGCAAAATTTCAAATATGCAAAAAGATGATTACAGAACTTTATAAAAGAATTTTTTGATGTATTTTTTTTTTTTTTTTTTTTTTTTTTTTTTAACTAAGAAAATCGGATTTTTAAAAATTTAAACCAGATTTTATTTTATTTTATTCCAAATATAATTTTAAAATAACACATTTTAAAGTAAAATAACATTCACTAAATCATTAAAATTATTAATTAGAAAAGCTTATTTAAATTTATTCGAAATTTAAAAGAAAAATAAACTCATTCACTTGGTTAATTTGAAATATCTTAACCACATGAAAAATTAAATATATATAGTAAAAAGCAAATGTAAACAGGGATTTCATTTGAAAATGTGAATTCCCTTTTACTTTTGAAAACATGAAATAAACAAAACAAATTGTCTTACTTCATATGAGCATTCACTTACACTAACTGCAATTTAAGAAATATCTTATACTACATAAAATATCCTAAATGTTATCTTAACTTGACCATTTGATAAAATAAAAATCATATGCACCCTTCATTACTAAAAGCTAAAACATTTTGCTTTAACCAAATTTCTTTATTAAAAGTCTTAAAACATAAAACATAATGTAAATATTGTACTCAGCGAAAAAGGAAACAGTTATGGATGAATTTTTAAATATTCTATTCTGGCTCTGCATTATACACAGTATCCTTTTAAAGATATATATTCTGGACTATATACAATATTCTGGAACACATACAATATTCTGGAACACATACAATATTCATTTAATGAATTTGGAGCATGTATTACATACACATAAAGATGATCAAAATTATATGTTATAAATTTCAATGGGTCTTAAGAGAATTATTCTTTCCAATTAAAATGTTCTAAAAAAATAATAAACACCCATTTTTCATCTTTATGAGTTCCTAGGTGATTACGGAATTTAGAGTGAATCAAAGTTGGATCTATTTGATTTGAATTAAGAAAATTTTAATTCAGAATTTTTTTTCAAAGTCTTTAAAACGGGTTTGTTTGATTTAAATCAGCTTGATTTAAATCAAATGATTTTTTTTTTTTTTTTTTTTTTTTTTAAATCTTATCAGTTTTTTTTAACATTGATATTTACAGACTAATTAAGAATCAAATTCATCATTTATGTTATAAGAAAAGTCATCATTCATTTCAGACTAAAAATTACCTTTTAATAACATTAAATAAAACTGTTATAAGCCCAAAGTATTTTATGAGAGTAAATGCAATTGTATTAAAAATATTATCTATCCATAGTGCATTCCCAAAAAATACTGATAAATGCTCTCTCACTTTTAAATTGTTTTCTTTTTTAAATGATCACTTCATTTTTGCAAGTTAGATGCTTAAGCTATAGTTAAATCTATTTAAAATAAGGTATTTCATATAATAGTGCTTACAGTGCAGAGTTACTTTCTCTGAAGCAGATTACACACAATTCATGAGCTTGTTTTATGCTTAGTTGCTTAGACCTGCAAATTACTGTATAGTGTTCCCATTTGATGTTTTTCAAAGGGTGTTGTACCCTGCCCTTTTTGTTTAAACTGCTAATGCGCCCTGCCTTGTTTCCCAGTACCTTCTTTGTGTCCTCTTTTTTTCCCCCCCTCAAAATATTTGGCTTTTTCCTCCCCCTTCCTGACTTTTGAACACAGAAGTTCTGTTGCTCTGTTTGATTTACGTGTTGTAAGTTCTAAATTAATGTAAAAAAACATGCAGCAGCTGCATATTGTATTGTGTTTTCAAATCATAATGCATTTTCCATTTCAAAATTGTCCCAGAACGGCACATGTTCCCATACATGGAATATTCGAAAAATGGAGTTATTTTAATCAGATTATTTTATGATTATTTAAAATACAGCACGATTTCAGTTTATCTTGATAATATATGCCAGTGAATCCAGAGTGTGCCTCGCCCCTCACCCTCCTTGAAATACCTTCAGGAAATTTAGGATTTAATACTAATTAAAGGTTTAGAGTTGAAATTCCCACCCCTCAGAACTGACAAATGATAATCCAATGAGAGCATCCTATCACTCAGCAAAATACGCCCCTTTACTCAATATAAGCGCCTTTTAACCGGACAAAAATGCCCTTTTCAGCAAATCTGCACTGCCCTTTTAAAAAAAAATCTGAACACTAACTGTATCCCATATGTTGGTGATTCATATACTGATCAAATAATATTATCAATACTTGGACTATAACATAATAAATATTTCGACTGTTTATCTAACACGGAATTATAGAATTCCAATTTCATCTTTCTTCTATAATTGAAAACATTTTTATAGCTGTGACTAATACCTTTTTTCCTTTCTTTACCCAGAATTCATTGCTTACTGCAATTGAAAATATAAGGAATGTTAATGTACCTTATTCGTAGGTCTGTTTAGGATTTATGTGTCCTGTTTTTGTGAATTTTTTTAAATTGAAAAATCTAATCACAATTTTGTGAATTTGAGTTTATCATTATATACAGGTTCTTGTTTATTTTTTTTTTAACAAGATCGTTTATTTATTTTTTTTTTTTTAAGTATGTAACAGATTCTTTGTTGACTTCAGCTCTTTTGTGACAGGTTAAATTTTATTTTAAAATAATTAATTTGTGAAAGTTTAAGTTTGACGATAGAAAAGTTTAGTGAAAGGTCTATTTTGAAGACAAAGAATTTTGTGAAGGGCCCTGTCTTAAGTTGAAAATTTATGTGAAGGGTCCTGCCTCAATATTTAAAAAATTGTGAAAGGCCCTTTAAAGGACCCAAATTTTTCCTAAACGGATCTGTGCTATTTCTAAGCCTACTGTCCAGAAAGCATGATTGATTGCTGAAATTGTCAACAGCTGAGTGCAAGATAACACTGACAATTGATAGTTTTAGGCTTTCAGTTATGTGATTATTTTTCATTTGGTAACTGTTTTGTCAGTCATTAGATTAATATAGTATATTATGAATCACAAGTTGAAATGATGAGGATTATGTAAAGAATGTAAAAACACAAAGAAACTTGCAATCTATGTGATAAAGATAACATTAGTGAATCTGAATCAGTTGGAATACACATATAATATACATTTAGCATTCTTTGCTGCATTTATTATGCATTTATATATTATTGAAGTAATACATTAATGAAAAATAAATAACTTTAAATATTAAATTAACTAGAAATTTATACACAGAACATGCATATATATATATACTAGCAGGCTATGGCCGCTGCGCTGGTCAATATTTCCAAATGAACCTTGGATTAAACTAAATGGTGAATTTGAACTTGTATTTTAAACAATATGGACCTTCAGATGGACCTTGCTCATTACTGAAAACGATGCGAACGCCATTGCGATATAATGTTATCTTAAGCGTTGGACAAAATTTAGCTATTAAGAAGTAATTCTTTTAGTTGATTATAAACAGTGCACTTTTGGTCGGGTAATGAGACCGTTATGACAACAGGAATTAATACCTCTATAACTAATAAACATATAATGAAATCTTATATACTAACACCATTCCTGAAAAGTCATGTAACAGGGCCACTTGTAACAAAATATGTTCTGTAGATTTTTTTAAAAAGGCTAAACTTTCATAATCAGGTTCACTTAACTTTTGAACTTTTACTGTTGCTCTATAACTAAGTACCCTTGAACAACATGTATACACTAAAACCTTTCCAAAATTATTACCTAATTGTGGTATATCCTACGAAAGTATTATAAACAATCGGAATGAAATGGAAATTTCTGTTGTAAATATATAGTAGATGATGATGATGCGATTTTGTGTAATAGAATTCATCGTAAAGTTTTCGCTTCAAACATAAACGATGCTTTCAACATTAAAGGTAATACACCAATATGTGAAATATCCGATTACGGAAGGTTAACTTGAATTACCCAAAGAAAAGTGAATATGTTGCTTTTGTGATACTTTTATGTTAGCCGGGCGCAGGTAATAAATCAATAAAGATTGTTTTCATAGCATATTCTTATTTTATTATTTTCATTTAAAACACAAACCTTTCACTCATTTAATTTAAAATGCATGCCTTATACTAATTTCATTTAAAAAACTGAGAAGATAACAATAACAGGAAATAATGCCATAATTAAAAACAAAAAATTATTTTTAATTTACATACGCAAAATGTAACTACTGCTACTGTGAATTTAAAAAATGCTATTAGCGAGATGTGCACACGGTTGTTATAAATGTACCCATTTTTTCTTCTTATCGAGGAGCAATTTATAAATCGCACAATATATTTCAATTTCAATTTCTTTCATTGAGGAATGGACCTTTGACAGGAAAAAATGGAAAAAGACTCTTGTAGATTCTTCAGATGACGGCATCTGATGTCATAAACCGAGTTTATATAGATGTAAATAATTTTTAAGTCGTTACAAACATTGCTTTCATATTTAAATATTTTCATTGGTTCTACTTGTTATTCCGTCGACCAATTTCGCCAAATTATATAAATCGCCAAACCACTCGTAATTATATAAATTGGCATAATCTTTATTTTAAATAACGAAACAACAAATAAATTAGTATAACATTAATAAAAATACAAATAAAACGTCGAAATCAAAATCACTTGATGACGTAAACACGTGTAGCTTGTTTAAATTCAAGTGAATTTGACATTTACGATCAACCATTATTGGCATTTAATCTTATAGATTTTTGGTCGGCGGAATATCTAAGTAGTACCTTTTCCATTTTCGTTTTATAATGCTAATTTCTCAGTAATTTTTTTCCTTTTATTTCACATAAAATCACTATTTTTTTTTTTTTTTAACCATTTGGAAAAATGGTTATTGTCCTCGTCAGGGTAGGAAATCAAAAGCATATCTGAAGGTTGATATTGGTTTAATCCGCATTTTATTCGTTTTCTGATTGGTCTATACAGTAATCTGTATTTCCCTTTACTTTCAACAGAGATGGATACTTCTGTTGCCACTATGACAAAAAAGTAATAAAAACTACAAAAAAAAATAATAATAATAACTCAGAAACAAATTGAGATAGAGCTTTCAAACAAATTGCATTTAAAAGTACATTTTTTTCTCTATCGACGGTGTAAAAAGTAATATTGTGGGATGTTTAGAAGTTTAAGAATGAAATTCCATTTAAAATGGCTCGTCAGATTTCCAAGAAATCTGACGATGGAAAAGCCTTTTCCCGAAAAGCCAATGAAATTCTTGGATAATACGTAAGTTTTAAGAAATCTGACGGGTCGCAGGCAATTTTTGTCGCTGGCAATTTTTACGTGTAATAACACTATTAATGTTTAATTCATGGTGTACGTAAGTTATGATCAACTCCATGCGATTTTTTATGTCTTAAATTTTAGTCTTTGAAAAAATCATATTCCAAATGGTCGTTGTAATTTGTTAAATTGCTTTTTTTTTTTTTTTTTTTTTTTAATTAAAATGCTTACATTTTTTTTTTTTTTTTTTTTTTTTTTTAATTAAGATGCTTACATTTTTTTTTTTTTCAAACTCATAGAGCCGTTTTTATTCTTTAGCCAAAAGAGTTGACTTGAATTTTTTCCGTTGCTAGAGTAACGGATGTAATGATAGATATTTTGAAATTTAGATGCCAAAGACACCGCCAAATTAAAAAAACATGAAATGTGTCATGAACTGTTGGACTTATAAAAATTTACTTGGTACCATTCGATTCAGCATACAAAACTACATTAAAATATGCTATCATTTGACGCATAATTTTGATATTCGATTTTTAAGGAATTTTTTTCCCTCCCCATGCAAAAACCGTTAGGGGTGGCACTTTAAAAAATCCTTTCTTAGCAGAAGTCGATGTCATAAGAAGTATTTTTACCATGATTTTCAAAATTTTAGGTTCAGTAGTTTGCGCTGTGCGTTAATTAGTCCCCTAATCCAGACTTTATTTTATATACTATATTAGATATGCCATTTTGCGGTGACTCGATGATCGAAAATTAGTCCAATATCATTTGAAATATTACATAACAGAGGAGAAAGTACGAAGAAAGACGAAGAAGAAATGAATTACAAAAGACTTGTATTTTTTTTTTTTTTTTTTTCCAAAATGTTGATTTTTTCGACAGTAATAACGTATTAAAGCATAAATTTCCTTAAAAATTATCCTTATTTCCTAGATTTCGAAGCTGTGAATTTTCCTATAAATGAAATTGGCGATATGACTTGAGAAAAAATGAAATAAACAATAGATAATATTTGCTTAAAAAAATGGGTAATATTCGTTCATCTGAGTTAGAGTTTATAAATATCATGCTTTTGGAATTACGGTGAAAAACATTTTAAAAAGTATGAAATTATTTTACAATATGTATGTGTGGCAGAAATTCACACTGAAATATAAGTATTCGATTCCATTTTTAAAATATTAACTGATATCTATATAAGTTACAATTGAATATGAAAATGTACTCAAAAAATGATCTCTTTCACCTAAAAAAACACCATTTGTGAGAACATCCTCAAGCTAATGTCACACTTATGCATTTTTGGCTTAAAATCACACTGTTTGGCGACAAAAGAAAAAGAAAAAATCGTAAAGAAACAAATAGTAATTACACATGTGACTCACAATTACATCTGCTTGTTTCTTCTATAAGTCATGTGATGGGACAATTAGATAAAAAGAAAAAGAAAAGAACAAAAAGAAAAAAATGTCATTAAAATTTCATCTAATCAAATTTTTAGATTCGTTTCTATATCTAACGCAAGCGATAAAGAGCCAAATATTGCATATCAAGTGTAACATTTCTTATTAAATTAATTTTTAAGCATTACAAATATTTCTTTCAGGTTTAAATTAAATGTTTCTGTTTTTTAATATTATCACTCATTAAAATGGATTTTCTTCTTTTTTTTTTTTTCATTTAAATAAAATTAGTAACAGTTTTTCTTTTATTTTTCGAGGTGTAATAGCCGTTTCAATTTTTTTTATCAACGATGAATTTCGCCAAGAAATAAAATGGTAACCTTATCGTCCAAAATAACAGAATTTTCTGTCATAATTCTATAACTAATGTACGCAGAACGATGTGTTATAGCTTAAAACCTTCCCTGAAACGATACCTATCTAACAGTATAAGTTTCGTCAAAATCCATGCCGTAGAACTCAAAATGTAGATGTTCAGAACGAAATTTCCGTTTGGATTTTATATATATAATAGATATATATAACAATTTAAATTTAATAGTAGAATAATAAAATTTTAAATTTTAAGTTAATCTTTTAAACTCGTTTGCAACAATTTTTAATTTTCATTTAAAATATCTTGAATTCTTATCTAGGAAATGTAATGAAATTAATAGAAATGATTAAATCTATGCAGAATAAATAAATAAATAAATACATGTACATACGTAAATAAGTATGCAAATAATAATAATTTAAAAAATCTGATTTAAATGAAGTAAATCCGATTTTTTTTTAAATCATGATTTTTATCAACCCTGCTTTAAAAACTTTAGTTATTAATTAGCTTACATTTATAAGTAATAAAAAAAATACATTTTAAAAGTGTATATAAACATATTTCAGACTAGTACTAACCATGAAATCCTTATTTTTATTTTAAAATCTTTCCATAAATAAACTATAAATATTAGAAATTGCACAATTTGTTATTTACATGTGCACAAGGATGTAACAAGATCTCTTCATAAATATAAATAAAAATACTTGTGAATGATCTATATTTATTTAAAGTTTTCCATATCTCTACAGATAATCTTCATGTTTTTGTATTGAAAAATTCACAGAAGATTCAGATATTTTCTAATAAGTTGCATTAATCATTTAACATTTTTCAGCTGAGATTCTTTATTTTTAAATTAGAATTTTTATTTTAAAATGTGATATGTGATATAAATAAAATTAAAAAAGCATAGATTTGGAGTTCTCATCCTCTTGCACTCCTTAAATTCACAATGTATTTTTGACAAAAAATAATATTTATTACAAAATATCTTCACTTTAATTTGATTTTTTTTTTTTTAAGTTCATTTAAATTAACGACTGAATAAAAATTAGTTGATTTAAATGATGATTAAAATCAAGCTGGTTTAAATCAATAAATCCTGCAGTTAACTATCCATTAACATACAGGCAACAGAAAGAGAGCAACTCTCCCATTCTAAATTTCAAAAATTCTCTGATGCTGAAGAAATTTTTTCGGAAATTAGGGTTCTTGTATCACACACTGATGCAGCAAATATATTTTAAATAGCACTTAGCTATGTAGACATGCATTTAAATGTAACACCAACTGATATCCTACTCATGAGATGTTGGTATAATATTGCTTCCAGACTCACAACACTTCATTAGGCAAATCTAAATAATTTCTTCAGCCCAGATAATCATTAAACAAATGTATTTATCAGTTCATTAAGTTTCAAAATGTTAACAATGTTTATTTTTCTTTTTGAAAGGAATTTAACAATATACACGTTTAAAAAATCTTTAGCTTTAAATATTTTTTTTTTATTTTCTTCTTTACTAAGATTAGTTTTATTATTTTAATTTAAAGTAAATTTTGGTTTTGATTATCCAGACTTTCAGGCTAATAGGCTGAAATTAAAGAGATTAACTATTGTATTTACATATGGATAATGAATTGAGTTTGTTAGCAAAACTTCATATTCATTTACTTAAGTGAGATGCAACTTCACTATCTTCTTAATTACTATTATTAAAATTTGTTTATTTTTTGTTTTGTACAGCAAACAAATTTAAAATAACTAAATAAATAGGAAGTCCTTGACACTACATACAAATGCAAATATACAAACATATGATTAATAACATGTATTCATACAACAACTAAATGCAAAACAATTAGGAAATAACACTTCTTTAAAAGTCAGTCTCTGTTCAGTGCTAAACTGATTAGAAATCAAATTTAAGGTTTAGTTATTCTGTTTGTTGACAGATGGCAGCACTATGCATTCTGTGCTGTTGTGAAATCTTAATTATGACATCATCAGTGAGTTGATGTTTGGTTTTCCTGAGAGTGTGGTTTGGAGAATGTTGCTCCTGCTGCATTATTGTCTTTCTTTATTCTATTTAATTATCTGCACCCAGTTAGGCAGGGGATATATTTTTATAATGTAATTTAAGGCTTTCATGTGATGAAAGCATACTAATTAGAGTGTTAATTTTAACTAGAGAAATTTGATTCTGAAACCAGAACTGTATGTTTCATTGTGTGTTAAGTTTTCGTGAATGTCAAGATTTGTTTTTGTGTTGTGAAATAAAATTAAGAAAATTTCAAGGATTTCTTTCTTCAAATTCTCTACATAAAGAAAATTGGAGGCACTTAGGCGAGATATGTGAGTACTTACTTTGTTTTGAAATTGTTCTTTGATGCTAAAGCTTAATTTTTTCTACTGAAGTTGCATTTAGCAAGATATTATTTTAGAATATGAGAACAATTTAGTATCTTCTTTATTGAATTGATAAAATAAGAAAAAATAGTATTCTACAATATTATGTTTTGATAGTTCTTGAAAAAGAAAATTGTTCTCAAGATTATTATGATTTATTTACTTCTTGTTCTCAAGAACATTATGATTTATTTGCTTGAAATATTTGAATATTTAATTATTATGGTGAATTATTATTTTACATTGAAGAATTTTGAAGATTTTTAATTTTATGCACATTTGAGAACAGAAAATTCTATTGTTTGTATGAAAGAATAATTATGAACATTTTATAGTAGTTCTGTTTTTGAATTTGATTTGTTCTGTTTTTGAATTTAATTCAGTTACTTCTGTTTTTGAACTTATTTTGATTAGTTTTGTTTTGAAGCAATTCTGATTACTTTTGATTTTGAAGTAATTTTGATTAGTTTTGTTTTCAAGTTATCTGATTAATTTTATTTTGGAAATTATTCTGCTTATAAGTTATTGTGTAAAATGGAGGATTATGAGAAAAAATCTGCTCAAATTAAAATTGAGAGAGGTAGGGTGAAAGGCTCTGTAACTAGATTAGAGAATAGTTTTGATAATGTGAATACTAAGAATGAAATTTTGATTAGATTACAAAGATTAGATGATTTACTTAAAGAGTTCTTGAGATTAGATTCTTGTTTAAATGATGATGATTCTGAATTAGCAGAATTTGAAGACAGGTATTTTCAGTTAAAAACTAAATATCAAAACAAACTAGATTCTTTGAATCCTTCAGAAGTTGTCAATGTTGCAACACACAATTCTGTGCAAGGTTCTTCTGTTACTATTCCTAATCAATGTAATATTAGACTACCAAAATTGAATATTCCAGTATTTTCTGGAAAGTTTTCAGAATGGACAAATTTTAAGGATATGTTTGTTTCCACTGTCCATTCACAAGTAGGTTTAAGTAACATTCAGAAATTCCAGTATCTTAAAGGGTTACTTTCTGAAGAACCAGCTACATTAATTAAGCATATTCCCCTTTCTAATGAATCTTATCAAGAAGCTTGGGAAAAGTTGTTAAATCGATATGATAAAAAGAAACAAATTGTTAATTCTTTGATTAAATTATTTTTAGAACAAAAATCAGTTCTGCATCCTAATAGCATAAATATAAGAAATTTGCTGAATACTAGTGATGAAGTTATTAGGGGTTTGAAAGCTGTTGGTGATGAAGCTACAAATAGAGACCCATGGTTAATATATTTGTTATTTCAAAAACTTGATCCGGAAAGTCGAAGACTTTGGTCCATTGAAAGTACAGAAAATGAATTTCCCACTTTGAAAGAATTTTTTGATTTCTTAAGTGTAAGATGTTCTTCTTTAGAGCTCATCTCTAACAATGAAAGTGATGTGAAACATTCCAAAGGTTCAAATTTTGTTGGTTCCAAGTACAGTTCTAATGATAAGCAATCAAAGGTGTGCTTAAAGTGTCAAGGAATACATCCGCTCTATAAATGTGTTAAATTTAAATCCATGGATGTTGTTGCTCGAAAGAACTTTATTAAGCATAATAACTGTTGTTTTTTATGTTTAAACTCTCATAAAGTTAAGGAATGTCCAAATTCTCATTTGAAATGCTTTAAATGTGAAAGTAAACATAATACACTCTTACATGAAGAGAATAAAAGTAATAATGCTTGCACTGCTAAGTTTGAAAATAAAGTTTTTCCAAATTCATCTGAGAATAAAAACCACCAGTCAAATAAAGAATTTGTACAGGAGTCAACATCTCACGAATTACAAATTAATTCTAGTGCTTCTTTCAATAATTCAAAATGTGTTTCTTTCCTACCTACTGCTAAAGTTCTCTTATATAATAATGAAAATAAACCTTACTCTTTTAGAGCTCTACTCGATTCTGGTTCAGAATGTTCTTTTGTTAGTGAAAATGTCATAAGAACTTTAGGGTTAAAAAGGAAGAATGACAGAATTCGATTAAATGGAATTGCTGGAGTATTGGCTGGACAAACTCGTGGTTCAGTAACTCTTACAGTTGGTTCAAAGCTTTCTAATGAATCCTTAAAGGTTCAGGCATACATCCTGCCTAAAGTGACATCTCAATTACCTGCAGAATTACTTGATACGAAAAATATAGAGTATCTTAAAAATATTACGTTAGCAGATGAAGATTTCATGAAACCACAAGAATGTGATATTATTTTGGGATCTGTCTGTTTCTTTACTATTTTAAGATATGGTAGAATTGTTAGTACAGAGAATGAGCCAATTGCCCAAAACACTATGTTTGGTTGGGTGGTAGCCGGAAAATTGGAACCTAAATGTAAATATTCTTCTAGTATTCAATCTCATTTTCTTAGTGTTGAAAACGAATCCAATGTTGATCTATTATTACAAAAATTTTGGCAAGCAGAAGAAATAGATGTTAATAAACCCCATTTGTCTGAGGAAGAAGAATTTTGTGAACAACATTTTTGTTCAACTTACAAGGTAACACCAGAAGGTAGATTTGAAGTTAAATTGCCAGTTTATAAAGATGTGATGTCATTAGGCGATTCTAAATCCATGGCAGTGTCACGTTTGTTTGCTATGGAGAGAAAATTTCAATTTGATAAAAATTTTGAAAATGAGTATAGAAATTTTATGAAGCAATATGAAGACCTTGGTCATATGACACTTATCGACAAAAACTCAAATCCTGCAAGCAACAAAGTATATTATCTTCCGCATCATTCTGTTATAAAAAGCGACTCTATTTCAACAAAGTTACGTGTGGTGTTTGATGGTTCATGCAAACCTCCTAATGCTAATTCGTTAAATTCTGTTTTAGCTGTTGGACAAATTCCACAACCAAATCTTTTTACCATTTTGATAAGATTTAGAGCAAATCCTATTGCTTTTACCGCTGATATTCAGCAGATGTATAGACAAGTTTTGATTGCTCCAGAAGATCAAGATTTACAGCGTATTGTTTGGCGTGACTCAGCATACTCAGCTATAAAGGAATACAGGCTACGAACTATTACATATGGTACATCATCAGCTCCATTTTTAGCTACTCGTTGCCTATTTCAAATTGGAAAGGATATTGAAAAGAATGATCCTGTAACAGCTTCAATAATTAAAGATAGTTTCTATGTTGATGATTGTATGTCCGGTGCAATCTCAAGCGAAGAAGCTATTAAAATGGTTGAGAAACTTTCACTGGCTTTAGAAAATAGAGGTTTTCATTTACGGAAGTGGAGATCTAATTCTTCTGATGTAGTGAATCATTTATCTTCAAATTCTCTTGAGTCAACAAATTTAGAAATTCATCCTGATGACTGTTCCAAAGCCTTAGGGCTTATTTGGGATTCATCAAACGATGTTTTTATCTTTAAAGTTAATTTACAATTTGATGATAACATAACTAAAAGAAAATTTCTTTCACAATCTGCCAAATTATTTGATCCATTAGGATTTTTGGCTCCATGTACTGTCTCTATAAAAATGTTTTACCAGCAATTGTGGTTGATGAAGTTAGACTGGGATACTGCTCTTCCTGAAAATTTCCAAGCAAATTGGAAGAAATTCCAAGAGGAATTTGAACAAGTTTGCTCTATTAGAATTCCCCGATGGATCCAAGTTTCCAGTAAAGAGCTCATTTTACATGGATTTAGCGATGCATCAGAATCAGCATATGCCGCCATCATATATGTGGTTCAACCTGGTGAAGTGAAGTCAAAGGTGACCATTTTAGTTGCTAAAAGCAAGGTAGCACCCCTTAAATCAGTTTCCATTCCAAGGCTTGAGCTCAATGGTGCTTTACTACTTTCCAGACTATATTCTACATTAGTGACTATTTTGAATACCTTCGTTATTAAGTTTTTTGCATGGACTGACTCGCAAGTAGTTCTATCATGGCTGTCATCTCATCCTAGGTGTTGGAAACCTTATGTGGCCAATAGAACCTCAGAAATTCTAGACTCTGTTCCATCTGACTGTTGGAGGTATGTTCCAGGCAAGGAAAATCCAGCTGACATTGCTTCTAGAGGTTTATCTCCTAAGGATCTTCCCGATTGTTCCCTTTGGTGGGAGGGCCCAAAGTGGCTTTCTTTAAGTCAAGAACATTGGCCTGAACAACCTCAAATAAAAACTAATTTAGACACTGTAAATAAAGAGAAAAAGAACTCTAAATTTTGTTTTCCAGTAACTGTGAATAATTCTTTGATTGATTTACTTTTTGAAAAATATTCTTCTTTTACTAAAATTGTTGTTGTTTTAGCTTTTTGTATTAGGTTTGTGAGAAATTGCAAACAGAAAGTTGGCAAAATGAACACCAGTCCTTTGAGTAAAGGTAAATTTCTTCCTTTATCGACAAATGAAAGAAGACATTCAGGTAATTTGATTATTTCTTATATTCAGCAGCTATATTTCGCAGATGAAATTAGTTGTATTAGATCAAACAGACCAGTTTCTAAAAAAAGTTCTCTTTTTTCACTTTGTCCTTTTATTGATAGTGATGGTTTACTTAGGGTGGGAGGTAGGCTGAGAAATTCACCCCTCCAGTACAATGCAAAACATCCTGTCATTTTGCCAACTCAACATAAATTAAGTGTGTTAATTGTTAAATATTTTCATGTTATGCATTTTCATGCTGGGTTAAATTTGTTAATGGGTATCATTAGACAGAGTTATTGGATTGTATGTGCCAAGAAGATAATTAAAAATTGTATTCATAAATGTGTTACCTGCTGTAGATATAGAGCAGCTTCTTCCAAACAGTTAATGGGAGATCTTCCTCTTAACAGAGTCACTCCTAACAGGCCCTTTTCTGCATGTGGAATCGATTATGCAGGGCCTATTAATATTTTGAAATATCGAGGTAGAGGAGCGAAAACTACTAAATGCTATATTGTTCTATTTGTTTGTTTTGCAACTAAAGCTCTACATTTAGAGTTGGTGAGTGATTTAACCTCCGAGGCATTTATTGCTTCATTAAACAGATTTTGCTCTCGAAGAGGAGCTCCTCAACATGTGTATAGTGATAATGCCACAACATTTGTAGGTGCTAAAAACCAACTCACAGATTTATATAAATTTATTTGTTCAATTGAAAGAAATGAAAAAATTTGTTATTTTTTGTCTCAAAGAAACATTGAGTGGCATATGATTCCTCCAGTGAGTCCGCATTTTGGTGGACTGTGGGAAGCCGCTGTTCGTTCTGTAAAATTTCATATCAAACGTGTAATTGGAAATACTAATTTAACTTTTGAAGAACTTTATACATTTTTAACTCAAATTGAAGCTATCCTGAATTCTAGACCATTAGTGGCAATTGATAGTGATAATAATTCAGATGGTATAAATATATTGACTCCATCTCATTTTTTAACTGGTGATGTCATAACTTCCCCAGCTGAACCTTTAAATGAGGAAAATTTGTCTTTACGATCTCGTTGGGATATTGTACAAAAATTGAAATTATGTTTTTGGAAAAGGTGGAGTATTGATTATTTGAGTACTCTGCAAAATAGAAAAAAATGGAGAGTAAATACTGAAAATTTTAAAGTAAATGATGTAGTAATTTTGAAAGAGGATAATGTTCCTCCTTCTGTTTGGCCATTAGGCAAAATTATTGAAATTCATCCAGGTAAGGATGGTATAGTCCGTGTAGTAACTGTTAAAACCGCTAGGGGTATTTTTAAAAGACCTATTGTAAAACTTTGTTTACTTCCTTTGCATCAAGAATAGCTTCTTGATGGGTGGGAGTATGTTCAGTGCTAAACTGATTAGAAATCAAATTTAAGGTTTAGTTATTCTGTTTGTTGACAGATGGCAGCACTATGCATTCTGTGCTGTTGTGAAATCTTAATTATGACATCATCAGTGAGTTGATGTTTGGTTTTCCTGAGAGTGTGGTTTGGAGAATGTTGCTCCTGCTGCATTATTGTCTTTCTTTATTCTATTTAATTATCTGCACCCAGTTAGGCAGGGGATATATTTTTATAATGTAATTTAAGGCTTTCATGTGATGAAAGCATACTAATTAGAGTGTTAATTTTAACTAGAGAAATTTGATTCTGAAACCAGAACTGTATGTTTCATTGTGTGTTAAGTTTTCGTGAATGTCAAGATTTGTTTTTGTGTTGTGAAATAAAATTAAGAAAATTTCAAGGATTTCTTTCTTCAAATTCTCTACAGTCTCAATAAAATCATTTCAAAAGGCCTGGCATTTCTATGAATAAAACGTGCCAGAACTAATATGAACTAAATTTTAAAAGGATTTCATTCTTGAATTTAAAAAAAGTTAAAGACTTTTCACTTAAGCAGAACATGTGGAAAACTCATATTGAATAAATTAATATACATACAAGAAACTTAATTAAAAATACTGGATATTCTGGCATGTAATGCACTTGTTAGTAAACTTTCAGACTTCATTTTTCTAATTTTAGGTATATTCACCATATAATGCACACCTCACTGGTTGCAAAGAAACCTTCATGATATGCATAACAAAAAATTGAATAAAAATTACTGAGAAGTATAATAAATATTATTTCTTATTAATCTGATAGTGAAAATTATTTTTTTGTAAATAATGTTCATTAAATTAGAAATTTTAGTTTTTATGATCATTCCCCACCCTTAATTTTAGTCCTTCATTTTTAAAATCAGCATACAATACACACTTGTAAATTTCAATCATTTTCTTGTATCAAAAGTGCATGTTATACCAAAAAATACATAGTAAATAAAAATTAATATACTTTTGAATCAAACAGCTTGTATTTGCTTAATTATTTTCACTTTAAATTTAGTTTTTGAGTTTTAAACATCTAGTGAAGTTTTGCCCACTTTTCTGGTCTGTTTTTTCCACCATTAGACTAATGGTGGACACCCCATTGCCTTTGACTGCATAGGCACGAGTTTAGCTCGTATTCACTTTCATAACTCACTAATACAGCAATCAATATAATAGGGCCTGCTGCCTTCAGTTGCGTAGACTTCGGCTTGTAATATATCCACTTTTGTAAGTTTCAATACAGTGATCAGTATGATGGGGAAACCACTACCTAGTCACCAAACTAACAACCATTCCCTAAAATAATTTTCTATTCCTACCACAGGGTTCATACTTATTTTTCAAAGAAAAACCCCCTGATGTATTTCCTGGGATGAATAATTTTCCATCTCAACAATTAACGACATTTTTTAAAACAGATTTTGACAACCTCCTCAACCCCCCCCCCCCCTAAAAAAAGGGGGTAATTTCCAAAATAAAGTTTATACATCACATATATAAATAATATGAAATGAATTTTAAAGGAAAAACATAAGTTGTGCAACAGAGATAAAGTCTGCATGCCTTGCAGGACTGCCCTTAAAAATTTGGTAGATTGCTGTAAGAAATTAATTTCCACTTTGTGATTGCATTATGAAAAATATGAAGACTATAAGTGACAATATCAATTTATGTTTTATGAATAAAACATGCCAGAACTAATATGAACTAAATTTTAAAAGAATTTCATTCTTGAATAAAAAAAGTTAAAGACTTTTCAATTAAGCAGAACATGTGGAAAACTCATATTGAATAAATTAATATACATACAAGAAACTTAATTAAAAATACTGGATATTCTGGCATGTAATGGACTTATTAGTAAACTTTCAGACTTCATTTTTCTAATTTTAGGTATATTCACCATATAATGCCATTTTTCATTCACCATATATCACCATTTTCCACCATATAATGCCATTTCACCATTTTTATTTCTCTTAAGTTCCTCTTAAACAGCTTTCAAAAATTTTAAATTAATATTAGGCTTAACAAGGTTAATATGCAACTGATTTGATAAATCCAGAGATACATGTTTAGTTTCATGGCCTCATGAAGTTAGAAAGTGTGTCTAGTACCATATTTTATGGAAGAAACGCCGCACCCGTCGTAAGCGCTGCACTCCTCAAAATTGGTCTAAATAAGATTAAAAATATCGTAAACGCCGCAAATATGGGAACACTACTTTTGTCGACAGTGTCTCATTGATGTAGCTTTAATCAAAGTTTTCTGAACAGTGTAGAGTGCCTCATTTTTAATAATTTAGGATTTTAAAATTTTATTAAAAATTTTTAAATCAAGTTTTAGATATTTTTATGTATTTTTTATTTTAAATTAAGAAGACGTCAATTGGCATTAAAACCATCCAGAACGCGGGACGCAGACCCTCTCCTTAGGCGCTCCACATTTTTTTAAGTGGCCGTCGCAACTTACACGCTTTTTACGTCGCATGCACTTTAGCCCTTTTTAGCTTCAACTTGAAACCCTCAAACTCTAAGTTGTCAGGTGGAAGAGTAATAAATTTTCTTTGTCCACCTGTATGGTTCAGTATCATCATCCGAAATGTCACAGTTTTCATAATCGGTGAAGTCAGAAGGTTTCGCGTTGTTGAGCAGGGGGTTTGAGAACAGTCTTACAATAATATATATATTATTATTCATGGGATTAATGAATTTTTATATTATCCCAATTTTATGCGTGAAAAAAAAAAAAAAAAAAAAAAAAATCGTAAACGCTGCACATGGTGTAAATGCGCACTTGACAAAAAATAAAAACTTTCAAACTCGTAAACGCCGCGGCATTTCTTCCATAAAATACGGTATATTGCCTGAATGGACGTCATGAGACATTAAAAGGAGCACAGATTAAATATAACATATGTTATATTTAATATGTGAGAAGGAGTGGCTAGTTTCCAATTCTATATCTCACAATGTTAGAAAGCTTGTCTTAATTTGATTTCATTATGACATCACAAAGCATGTTAATAGCAGTGATTGTTCTCATTTCCCAGAGTAGCCAATCATTTTGCCATGTTTTCCGAGGTTTGGGGAATTTTTTGCGTTATCTCCCGAGATTCCCCTGATTTTTCCCTGAATTCCATAATCCCCTGATGAGTATGAACCCTGTACCAGTAGACAATACTTAAAATTGAAATGGCAATGAAAGGTACTTTTTTCTTTCATTCAGTTCACTAACATAGGCAGGTCTTCCTTTCTAAGCTAGCCTCACATTAGGGTCTAATTTCAGTAGCCCATGAAAGAAATATTCTGGAATAGCAAAACAGAAACATTCCAAAAATTCCATCAGGGTGACCAACGTCTGAACTTTTTCAATTTTTGTGACATTTCCATTCATTTTTCTCCTCTTTCTCATGAGACGTTTTTGAAAAATTTATTTATTTACATTTAATATACAAACAATATGACTTTCAGGAAACTAAATTTACGTATTATACAATTAAAATTTGTATTTTGCTTGATTACCATAAAAAAGGAATAAAGTCGTTAACAAAAATTAGTTTAATTTGCTTTGAAAAATCAAATTTTAAAGTATCATCTTTTAGAAATTTTGTAAAACGTATAAGAGATGTTTCTTTTTCTTCTATGAAATTATGCTGTGATTGAACATTTTCAAAAATTATTTTGAAATTTCCAGGTTTCAATCAAAATTCCCTGACTTTTATAGGCTGGCTGACCACCTTAGACATGTTTTATGAAATTATTAATTAAAAACTAGCTAAAAATTGGAAACATGTTATTTTTCAAAATTAAGAACTCCATGTAATTTTTATTTTTTATATAAATTCCTTACTTAAGAAATTACTTCATTAAATATTACTTCAAGCAATGTCAACTGTAAATACCCTGTTCCATCTTAATATGAGTGGCATAAAACTGCAAGTCTACATGAAACATTAAATTTTTTGCAGCCAAAATATATCTCAGAACCTTGATTGAAAATATTTCTTCAGTTTTTTCTATCAATATTTATTTTGATCATTCTGTTCAAATAAAACATTAAATTAAGCCTATCACATCAAAAAGAATTTTTGAAAAAAGAAAAGTCAAAATATGAATACCTTTTTCTTTTTTGTAAATTTCCCAGTGGGTGAAAAAGTAAGGGCCAGGATTTGAACACCAGGGATAACTTAGCTGAAGCCGCCAATGCTCTACCCAGTGTTGATTTCAGGGGGTAGCCCAGGGGGAGGGGGACATTCCTCCCCAGAACAATGAGATATCCCCTCCCCCGGAACTCTATAAAGTCTCCCCCCTGAGCCACAGAAATCCCTCCCGGAGAAAAGTGTCTGAATTCAACACTGGCTCTACCGACTGAGCCACCCTGGACGAATCTGGAAGACTAATTTACCAAGTAACCTTTAACGATCACAGTATCCAGTCTAATATCTGAATCAGCTCAACAGAATAAATCCAAGGTTATTTATGGAACTGCAGTAAATGCTGCATGCGTAATTACATTAGATTGATTTTTAACACAATTATTCAATTGTTTTAAACATTGTAAATAAAGATGCCAAGGCTAGATTATTTACAATGTTATGATTTATTTACCAGTTGAATAATTGTGTTAAAAATCAATCTAATATAATTATGCATGTAGTGTTTACTGCAGTTCCATAAATAACCTTAGATTTATTCTGTTGAGCTGATTCACATATCAGACTAGATACTGTGATCGTTAAAGGTTAGCTGGATGAATTAGTCTTCAAGGTTCGTCCGGGATGGCTCAGTTGGTAGAGCATTGGCAGCTTCAGCCAAGTTATCCTTGGTTCGAATCCTGGACAGGACTTTTTTCACCCACTTGAAAATTTACAATGTTATGATTTATTTACCAATTGAATAATTGTGTTAAAAATCAATCTAATATTTATTTTTTTGCCTGTTTTTTAGATAAAAGATCCATTGCAAAAAGTCCCTAAACTTTTAATAGCAAACTCCTGTAATAATGATTCGATAAAAAACTAGATTAGATTGAAAGCTAAAAGTTTTTGAGTAAGATCCACAAACTGACTAAACCCCCCCTTTTTTTTTTTTTTTTTTTTTTTTTTACAAAAACAAAACTGAAAGAAAATTGTGTGAAATTAGTAGGATACTCTGAAGACTATTTGTGTAATATTTTAATTAAAATTTATCAATTAAAAGGGGCAGTAAAGATTAATAAGAATCAAGAGATTTGCATTCTGCCCTTTAAAAATCACAAGTATCTCTCTCCTGATGAAAGGATGTATTAAATTAATTCTATCAAACATTAAAGTATAGTTGAATGTTTTAGTTAAGTACAAATTTCTTTTATTTGCAACTTTTCATTTTTATTTATCAAAATTTTAATTGCTTAACAAACGATTATAAATAAAATAACAACATACCTTTTGAACATCATTAGATGCCGGCAGATTTTCCAAAATGTCTAAAGCACTATTTGCCAAATTTTCAGCTTCTTTTTGAGATACCACATGATTACTGCTATCTTCTTTGATTTTACATATGATTTTTAATGAACCAATTAGTAACAGAAACTATTAAAAAAAATATTTTAAAGTAAATATTCAAATGTAATTTTTCAAGGCACTTTAATTATTTAGGCATAAATCATGCTAATTGATAATACACAAAATATATATAGAAACTATTTAAGTAAATATAAATAAATTAGGTACAGCAGAGGTCATCATTTTTTTTACTATCATGGGTGCATTTAAATTTTTTCACCATCTTCACGGGCACAATCAGTACTGACAAACACCTATAATTATTAAACACTATATGGCCAATGATGACCGGTCACTTGCGATTTTAGACGTTTTGTTAAATATCTAGAAAAATACACAAGGGAATATCCTGAAACTTCAGGTGTGTAAACAATATAGCTGATGTCATATATTTCCACAAAGATTATTTCACAAAACCCCATAGGGGACCATAAACAAATTGAAGAAAAACAAATATCTTTTAGATTACCATGTAAAAACAAATATCACAAAAGCGCTGAAACTGTAGCACATGATAAGGAGGCTTCTTGTAATAAACTCTGTTTATTTTTATGAGGATAGAACGTATGCTATAGGTGCAGATTCATGGTCGCCAGTCGCCAACGTGGTGATTAAATATTTTGCTTTGGCCACTAAATTTTGATGTCTCAGCTGTCATGCGTTATAGAGGAATGCCCATTTTCTGCGAACATGGATTTCTACTTAAAAAAAAAAAAAAAAAAAAATCAAATTAGTGTAATTCTCCTTCATAATTCAGACATTCCAGAATGATCTGTTTAACAAAGCAAACTATTGCATTACATAGAAAAACAAATGTCTGAAGTGTGTTTTGTTTTTTATACCGCAAAATAATTTCACACGTTCACAATTTTTTTATTTGTAATTTTATATGACAAAATCAAATAAGAAATTGTTTTCCTAATATTCCCCACTACCATGATAAATTTTCCAATATTCCCCAATATCATAACTTACCATATACCTTTTTTTTTTAATGTATCTTGCCCAACTATATCTTCTGAATGAACATAGCTTAAGATTTGTATTATGCTTAGTGATCAAATTTAAAGAATTTTATGATTAAATTAAACATAATTTGATGTAATTAGTCTGTGTTTTCTTGTTCATGTGTATACATTAATTTTTTTTTTTTCACTTTGAATTTAGTCCCCCCTCCCTTTTACAAACACTATTGTTTTTATCTGGTTGTTTCACAAAGTGGCCACTGGATTTTTTTGGTTTCGGAGCCACTGGCTCCACCCAGATTTGGGGAATCTGCGCCTATAACGTATGCTTGTGGAGAAATTAAGGTTTATATAAAAACAATTCCAAATTTCGCGATGTGTTTTGCTTATAATTTGCGGAGCTTAAAATGAAAGAATGTTCCTGTCAGGAACCATGACAAACAACATTGTACACAAACAATCACCTGCAATCAAAGTTAAAAAATAATAAAAATTGGATGAAAAATGAGCTGGTTTACTAAATAATGTTTCACTGTGCATGCACAAATCCAATCTACATGCAATGTGCATAATGTATTAGCTACATGTATAGAGCAACTTTTGTGAAAGTCTCAAAAACATAGCTTGAAAATTCTGAAAGTGATCGCCGATAGAATAAACTCAAAATCCCTTGTTCCCAAAAGGAAGCAAAAAGATGAGGAACTGTATCTAAATATAAAAGTATGTGCAATAGTATGTAACATATACTATATTTGGATACAGCCCCTCATCTTTTTGCTTCTTTTTGGGAACAATGGATTTTGAGCTTATTCTATCGATGATCACTTTCAGAATTTTCAAGCTATGTTTTTGAGACTTTTACAAAAGTTGCCCTATACATTTAGCTAATACACTATGCACATTATATTTTGATTGCATGCACAGTGAAACATTATTTAGTAAACCTGCTCATTTTTGATCCAATATTTATTACTTTTTAATTCTGATTGCAGGACTTGTGTACAATATCGTTTGTCATGGTTCCCAAAAAGAACATTCTTTTATATTACAAACTCTGTGAATTATAAGCAAAAAACTTTGTGAAATTTGGAATTGTTTTTATAAAAACCTTAATTTCTCCACGAATACGTGGGTTACTCTCAAATTATTGAGATACGCGCAGACGAGAATTTACAAAATAAAAATAACGGTTTAATTTTAAAATACAAAGTATTTTAACATAGCAGACGATTTTTTACTGACTTACTTCAACTTGTTTAGCGTAGAATAAATTTTAAACAGAAGAGAAAATAGAGTTGACGCGAGAACATTTTCGCGCTATGATTTTCTACAATTTTAAAGCAGGATTAAATCAAGAAGAATGCGTTCAACGGTTGAAATTAGCATTTGGTGATGAGTCTCCAGCTCGTGCTACTGTATTCAAATGGTTTAAAGAATTTGGCAGAGATCGCAATTTTCTGCAGGATGAAGAACACAAAGGAAGACTGCCGTCGGCAGCAATCCCGGATAATGTGTCTGCCATATGAAAAATGTTAATCGATGATAATCGCTGTACCTATCAAATGACACAGAAGGAACTTAACATTGGATCCGCAGCCATACACAAAATTTTTCATGAAGAATTGCATATGAAAAAAGTACTTTGCCGTTGGGTTCCCCATAATCTAACTGAGCACTAAAAAGAGGAGAGTGTCAGAATTAGTAAAGAAACTCTTAAATCGCTAAATGATGGTGGCCACTGCATCATTTTAAAAATTGTAACGGGTGATGAAACGTACATACCGTTTTTTGACGTTCCAACGCGTCAAGAAAGCAATGTATAGGTCTTTGAAGATAATCCCATGCCAACAATGGTGAAAAGACAACGAGCACTGAAAAAAGTGATGTATGCCATTTTCTTCAGAAGTACGGGATTGGTCAAAGCCATCAAGTTAGAAGGACAGGAGACAGTAATAGCAAACTGGTATACCATTAAATGTCTTCCAGAAATTCTACAAGAAGTGAATGTTAGGGGACTAATACTTCACTATGACAATGCATCTTCACATACAGCCAGATTAACAGTTGAGTTTCTTAAACAAAAACGAATTAAAGTGACAGAACATCCGCTGTATTCACCTGATATAGCTATGTGTGACTTTTGGTTATTCTTTAATCTAAAACAGAACTTACGTGGACGTCGTTTTCATTCAGAAGAAGAGATTGATGTGGCTATAAATGCATTTTTTCATCTATTCCAAAAAGTGAATGGCTTGAGGCATTTAATCTGTGGAAAAATCGTCTACAAAAGTGCATTGATGCTGGAGGAGACTACTTTGAACACACCTAAAATTTTGTAAGTATAACTTTAGAAACCTAGTTGTATCTCAAAAATTTCAGAGTGACCCTCGTATGTGCGCTATCCTCTTAAAAATGAACACAGTTTATTACAAGAAGCTTCTTAATCATGTGCTATAGTTTCAACTCTTTTGCGATATATGTTTTTACAGGGTAATCCAAAAGATATTTGTTTTTCTTCAATTTGTTTAGGGTCCCCTATAAGGTTTTGGGAAAAAATCTCTGCAGAAATATATAATGTCTACTATGCTGTTCACACACCTGAAGTTTCAGGATTATTCCTCCAGTATTTTTCTAGATATTTAACATAACATCTAAAATCACAAGTGACTGGTCATCATTGGCCATATAGTGTATGTGTATATAGGATGCCATAACAAAACTGAATAATTGAATTTAAAAAAAAAGACCCTTTTATATATTTGAGAATTTTCTCACAGAAGATACTGCTGAATAATCAGAAATAAAGTAAAAAAAACATGCAATTACATATGTGCATATGCATATTTTGATTACATTCTCTATAAATGCATGTAAGTGCATAAACGATTATAAAATCCATAAAAAAATGCATATATTTTTTATTCAGTAAAAAAGAAATATACATAAATTTACTATTTTACAAATTTTTATCAATTCCCAGGCAGGAAGTTGTTTAACGGTGATTATGAAGCAGACAGATTTGAGGGTGTTGCCAAATAAATCAGGGAAACTTGTGAATCAACAAATAAAACAATTTCTTGCAATAAGAAAATCTTTCTTAAAATACCAATGCAAGTAAAAAATTATAAAGAAATGTATTGTAACCTTTTTCTACCACCATAACCAGTACTGACAAGATGGGAAACCTTGATTTTATGGAAAAGACCGGAATGCAATAAAGAATGTGGTTAAAAGGGTTAACAATTCAGACTTTTCTGCAATTTATATAGCTCAGGATATTTTGTCAGACAATAATGTCTATAAAATGTTACTTATGATTGAAAATCATATTTCGTGGTTACCTGAGACATTAAAAATATTAAAAAGACGATTAATTATAGAAATAGAGAAATTAGATACCATATATCATTAGACACAGAACAAATGAAACAAAGAGAAGAAGCAAAACTCAACAAAGTGTAAAATAAAAATAACAAATGAGACAAAAAGAACAAGCAAAACTCAACAGAGTGTAAAATAAAAATTGAGGCTTTTTCAAGCTTAAAGAGGTAAATGGCTTCCTTAATGGGGAGAGAATTGACCTACCAGAAGAAGACACATTTAATAATACAATAGACCTTTATAACCAGTGGTGGGATTCAGCCAGTTCACTAGAAACATTATGTGATTTTTTGTCGAGTTCAGTAAAACGGTTGTTTAAAAGGCACTTTTAATGCAGAAATAGCAGAAACTGTAATTTACCACAAACTCAAACTTTAGTAATATGAAAGTATTGTGGCCCAGTTTTCTAAATTCAATCTGTGGCTTGAGCAGATAAAGATCAAAGTTCTAATGCAAATCCTATGGACAATTCATATGATTTTGCAGTAATGGCTCAATCAAATAGAATGCAATTTATAACAAACATATATATTAGTAAGACTGAAATAATAATGCAGTTAGGGGTCAGTCCAGACTTTTACTCAGGGTCCTGATTTTGTGAAATTGTGAACATTTGTGAAAAATCTAGTCCTAATTTTGGGAATTTGAAATGATCATTATACCAGATTCTTATGTAAAAGTGACAGGTCAGATTTTACTTTTAAATGATTAAATTTGTTAAAGATTTAGTTTAGAGCTGGAAAAATTTTGTAAAAGGCCTATTTTTAAGACTAAGAATATTGTGAAGGGTGCTTTTTTAAGGTGAAAAGTTTTGTGAAGGGTCCTGCTTTGAGATGAAAAATTTTGTGAAGGGTCCTGTTTTGAAATGAAAAAAATTGTGAATGGTCCTTGGAATGAAGAACCCAATTTCTTCCTAAACAGATCCCTGGCAGCAATTTCTGAAATTTGTTTGTGGTCTTAGAAATTAAAGATAACAGTTATAATGGAAACCCTATGGGCGATTTTGATTCAAATGCACACACTTTCTCAGCAATTGTTCTATTAATTATAATATAATGTACCATAAAAATAAATCTTAGTAAGGCCGAGGTAATAATGTGGTCCAATATTTGAAATTCGATACAAGGCCTGAATAGCAAAAGAAAGTAAATAGTAGGTCAATAGTTTTAATGTCTATTGATAATTTCAATTTAAAATAAAGACATTTCACATACGAAATTTCGATTTTCTCCATAAAGAATTATACGCATTAAGTTTACAAGTTATTCTTAATATATATCCAATAAGAATTTTTTTTTTTAATGCAACTTTAATTTTAAAGTACTTTTAAGGTTGTGCAGATCATTTCTAAAGGAGGAATTTTTAAATGTTTAGGGAAAATGAAGACAACAAGAGAGATTCAAATTTGGAATGCCATAGCATGACTGGAGGTATGTGCAAATTTTTATAGGGTAGGGATAGAATTTTTTTTGACATGCACACAATTTTAAAATACTTATAATTGATTCTGCATTTTTTTTTTTTTTTTAAATTGTTGACAGTTTCCTTAAGAAAGTTGGCTTATCTATTATTTGACCCTTCCTTCAATTTGATTGTTTGCTAAAAATTAACACAAACAAAAGTCATTGATTGCAAAACGTTTAAAATTGTAGCCTCTTTTAAATCTATACTGTCAGGCTAGCTCAGTTTCAAATCACACAGAAATTTCACTTAACTTCAAAATAACACTTTCTCGGGGTAGCTTTTTAAATATTTTTTTATTTCTTCTTGGTAAGACGGCACATAACAAATAGAACGTCACACAAATACATAAAATAATAAAAGCACGAATAACTTTCTACATGGTTCCACAACTCAAAACAGAACCGAACTCTACGAACTCACAGCATATCTCATTCGGCAAAGCTCACGCAAGCTAGTCACGTGATTGCCAGTCCAGTCGATTTTTAAAACGGGTGGCGCGCGTTACATCCTCCCCCTCTGTTTCCGATTTACGTCTCGGAGAGGAAACAGGATGCTTTCTGGGTCTTCCTTTTTTTCTCAAGGGTGCAACTGGAATAGTTTCAGTTTCTTGAAATGGTGACAAAGCGGAAACATGGTAAGACCCAATTCGCTCGGTAGGATTGTCCAGGCTAGCAATATCATATGTCACTAGTGACTTTTGAGTCGAAACTATGTATGGACCATCTCTCTTAGGCATAAATTTGGCTGTTTTATTTTTACTTGCTTTGCTCACAGGATGTAGGGTAACCCATACTTTATCACCAGGTGCGAAATGCACTCGCCTACGATTTTTATCGTAATATTTCTTCCGCTGATCTTGTTTCATTTCAACATGCTCTTTCACACTTTTTGAAATATTTGCAAGACGTTTAAGATATGGAGTTATTTCCAGAACAAAATTGTCATTTTCCACAACAGCTCTAAAATCGTTCACAACATCATCGATTGTTCTTAATTCTCGACCAAATTGCAGATAGGCGGCAGTTTGGCCAGTTGTATCAGACTTGACAGAGTTCATAGCAAATCTAATAAAAGGAAGTTTGTCAATCCAGGAACTGTGTTCATCTCCAACAAGGATTGCTATTTGAGGTTTCATGTCTCTATTTTTGCGTTCTACCAGATTGGCCTGAGGATGGTACAAAGGTGTCAACGATTGGTCTATTCCAAGAATGTAACAAACTTGTTGTAGAACAGCGCTCACAAACTGAGGGCCATTATCACTTATGAGTCTTCTTGGGATACCATAACGAAGGAAGATCTCTTCAATCAGAGTAGTCGCACATTCTTGTGCAGTGGCAGTTGTTAAGGCAATAGTTCTACCCACTTAGTGGCACAATCTTCTACTATAAAAATCCATCGATGCCCATCTTTACTAGGAGGCAATGGTCCAAAGAGATCAATGCTGAGGGTCTCAAACCGCTGAGCATAAGCAGGTGTTCGTAATAAACCGGCTGGTTTCTGATTTGTTGCTTTATAACGAGCGCACTCTGGGCACTTCTTCACATATTCAGAAATGTATACCCTCATGCCTGTCCAATAATATCTTTTAGCAATTCTCTGATAAGTTCCTGCTTCACCATAATGTCCGGCTGAAGGGTCGTCATGATGAAGTTTCAAAATATTTTGTCTTTCTTGTACTGGAACGACTTGTTGCGCTTCTTTGGCATCTGATTCGGGAGCATACCTATAAAGCACACCTTGATTCATCAGGAATCCTCTATCAGTCCAATTGGCGAAATCTTCGCTTTTCTGTTCGTCTTCAAAAGAAGCTATGATCTTTTTAAGGTTTTCATCTTGCAACTGTGCTTCTCTGATATCTTTTGGACTTCTTGTTGGCATGTCTATGCTGACAAAATTGCATGTCTCACAGAAAGCAGATTGATGATTACAGACAGGGCGTGACAGCTAGTCAGCCACAACATTTGATTTTCCAGGTTCATATTCTATTTCCTTCTTAAGAATTTCTTTCTTAGCAGGAGGCAACCGATAAGGTGGTACAGCAACAGGACCAGGAGCACTATCACCTGTATTGATACGATGCTCCACAAACGGGGTTGTCTCTGCCCCTGGTTGAAAACATTTTTCATACCTTTTCAGAACATCATTAATTTGGTCTCTTTCATCAGAATTTAGATTTTTGCCTTCATCTTCATGTAAAGCGTACGGATTGACTTCGACCGCACCAGCTGACGTACTATTTTCTTCTTCGTATTCATCTACAAAATAAAACTTTTCCTTAGGTTTATCATTAAAATACCATGTTTTGTTGGCAGTATCTAACACTATGTTAGTATTATGTAAGAAATCCATACCTAAAAGAGTTCTATTACCCTTGGCATCTGGTAATACTATGAACTCCGTTTCGAAGACTCGGCCTTCAATTTCTACGGGTACAGTGGCAGACAAAGTGTTTCTAACTACTGTAATTCCGTCAGCTAACGTTACTTCATGAGTATGAAGGTTCAATGCAACACCAGTTTTTAAAAATAATTCATACATACGTTCTCCCGCAATAGAACGATTCGCTCCCGTATCTGCACAGACTAGAACCTTCTTATTGCAGATCGTGATAGGCACATTTGGAGCTGAAACTGCTGACATATTCAAACTATATAGCTGAAGACGATGTGCTTGCACAGTTTGTTTTTTAACTGTAGGGGAACAATCTGGACATTTCTTCTTTATAAATCCAAATTTACCACAACCATAGCAAACAATATCTGATTCTATGCGTCGATTAGCAAACTTAAGGGGAGATCTGTCTTCTTTTGGAGTTACAATAATTTAAAAAAGAACAACAGAAAGTTACATTTCCTATATAAATATACAACAGTGCGTGTGTAAAGTACAAACACTGGAAAACACTGAATGGTAGCTCTGAATGGTAATGTGAAAGAAAAAAAATAAAAAGGGCACAGTTGTATGTCACCAACATGGTTATAGGATATGGTAAAGCAGTATGAAAAATCATAAAGATTATTGCACATTTCACTTAGGAATAAGTACTGTAAAACTACTTTACCAAAATAATAACTTCCGAGATTGAACTGATAATGATGATAAATTCTCTAATAAAAGATAGTAAAAGAAAAAAAAAATATTGTGTACCATACATTAAAATTAATTAAAAGAATATTAAAAAGAATGAGATAAACAAATATCATTTGAACTTGGCGAGAGGTTGGCGACCAGCACCACAAAGTAACAACCAAGAGCAAAAGATAAACACTTTCACAAAATCATCCCCGGCCGTGAATAATCAAATGAAAGGGTTTATAACACTCAAAAATGTTATGGTTGAATTACTAATATAAAACTTTAAAAAATTTTAATGTAAAATAGTGAATCTAAAATTTAAAAAAAAAATGTATATGTAATAAAGATGGTACATGAATGCTGAATTGTGTGAATGATAGTAAACAATTGTGTATTGTACTGAAAGGAGGGAAGAAAATGCACGATGAAATGTGTACTAAGTCAACTGGTCCTGCAGTGATAGTATATTTAATAACCGTCAAAATTATTTTTATAATCTCGTTTAGCCTGTAAACCAAAAAGAAACTAGCAAAATATTAAATGCTAAATATCCATTTATATAAAGCTGAAAACAAACATAAAGTTTCTTAAATGATAAATATAATATGGCTGATACTGTTCAGTGTATGCATGTAAGATAATGAGAAAACTGAAAAAGAAGAATGTAAACATTATAAATCTACACATTTTTAAATGTTTATACCTAGCAAAATATTGAATAAAATTTTTCTAACGCACACTATATATATATAAACTTAAAAATTATGTACAAAAGGATTTTCTATTTCAAACCCATTCGTACAATGAATTGAAAAGAAATGCGGAAGTGCAGTACATCAAATTAATGGAAAATTAAATTTAACTTTAAGAAATACACCTCATCAATATAATGAATGATATGAACTGATAACATAATATAATACAAAATATGATAAAATAAAGTTTAATTTTGTAAAGAATTATATGTCATGTGTGTGCAGATGTACGGAAGAAAAAAAAATGTAAAATAGCAACAAGGGTGGTTGTGAATTCAGAAACAAGAGATGTGTTATTGAAAATTATCTCAACATTAAAGTATCCAGTGTAAGTAAATGAAAAAATAATTTCAGAAACTTATTGAAATGTCTGATTAAATAACAAAAGTGAAAATGAATGTACATAGCATGATACAAATAAAACAGGAAGTTCATAAAGAAAAGGAAAAAGAACACACCTACAATATACTGAATTACCAAAAGGTCACAAACTGTATATAAGTATAAATGTTATACCATGAGTTTACCTAAGCGGTTTATAACTAAGTATGTGTACCATAAAATAAAAATTATTTTTTGGCAAAATGATATTGTAAGTGAGATACAAGAAAAAAAAAGATTGTTTCATAATAAGGCTTCAAAAGATATCTAGAAAGTTTGTACTTATTATGAATGGAAAATGTAAAATGAATATTTAAAAAATTACGGAGAAAAATTTTGCATAATCTGTGAAAGCATTTAAAAATGTTAAAGCTAGAAGGATACAGCGACACGTGCATAAAATTATAAAATTCTTAAACCTCAATAATAATGTCTGCCAACTGTAAATATATGCGTATAAAAATAAGTAGGGCATCGCTGTACACAACTAACAGATTATAATTAAAGATATGAAAATGTGTGTTTTGTAAAAAAAATCACAGGAAATGATATTAGAAATGTGCAAAGCACGTTAATTTCAATTAAAGATAAAATGTTCTGAATAATGAAAGTGAGAAAAACAATCATTAACAATCTATACTTAAAAGTAAAACAATGAATCATTGTGTCTTTAAAAAAATATTCAACTGGATAATTTAAAATAAAAATAATATATCTGTAATTTTTTTTGCATATATCCGTGTAAAATTATGTCCGTACCAAAACTTCAATAACCCAAATTTAGGTCATTTAATAATGCATATAAAATTGCGAATATCAAGATAAAATAAATCACCATTATTGTTAAGACTAAACATTAACTTCAAATTAAAATAGGATCTTGAAATAAAACGCACTTTGAACATAAGATGCAATGTTATTTAAACTTGATGCACTTGCAAACTCTGCAAAATATTTAACTTACAACACAGATATAAATGAAATATATATTTCCTTGAGTATAAAATTCTATCAAGGAACACAAAAGAAATCTTTGTGTATCATTATAAAAAAAAATTAACATATCAGTTAATATATAAAATATATTAGTAGTAAATGTTTTAGCTAGAATAATAATAGCACACAAAAATAATTTCGAGTAAGTATAAAAATAAAAATGTCAACACAAACATAAAATGCGTCATTTCTAAGTTTGAATTCTGTTGGAAATTACACCTTTAAAAAAAATATCAGTACTAAAGTATTTGAAAGTATCCAACATTTGTCTCTCTTTATCCTTTGTAAGAAAGGCTATACAAATAATGTCCTGGGAAAATATTTATCCATTTAACATGAAATTGTACAGAAAAATATTTTAATATCTTGTAAGCTATCGTTTAATTATCTTAAGATACTGAAAACAGTATTTTTATCAAAATTATATATGTACTAGACAAGAGAGACTGTATGTGCCTTTAAAAATAAAAATAAGTATTTAAATTGTAGCAAAACTATTAACAAAATATTACTTACCATTTATAGTCAAATGATTAAGCTAAAAACTTTTTTTTTTAAATATGATCAGTAGGTATTAAAATATACACAAAAATCATACAAATATAAAATGTTATGCTTCTTTTCATATAATTATACTACCATATTTATATTTAGTCTTTGTGATAAATATCAAAATTTATGCAAAGAAATTTATGTAAACCAACATAATACTTCATTAAAATATTTTACCTAAGGGAATTTAATTATGTTTGACATTGTAACATGAATACTGCTAGCTCATTTACCTCTGAAATCATATTATATAGCTGTTGATAGTTCTGCATCAGAAAAAAAATTGTGGCACAGATATCAATGAAAATTACGAAATGTGCTCAGGAAGAGATACAACGACAAATGCGAGAAAAATTAGTTTCTATTTAAAAATATTTAGCACGGATTGAATTAAAACAAAAGTATTAACTTAAGGACTTAGGAATATTTATGAACTTGAACACTGTAATAATTTGCCAAAATAAGAATAAAAATAACTTACACAAAATCTCTTCCTGTGCACATAGTATTTATCATCATAAAAAAAATCCGTAAAAATCATAATATTATGGGCTAAAACTTCATAATATTTCGTGGTTCATTGCACACATTTTTTAAATCGTTGTTATTTTTTTTTATAATACTCAGAAAAATATCACTAAAATATTTTCTCAGTTCAATTTTTTTAAAGTAATTTGACTAATAGTAGCTTTTCTTGATATCTGAGTCATTTATTCATCCGTGTTTTCTATATGAATTTTTGTATAGTGTATATTTTAAACTAGTCTGGTGATCATAACTCACAATTTTCGAAAGGTGACACTATTTAAAAAAATTGCTTTTTAAACTTCATTTTTAGTGTATAAATAACACTTTTTTTGAAGAGCTGTTGTCTGAAAACTACTTTCGAGAAAGGTGAAAAATAGTCATAGTACTTGCAGAAACATCTTATACGTAAGTCTCTGCAGCACAATATATTCAGTTCTCACTTTTAAAGGGTTACGGGATGCAAAAATACTGTTCGTAAGTTTCAGGAGAGTGGCGATTAGGCTTCATTCACTTTAAAGTTTTTCATTTTTTTTAATTCAAAGCAGGCCGTCGTTAAACACAGGGATCCTTCTCTGACAAGATGAAAATTTTGAAAAATTCAAGGCCTGGTCACGGCACCATATACATATGCTGTAGACCATGATCTGTAGCGAAAAATATTTTTTAAAACTATTGCATTTTTAAGATAATCCCGTTTCTGGAAATCCAGGTTCATGAGTCCTTGAATAATTAAAGACAGGCACAAAATAATAACTCGGCAAATTTGAAGACAGGATGAGTTTATTGGATATGGACATGAAATATGCAAATGCCAGAGAGGGACCCTTTCAGTTGCTGTTGACAGTACAATGTATAGAGAAGGAATGATTAATTTGTCAGAAATTGTTGCCAATGTGTCAAGCCAAAATCTTGGTACCCTGGACCATTATAACCCCAAAGATATATCACTTAATGCAACTTTGAATTAAAAAATAGCCAAAAGGACCGTTGATTGGTGTTTTAATATTTCGACGTACAAATATGAATGCCAAAGCTAAATGATGGGAAATATGCATTTAGAAGCAGCAACGGAGATGCGGGGCGCCGATTTTAATATAAACAGAGTATAATATTTGCGGCCGAAAAGACAGTTGTATTGACGATAAAACTGAAAATTAACACTGAGTGTATAAATAAATGCTACGACTGGAGCATTTGGCCAAAGAATATCTTTTTTATATATTCGTTAACCGAAGGAAAATATATTCGAACAGTTAATGATTTCATGATGAGAAACAGATTTGTTTTTGATTTATTTTATTAATGGTTTTTGGCTGAACTTGGGAAAGTTAAGTAACTGAAAAATAAAGCGCAAGAGAAGAAGAAAGAGATATATTCTTTTTAGAAAGGAAAGGAAGTTTTTATTCAATTTATAATTATGAAAGGAGAAATTAAATTTTAAAATGGGGAATTTAATTTTAAAAAAGAAGATAAATAATTATATGTGATCATATGTTATATTTAACATCACACCGAGATCCATGGGTCCGAGGTCCAGTGTGGAATCAGGCTGTAAAAAAATAACTCCGTCTTTTTGCAGTTTATCCTCACAGTTTTGTGAATGAGGTGGACAATTGTCAATAATCAAAGCATTTTTTCGTTTTTTTTTTTTTCTCATTTGCTTGTCAAGCGCTTTTCACCATTTGTCTTCCATGGCTTTTTTAAAAAATCATAGTCCACTTCTAAGTACCTCATTCCTTTAAAGCACAAGGAGATTTACTTTTGCCAACGACTATCATCTTTAACTTTTTCTTGCCCTCTCATGTTAGCACACAACAGAACAGTAATAATTTATTTGCTGTGTTTTTACCGCCAAAGCATTTGTCTTCTTTATACGCTAGAATTTTGTTTGGAAGGCACTTGCAAAAGACAGTGGTCTCCTCATCCTTGAATATTCTTAAGACTCCAAATCTCACATATTGTCCATCCACACTTTCACCTCAAACAGTTTTCTGGAATAACACATTCCTTCTTGAACTTTTCTAGTCAACCAACACTGGCTTGGAATTCAGAATGGCCAAGAAATGAAATATATTCCAAAGCCTTTTCTAAATTATAGCTACCGAAATTACGGTCTTTTATCCTTGTAATCCACTTAAGCATTGGTTCATCTAAGTCCTCCTACTGGCATGTTCTCTTCCTTTTCACGCCGGCCCAAGGTCTTATTTGTTTTCAGTGATTGACTCCTGGTTTTTTTTATGATTGTCGACAGAGTGGTTATCAGAACGCACCTGAACGTTGTTCAGGAGAAAGCATTCAAGGCTCTGCAGAAAAAGAGCCATCACTCCACAGGCAACTTGGGTCTATCGTAAAAAATCCATAAGATGCTCTACTCTATTGTAGCAGAACAAATAATCGTGTATGCGGTCCTAATCTGGAGCTTTGACAAAGTGGTGCTGGCGATCTGGTTGCTTAGCATGCAGCAAACTACTCTTGTGTGTGACCAAGAGATATTCCCCAATTTTGATGAACGCTCTGCATGACTTGTCTGAGCTTTTGCCCCTGGAGTTGCGTGCAGAGATGGACAAGGACTTCACAGTGCTTGTCCTCCGACACAAGAGAGTTGAGAGTACAGGGTTAACACCAGACTCCGTTGACCTCTGGAGACCTTCTCCTAAGCTTGAAGACAGATCTAGTGGACTTTGGATTTCATCTCAAAGACTACGTGTTTACTGTTCGCTGGGTCTCACCTCAGGAGACTGGCGAGTTGCGAGTTTGTTAAATTGTTATTTTGTTGTTGTTTTTATATTTGTTATGGTTGCTGGGTCTCCAGCTCTGGAGGCTGACAAGTTGTGGTTTGTTATGTACGTTGCAGGCATCAGTCTCTGTATCAGGGTGTAAGTTCATAGGCTACAGGTTTGGTTCATGCGGCCTTGTTAGCTTACAGCCAAAACAGAAGGTCCTAGGATTTTTCACGTCCAGACACACTTGGCAAAGCAGTAGTACATCTGGGAAACCCAGGGTTACTGCCGAGGGCTTGGCATTACTTTGAGCATTCGGTACACCCGAAGCTCCTGGAGAAATCGGAGGTTTGATCCTGAACTAAGATGCTTAATCCTTGATTGTGTGGGTTTTGCTGTCGCTGCGACCATGATTTCCAATTGTGTTTGGGATGCAGGGAGAATGTGCATTGGGTGGTGCTTTCCCTTGGCTGGCAGTAGGTATAATGGCGACACCACACTGGCTTACTCCAGTCCCATCAAACATTTACACATTTGGGCTCTTCAGAGCTTATGCTGGCGGGGAAGCTTGCTGCAAGGCATGTTAGTTTTATTAGAGTTATGCTTATTCTAAAAAACAATTTTTGCAGATGCAGGAATAGATCATATGACCATCCATGAAGTTTTGTAAAAATTCTTCACTCAAATGACCTCTCACACTAAACAATGCTCCGAGTTGCCACAAACAACAAATATCCATTCTAAACTGTAAGGGTGGTGATAGTAAGTTTAGGTAGATGAAAACATGTTCAATAACCAGACCCTTTCTTCATTTTTTTTCTCTGACTCTATCCTTATCTCTTCCCCACTGTCCAAACCAAGAAACAAAAGACACCTTCAAAGGACCATGGAATCGTTTCTTCTTTTGGGATGCTTTGTGGCAGTTACTAACCGCTCCAGAAGCAAGGAACTGTTTCAGTCTTGTCCAAGAACGCATGCTCATCTTTGTTGAAGCGAACAAAGACAGGAGTGATTGTGCAACAACCCCATAGACACTATGTCAAGTAAGTTATACTTGGCAACAACCTGAGTTTTGGGGGGAGAGAATGCTTTTTTTGTACATAAAGAATAAGTTAGAGGTATTCAGCTTTAAAAAATAAACCAGAAATCAGTGAAGGAAAATGAATTCCACATAGATTTGAAGCTTTTTCTGAACATATGAAGGAAAATTCCTGTAACAATTCACTATATGGAGATAGATATTTCGCTATATGGAGATTATTTTTAACGTAATCATGTGAAAAAGTGACCTTTCCTATAAAAAATTCTTTATATAGAGAAATTTGTTACATGGAGTTACATTATAGAGGGACTTGACTGTATATATATATCATTAAAGTTGAAAACATAATCAAACAACAGCTTATATGTAATTACAATGAGTAATTTTTGTCAAAATGAACCAATAAAGAAATAAATACATATATCGATTTTAAAAATAAAAATATATATATCTTATGAACTTTTAATTAATTTTCATTGCCTTCTTGAAAAAATACAACAGCAACTTAAACCATTTTTTTAACATTATTTTTGACAAAGGTGTCAAAATGAAATAAATATACAGTCGAGTCTCTATATAACGAAATCCATTGTTCCAGTAAAAAATTCGTTATATAGAGAATGAGTAAAAATTCCTATTTAATGTGTAAATTTTGAATAAAAATAATTTTTGAGGTGTTTAATTGAGAATTTGAAATGTTTAACTATAAATATTAACCTAATATTGTATTTCTTTATTATTTAAACAGTTTCAAAAAAGAGAACAGACATTTATTTCAAAGCATAATAAAAATTACATAAGGAAAACTTACATTAATTTTAGACGGAGACATCTGTAATTTTTCGCTGTTTTGATTTCAAAATTGTTACACTATTTCAAAGCATAATAAAAATTACATAAGGAAAACTTACATTAATTTTAGACGGAGACATCTGTAATTTTTCGCTGTTTTGATTTCAAAATTGCTACACTCTCGAAAAAATGTTCACACTTTAGCAAGGAATAAAAAATTGCATCGGGAGCCTTTTTTCCTCCCCGCAATTTTGTGGAGCCTATCGGGTCATGTGTCATGCCAGTGGATCTCGGGAGCTTTCTGGCAGTGAATATTAGGGTCAGTCCATTTCAAGTTGTCCAGAAAATCATTTATTCGTTGCTCGACCATTTTTAAAAAAATCTGAAATTTTTTGTACAGACACCCTAACATGATAGAAGTTCAAAATGACTATTATTTTAATTTTATTAATTTTTGTTTGTGCATGGCAGCCATCTTTGTTTCATCATCTGCAACAATTTTCTCACAAGAAGGGTTTACGGAATTGTAAATGATTCATTGTTTATTTCTCTAATTCAAGTGCGATTTAAAGCAATTTGTACAGAATACATTGGGCTAAAAATCTGGTAATAGAGTAGTTTTCGAAACTAACTGCTTATTGGTGAAATTTAAGCATAAAGTTTCAGTTTTTTTGCAAAATTTGTTCGTTTACAATAGGAAATTTTTCTATCAAGGAAAACTGTCAACATGACATAATTTTTTTTACAAATAGGCCAAAAGTACTTGTACTCACACGCCGAGTTCCAGATCTGGGACTTGCTTTCTCTTCGCTAAAAAAAATCCCAAATTTTTCAAAAATGTCAAAAATCGCACTTTTGAGGCTTTGATATCTTTGGTGGGGCACGAGATAAAAATCTTAAGTTCTGGTTTCTGAGAGTATTTTATGGTAGTGTAATGCACAAGAAATTTCAGGATGGAGATTTGACTACAAGCTGAGATATGGCAAGGAGAACATGTCAAAACAATGCTGCCAAACTATTGTTTTGTGGTAGTCACAGCTAAGTATTTATCTCAGAGTGTCATTTAAATTAATTTTTTTGATTATCTTTAAATAATAGTAACAGAAAATAAAGCCTTTTGCAAAGCTTAGCAATTAATAAAAAAAAATAATTATGCCTAAGGCCTACATTTTGTATGGTTTAAGTAATTTTAGTAACTAAAAGAAACCTCAGCAGTTTTACATAAGGGAAAAAAAAATAGTTTTATGCAAGACCTGAGAGTAAAACTGAATAGGGAAAGGGAAAAGCTGTTAATGTTGTCATAATAGTTGAGACATGATCAAACGTGTCAAAACACATTCTTGCTTGTTGGTTTAAAAACCACAATTTTGATCTTTCTCAAAATTTTATTTGTAGGAACCAAGTCTTGACATCTCTTGATAACTTGATTGAAGATCTTGGCCCTGCTAGCTCATAGAAATGAACTTTGAAATCACTATTTGCAAGTCTCACTTCATAATTCCTTGCTTACTTCTTACGCAAAAATGCCATTTTTCTGCAGTATAAATTTTGAAAGGGCTTTGGATATCTTTACTTTCTGAAAATTACTTGAGGCTGATGCATGGTAACATCGTATAATGTTTCATTTACAGGAACATACTCATGGTAGGAACAAGTTTCAGGGACTGGCAAGCAGCATTAAAATTGTGATTTTTAAGCCGACAAGCATGAATGTGTTTTGACATGTTTGATCATGTCTCAACAAGTATGCCAACATTAACAGCTTTTCTCTTACCCTATTCTGTTTTTGTCTCAGGTCTTATATAAAATTATTTTTCTTCTTTATGTAAAAGTGCTGAGGTTTATTTTAGTTACTAAAATTACAACAAAAAGTACTGAAACCATACAAAATGTAGGCCTTAGGCATAATTATTTTTTTTAATTAATTGCTAAGCTTTGCAAAAGGCTTTATTTCCTGTTACTATTATTTAAAGATAATCAAAAAAATTAATTTAAATGACACTCTGAGATAAATACTTACCTGTGACTACAACAAAACAATAGTTTGGCAGCATTGTTTTGACATGTCCCCCTTGCCATATCTCAGCTTGTAGTCAAATCTCCATCCTGAAATTTCTTGTGCATTAACACTACCATACAATATTCTCAGAAACCAGAACTTCATATTTTTATCTCGTGCCCCATCAGAGATATCAAAGCCTCAAAAGTGCGATTTTGGACATTTTTGAAAAATTTGGGATTTTGTTTAGCGAAGAGAAAGCAAGTCCCAGATCTGCAACTTGGCGTGTGAGTACAAGTACTTTCGACCTATTTGTAAAAAAAATTATGTCATGTTGACAGTTTTCCTTGATAGGAAAATTTCCTATTGTAAACGGACAAATTTTGGAAAAAAACTGAAACTTTATGCTTAAATTTCACCAATAAGCAGTTAGTTTCAGAAACTACTCTATTACCAAATTTTTAGCCCAATGTATTCTGTACAAATTGCTTTAATCCGCACTTGAATTTGAGAAATAAATGATGAATTATTTACAATTCCGTAAACACTTCATGTGAGAAAATTGCTGCAGACGATGAAACAAAGATGGCCGCTATGCACAAAAAAAAAAATTAATAAAATTAAAATAATAGTCATTTTGAACTTCTATCATGCTAGGGTTGTTGTACAAAAAATTTCAGATTTTTTTAAAATGGTCGAGCAACCAGTGCTGGACCACTTGAAATGGATTGACCCATTACAAATATCGAATTGTTGTGCTAGATTAAAAGAGATTTAATTTTTCTAATTTAACCTTCTGAATTATGTTCGATCTCATTCACCTTAAACTTCAATTACCTCTCTGATCCCGCTCTTATATGTGTAACAATCCAATTGACACTGTTTTAAGAAGGAGGTTGAAAGGTGTGTGGGAGAGTGGGAGGATGAATTCATTGGACATAAAGAACAAGGAGATTCAAGGTAGAAAAGTAACATAAAAAACTCAGCACTGTACGATTAATCAGGAATCAGTCATGGAAAACTGATTCCATGTGATTTGGAAGCTTTTTAAAAACTGAATAAATAAAGAACATTTCATGAAAAAATTCGTTATATGGAGATAAATATTTCGCTATGTAGAGACTGTTTTTAATGAGATCATGGGAAAAGGGGACCGTTCCTACTAAAAATCCGTTACATAGATAAATTAGATGTATGGAGTTTCGTTATAGAGAGACTCAACTGTATATATATATATGTAACGACAACTTGGGGTGACATAACTTGTGGATAATAATTTGACTCTGGAACCTCTTGGTAAATACTTGACTCATTTATTTCGCTGCTCCATCTTATAGTCCGATCAGAGGTCCCAAAAGTAATTTATGTTGATGATTTTAGAAGTTACATAGCTGTAGGTTATGCAGGATTCTCAAATGTGCAAAATCTCCTCTTTTTTGAACATGGTCTATCTAATATCTTGGGGCTTGTCATATTTTCCAGCAGAGGGCACAGTTGTAAACTTGGGAGGAACATTTCTTTAATTGGTTGATTAGCTTTTGATTGATATGTGATCAAGACCCGCACAATTCCTGAGATCTGTGACGTACCAAGCCTTATCCACAAATGCCTACAAGAAGCACTTAGACAAGCAATTTTAATCTTAAGGATCGACCGAAAATGAAATCTGAAAGTAATAAGATGCACTGCTGGGAAACAAAGTTACAAGGGGTAAAACTGGTTTTAGAATGAGATTTAAAGTTAGAAAAAAGAGACTTTGGATTTTAAATTAAATTTTTGAAATTTAATTTGAATTTTAAAAGAGTTTTTATCTTTTCATATATATTAGGAGCATTCAAAAAGTAATGAGCCAGAGGCCTAGGAACAGAAACTAGTACATGTATTTCAGAAGTATTGGCCCTGGCTGTTGAGGCACTTGTCCCACTAAGACACAAGGCGGTGAATGGCTGTCTCTTAAAATTCCTGGGGCTGTGATGTGAACTAGTTCCGCACGTACTGCTTGCGTCGTCGTCCGAGGTGAATCGTTTGCCCCTTAGAGCCTTTTTTAGGGGGCCAAAAATGGCATAATTGCAGGGAGAGAGCTGTGGACTGTATGGAGGGTGACCGAGAACCTCCCACTTGAATTTCTGCATGAATGCCGTAATCGTGTTGGCCATATGAGGCCTTGCATTGTCGTGGAGCAGAATGACCCCATAGGTGAGCTTGCCTGGTCATTTTGATTTGATCGCTTGGTGAAGGGTGGTCAAGGTTGTCGAGTAATGCTGGGCATTCACTGCTGTCCTGTGCTGCAGGAAGTCTATCAGAAGGGGACCGTGTTGATCAAAGAAGAAGGTCAGCATAACCTTTCCTGCACTTGTGTGGATGGCCTTGGATTTTCCTGGTGGTGGTGAACCTCGATATTTCCACTGGAGACTTTGTCGTTTCGATTCTGGTTCAAAGTGATGACACGAAGACTCATGTCCAGTCGCTTACAACTCGAATGAGCATTGGACGGCTGATGCATGCTTCTGCTAGCTTTGTAGTCATGTGACTTGAACTCGTGATCCTCTAGTGGCGGGCATGTGGACTTTCGTTTTCTCATCGGAAACCCTCTTTGTTACTGACGCAACAATATTATTATTCTGTCACTGGTTTGCACTTTCCAGACTCCGGCTCGTTTCTTTTTGAATGTCCCTTATAGTATAACCTCGAAAATCCGGCATCATCGGGACCGGGAGTAAGCTGGATTTTTGAAAATTCCTGATGTCTGAAAGAATTATCAAAAGTACTTCCGATATTGTTAATGGTGCCCTTATTCTTAATTTATCTCATAGCCAAGTGACATTTACATTAGAAGAAAAAAAAACTAAATATTTTTTAAAAACTTACTTTAATTAACATTTTCTCAAAAAAAAAAAAAAAAAAATTAATAAACAGTAAAATCATTTCTTCTCATGTAATTTCTGAAACATCATTGTCAATTTCATTTGTTGCAACTTTTGTGGCCGTTCTTTAACAAGTCTTTCTTGGATTTTATACAAATAAAGAATATCTATTTCAGAAAAACAGTCTTCTGTAAATCAAATATTACAATTCCAGTCAAACATAAGCATAATTCCAGCAACACATTTTGTTCTGTTGGCTCCATTTGGATTCTCATTCATTTGAGCTGCTACCAGGATTATCGGCAGTCCCATTTAGCACAGCGTAAGCAATCTCGCTGCCCACTAAGCCACATCTTTCGGTCTGAAAGTTTTTAATTCATAAACAATTGCTATTTTTCTTTCTCTCATAAGTCGGAAAAGTAAAAAAAGGAGGCGGAAGAAGATGACATTGATGCCGGATTTTCGAAGTCACATTGTGTATATATATATTACACAGTGTGTATCTATCATCAATGTTGGAAACAACTGTTTTGTTTTGATATTATTTCAATAATATAATCAAACAATAGCTTACATGTAATTACAATGGGTAATTTTTGTTAAAATAAACCAATAAAGAAATAAATATATACATTGTTTTTTTATTTATTTATTTTTTAATATAAAATACACCTTTGAAGAAATAAGAAAATTTTATATGATTTCTTTTAGAAAAGACAAACAAATAACATAAAAAATAAAATAAGGGAAAATTACACAATTTTTAGAATATTTTTTTAAGTATTTATTTATAGTTGAAATTTAGATAAATAAGCTAATGTACAAATAAATGATTTTTCTTTAACAAGATAGCCATAAAAATTATTAAATTAAATAGCATATTACCAATTTTTCTATATCTGCAATCAATGCAGCATTTACTGTAGGAACTTGGAGAAATGTTGTTACAGATGACAATATAACTGATGACCATGAATTTGTGAAGGGAAAATTTGTAACAGTATCCACAAGATTCTGAAAATGAAAGTAAAGCTTATCAGTAACAATTAAAAATATATTTAACCAAATAACTGAATAAATATGATAATAATAAATGTTTATTACTAATAAATGTTAAAAACACATTACTATTATTAGCAATTAAGAAAATATTTTTCACAATTGACTGAATTTTGAAAGTTTAGAAAAACTTATAACTGAATTTTACTCAAAATACAGTGTTTAATGTGATATTTATATAACATACAGATTGTTTTTATCAGAAATTTCTTACAGTATGGAAAATGCATCATTTCAGAACTTTCTTGGGGAAGGGGGGGGGGGGGGGAGGTTTTGTTTCAAAGCAGTGAAATAGCTGGGGGCTGATACCCCAGCGATCAAGAAACATAAGTTAAATATTTTGAATGCAGAATTGCATGCTGAATAATTCTGTTTTAGACAAGTTTCCATCTTAGCAAGTATAATTTTAAAATACTGATTTGAAAGTTTCCCGTTTAAGACAGGATCCGTTTCACAGATTTAATCTAGGACTACTAAAACATCCAATCTATAGTACACCTCTGAAGAGCATTGATGTATTACAGTAAAACTTATGAAAACGAAACATGTCTATAACATGTTTTTGTTTCCCAAAGAGAAAAAAAAAATCAAGCTTCAACGAAAAAAATTCCATGCAATTATACTTGCCAAGACAGAGACCTGACTAAAATGGACTTTTCCCAGTTCCTTTCAGTTCCTTCTTTGCCAGTTTTACTGCATGGGTGCCATTTCAAAAGTTTCTTGGAGAGGCAGGCAGAGTTTTCTTTGAGAGGAAAAGTTTAAAATAGCATATGGGATTGCGCACATCATGCACAAAATCTGAAAATCTAGCATGATAAAAAATGTGTGAGATTTTTTCCTCTTAACTTCTGTCTCAGACATGTGATTCTTATGAAAATATTTCTTTATTCTCGTTGAAATCCACGATTTTTTTCTTTGTTTGTGGAATTCTGTAAAATTAATTTTTCAATCAATTGTAGAAAAAATTGCTAATTTCTTCAAATGACAGTGAAAAAATATTACAAATTTTGTCAAAAACCATGGAAACAAACAGCAACTTTTGGCAATCGGCCACAGTAAAAAAATAGCAGATTTCAACAATCAGTTAAAGAAAAAAAATCAAATTCTTCCATCAGTTGCAGGTTAAAAGGGGCAGATTTCAACAGTCGGTCAAAGAAAAAAAAATCAAATTTGTCCATTAGTCACAGAAAGAAAAGTGCAAATTTCGTCTAAAGATTGCACAAAAATTCACAAATTTCGTCAAAAAAAAAAATCGAGAATTTTATCAAGAAAAAAAAGAAAAAAGAAAATAATAATAATTTCACCAAACATTTTATTTGAAATACATTTTATTATTTTGTTAATAAACTTAATACAATTTTAATGTACAATAAAAGTTAGTTATTAATTCAAATATCTTAATACCAATAATAAAAAAACTAGCCCAGCTTCATAAATTTGACATTACATACAAATTTAAGAAAAAAAACATATATATATATAATAAATCTTACCATGACAGCATTGCTTTTGATTAAAATACGATGACTACAAACTTGATCCTTTTCTAGGAGTAAAATTTCATAGAATGTTTTCCATAACAACTCATAAGTATACGATGAAGTTTTGCTAGAAAGAAGAACATGAACTTTAGATCATAAAACTTAAAAGTAATATAGATATCAAAAATCTTAGAAATACAGTAGACTCCAGATTATCTGGCACTAGCATTTACGTGAACAGGAGTGTGTCAGGAAATTTAAACTGCTAGACAACTGAAATGATACATTTTCTAATTGTACAGATATTAAAGTACAATTAAAATATTAAAAATGAAATTGATATTGTGGTACTTTTCGGTTAGCTGGGTGCCAGTGTTATATATACATATATATACATACATATATGTACATATATATACATATATTTATATTCATTTGTTGTATATACACACATATACATATGTATATATACATGTACATATATACATATATCAAGGAAGACGATAGTATTCCAATGACGCAGCCTTAAGCCTAAAATCATATTGTATCGTATCGTAGAATTCGTAGATGGCGGAACTCGTATATACACCTAACTCGACTTCAAAGAAAACGCGAAAAGCCGCCTTTCAATAACTCAGCAAATACAGCTCTTATTATTCTGATTTTTTTAAAACAGCCTTATATCTGCAGTCTAATCCTATTCTGAAAATTTTTAGATTTCTACGTGCAGTATATTTTGAGATCTAAATACCCATTTTTAAAGCAAAAGCGATGACAAAAATTCCTAATTTCGATTACACAAAAACAGCCCGAGCGATTTTCTTTAAATTGATATATAATATAAATCTGTTTTTTGTGAAGAGAATAAGATAACAGTTGTTTCCGGGAAAACTCTAATTTTTTTTTTTTAATTCACATTTTTTTCCCTCCGAAAATGACAAGAGCGATCTTATTAAAATTAATATATAATATGAATCTATTTTAGATCAGCCGAATAAGACCATGTTTGTTTCCAGGAAGACCCTTATTCGTTATATAATAAGCATGAAAAATCGGACTATATTTTTCCGCCATTTATGGGAATTTCACCGAAGATCCGCCACTGTATTTGTGCACTTAATTTCTTTTAATCAACTTTTAGTGGAAAGTTTACGTACCTTCTGTGGCTCAGTCGGTTAAGTGCTGGCCTTGCAATACACAGTTTGCGAGGTCTGTCCTCTTTGAAGCAGTAAGCACTTTTTTTTTCTTTTTTATCCTTTTTAAGTCAGTTAATAAAGTAAATTTGATTTTATGTTTCTATAAAAATGTACTGGTTTATTTTGATTTTTTTCTTTAAGAGTTTCACATATCACTATTTCGTGACAATTTTTCAGACAGTAAAAATACTGCAAAATCGTCTAAGGCAGACTCTGTATAAGCCGGAAATCTGCTTACCGCGGAAAGACTTTCAAGTCCCGGCGAATCCATTGAAAATAACATTAATACGTGCTCCATAAGCCAAAATCTGCCTAACGTGGAAACGGAAAGGTTTTTAAGGTCCGCCGAAAGCCAATTTTTACATGAGATGGAAAAAAGAATATTTTAAAACCGAAAAGCATTCGGTAAATGGAACTTTAAGACTGATAGATATATCAAATACATATAATAAATAAATACATATAATATACAAATATAAATAAAAGCACATTTTTACGCATTCATTTGTTTACAGAGAGAATTTTTATTTTGAAATTTTTCAGATTTAATTATAAGCAGGGGTCGATTTAGAAAAAGAAAGTTGCATAGCAGTAACTGCTATACAAAGTCAGTTTTGAATAGCAGTTAGACACTTTTGTATAGCAAGTAAAAAATAGCTAACGTAGCTTTTAAATTTTGAAACAAATTAAGTATTGCTCATAAAAATGTCAAAAAGATGTAGAAAACAATAAAATTGATAAAAAGTATGCGAAAAAGTTTGAAAAAATGCTTCTAATATTAAGAAAAGTGCAGGACTCATTACTTGCGCGCATTGAAAGTGTGATATGGTAGCGGCCGAAAGTGGATCGGTGAGTTGGCTCTCCGTATTATTGTAGATCTCAGTGCGTAACAGTGAGTGTTCATTTTAGAACTACTACAACACGCACGTCAAACTTCTATGAGCAAACGTCGTGATTAGCGAGTAACAGTGATTCAGTAATCAATCACAGCGTCAGAGCGGGAACAAATCATGTGTTTACTGGGAAAACTGCGCCCAGCAATGGCGTCTCGCTGTACTTCCATTGTAAATAAACACTTGGGGAGGGTGAAAACACAATGTATGTCGTGTAAAAACACCTTTAAATTTTAACTTTAAGTGCACATGACATAACAAAGGGTGTGGGAAATATGCATCGCAATGATTGCGATTTAATGCATTTCTTGGATCGCATTTTAGTTAAATTTGAATCGCAAATTGCGATGCGATACCGCTTAAATCGAACCCTGATTATAAGGAAAAGAAAATATGCAGCTTGTATTTGTTCAGTCCACAACAGTTTCTTTTTATTTACAATTTTAAATTTAAATAATGTGTTTTTATTTTTTCCTTTACCCTTATAATAAAGAAAAGAAAAAAACAGGCCGTTATTCTTCCATTACCTTTATAAAAAAAAAAAAAAAAAAACATGCCGTTATTCTAACTGTAAATGGAAGACCACGAGATTTTTTTTAAAAAATGTCATACATTCAAAATTTAAAAAAGTAGATTTTTAAAAATCATATAGTATATATTTTTTTAATTTTTAGGATAATTGAAAAAAAAATTTAAATTGTATAGTTTATTTATATGTATCGTATTTCAATCAGTTTTGCTGAGGAAAATACGAATTTTTATGCATAAAAAACTGTAAATAAAACGAAAATGTCGATTGAACAAATAAAAATGCACACATTTTTCTCTTTTACTTTTCATTAAATTCATAAAATGGAAACTTCATACTTTGAACTCTCTCTATGTGTAAAAAAAATATAAATAAATGCACAAGCTCATGTTATTTTTGTTGTTGTTGTTACAAACTTAAGAAGTATTACGAATTAATATTTCACTTAAAAAAACGGTATTGAAGATTACAAACGCAAAAAATATCCAACAGTCTTTTTTTACCAATTTGCATGTTTTATTTTGTTATAAATTTAGCAAATAATTAATAGCTTTCAAATTTTTTAGCTAGATCTAGTAAAATCAATCCTGTTTACATTTCTGAATTATTGAAATTAGTGTTTTCTGGTGCTGCCATCTGTCTTTCAAATGTAAAAATAATAATATTCCATATAACACCTCTTCAGTACATTTGCAATTTTAAATACTGGTAAATAGGCCCCAAAAATTTTAATTTGGGTCTCGAAAATTCAGATTAGTACCAAGCTTCAATATCTTTTATGAACAGCAATTATATTTCAAGAGATTTAGTCATTTATCGTTGCTTTATTATGATATCAACGAGATTACATTTGGGTGATTTAATGTTACCAGTTCACTTTGGCAACCTTTTTCTTAGAGTGGAATTTCATTTACTGCTGTGGAAGATTGATGCTTTCCTGTGCTTTCTGTATGGAATGTATATATATTCGAACTGTTGCTAAATGAAAATGGATACTCAATTATTAAGCAAAAAATTTTAGGTTAGAATTTGATTTAGATAGATTTATTTACTTTTATTAGTGAGCAATTATTGTATTTTAAATAAAAAGGTTTAAAGAGTAATATTTCTTGATATTCTTCTTAAAAAAGTAAGCTTTTTACGTAGTAAAATTTAACAAAGCTTTATATATATGAAACAAACCATAAAAAAAACCATTTTGTATATAGGTATGCTTTTTTAAGAGGGGGGGGGGGGGATTAAAGATGAATGAAAATCACAATTATGAGTTGGTCCTTTGGTCCATTGGCCTTTAATATTTTTTTGTTTTTATCTTATTACTGACCTAAAAAAAGTAATGATATCAATACAAAAAACCCTTAACGGGTTAAAAGTTTGTGACGCAGCACTTTATCATTGCTATAAGAATTTTAAATATGGAACTTAAAAATAATGATATCAAATTTTAAGTGACGCTATGCTATTAATTAATGTATATGTATACATAAATTTATATTATTTATTTCGTCATTTTATTTATGTTTTATTTATAATTGCATGTGTAAGAATTATGTTAAATTTAAAAGGATGTATAAAAATTTATTCATTGATGCTTTATCATTCACATCTTTCATAAATTCAAAATATGAGTTTTAAAAGATAGATAAAAATTTAAGTGACGCCTTTATGTAGCTTTAAACAATGTTTTAAAATTCAATTTCAATTGTTTTCGGTTTGGCTAAATATATTTACACATGTAACCAAAACTTTTAATTTACCAATACACTGTTAAAAATATAACTCTCACTGAACCTATACAATGCACTACAATGTAATTATATGAAAAAAATTGATTTATCTTTTGTGCCACACTATCCAAAATCAAAAGTAAAATTTATGTAAATAATTTTTGTGTGTCATATTATCCATTTGCATACATTTCGTTTAGTTTGGATACAATGACGCACAGAAATCATTTACATAAATTTTACTTTTGATGCCTTTAATTAAAATTAGCTTTCAAAATTTTCTGGTATACTGGTCAATGTTCGGAAGAAAAAAAAGGGGACTTGGATGGCCATGCAGAAGGCCATCTTGGGATGCTCGTCTTGGATGGTGATCAGTAATGTAACTGCTAGTTTGGTTCTTATTATAGGTTAGTCATTTTATTCCCATTCATTACAGTTTCATGCAATCAAGATCCCAAGTTTAGCGATTACGTGTATTTTAAAGACGTAAACCGTACTTATGAAAAACAAAGTCAGATTTTTGTGGCACTACAATTTCAAATTTTTAGTTTTATAATCCGAAAATTCTTCCTGAATTTTTCTCGGACATTTCAAACTTCCCTGACTTTTTCCTCAGACATGGTAAATTTCCTTGGCATTCCCCTGACTTTTCCAGGTTATCCAGATGACTAGACACCCTGTTTAAATGATTCTTTTGACAAAATTTTACATTAGTTAATCAAATTTAGAATGTATTGAAACTTTTCAACAGAATTTTAATTTATTTATTATAGTCTTTTACCATTTTAAAGCCTTGTATAATAATTGATTGTAGGTTTAAAAATATCCCCCCCACCCCCAAGAATTATGGAATACAGCCATAAACACCTTTGTGATCAAATATGTGAAAGGTGTTAACAGAGTGTATTATATAATTCGGACTCTATTATCAAACAACAATCACTGGGCAATCGTGTGTAAAATGAAAGTGAAGAAAAATCGTGATTTTAAAAGAGTGAATACGATTGAAGAAAATGATTCTGATGTTGTTTATATTTGTTGAGCAGATCCAGGTCCATATACCGGCACCAACTTAACTACCCAAACATACACTGGGATTGGGGACAGGGCAAACCCCAATCTTGAAGGTGGGGGAAAAATAATTGGTAATAAAATTAATTACCTTAAGTAATTGCAGGTTAACTACTCCTCAATTACTGTACCTGAATTATTATAGTGGGTATTTTAAAACATTATAATTTATAAACAATCATTTGTGATCGTAATAATTGAATAATGGTCCTGGCTATTCCTGATAATTAGATTAACCATAATTATCTTAAATTGAGGCGGGAGGAAACACATCTCCAAAACAGTCCCAAACTGCGTTGTGTAATTTTAGTGAAGAAATAGCGTATAGACCGCGCAGTTATATCTAAATAAAACCTATCGAAACTACGCATAAATAACATACTAAAGAAGTTCATAATCTGAAATAAAACTTACATTAAAGTAAAACAGTGGACTCATGTTGTATTAAAAACATAGCCAAAATTTAACAATAAACAAAAAGTTTATTTACAGTTAATTTAGATATTTACAAAAATAAAATAGAATAGTGTCACAAAACACCAGCGTTCCAAAGAACGAAATAGAATTAGTAATTGCATTAAATTTACCTTTTAAATTATCATTACAAATATTAATTAAATGCTTGGGTACCATAAATTGTACATCCCTAACACAACATAGATTATTAAAACAATGGGAATACAAAAATGTTGAATAACACATACCTTCTGTAGAAGAGGATTACTCGTAGCTTAGGTTGCACTTAAATCCGTGGCACATTGAGTGTTTTTTCACACTCTAGGAATAAAGTTCACTAATTTATTTAATTTAATGATGTAAGCAATGTCCGAAGACTGTCGATCTTAGGGCCATCCCTTAGCGGGAAAGCACGACCCGAATAACTCGTACTCATCGTAAAATCACCTTTAGAGCAAGCCAATGTCTGCTAAGTACCTCATTACAGAGAGAGAACAAACAGTCTCTATTAATTCATCATAGCTGCGAACTCGAACGAATCTCGGTTAAAACATCATAGTTAGAGAACTGGAATCGCACTGTTTATTTTTTAAGCCATCGTAGTTTGAGAACTGGAATGCATCTTCTTTTTAAGTCATCATGGTTTGGGAGCTGGAACCGATCTCGGTTAACACATCATAGTTTGGGAGCTGGAATGCATCTCTTTCAAGTCAACAGCACAATTCTTTATTAAACCATCTTAATTGGGAAAAACGAATGAATCTCAGTTAAATCATCATAGTTGGGAAACTAGCATTCATCTCTTTATTAAACCCTCATAGTTGAGAACTCAGACTGATCTCACTATAACTTCATTCTTCGGTTACGAAATCACCTCGTGATAACAATATGGAGGATGTTCCTTTGCCCCCTTTGTCAAATGGTCGGTCAGCTTTGCTGACCCCCTCTTCTTCCGTCAACTTGCAGACCTCTGATTCGGTATTACACTTTTTTCCGGGGTATACCATACTCCGCCCACTGAGCGTCAGCGATCATGGGATCTAGACCCCGGGAGTTCTTACCTCGCCTGTGTGGACCATCTTTTTACGACTTTTTTTATTCGGTCCCATAAATAAACTAACATCCAGTCATAAATGCAACTTGGCATTTTATGTCAAGCTTTTGTTAGGCTTGGAGACTTCGTGTCTATCTAAAAAGATCCCCTTTAAAGATAAGACCTAACTGTGCAGTCCTTCACTTATTAAGGCTTTACAGCATAAATACATATATGAGTATATTTATATCAAATAATAATAATAATAATCAAAATAAATACATGTAAGAACACACTCTAAATACACATACACACTTTATAAAATAATAATAATAATAAAAATATATAAATAATAGTATTTTTTATGACATTAAAATAAAATAACAACCTGCTGAAGTGGTATCAAGGGTGTTTATATCAGTTATATGATAACACTTCCAGCATATCCCCTTGTTTTTATGGCAAAAAAAAAATTATTCATCAATTAATTTTTTTTTCGGTACTCCAACCACTCCAGGTTGAGTGACAATGGTCTTTGTTGAAGAAAGTCCTTTCGCTTCTCGACTGATCCGTTGCTGGCGACCACTCGTTGATCATGTAAGACTGAACTGCAGCTACACGCTGCTTGTATGTCTGCACTGCTGCAAGATAGTAACTGTCCTTAGTGTTGAAGGAAAGTTCAAAACAAAAGTCACACTGGTGGATCACAGTATTATGGTAACACACAAATTGTCCTTGTGTAATATCACTAAAGTAGATTATGGACTGTTCATCACGCTGTTGTTATACGTAAACACTATAGTTTTGTGGATATACAGTTCTGTATATTTGTAGACTGGTGATGTATGCCACTGGATCACACACAATTTTTGTTTCCCAAAAATTTTCCTATCTGCTTTAATAGCCAATGAAACACATAGCAATAATAATTTAGAATAATTCATAAGTCCAAAAATTATTTAACTAAATTAAAACATGTTTCTGACTTATTTTTCGAGTACAACATACAGTATGGCCTTTACATATGATTATCAATTTAAAAAAAAACACATTATATAATACTAATGATAATTTCAATATGATACCCTACTGTATATATATACACTTTAACAAATCAACTTGAAATATACACCTTATTTCACAAGATTTAAACACTCTGCAAAATATACATTCTTTTGCATTATTTTTACTTTTTGAAGTTATGAATACTAATATTCATTTTCATAATACCTCTGTCACATTCTTTTCATGAAGTAATATCTATTATTAAAGAATTGCAGTACTAAGAACCTCCTATAAATGACCTATAAATGACCTTTTGCTCAGCCTTGCTTTTTCTAGCACGCTGTTCCTTTTGCACTGAAGAAGAATCTCGCTAGTAGATTCGAAACAGCTGTTTGCTGCTTTTCATATATTATTTGTGCATTTTAAACGTTGGTTTTTCTGCTTTTTAATATAAATGACTAGTTTACTAACTGCTTACAAAATCTGTAAGTCTAATTGTAAGTCTACTATTTTATTTATTTAATTCTTTCTTCTTTTTTTTTTTTCTAAAAGAAAGATTTATTATTTAATTCTCATTTTATTTGTTCAATATATACTTCCACACAATGGTAGATTTATTCTTATCAACCACAAAATACGTAACCTAACGTATATTACTTTACTCAAAAGATAACTGTCAATCTCTTTCTACTGAAGAGTATGCGCATAAAAACTCGTAATAGCTGTCATCTGTGATCTATCTATCTCCAAAGAATCACGCTGCAGTTTTTCCTGCATATCTGAAAGGAAAGCAATCATGTGTTACTTAGCAACCGCTAGATATCACCTTGGCTGACCCCCTAACAACTGGCTGGACCAAGTCCACTTATCTGCAACTTACTAATCGCTTTCACCCCCCCCCCCCCCCTACTAACGAGCGAGGGACGATGGACACAACTGGATTACACGCCAATTTTGTCAGGTATGTAAAACCATGTTTTATACTGTAAAAATGACTATATTCATATGTAATTTTATACTAGAATGAAGTACTACTTACGAACTCTCTAATGTTGTAAAAATTATTTTAATACGCCCATTATAAATATTAAAACTAAGTAAAAGAAACTTCAATCTAAAAAATGGTCGAGATTATCCCCTGATTCCAATCTGCGTTGGAAACGCGACGCTAGAAAACCTGTTCTACGAAGACCTTTCCCGCTTCTAAAAGAACAGCTAACTTATCCGAAAACCTGAAATCTGTGCTTCCCCATATCAGTGAAATACCCATATTATTTTATTTAAATATATAGCCTGGCTAGCCCCAATTTTTTGCTATGCTCATGACTTATACCCGAAATAATAGACCTATTTTCCTGGTCTCTAATATAAAATACTTTCCCCCCAAAAAATCCACCAATTTATCCTTAATTGAGAAAAACCTCCTTATAGCGGAATCCTGTTTTCCCAGATTAAAATGACACATGCTACTGCAATGTGTACTGTCGATACTGTTGTACAGACAATTAGCCTTCCATTTAATGTACTTAACTAATTCTGCAACAGTTGATACAAATAAGCTCAATATCAAGCACCTTCCTATAACGGAAATCCCATTGCTGATTTAAATGAGTAATTACACTACCTTGTGATATTCAAAACACTGCCTAGCCGAAAAATTAGAGATTCATTTACCTTTATCTAACATCCGAACAGTAAATATCACCCAATACCTTGTATTTACTTGTAAATACACTCATGAATACGGGCCTTAACGTTACACTGTCTAAGACGGAAACACAATTCTCATTGCTGTCCTAACCTGACCAATTATAAACTGGAGCATTTGCTTCCGTAACTACCAATACTCTCTACAATAATATACTCCCTTTTAACAATTTATATCATAAATTTCAAAACTGTTAGCACCAAAAATAACCCGATTTAAAATTTACACTTTAGTAAACCAGAGAAAAAAAAAAAAATTATTATTTTAAAAATTAAAATTACGTCTAAACACTATCTTTTTACTTTTATTTCTTTCAAGTATTTAATTTCTTTATATTTACATACCTTCGCTTTATTTTTTATTTATAGGTAAAATAGAAGTACTCCAATGCGGCCGACTGTCTGCCTATCCGAGTTTCCGTAAAAGGAGCACCCTCGACCTGCGAGTGTAGCCCTACACAGACAAACAGAATCAACAGCATTGGATTACCAAATTACCAGGTAAATATTATTACTACACTACACCTTTCTTTTAATATTAAAATTTCTTTACTGTTTTTAAAAGTGCTATTAATCCCGAAAGTTTGTTTTTATTTTTAGTTTTCGTATTAGCGACTAAAAATTGCCAATTTGCTGGAGAGAAAAAAAATTTGGTGACTGGTATACACTTTTTATTTATTTATTTTTATGCCTAATAATTTTTTCTTAAACCAATTGTCAAATTATATTTTAATAACCTAACCGAAATTTTAAGTTTAAATTTTATTTTTAAACTACTGAATTTTTACAAGTGCTAACGATAATTTATAATTAAATTATTTAATTATACCATTGCTTAATTGATTTTTATTTAAAATTTATTTATTTAAAATTTTCCTATGCAATTAATTTATTTAACTAATTTTTAATTTAAATTTAATTAGCAAGAATAAAACATTCATTAAAACACAAAATATTGTTTTACTTTTTTTTTTTTTTTTTAATTTGCCTACCTGCAATTAACAAAATTTATTTATTTATTCTGCATATAAATTGCTCAGATAAATAAAAGATACTCTCAAAAAATTTTTTTGCTGAATTCGTTATCAGAATTCCGAACTTTAATTAAAAACGAAAAACCTCCATTCTAATATTTTAATTATCACTTTTTATTAAAACCTTCTCAAAAATTTCTTTTATTTTTTTTAATTTATTTAATCAGTTTATATTTTAATAGCAAGCCTAAAATAAATTAACTTTTCGTTAAATAACTGACTAAACGCTATAAACCTTATATAAACTCTACAATTTTTTATTTAATTTTATTTTATTCAATAACTCATTTATTTTAACCTCATTAACGCTAATATATGCGCCGTACCAAAGAAATAGTCATTGTACTTTAAAATACGTAACTTTTACCAAATCCAAGATAATAATATTTCGCTGGTTTTTCTTTCAGATAATGACATATGTCGAAGAATTTGAATAAGGGGAGGCCCATATACCCCCAATGTAGAACCATGTCGCCCAAAACAACACCCTGGGAACCAACGCCTCTCCACTGAACCCTGTAAGTATGCCTACTAAATCATTATCCTACTTATAGATGCATGAAACAACTATCCTGTCTGCAGAGACATTCCACCCACTGTCTGGACGAACACGTATACACCATGTTGTTTACCAACATGTCCCTTTAAATTTTGACACGAGAGTCGTTTGATAACAACATTCCACTTTGTGCACTGGCACCGGAACCAATTTTAAAATTTTAATACATATATAAACACAAACATATTGACACAAATATTATATACAATTATTACCAAAAGTAGAATATACCTAAAAACTACCTTTTTAGGTACTCTTAACCAAAATTCACATGAATTATTTTTAAAATAGTTCCGTTGAAAAAAAAATACCCAAATTTTGGTACGCCTGTACCGCTACCTAAAACTTGTCAATAGCAATTTTAATGAAAACCATGACTTACGCAACCAATATTTGTTACCGCTGGCTTAAAATATCTATCATTACGAATTTATTTATAAATAACTTCAATTTTTGTTTTACCCATAAAAATACACTCTGCATGTACAATACCTGCCTGCCGATGCATGAAAACATAAATTTTATTTTGCTATATTTATATGCCTGAATTTTCTTTCTAACACACATGCTGTCAAAATTATTTATTTATTTTTTATTTATTTTTTTTTTTTAACCTGCATGCTAACACCTTATTACTGTATCATACTGTGAATTTCAGAACAGATGAAGATGATGATTGTAATCGACAACCAATATTTCTATTTATTATTTATTTATAACTTGCCATTATAAATTTTATCTACCATATTTTAACGTATTTTTGCAATGTGTCCAAACCACCGTAAAACTGCTACTATTCTAAAATAAAACTCCTACCTTTAAACAGGCCTTGAGAAAAAAAATCCTCAAAAAAAAAGAAAAAAAATCCCAGCGTAAACGCCCTAGTACTATAGCTAAATTCCCATATTTTTTGCCACTAGAAACCAAAACTAAAAACTGTCCTCGGAAAACAGCCAGTTTTGAGCCCTTACGTCAAACATGACTGCTCCAACTCTTCCCGGCGAAAATGGGCGTGTGAGTCGATCCATCATTCTCACTGTCCACCTTACCTCCCGATTGCCGTGTTGACAACTTGAAAACATGCTGCCTCTTGCATCTCGGATGCGGGGATGGAGAGGAGTTCTCCACAGAAACTTTAAGTCTTCCTGAAGAATAATATTTCTCCCAAACCTACAAAACTGTTTCCACAATAAATTATATACCTTTAAAAAAAAAAAAAAACTCCGTTTGGACATCATGCAATTATACTCTACCAGCAATATTTTATACTGTTGAATGTTGACATATTTATTTATTTATTTGTAACTAAATTCAAAGCTGGTATTTATATCTTTTCATATAAATATACATTTACACCTTTGATTTATTTTATATTTATATATTGTTCTTTTTTATATAATTTATCTATGCAGTTCCCTCAATTTTATTCTAAAAGAGAACATTTTACCCTGACCAAAACATTTTAATTTTGACCAAAATACGTCCTTATTTTGAGGAAAATCTAATTTATTTTTCGTGAATCATTTTGTATTTTATTTAATACCTATAAAATTCTACAGTAATATTTTTATGCGTAAGCATACCGTACGCCGAATGTTTTTTTTTTTTTTTTTGAAAAAACAATTTATTTATTTATTTTTTTTTTTTGTCATATTCTGACACCTACAAAATAGTTTATTTAATTTGTAACATTACTATCAACCTACTTACTTACGAATTTTCATATTTTACAATTTTTTTGTTTATATTTTTGTTGCATTTTGAAATTTGCATTTTTTTGTATATTTACCAATAACTATCATCTAGTACAAATAACCGTTTAAATCTCCAACTGACATTCCGTAGTTTATAACACCTCAAAAAATTTTTTTTACCTATAACGTAAAATTTTGAGTACCGCTTTTTAACCCTTATGCGGCCGCAGAAAATATCGGTACATACCACCATGTGAATGAAAACACACTCGTACCTACACTAAAGACTACTCGAATGCCACTACACACTAACACCTCACTAACAAAACTTTATCTCAAAATTATGCTTTAATTTTTTTTTTTTTTTTTTTGAAAAAATTTTAAAACTTATGCTGAATTGCTCCCTAGAGCAACCTAAAAGTAAAATTCCCAGTCTAAAAAAACCTGTAGGTGTTCAAAAACGCTGCTACTGCATAGCTAACACCTTTTTAACTAATACTACCCTTTAGAACCGGATTTTACTTGCAAAAATTGATTTTATTTGAATTTTTACACTTTTTTTTTTCAACTCCTACAAAAACTGCTTTTTGCTTCGGAGCATGTAAAATCCTATATTTTAAAACTATTTATGCTTAAATACTTTGCAAATAGTAAAAGGATTAATCATATTTTGCTTGAAATACAGATTTTCAAAATTTAACCCTTGAGCGTCCACCAAAACATGTCACTACCTGACACTTTCCCAACTAAACGAAGTCCTATCGTTTTTCTACATTACAGACCCATGATATATCAACTAATCTCAGAGATATACTATAGTAAAACATGTCTTTAACGACATAAAATCCAATTTATACCATTAATTACCCTGATATAATTGAACTTAGACCCAAATACACTGAAAATACACTACACTAAAATGAAAACAAATTAACACAAAATACACTAAATAGAAAAGAAAAATTATATATACAAATTTTAGAGAAAATATTATCTAATAAGATTGGGTTTTATAATTTTTGCTATTTTTTATTTTTGAAAGTGCGACAATCCCTTAGATAAAATTCCCAAATACCTATGTACAACCTACACTTAAAATTCAATACCCTATTTATTCGTCAGCCTCTTGCTCCGAGTCTGACTCACTAGATGCATCTCTGAATTTTCAGGCATTCCTTGTCGTTGTTTTCGGTGAAAACAAAAATTTAATGTGTCGTCTTATAGTTGTGCCGTTTGATTTGCCCTTAAGACGTAAATCATAATTGTTGTGTCTGACACTTTTCACAACTTCGAAATGTCCTTCAAAACGAGGATGTAGGACCATGGGTTTGCCTATTACCTTCATATATACTTCCTGGCCCACATCTACAGTCTTAACTTCCTGGAGATCCCTTTCATTAATATATTCTGCCATTATTTTTTGTTGATTTGCAATCGCTTGTCGGTGAACTTCCTTCATGTGCTCGATCCTGTTTTTGACAAACGTCTGAGTGCACGTTAAATCTGGGGTATTGAGGATCGTAAATTGGTTTTTGATTTCTCGACCAAAGAATAATCTGGATGGCGAATAACCAAGAGCTCTGTGCACGGTGGTGTTGAAGTTCAATTTGAAATAATCTAGCCTCGTGTCCCATTCAAGAGTGGAATTCGACATTGCGACTAATGATGCTTTAAGCAGTTTGTGGTTTATCTCTGCCATGCCATTTCCGGTCGGCTTGTACACTGAAGTAAAGCGAAGATCTATGTTTAGAGCCTTCATGTACTCTTTAAAAACCGCACTCCGGAAGTACTGGGCATCGTCTGCGATAATTGTAGAACATAAACCATATGCTCCGAAGTATTTGTTCAACACATTCAAGATAGTTTGGGATTCCACATTTCTGAGGGGCACTGCTTCTAGGAAACAGGATCCTGCATCGACTATAGTTAGGATAAAGCAGTTTTTCCTGAATGTTAAAGGTAATTTTCCCACTATGTCAATATGCAGGGTCGCCCCAATTTGAAGATCCCTTTCCATTTTTTCCAGAGGGACTTTGATTGTTTGATGCTGCTTGCTGCAGTTACATCTGACACAAATTGCACAGTAGTTCTTAACATCCTGGTACATACCATACCAGAATAATCGTGTCTTGATAGTTTCATATGTCTTCCTGAAACCGAAATGAGGGCCATGTGCCTCTGCCATGACTGTCATTTTTAGTTCCTCAGGCACTACGATGAGCTCTGGGTTTTTGGCATTTTGTTTTAATACTAATGTTTTATTTTCATTCAAATCATATTTTCTCGTTAATCTATTATTTTTATTAGTTTCAATTTTTTTTATGATGGTCATTAATTTTTGCTCTGCATATTGCTTCGCTCTTATATTGTCTTCACTTAATTGGCTATTGACTTTAAATAAATTATTTTGTAGTTCGTTATCCGTGGTAATATTTTGTACTAAATTCCTTGACAAAAAGTCCAAAGGGTTGATTTTTCCTTCGATGTAATCTATTGAATAGTCAAAATCACTCAGGTTCAGGATCCATCTTGTGACAATATCAGCCTGATTTTCAACCTTTAAGGGATATGTTAAACACTTACTGTCTGTCAAAATGGTGAATTTTCTGCCTAATAACAGGTGTTTGAAATGCATGACTGAATCATGAATTGCCAATAATTCGAACTTCATGCTAGGATAAACCATTTCGGTTTGTTTAAGTTTACGCCCATAAAATTCAATGGGAACAAGGAATCCGTTCTCCTCTTGGGCCAAAACACCTGATATCGCTACCTTAGAGCCATCTGTAATAAGGAAAAATTCTTTGTCGAATTTTGGAGGTTTCAGAGTTGGGTTACTGATAATGGCTTCCTGTATATTGAGAAAGGCTCTTTCTGTTTCTTCTGTCCATTTGAACTTAACCTTTTCTTTTGTAAGTTCAACCAGAGGGTTAACGATCTCTGCATAGTTTTGTATGAGCGAGCGGAAATAGTTAGCAAGTCCAAGTAACGACTTGACACCTCTTTTGTTCTTTGGGCACGCCAAACGTTGGACCTTTCCAACGTTCTTCTCAGAAGGTGCGTATCCGTCCTTGTTTACTTTAAAACCCAAGAACTCTATTTCCGGCTTGCAAATTTAAACTTTAGACGGTTCGACTGTCAGGTTATGGTCTATTAGAGTTTGTAAAACCTCTTGTAATAATTGAAGCATTTCTTGAGGAGAGTCAATTGCCAGAATTACATCATCGATAAAATACCCCACCTTATCCTTTGGGAAGTGTCCTAGCACCTTATCCATTAATTCTGCAAACTTGGTCGGGTTAATTTTTAACCCAAAATTAAGGCGGCAAGGGGAATATTTGCCAAACTCGGTCACAAATGCTAATTTGTGACAGTCCTCAGGCCGTAAATCTATTTGGAAAAACGCGGAGTGTAGATCCAGGACTGAGTAGCATTTTTTTCCACTGATAGCCTGTAGGATATCCTTCATGTCTGGCACTGGATACGGAAAACCTTCTAATATTTCATTAACAGTTCTGTAATCTACCGCTAGGCAATAACGGACTGCGTCTTTCTCCGTACTCTTCTTTTTCACGAATAATACTGGAAACGCATAATCGGAGTCCGACTTTTGTATTATCTTCGCTTCCAGTAGTTTGCGTATTTCCCCCTTTGCATACTCTTTAACCGCTTGAGGTGTTTTGTATGGTTTATGCTGTATAGGGAAATCGTGACTAAAATTCACTTTTGGAGTCACTAACGAAGTCTGACCTAACGATTTATAGGATTTGGAAAATGCGTATGCATGACTCAGTAATAAGTGCTCCATTTTCTTTTTAAAATCTTCCGTCAGGTGCTCCAAGTTAAAATCTCCTATTTCTAACTCTGCCTGTCTCAAAGCACGAACTTCACTTAGATTTAAACTGTTTATGGGGTATATCTTACCCTCCTCTATATCGTTCTGTGCTAAATTGGTTTTACTGGTAAAGTCCTGAATTATGACTGCCGCTTGTGAGTTTCGTTTCAATATACATTTTTTCTCCGAGTTGTTTGTCATAATCAGATTAATCCTGTTGTTGTCTGCCACTTTATGAACCGAACACTCCGAAACTAGATCTACAAGCTCCTCTTTCGGTTCCAGCAGAATGAACTGTTTAGGATGAATTGCATCCGGACATCTTAAAGGAATGATTCGTGTTTCGCCTGGGTGAAGATGCGTATCCCTATCTATGACGGCAAATATCTCACTTTGTTTATTTCCTGTTTTACCCTGATCAATAACATTCACCCCAGAACTCTGTAGATTATTCACTTTCTGAACCATCTTCTTTGCATCCTGCGGTTCCAGAGAATTTTTCGTATTCTTAAATTTTAATATTTTTTTGTCAAAATCAAGGATCATTTTATTCGTTTTCAGGAAGTCGAAACCCAATAACATCTGATACTCCCCATGAAAATTCTGTGTAGTCACATAAAAAGTACCCGTGACAAAATCGTTTTTAATTTTAAATGTTATTTTGACACATTGTTTGAAGGGAATGATAGAGTTGTTGAAAGTTTGGATTGTAATTCTGTTTCCCAAATATTTAATCTTAGCATTAGTCTACTTAAGCTTTTCAAGCATACCTGGAGACAGGTGCAAGACCGCTGCACTGCAATCACAGAGAGTAGCGACTTTGACCCCAAACACATCTAAATCAATGATAGGTAACCTGTCGTCTCTCTTTAAATTCACACTAGCTATCGTGTAAGTGTTTTCCTTAAATTGTTTACCGTTGCGTGACCCCTCTTAGCTCTGTCACGCGAATCCTCCTTTCTATCAAAATCATCCCTCTGCGAGTCTTTACTTCTAACACTAGAGTCTCTAGAACTCTGCCTTTGCTGTACAAAATTTCCATTGTTCGAACCCCTGAGATAAAAATTATCATCCGTACAATACTCAGAATTATACGCTGAAAAATTCCGATTCCCTTGAAAATTATCATAATAATTCTGTCTATTAGATTTATCCAAGTTCCCATACCTATAATTATGTTGTAAGTAACCATCATTATTATCATTCCGTTGACTGTTATTATAATTTGGTGTAAAATTGGGATTAAAATTGGGATACCCCTGTACACTTGGAGATAGATACCCGAAACCTGCATTAAATCTGTTATAATCACTTCTAGGATTAAAATTTTCAGAATTCTGTTTTCTAAGAAAATTAGGTTTCTTTGTATTAGTTTTACCGTTAAAATAACAATTCTGTAAATCGTGCTGACTAGTTTTACAGATAGCGCAATAATTTTCCTGAACTCTTTCGTCTTTATTTTTGCTACTTTTCTTTACATTTAATGCAAAACAACAAAACAACAAAATTGTTCCGTCAATTGTGCGATATATTTTAATTGATCTTTATTTTGCTCCAATAAATTCTCATAAACTTTATCTTTAATTTCTACATTTTCCGTCACATTATTAACCTGTTCAATTTTTGATGAATTGAAAGCATTTTCTAGATGCAATGCTTTTTCGCATAATTTGGAGAATTCTTTTATATCGAATTTTCTTAATTCTAAAGAAATATTCGGAGAAATTCCATCCAAAAATTTATTTATTTTAATCAATTCAAAAAATTCCTTCGCACCTTTATTATTATCATATCCTGTCGTTTGTAAATATTTATAGGCCAAAATGTTAAAGTCCTCTATAAACTCTTTTACAGATTGATTAGGTTTTTGCTTTATTTGATTAAATTTTGTCTGATGTTCAGTAAAAGATTCTCTCTTTGAGAAAACATCCAAAATTTTCTGTTTAAATTTAGCATAGTCTTGCTCAGAATTTAAATTGTCATTTTGCACCAATTTTTCATGTGCAACTCCTACAAATTTTGATTTTAGAATTTGTAGCCTAAAGTCCTCTTTTATATTTGTCCTATCCAGGAACTGATCAAATTCTTTTAAATAGAATTTTACATTAGGAATTTTCTTTATATCAAAAGGGTTGATTAAACTCAACACCTGAGATAATAAATTTTCCTCTTTTTCATGAGACATATTTAATTCTAATTGTTTAACTGCCTCTCTTAATTGCTTACGCGTGGTAACTCCTGAATTAGAATTATCTTTACTTTTGCGATAATTTCTATTTGTCATAAAGTAAATTTTCTAAAATCCTATACACATAAATGCAATAATACACAATACTTTTCGTGATATTTCCCCCAAAATGCACAAATAATACACAATAACACACAAATCAATAAATTCTTTCTACTAAAAATCAATAAATTTTTCTCAGTACCATAAATACACACTCCAATAATTTTTCAAAAAATATTCAGCATTTCTTACTGATTTTAAACACAACCATGAATTATTTTCGATACTGTATGATTTTTCTTTATCATATTTCAATAATTACAATTTATTTATGAAAAAGATTTTTCTCTTTTCATTTCAATAATTGTTTCAACATTTTTTTTAAATCTCACAAAGTAATTGCAAATTTTTACTGAATAAATGCAACTTTTTCTACTAATAATAACCTGAAATTCCCTATACACACAGTATAAGCTACGCTTCAATTATAAAATATTGTTTCATGACAACACTTTTCTTTTTCAAAATATAAATTCGTCGAGCCATACACTTTTTGGGAAAAACAAGTCAGAAATAATTCATACAATTCATTGGTACCAAGACTAATTTTTAGAATTTATTTTAATGTTAGCAATCATGAGTAACGCGTTTTTATTTTTTGACTAAAAATACCACTATAATAAAATAATATTAACTCCATATAACGGGTAATATTAAGAATAATTCCAGAAAAATCCTGAAAGTCACGGAAACCACATAAGTTTTAGAAATATATATATATTTTTTTATATATATATATAGATGGAATAAGTTTGAAATTTAGTATTAATGTTAAAGTAAATTAACAGACTCATAATGAAGAATGCTAAAATTTAACATTTAACTACAAGTTTATTTAATTTAATAAATATATTTACAAAAATAAAATAGAATAGTGTCACAAAACACCAGCGTTCCAAAGAACGAAATAGAATTAGTAATTGCATTAAATTTACCTTTTAAATTATCATTACAAATATTAATTAAATGCTTGGGTACCATAAATTGTACATCCCTAACACAACATAGATTATTAAAACAATGGGAATACAAAAATGTTGAATAACACATACCTTCTGTAGATGAGGATTACTCGTAGCTTAGGTTGCACTTAAATCCGTGGCACATTGAGTGTTTTTTCACACTCTAGGAATAAAGTTCACTAATTTATTTAATTTAATGATGTAAGCAATGTCCGAGGACTGTCGATCTTAGGGCCATCCCTTAGCAGGAAAACACGACCCGAATAACTCGTACTCATCGTAAAATCACCTTTAGAGCAAACCAATGTCTGCTAAGTACCTCATTACAGAGAGAGAACAAACAGTCTCTATTAAGTCATCATAGCTGCAAACTCGAACGAATCTCGGTTAAAACATCATAGTTAGAGAACTGGAATCGCACTGTTTATTTTTTAAGCCATCGTAGTTTGAGAACTGAAATGCATCTTCTTTTTAAGTCATCATGGTTTGGGAGCTGGAATGCATCTCTTTCAAGTCAACAGCACAATTCTTTATTAAACCATCTTAATTGGGAAAAACGAGCGAATCTCAGTTAAATCATCATAGTTGGGAAACTAGCATTCATCTCTTTATTAAATCCTCATAGTTGAGGACTCAGACTGATCTCACTGTAACTTCATTCTTTGGTTACGAAATCACCTCGTGATAACAATATGGAGGATGTTCCTTTGCCCCCTTTGTCAAATGGTCGGTCAGCTTTGCTGACCCCCTCTTCTTCCGTCAACTTGCAGACCTCTGATTCGGTATTACACTTTTTTCCGGGGTATACCATACTCCGCCCACTGAGCGTCAGCGATCATGGGATCTAGACCCCGGGAGTTCTTACCTCGCCTGTGTGGACCATCTTTTTACGACTTTTTTTATTCGGTCCCATAAATAAACTAACATCCAGTCATAAATACAACTTGGCATTTTATGTCAAGCTTTTGTTAGGCTTGGAGACTTCGTGTCTATCTAAAAAGATCCCCTTTAAAGATAAGACCTAACTGTGCAGTCCTTCACTTATTAAGGCTTTACAGCGTAAATACATATATGAGTATATTTATATCAAATAATAATAATAATAATCAAAATAAATACATGTAAGAACACACTCTAAATACACATACACACTTTATAAAATAATAATAATAATAAAAATATATAAATAATAATATTTTTTATGACATTAAAATAAAATAACAACCTGCTGAAGTGGTATCAAGGGTGTTTATATCAGTTATATGATAACACTTCCAGCAATATTGGTGAACTAAAATCGCTTCATCAATTAAATTCTGAAAATTTAGATTCGATTTCGCTGCAAAAGCTTATAGTCAACAATAACAAAATGATATTCAGGTTGGATTCCGGATCTCAAGTAAATATGATACCAAAAGCTGAACTGCGTAAGTGGAAAGAGAAACCAGTGGTAAGAAAAAATCACACGCCAGTTTTGGATTGCAGTGATAATGTTGTTCCTATAATAGTTGATTCTTGTCCTATTTTAGGCCTTGATGCCTGTAAAAAGTTAGGTTTAACAAAGAGATTGAATTTAATCAATAAAAATCCAAAGTTGTTTGAAACACCACAACAAATTATTAAAGAATTTTCTGATGTTTTTACTGGATGTGGACGATTAAATAAAATCGTTCACATTAAATTAAAATTAAATTCTACTTGCCATGTTGCAGCACCTAGAAAAGTTCCATTAGCTTTACATAACAAAGTTAAAGAAGAACTTGAAAGAATGATTGAGACTTGTATCATAACTAAAGTTAATGAACCAACTGAGTGGGTTAGTAATATGGTAGTTGTTAATTCAGCTAAAGGAATTACGGATTTGTTTGGACCCGGGACCTTTGAATGAAGCAATTCAAAGACCTCATTACCCAACACCCACTGCAGATTCACTCATATTAAAACTTCAGGGTTGTAAGGTTTTCACAATTTTAGATGCTAAGAATTGATTTTGACAATTGCCACTCAATGAGGAATCCTCGTATTTAACAACCTTTGCTACTCCATGGGGAAGGTACAGATTTTTTAAACTGAGCCCCAAATAAATTCTTATTTTGATGATATTGCTCTAGGTTCATCGACAATTGAAGAACATTGTAAATTGTTGCACAGAACACTTACACTGGCAAGGAAAGCAAATTTAAAATTTAACCTAACAAAAACTCAGCTTTGTTTAACTTCTGTGAATTATAGGACATGTATAAAGGTATTGAATCTGATCCAAATAAAGTAAAAGCCATTCATGAATTTGCGATTCCCAAAAATAAAGAAGATTTACAATATTTTTTGGGTATGATAACATATCTTGCAAAATTTACACCACATTTGTCTAATTTGACTCATTCTCTATGTCAACTTTTGAAAAAAGACAGTGAATGGTTGTGGGACAGTAATATTCAAAAAGGTTTTTAATGTATAAAAGAAACTATAATTAAAGCTCCATGTTTACAATATTTTGATGAAAATAAAAGTGTGGTTGTATCTGTTAATGCTAGTAAAAATGGATTAGGTGTTACTCTTCTTCAAGAAAACAAATTAGTTGCTTTTGGGTCAGCTTCACTAACCGATGCACAACAACGTTATGCACAAATTGAAAAAGAACTCTTAGCTGTTATCTATGGATTAGAACACTTTAATTATTACACGTATGGTAGACCTGTTATTGTACAGGCTGATCATAAACCTCTGCTGGATCTTAGTAAAAAACCATATGATTTGATTTCGTCTCGTCTGCAATGCCTGTTGCTTAGGCTAAATAGATATAATGTAAATCTTGAGTATGTTCCTGGAAAACAACTTATCATAGCCGATACTTTGTCTAGAGCACAGTCAGCTACAGAATTTTTTGACGAGGGAGATTACCTAGAATCATTTGCCAAAGTTAATCTTTTGACGCAAGCTTCTCGTGAGACATGGAATGAATTGGCAAAAATGACAGCTGATGATGAAGATTTACAAGATGTTTTATATCACATTAATGGCTGGCCTGAAAAATGCAAAACAAAAACAGCTGCACAAGCTTACTGGCATTGTAAAGAGTTATATATAACAAAGGAAGGTATAATTTGTACAGGGCAAAAACCTGTTGTACCAGCTGCAGCTAGAGAAGAAATTTTGAAAAAAATTACACATTTCACATAAAGGCATGGTATCCACCAAAGTTAAAACAAGAGAATATTTTTATTGGCCTAACATTAACAAAGATGTAGAAAATTTCATATCCAAATGCAAAATCTGCCAGATGTATCAATGAGCAAATCAAAAAGAAGTTTTACTAGATACTGATCTGCCAGAAAGACCATGGCAAAAATTATCCTGCGATTTTTTTCTTTTTAAAAGGGCAGCAAAATCTTTTAATGGTAGATTATTTTTCAAAGTATGTTGAATTGAAACATCTGAAAAGCACAACAGCCCAAGCTGTCATACCTGTTATGAAGCCTATTTTTTGTACTCATGAAATACCTGAAGAACTTGCCAGTGATGATAGCCCGCCCATCGACTCTTATGAAATGAGGAAATCTTTTAAAGATTGGCAAATTTTGCATAACATTACTTCGCCACATTTTCCAAGAGAAATTTTGCCCGCCTTTTAGCGGGCGATGTCCATTAAAAAAAAATCTAATTTTAAGAGTACTGAGACCCAGAATATTTTTTTTTCCTTTTATAAAGTACGGGGAAAAATGCAAGTTTTTATTTTATAATAAATTCGTTTGTAAATTCTATTGTCAGTCCATCATTTCATAATTTTACAAACAAAATTACTCGACCCTGGAAAGGGTTAAAAAGATAAGTAAAAAAAACAAATATCTATTTAAAAATTAACCATTCTAATAGAAAACTTAAAGGAAATCTTCTCCCTCAAAGCATGCATGGTCACAGTGACGTTGTTGTGACGTCATTGTAAGTCACTGTGGTCACGTCACACCTGTGACCAAAATGTCACCACTCAGTGATGTCACATTGTGACTGAGATGTGAACTTCTCAGAAAACTTTAAAAAATTACAAAAAATATTCAAAACATGTTATTTATGTAAAATTATATTTTCTGGCAATTAAAAAAAATATTGTGACGTGTGTGTGGTCAGATAGAAAGAAAAGTACAAACCATAAAAAATTCTCTCAGAAAAGCTGAAGAAGATGGAAAAGAAATTTATTTAATACTACTCGATTATAGAATACAACCTGCTAAAGATCTTCCCTCGCCATCTGAGTTGTTAATGGGCATGGTTAAGATCCTTTTTACCAGCTCATCCTGCACAATTAACACCAAAGTTTGAAATAAAAGAAGCTTCTAAATCTTTGAAAGAGAGGCAGGTAATCCAAAATAAATATGCCAACAGACAAGCAACTCATCTACCAAAACTATCCGACAATGCAAAGGTGTGGTTCCGGCATAAAATGAGAAGTCCTTGGGGGCAAGGTACCATTGTTCAAGTAGGACCTCAACCAAGATCTTATTTAATAAAAGGAAGAAATGGAGGACTGTACAGAAGAAATAGATATCATATTAGGCTTGATCTTTCCCAAGTTGACGATAACAACATAACACCACCATCAGTTGAAGATCTCTATCCAACTTCACCAGAAAGTATTGCAGAGCCAGATTCCAATAGTACCAATACCAGAAATAATCCAAATGGTTCATCAAATTTTAATACCCAAACAACATCTCGAGTTTTAAGACGATCAGCAAGACACATTGTTAAACCAATCTGCTATAGAAACATTTGAATTTAACATTAATTTAAAATAGTTTAGCAATAGAACTCTAAAGTAAAGCTAACTTAGTTTAATTTCTCTTTGGACTCTAAAGGTAAATAATTTAATTTGTTTGTTCAATTTAAAGCTAAGAAGTATCCAGTTCAGGTAATTAAAAAGTTTATTTATATACGTACTTTCATGTTTTTTGCAAAAAGGTGTTACATATTTTACCATTGTTTACATTTAGATCCGCTAGATGATTGTACCAGTCGGCAAGAGTATTCAGAATAAAGTTATGTCGCTAAGTAAGAAGTTGTGTTTTGATTATTATCTGAATATGCTTAAGTCTAAAGATTGTGTTAAGCACATCAAGGATATTTAATAGCTAACACATCTTTTAATAAAAAGTTAGGGTTCCAAAAAGTTTCATACCAGAAACAGGCAATTTTTGTTTATTTTTTGTATGTAATTTGGGAACTTGGAAGTTTTGTTTAATCCACACTCTTTTAAAGTGAAAGTTGACCCTGTTTATCATAGACATTTATTATTTTTATACATTATCATAACTGCCAACCTTACAGTTTTTTTTTTTTTGTTTTGTTTTTTGATCAAATAAAAACAGCAATTTTAATAAATAATCACATAGAAATAAGGAACATTTCATATAATACTTATTCTGATTCAAATTAAGTTTATTTGACATAAAAAAAAAGGGAAGGTTGGCAGTTGTGCATTATAAAGAATTTCAAGTAGACAAAATCTATATGTAAATTTATAATCTACAGATGTAACAATTTTTCAAGACATTTTAATTTTTTTGATCCTGAAAAAATGAAAAGCATCATAATACATTATAAAATTTACAAAGAAAATGATTCAATAGAAAGCATAATTTTTCAAATTACGATTTAAAAATGAAACATAAACAATAAAATATCTCACTTCTGAAAATTTCCAAACTGTTCAAAAAACCAGTTGAAGATTAAATCTTTTTTATTTGCAGCTATCACTTTATCACTAATGTACATTTTTTTAATCAGCTCAAACCTCCTAGGCAAAACCTTAATTTCCACAGCTTTGGGAGACATAACTAGATGAAAAAAAAGAAAAGAAAAAGAAGATAACAGTATATTTGAATAAAATTTGTCTAATTTGAATAAATATCTAAAATTAGATATTAGTTCACAGAATAGAAACAGAAAATTGCACAGAATAGTTTAAACATACAAATCAGAAGTGGAATATAGGTATTTACACCCCTTGACAGTGGAAGACAGAACTAAAGGATTTTGCAGCAAGTACACAGCATTCCGGCTATACAGTGCCGAAGGTTCATTTAGAACATATTGCATCCCCTGGCAGTGGTAGGTGAAAATACAAGTTTTTCCAGCATGTGTGCAGCACACCCGGTATATGGTGCATAGGAAGAGGGGACTCAAACCGTCACACTGTGGAGTACTTGACCCGAAATCCTGGCCAGAAATATTTTTCAAGTGTTATTAAGTTAAAACCATTGCTGTTGATTTACTATTACTAAATACACTTAAGTAATGTTATATTGTCATAAATCAGCGATATGTTTAGGAAAATTTTAGGGCCTTTAAAGGACTCTTCACAAAATTTTTTACCCCAAAACAGGACCCTTCACAAATTTTTTTACCCCAAAACAGGACCCTTCACAAAACATTTTATCCCAAAACAGGACCCTTCAAAAAACATTTTATCCCAAAACAGGACCCTTCACAAAATTCTTAGCAGACTTAGATAAAATGAAAAACTGTCTGCGAACTCAAATAATTTCTTTAAATTTTCTGCAAAAAAGCGTCGCGCTCCTCCTGAGTCCTATATTGCCGCCAACAGCAAAAATGAAAAGTTATATACATAAACATTCGCTAAAATTTCCAACCAAATAAACTTTATTTAAAAAGAGATCAACATTTAACATTTATTTTTTAAAACAAAATTTATTTTTAATCTGTTAAATTAATCTGCAAAGCCTAACATAATCTGCAGCACCCGCGTCGGTGCTGCACTGTTTCTGCTACTGGCCCTGGCAGGAGGGGAAAAAAAAAAGCAATTGTACCTGCTGTTCCGGCATAAGCACCGCACTTACAATATTTTTAAGTATTTAACTTGTATGAGCCGTGGCGCTTCTTCCAAAAAATACTGTACTATGGTACATGGCAAATACTTTCTAGCAAAATTTTTTTCCCTCCAGTTGAAAAGCAATCTACAGACCTTGTCAACGTGCGTTACACCGATTCTCCGCCGGGTGTCTTGTTAATTTCTTTTTTTAAATAAAGAAACTTGTAAAAAAAACCCCCATCAAAACTGTCTGCAAACTTTGAAAATTTTCTGTGAACGGCGTTCGCGTGTTCGTTTATATTATCAGGCTCTGATTCTTAGTATCTTAAATAGAGCTTTCACAGAATTTTTCCACCTTCAAATTGAACTTTTCACAAATTTAATCTCTAAAAATTAAATCTGACCTGTAACAAAACAGCTGAACATCAAAGAATATATTACTTAACTTTTTTATATATGAAGGATAGAACTTGAATATATCGATAATTTCAAATTCACAAAATTATGACTAGAATTTTCACAATTAGCAGAAAAACTTCACAATTTCACAAAAACAGGACCCTGTGAGAAAAGTCTGGACAGACCCTGTAAATGTACGCATTTATTTAAAAAATAAATATATTATACAAAGTATATTTAAGGCTGCTAGAGTTGCAACCTTTGAATTCCCTTCGCTAATGTTAAGTCTATGGGCATGTGATGCATTTGTATATTTAAAAATATCTCCTCAGTAAATTAATATTTAACTCCTTTTTTTAACACTTTCTAAACAAAGTTGAAAAGTGTTTATGAATTAGGTTTGTCTATCAGTTTGTCTGTGCTCTAACTCGCGTAACTATAGTCAGATTTTTTTGAAATTCTTAGATGTTACTGGGTATCACTATGGCATGTTTGGTATTGTAAATGAAGTCTATAGCATTTACGGTTCATTTACAGAAACACTCAAAAGAATTCCGTTACATTACGGTCTATGGGAAAAAATCGTTTGCTCTGTATTTTAATGACATCACACTATTTTAAATTAAATGTACCGAAATTTATATACATCACTGGGGTGTACTATGGCACTTACTGTAGAATATGGTGTGCATAGAATATGTCGTTCATTTACAGGGACACACAAAAAATTTGGCTAAAGAATAAATTTAACTATTGAAGTCTATGAACAATAATTGCTAGAAGTGTGTTTGTAGTTGTGATATGCATTTTTAAATTGAACTATTTTTGTAAAGGTAAAGCTTTTTACCTTCTTCCATAAAATATTCAAAACATACAATTTCTAATTCCCGTTACATGATATATCAGGGATCTGTTTAGGAAGAAATTGGGTCCTTTAAAGGACCCTTCACAAAATTTTTCATATCAAAACAGGACCTTTCACAAAACTTTTCACCTTAAAAAAAGACCCTTCACAAAATTCTCTGTCTTAAAAATAGGATTTTTACAAAAATTTTCAGCTGAAAACTAAACCTTTCACAAATTTAATCATTTAAAAGTGAAATCTGCCTTTCATTTTTACATATATAAGGAAAATATATGTATTTTACATACATATATCTTCTTAAACACATATAAAAAAGAACCTGAATACAACGATAATTTTTAATTCACAAAATTAGGACTAGACTTTTCACAAATGTAAAACAACTTTTCACAATTTCACAAAAACAGGACCCTGAGAGAAAAGTCTGGCCAGACCCCTGTATGTAAAAGGTATCACGAGAATAAAAGATGAGAGGATAATAAAAAATAAATAAACATGGACAATAGATTTAACATCCTCCCACCTTTTGATTATACATTATAATCAAAACTTCACATTAAATAAATACAACATTTACATAAACATCATAAATCGAGTCTTTCTGGAACCTTTATCATTCTACCAGATCTCGTCTTTTTAATTTGTGATTCGTCTTTTGGAGGCTCAACCTGATTTTCATTCAAAGTTGGTTTAGGAAAAATATTTTCGGTACAATCCACTGATGATACTTCCAGAGGGTAGATTCTTTGAATAGGTCGAATCATCTGCGAATGAGACGTTTGTAACTTCAGAGGACGAACTTTTCCATCTTTGCCCCGAATGCAGGGTTGTAAAAAACCCAGCCCGGGTGGGTACCCAGGTAGCTACCCATTATAACCCTTAAGGTTGTAATAAACCTGGGTTTTTTTATAAAAACCCAGCCTAGGTGGGTAGCTGAGCAGGTACCCGGGCAGCTACCCACTACAACCCTGCCCGAATGAGCTCTGTAACTCGTCCTAATGGCCAATTGATCCTTTTCTTGTTATCTGTTCCTACCAAGGCTATATCTCCTACAGCAATTGAACGTTGCAATCGTCTCCCATTTGGTCGTTGGATAAAGAGACCCAAATATTCTGATCTAAATCGATTTCTGAGATTTTTTTGCAGTTCTTGCCTATATTTTAGTCTTCTAGTGAGAGAACTTTCCACAACCGCATCAACGTCTGGTAAAGCACATTCATGAATGTCTTTCAGAAACATGTCCGGTGATATGGGTTTGATGGACTCCTTCTCAGACATGTAAGTAAGTGGTCGTGAATTTATAATGTTTTCGTAGTCAGCTAATACAGATCCTCTCTTCATAGTTCAAACAGGCTTGTCCTAAGACTCTTTTTAATAGATCTTTCATCAATCTGATGAGATCTGAATCCAATCCCACCATCTGCTTCACCAAGCAGCAGTCGGAGGGTTGAATTTCCATTTGAAAGAATTTATTGCTCCATACTTCTGTATGCGATTCCAGTTCAATCTTTTTTAAAAAATGGAACCATTGTTGCAATATATAATAGAACATCTTCCTCTTCAAGATACAAATCTTCGCAAAGCCATTAAAAATGCCTCTGTAGAAGCTGAAGTCTCAAACTCCAAATGCACAGCTCTATAGATGGCACATGTAAATAAGATAACCCAACTCTTCTGTTTATTTTTAAGAAACAGAAGGCCAGCCAGATCAATGCCGATAATCTGAAATACTGCTGCATCTTCCACTCAATTTTCTGGTAGAGAAACTGGAGAAGATTCCAAATTCTCCAAATTAAATCTTTTACAAATGGTACATTTTGCTAGAACAGAGCTCACAGTTCTTCTTCCATCCAAAATCCAGTATTTTTCTCTAAGCAAATTTAGAAGAATCTGAGGACCTGCATGACAATTTTTGCGGTGGTAATGTAAAATTAATCGCTTGGCAACTTCATGGTTTGAAGGAACAACCATAGGTGTTATCTCTAATAACTTGATTTCAATTTATAAAACACTACAACTGTAGTTATCATAGCAATTAACTCTACTTTTAAGCAACAAAATAACTCAGATTCAAAGTTTACGAAAAGAAGTTACACAATCAAAACTTTAATACACACTGAACATTATTTCTCATTTACATTTTCATCAGAAAGAGTATCTGACGTCATTGAGCACAGCTGCGCAACATAAGATTAAACATATAAAGCAATAAACAACACTTAATGATTTACAAAATTATTAGAACATCAATAAATATTACTTATCAATTTACAAAATGATTATGATAACAATAAATCACACTTATTGAATTGACTTTACTTACTTTAGGGTTTGTGAACCCCCGAGTGGTCTCGAATCAATCCGACCTTGGCGCGGAAGGATTACCGAGAGCTCGGCCGAGGTCACCGTGGCGGTCCTTTTCCATTTTCGGAGAGGAGACTAAAGCGGGGACCCAGAGTGGTTCAGGTGGCCGATGGAGTTCCACGTCCAGTGCCCGTCCGAGAGCACAACATGAGACTAGGTAGCCTGTCGCTGGCATGTCGTCGTGTGGATGCAGCCGCATTGGGGACCAACGAGCAGTTACTGGCTTGACCAAGGTAAATGGGGGGAGTGTGGTCCAGCCTTCTTTGAGCGTGCAAGTGTGTGGGGCTCGGAGCTGCCTTGATTTGAATCTTCAAGGCTGCCGAGCGTTGCAGTGTCTCAAAGGGGCTCGACTTAGCGTCGTAACCCTCTGCCTTGGAAGACAATGGGCTTGCGAGTCGGAAACTAAGGTACCTTTTGGTCTAGGGTTGTTGAAGCAGGTGGGCATGTTGGAGTCAGGTGAGCTAACGGAACACAGGCGGCCACCACAGGGTCCGGTCGGGCCAAAAACTTTTTGCTTTTTCTTCTAGTTCGACACCTGGAAGTTGATTGTCCACTGGGTGGGGCGTTGTCCCTGGGAGTCCAGGGAACGACGTTCCTAGGGGAGGTAGCGACCCCTTGTGGACGATACGATCGGGTGTTGAACTTTTAATTTTCCTTTTTTTTAAACTATCTACTAACAATGTAATTGTGGGTGTTGTCGGGCTCGGATGTTGAGTCAAGAGTGCCTTGAATATCTGGGAGGTTTTGTTATACGGCCTCCGCAGCGCTCTTGGTTCTGATCGAGCTCGAAATCCTTTTTGCTTTTCTTTCTAATCTGTAGCCTGAAGTTGAGCCATGAAGCCACCTTGTAAATACGCGTCGAGGGTTTATCATATACACCCCTCCGTGTGGTGGATGGTTACCGCCTTTTTCAAGGCGGTCCAATAGGTTACAGATTTAACTTTCCTATTTTTTATCTCTATCATTTTACTAACTCATCGAGCAGCCTGGCGTTGACTAGGAGGTGTAGAGAGTCCCATAGGGGACGCGAAGCCTCTAGGTCCGTAGGGGGTCTCGAACTGGGTCCAGACCTAGTCCTTGACTAGTGGGTGGTGGAGTCCCCAACGGTTCCTCATAGGTATGGACCTACTTTGTAAATAGTATATTTGTAGTGTATTTATTATGTTGTCTTCCTGCGTGATCAGGTTTTCCTAGGTGGAGTCAAGGTGTGGACCGATCAGGTGCGGCGTGATGCGGTTCGTCCGCCTACGCACGTTTCAGTATTCTGCCTTGACTCTGCGGGGACTGCCTGGGCTCTAAGGCTTATCATCGCACCGACATTGACCTCGTCCGGGGTCGTGAGGTAAAGCCCCTACTGCCGTTCTTGGTCCGATGACGTGTTTGTGTTTTAGGTTAGTTGTCTTGATTGCTCACTGTTGGCTCGCTGCATTTCATAGGGCGTTCTGTAGGATTGCACTACCTCCTCAGAATAATCCGTCCGTAGTGTGGTGGGTCTAAATGGTGGGTAATGTGTTTTTGTTAGGTTAAGTTTGTGTTTCTTTTCTTCTGCCTTCTGGCTTCGGCCTGCCAGTTGTTCTGATTTGGTTGAAATTCGGGTGGGGTCCTGACCAGGATCGGCCCGGGTGGCCGCCGGCTGGGGCTGTGGGGAACTAACTTTCCTTTTGTTTTGTCTTTCTACTAACCTTCCATCCGCGGGCTGAAATCGCAGAGATAACCTTTATGGGAGTTTCTCAGTTTCGGCACGCGGTAAAGTAAGCCGATGTGGAGTCCCCCTCATTAGTTTCCGAGCACGGGCTCTTCCTATGAAGTGTCCTGCGATTAGGATTTGATTATGTGACGGTGGCTCTGCATCGGGTCGAACCTGTTCCACCCCTCTTTAGAGTTATATTGGGCCAGGTTGCTTAGTCAGCGTTCGGAGTAAAATGTTCGTGGGGCTGTCATTGACTCACGTTAGTGTGGGTCCGTGGTTCCCGGTTTGTGCAATGCTTCAGAGGAGACTAAAGTGGGAATAAAATAAATACGCAATTTTTAAACATATTTTGATTAACGCAGCAAGAGGGTTAAGGATCATGGAAAAAACGCGAATTTGGTCAAAGGGCCGCAGAAAAAACGCAAAATTCTTCAAATGATCGCGGAAAACACGAATTTCGTCAAAGGATCGCGGAGAAAACGCGATTTTTGTCAAATAGCCGCGAAAAAACGCGAATTTCGTCCAAAGATCGCGAAAAGGATGCAAATTTTGTCAAAGATTCACGAATTTCGTTAAAAGATCGTGGAGAAAACACGAATGCCTTCAAAGAATCGTGGGAAAAAATCGAATTTAGTCAAAGATTCGCTTTAAAAACGTGAATTTTGTCGAAGGGTCGAAGGAAAAAAATGCAAATTTTATCAAAGGGCTGCAACATTACACTAATTTTGTCAAAGGGTGCGGAAGAAACGCTAATTTCGTCAACGGGTCGAAGAAGTGAGAATTTCATCAAAGAGTCGTGAAAAAATATGCTTTTAAAACACGAATTTCGTCAAAGGATCGTGGAGAAAACACGAATTCCTTCAAAGGATTTCAGAAAAAAATCAAATTTAGTCAAATAATCGCTTTAAAAACGTGAATTTTGTCAACAATCACTGAAAAAAACGTGAATTTTGTCGAGGGGTCGCGGGAAAAAAGCAAATTTTATCAAACGGCTGCGGAAGGAACGCAAATTTCGTCAAAGGGTCGAAGAAGTGCAAATTTCATCAAAGACTCGTGAAAAAAATACAGTGGTCTCTTTAGAAAATAACACACATACATACATCTATGTTTATTATTATAGGTATAGTTTTTAACCTGAAATAATATACTGAATTAACTTTTGAAAAAAACAGGTTAATGCCAAGCTTGCAGAAATCTACTCTCAGCCTGAAATCGATCCGAATCGAAAACAGCTAACCCGACCTGCAACAAAAATAATTAGTGCCACGAGGGAATCCCCTCATCTGCAGTAACCTTTCAGAAAATTTGCTTTGAATTTCAGAATTTTTTTACACCCGAATTATCCCTGATCAGTAGGGCTGGGCGATACATCGATAAAACCGATATAAATTATAAATCGTGATGACGATATCAAAAAATCCTATACAACGGTACATCACGATTCTCGTAATCGTGATGTAAACCGCAATTATCGTAATCGTGATGTAAACCACGATTATGTAAACCGCGATTATCATAAACGTGATGCAAACCACGATTATCATACTTTTTCATTAAACTGCAATCGGCGCTTTTTCAACTTCGAGTACTCAAAATTCTACCATTCTAAACCACAGGTTATTACGATGACCATGATACTAATGGGGTATTTTATCCCTGCCTAAACCATGATGACATTAAATACCGAATAATTGGTTTCGATCATCATGATACATCTCACCCTAAACCATGATCACTCCTCAAGATTCTCCCAGCTTCAACCGTGATATTAACCGAACCCTCAGTTTTCGATAAGCATGATACTATCATGGTATTACCATGGTATTGCGCTGTGATTTCTCTCAGCGTAAACGGTTTTTCAAAAGGGGAAAAAGTGATAGTTTCGGTGTTCAGGTTCAGATGACGGGCGATAAATATGATACAGCTGGTTTTTCTCATGTAGTTGCCGACAGCAAATGATATTGTTTGTTTTGTTTTTATCTTCAATCTGGTTCAGTGGTTTTGAATGAATATTTGTTCATTGTTAATGAACAATATGTGAATCAGGGAGATAAATAAATGAAATATTACATTTTATTTGCAACAGTGGATTTAATTGGACAAATGAAATAATACTTCCATAGCAATATATATTAATGTTTATTCCAGGTTCTTTTTTTATGCAGATATTTTTACTTCTCTGAAGCTCTTTTTTTTTTCTTCTGGTAGTTTCTTTTAAAAATTGACATATGTGAGTATTTGGTATTTACTGCCTCTGTCATTGTTTGTTTGTGGGGAGTGGGGGAGAATATTTAGATGTCAATATTTATTTAATGTCACTAGAATTCAAAATAACAAACAGGGCAGAAAAATTAAGCAGTTAAAGTTTGTGTACTGACAATCAAAAGAGGAAAGACGTAAATTGTTCGGTGTGGGTGGGGGGGGGTAGTTTTTTTTTCTTCATTTAGCGAACATTGGTCGAAACGCAGGAGATCCTCATCCAAGTTCCCCGATAGAACAAGCATAAGAGATAGTCTTAAAGGTTAAGAAAAAAAATATTTTTTAATTCAGAATTTTTAAGTTTAAACTCTTGGGGCTGTTCTCAAAAAAATATTATTTCACGCAAAAATTTCTAGCACATTCACGGATTTTTTAAATGTAATAGCAAGAAATTAGTTGAAAGTGACAGTAACTCATTAAAATCCTTATCCGCTATTGCATAAAGTTATTTAACCCTTTGCACTCCGTTGTCACCGCTGTGGCGACACCATCTTTCCTTTCAAAATTTGTTTTTGGCACCTGTAATAAAGGATAATAAAATTTCCTTACTTAATCTTAGCATTTTTGAAATTGTGTACTTGAAGGAAACTTCTTTTATAAAAGTGGTGCCGACCGAATAAAATTTGTGTAAGAGACGCCGGAGTCCAAAAAGTTAATTATTGCGGTTCATGTACACAGCATACATTGACGATGGAAAAACGAAATTAAGGGGAAGGTAAATTTTGAAACACATTTGATTATGATTCGCAGATCACGCAGAGTTTTATTTTTCTTTAAAAAAAATGGAGAATATAAAAATGAAATAAAATAAACTAAGAGCTTTTGTCGGGGACGCCGACGCATAGTAAGACAATTTTAAGCATAACAGCACAACAGCAATATAAATATTATTTAACAATTATAAAATATAAACAATTCAAAAATTGACTTTAACCAAACTATTATTTTTCTCTCTCTGTTAACGATCTTTTTTTTTTTTAGTTCTTTTACTTTCTACTATCTTTACAAGAAGAAAGTATTGGATTCATGAAAATTTTGTCATCCGGGTTTCGACCGATTTATATGTTTAGAAAGTCTTGAACATGATTTGACTATTTTTAAAACGCTTTGTCTGTCTCTTTGTAACACAAATTTTGTAGGCGCTCTATCTCAAGAACTAATGCACGGAATTTAACAAAATTTTAGATTCTTTTATATCTCGTTATAAATTAGTGTAAATTACTTGACAGGTAGGTGCATTTTTTACAATATCCGCAATAACTTTATCTCAAAAACTAATGCACGGATTTTTGTCAGATTTCAAATTCAGTTATACCTTGTAAATTGGTGCTGATTAGTTCTTGGTGTAAATGGCCCAACAGGCGGAGCTACTATGCTGAGTTTTCACGATTTTCGCAATAGCTCTGTCTGAAGAACTAATGCGCTGATATTTATCAAACTTCAGGTTCAGTTAGACTTAGACGTAGACATAAATTTTACTGATTAGTGTTTGATGTTTATAGCCCATAAGTGGCGCTGTTATGCTGTATTTTTCAAAATTTCCGCTATAGCTTTTTCTCAAGAATTATCGCACGTATTTTCATAACATTTCAAATTCAGACAGACGTTGACATAACTTGTTGCTGATTAAGTGTCAGTGTTAATCGTTCAATAGATGGCGCTGCTATGCTGCATTTTCCACAATTTTAGCGATATCTGTATCTCAAAAACTAATGCACGAATTTTAATCAAACACCTTATTCTGTTACGGTTTCACATAAGTAGATCCTTCTTAGGCTTGGGTGTATACTGTCCAACAGGTATTGCTTTTATGATTTTTAGATTAGGAATTTTGGATACAGACATCTAATAAGGTTGGTGCTGAAATTCAATGATTTGTTTGAAAGATGTGATGCTTATATTTCCTTTTAACTGCATACAATTTAGTGCACCTATATCTTTAGAATATTCATGATGGGCATAGATTGTTATTTAATTTTGCCTCTGTGATAGCGAATTTTGAAGTAATAACACATAGAAATAGAAGAAATTTTTGCCATTAACACATCCTACTAGTTTCTTTTAGCATTTATTTATTTAGATTTGCTTATTTATACATAGTTTTTTATTAATCTATTTGAGAATGATATATATATATTTTTTTTTAAATTTTAATCCTTAATAAAATATATAATGTATATTGAAGTTATACATATATTATAAATGTACATATATTTTTTTGTTCATATGTCGCAATATCGATATATCGGAATATCGTGATATAAAGCTGCCGATTTATCATGATATTTCATTTTAGACATCGCCCAGCCCTACTGATCAGGAGTTTTTTTTATTGCGATGCTTGATTTTAATTTAAAATAGCAACGATAGATGGCGCTGGAAGCAATAGGTGCTAAATCGGCTCCCGGAGGAGGTAAGCCAGAAATCAGGCCCTGATTTAACGACCATTGTTTGCAGTGACATCTATCGCTGCTATTGTAAAGTAAAATCAAGAATCTCAGAAAAGAAATCTAGTGATATTTTACATAACCCTCCTGCAAGATTTTTTAAAATTGCTTTCACAATTTGCAAGTTGCTGAATTTTAAAAACAGTCAGTCCATTTTAGGACACCCGGTATGTTTTTAAATAAATTTCAAAGCATTCTTTACTGAATTACAACTGATCTTAGCTATGAAGAGACAAGCAGCCTTATACCAAATTAGTATTTTTTACATAATCCTGAAGATGGATTTAGTATTCCTAAATAATTATTTGGGTGTGCCCGTTATGGAGCTTTTACTGTATATAGTTTTTATCTTCAAAAATATTTAGACTTTCTTTTCAAAAATCGAGCCAACCCGAACCCTTCTCGCAAGAGTGAAAACCCAATCCGAAACTGACCCAAACCCGAAATAATGTATGTCAATCTGCCCCAAACACAACGCGCTAGGCACAGTTAAAAAGTAGAAGTCAACCCGACCCTCAGTAAAATAGTAGAAATCAATCGGGCCCAAACCCAACCAACAATAGAAAAGTAGAAGTCAACTGGGTCCAAACCCAACCCGCAGCAAAAAAGCAGATAGGCCTGCAGCAAAAAGTAAAAGTTAACCCGACCCACAGCAAAAAGTAGAAGTCAACCGGACCAGCAGCAAAAATAGAAGTCAACCGGACCCAAACCCGACCCGCTGCAAAAAATAGAAATCAACGAACCCAAACCCGACCCGCTGCAAAAAATAGAAGTCGACCGGACACAAACACGACCTACAGCAAAAAGTAGAAGTAACACGACCCGCAGTGAAAAAATTAGCCCCGACCCGCGCACGCATCAGATGGGAGTTTCTAAATTTCTAAAATCGCCCCCCCCCCCCCTTAAGGACTCTCCAGATCCGCCCTTGCTTCCTTTAATGTTCCAATCGTATAATCATGCGGAATTGTTTCCCCAAGCTCTTCTACTGCAAACTTTAAATCGACCTTTTTAAAATTTTTTACGGCTTGAAACATTTTGCTTCTATAAACCTGGTAAACTGTCCTGTCGCAGACGCCACAATGTTAAAGCATTCAAAAAAGATGTTATTTTAACAACCCAACTTTCAGAATATAGTGTGGATGCCAATTATGAACTTATGAGCTTAAAATGTACATAAAGAAGTCAATTAACCTCTTAAAACACAAATAATTTATTTACCAGTAAAGCTTTTTACCTTCTTCCATAAAAATATTCAAAACATACAATTTCTAATTCACGTTACATGATATATAAAAGGTATCACGAGAATGAAAGATGAGAGGATAATGAAAAATAAACATGAACAATAGATTTAGCACCAAGAGCCACCGGATATGGCTCAAGTTCTTGAAATAGACATAGATCGGTGCACCAATTTGTCAGCTATTAAAAAATAGGATTTTTACAATTGTTGATGAAATTTTAATTTTTGCATTTTTGGCCAGGTTTTTGAGTCAAATACTCCACTGTGTGTTGGTTTGTTCGATTCGAGGTTTGTTTTTAGAGAATTTTCATATGAATTTGAAGTACAAATACAAAATTTTCATGATGCGTACGAAGCATGCCCAGTATAGGTGCCGTAGGGAGTGGGGATCTGAGCCAGAGGTTCATACACTTACCGCCAAAAGTGTGCATACAGACGATCATCTTCCACGTTCATGCAACCATCACTAAGTAAATGGAGTCTTTCTGAATCAAAACAACTTTTATTGATTCCTCCAACGTCTTAAATTCAAATAGTACAAACAACAATCACCTGATCATTACATAAAATAATACAAAAATTCATAACTTAAGAACGACATAAATCATGTCCATCAAAAGTCTGTGTACACCGGAAAAAACCTTTATGATAATGGATTGTAACTAAAAGTTAATATCTTGTAGGGTATCCCCTTTTTTCTATAACCTCTCTCAACCTATTTGGCATAGATTCAACTAGCTTAGATGTCTCTTCTGTGGTTATTTTGTTCCACTCTTCTAGCAGGACAGATTTGAGCATTTCTTTGGATGTTATTATGTGCTCTCTGATTCTCCGCTCGAGTAAATCCCACAAATGCTCTATTGGGTTTAAGTCTGGGGACTGGGGTGGTGTATGGAGTTGGTTTGGCACATGGTAGAGCAGCCATGACCTCACAATATACGCCGTGTGCTTGGGGTCATTGTCCTGCTGAAAGTAAAAATCATCTCCCACCACAAGTTTCTCGGCACTTGCCTTGAGATTTTTTTTCGATATGTTCAAGTAATCAATTTTGTTCATTGTTGATTCAATAAACTCCAGATTACCAACCCCACTGCCTGCCATGCACCACCAGACCATAACGCCTCATCCCCCATGCTTGACAGTCGGAAAAAGATTCTCTTTCTTTAGGTTTCTTTTCTTCTGTGTACAGGGTTTCTCCAGACATATTTTCGCCCTTTGATGCTGAAAATACAAAATTTACTTTCATCTGAATATATTGCCTTTTCCCAAAAATCATGTGTTTTATTTAGGTGTTCTTTGGCAAAGGCCATTCTCTTAGATGTTCACTCGAGAGATGAATGGATTCTTCCATGCAACTCGGCCATGATAGTCATGTTTTTTCAGTTCTCTTCGAATTGTGGTTAAACTCACATTTTTTTGGAATCTCTCAGCAACTGTTTTAGATATTTGTGAAGCTGATAGCCTTGAATTTCTTTTTACAGAGCGTATTACAACGCGAGATTCTCGAGGTGACAGTGCAGAAGGGCGGCCGGATCTTGGCTTGGACATTGTGAGAATACTTCTCACAGTGTTTAAATTTGGTTTATTTTTATTTCCTTTCAGCTATTTTTTTTGCATCAATGTTTATTTAAACTCAATCTTTACGCCGCGATGTTGACGCTTTTATCTCTCACCGTAAAGCAAGTTCATTTTTCGCCGCCGATCTGTTTCTCTCGGCCTTCGGGCGAATCGGCAGCTTGCGCATGCGCACTCCACTATTTTAGGAGCACATTTCTGGAGCTCTCGTATCGATGGAGAAAGCTTGCATTATGATGACGTCATTGAAATTATGCTCCGCCCTCTTTTGACGCCGATCGCTGACAGGAGAATCGTTTGGTTTCGTTTTCCAATCAGTGAAACTTTTTAAATTCTGCAGCTTGTAATTCGATTTTCATTAATTTCTCGTAAATGTTAATTTAGCTAATCAATTTAAATTCTGCCTTTTAATTACTTTGTCAACCCCGTATTCATCATTTAAAAACTAAAACTCGTTAATTTTAAATTCAGAATTTGGTTTGATGTTGTCTGCAAAAGATGTAGTCTTTTAACGTAGTTTTAGCGGAGCGCCAGCCCGCTGGCCGGCCGTTCGAATGCCGTGCCGTTCTTTTTGGCCGAATGAGTTTGATATTTTATTTAAGTGGATGTGTTTTTTTTTCAAAGTTTATCCTTTAAAGTTGTGCTGCTCTCATTAAAAGGAATCCCATGGATTTATTCCATGTTGGCTGCTATTTTTCTTCTTAAAGGATTAGTTCTTCTATTTTAAAATGGTGACCAGAAGCAAGTATTTTCATAACCTTCTATTGCTACTAACGAAAGAAATAAAGAATATTTGTTTTCACCACTTTGCCTTTTCACTGTCTACATTTCAAGTAAGAACTCTCCAGTTTTATTATTTCTTTAACAATCAATAGTAATTTATTAAAAGACCTTCGCAATGTGTTCTAAACCACTTAAACGATCATATTCTTATCGCCACATTTGGCGCCGTAGTACCTTTCGAATTGCAACGTGGTTGCTTTGGGATTATTGCAATTAAAAAAAAAAAAAAAAATACTGATTCTTGAAGATAATTTTTTTAGAACTTTTTGTTCTCTTTTTAAGAATTATGAGAGTTTTGGTTGAAATATTTTAATAGAAGCTACATTTTCATGAAACTTGTTCTAATTTTTGAAAAAAATTAAGATCGTTATTCAAGAAAATCAAGTAAATTTTTTTTTTTTGAGGAATTGTTCTCATTACTTCAAAAGAAAATGGTTAATTTAATTCAAGATTTATTGGATATAATTTATGAAAATATTTTTAAATATTTGATGTTCTCATTCTGAAAAATTCTTGAGTTATGCCATTTTTTTGTTAAATAGTTGCATTTTCTTTTTACAATATTCTAAAGAATTCATATTTAAATTTTACTATATTTTGTAGAATATATTATTATTCAAATCAAGAAATGAATTTATATAATTACAATATTGAAAATGAATTTTATGTTGGTGCAAATAATAGCAATATTCTATTTTTAAGAATATAATTCTGAGGCAGTTACATATTTTTTTAATTGATTGAAAATTTTGGAATTAAAAATAATTTTGAAGAATAATTATTGAAATTGAAATATTTGTATAAATGAATTTATGTTCTCAAATAATTTCAATGAATTTGAAGATTGGCAAAAATTGTTCTCAAGAACATAATGTGATATTTTAGGAGGCATGGCTTTTGGGTTATTTTTTTTATTTTCTACTTAGTAATGGCACTTTAAATGAATTATAAATTTGAATTTCAATATATATTTTTTTAAAAAAAAGATTGAAATTTTATTGAAGTATTATTTTTAATTCTTGTTGCTGAGAAATTTTGTTCTTCACTTAAAGTTGTTCTCATCTCATTATGCCTATTTTCTCCAACTGAAGTTTGGTATTCTTCAAGTAATTTATAGTAGTAATTATCCTGTATGATTATTTTGAGGTATTGCCTGCTTCTCTGAATAACAAAAATATAATGTGAAAATTTATAAACAGTTATCCCCTTTGAAAAGTTCTTAGACTTGCTCCTTAGATGATTTGTGAAATATGCTGTATGTGTAGTTAGCATGTTGTCTTGTGGACTAGTCTGATTTCATCTCTAATATTTAAAGAACTGTTTCTACATTTCAAGAACTGTTCCTGTTTTTAAATTTACCTATTGATGTTGTTATAGAACTCTCAGCTAACAAATTGAAAATATTCAAAATTTTCATTGCTTCAATTCTCTTTGGCAAATTCAATTCTTTCACAAATTTATAAGTCTATGCATGACATATCCACATCGACATCATCATTCCTTATTCTCATGTTGCTTTATAAAAATAAAAAGAGCAACATTATTTTTTTTTTCCATTTAAAATGAAATGGGGCTTCTTCAATCCTGTAACAGTTCTACTTAAAAATTCCATTCACCATAAGAAAAATATTTTTTCCTTGCCAATAGTGAAGATTACTTTTATATATTAACTATCAATAGTTCTTAAGTGATGTGCTTTTTGCCATATTTGATGATGACTGTTCCTGTATATGCTGCTAGAAATTTTTTTTTACCTGTAATGACATTCTTCAGACTTTTCTTCCATTCATTTGTTGCTTACCTGATGAAAGTGGTCAGTGGTTTTGTGTGACATCCATTTCTTCTGGTCTCTTCTCTGTTGTTGCACATGTTATCATGGAAGCTAAAAATTATAAAATTACCTACCTACTTCAAAAGTTTCCTACATCTACAATAGTTTAATTTTTTGTGTGTATGCTTCGTATTCAGCCATAAGATACCTGGTGAAGATGTTGTTCATTTATAGGCAAATATCCATTTATGAAACCACTTCAGTAGTGTTCTTCGGTTTGTGAAGCTACAAATAGTGTTTACTACTTTGTTCTCTTAAAAATAAATAAATAAATAACTTTCATTACTGATTATAATAGTGTGTCAGTTAACGTTTCTCGTGTGAGAGTAAATATCCTCATCAAGTGAAATTGTTGACTTGTATGCTGCTAGAACTCAGTTACTCACACCGTAACATTATTCTAAGTCCTCTCAAAACAAGGAAGTTTAAATTTATATTACCTGAAAATTACTGATATATTTTACCTTCATCAACTTTATTTTATTATGCTGCATTTTCTCCAAATATTCTAGCAGGTGCAATTAAAATTATTCAGAGTTAATTTTTGCTTGTGTGTAGCAATTCATCCTCACATTGCAAAATTTTTGCTCATTGATAATCAAGTGTAAATTCTCAATTAATATAAGAAGTTTGTGAATATTTGTTACAGTGTTTATGCAAGATCAAGTTATTTTGAAAAGTTCCCATATTTATTTATTTATTATGTGCATAGTGCCTTTTACTTTAATTTTATTTCATACCCAAAGCCTCTAAGTCTTTATTTTGCCATTTGCCTCATTACTTCACTATGTATATAAATAAAAAAAAAGAATGATTATATTCATTTTCAAGATTTTTTTGTTTTATGAAGAATTGAATAGTAAAAATGATCTTCATTTTGAAGTTTTCAATGAAGAAAGTGAAATTTATTAATGTCTTCTCTTCATACCTACAAATAATACAAGAAGATTACAGAAAAGCACAACTCTAGATGGAAATTTTTACCAGCGCATTTATATATATATATATATAGAATTTTTTTCTATAAATCATCTAGTAAATTTTTTTTTTTACAAAAAAAGTGCTTCTTGACCTCAAATACCGATTATGTCCTATCATACTACATTTCATCATAAGTGCACCGCCGACTTCTCATCCTTCTTCTGGAAAAGTGATTCGTGTATGTGTCGCAGGAGTTATGATTGCTCTGCAGTGATGAGTACGATGTCGTCAGTTAAGTGCTTCAAAGAGAATGCAATGCATTCTCAATTTCTACAAAGTGTCTCGTCATGTTAAAATGTTCTAATGTCATCATGCAAAAATCATCTATTTTGATGATTATCAGGGCCGTGCGAAGAGAAAAGTGCGCCCGGGGCAGCGTGTCAGTTTGGCGCCCCCCCCCCCCTCCTTCAAAATTCATAAAGGGCAGAAACAGAAATAAATTATATTGAATAAATATTTTGCGTTTATTTTGGAACTTTAAAAGATTTAATTTTAATTCAGAAATTCCAAACAACTAAATAACAGTAAAGAAAATTGCACTTATTTGTTAATGAGATCATGATGCTTTGCGACAGATTTTTCTTAACCTTTCTCACATATTTTTCTAGCCATTTTTAGTTGTTGTTAGTCTTTAAGGTGGAGATATAGGCTAAAAGTCGCTAACAACCAGGTTGGAAACAAGTGGTCCCTTCAACCGATAAGTACTAAAAAAGCAAAACAAACAAAAAACATGCAGAACATAATGTAAAAGATAAAAATACAATGTTTTAATTAACATAAAATAAAATATAATATCAGGCAAATACATTTACTTCCATTTTATTTTTTTTTTTTGCGTTTAGGGTAGCAAAATCGATTATTATTTTATGTGTAAAGATTGCGTCACACTGAATTTTATAGAAAGTAAACTCAGGTTGCTTAAGCTCTCGACTCACCGTAGATCTTAAGTAGTTTTTTAGTATTTTATTGTTACTGGAATACTTATAAATTATGTACGCTGTCTATATGTTTTTGTAATTCCTTTGTTCTCCCTAAGTTTAAAATTATGGAGCAACTAAAAAATTTCTAAATGATCTCATTTTATAAAAGTTCTTATCAAATGATAGAAATAATGTTTTCGCATTTAAAACCTCGCTTAACAATTCAAGTCCATTCAAGCCAGCAATAAAGGGAAAGGCCCAGGCAATATTAACTTGAACAGATTTTCGGTTGATTTTAGATTCGCACCTGCTAGAAACTCAAAATCTTGTTATACATTTTTCAGTTTCGTAAACCTCCAGATCAGTTGCACGGTTATAGTGTCTCTATGTAACACGAAATCCTTGACTTTCATATAAATTTCCACTTTCGATAGACCAGGAGCCGGCAGCACAGACTAGATGGTTCGTACGGATACCGTTATTTTTCCAGGAAAACTACCAGTATCTTTTTATAGAAAAAGAAATCTAGGTTAAACGTGCAAAATTTCGCCTTCTTTTAAGAAGATATTTTCTATAAGATAATACTGGTGCCGAAAAATTTTCTGACCTGCAAAATTCAAGGAGGCGTACGAACCATGAGACAACCACCTCGTCGAGTCGGAGGCTGAAATTCCAGAATTAGCTAAAACTCGATTCCCATATTAAAACGCAATCCGTCTGCCAAGTCATATCTTGGTGAAAAACACCTAAAAATCCAATTTTACCGGTTGACTCATAGGTTTACCATTGTGTTTTCCTGCTCCCAGTCCGCCATGTTTTCATACCTTTGGGTGCAGGAAAACGCAATGGTAAACCTACGAGTCGACCGCTAAAATCGGGTTTTTAGGTGTTTTGAACCAACACATGACTTGGCAGACCGATTGCGTTTTAATATGGGAATCGAGGTTTAGCTAATTCTGGAATTTCAGCCTCCAACTCGACGAGGTGGTTGTCTGTGCTGCCAGCTCCCGGTTTAGGAGTTTCGTAGTCAAATTGTTCTGCGAATTTTACGTTTTCTGTTTTGCTCAAATAAGGACTCTACATTTACGGACATAACCAAATCTTCGCTTTCTTGTTCAAAAATTTCCTCTCTTATTGTCTGAAATGTGTTTTTTAGTGTTTCAATCAGTTTGTTGGCGATCAGTTTTTTTTTTCTTCTTTTTTTTTGTGAGAATAATATTAACTTTTTCTAATTCATTTAAAATGTTGTGTCAAACCACTAGGCCGTAAATAAAGGGGAATTTATTTCTTTGCTTTATTAAGCTTCTTGCTCCTGAGTAAGTTTACTCATTTTACTTCATTTCTATAAGGTCTTCTAGAGCTTTTAAAATCTGTGGCAATTGTTTGTAAACTGCAGATATAGCTCTATTTTTTCATGACCATAGAGTATCGCAATGTTTCTTTAAATAAACTGATAAATGGGACATAAATATATCCCATCTTTCAGTAGAAGGGAAGAAAAAAACAAACACATTTTATGCATTTCCGGACATTTTGGGCATACACCAGCAGCGCGAACTCAAAGTTTAGAGACTGTACAGAACATAGTAAAAAATAGACGAATTTGTTTACTTCGACGATTGGAGCTTGCACAACATTATATTGGGAAGCTATATTTGCACCATATCACAATATTGAGCTCTGTAGGATTGATATTGGTATTGTTTATGATGGCCGATTATCTACAAGTTGGATATAGTAGGCCGGAGTGGTGTGGGGGTGTCCTCTTCAGGGTCTTTCTAAGGGAACCTAAGCCGTATTTACGCAAGGTTCGAAGAAAACTACGGACAATTTCGAACGATTAGTCTTACGTGCGTGACTGGGTTGAACTCAGCACCTCCCATCTACCATCTTTGAGAACAGAACTTCTCGTGCAGATGTGAATGTCGAGATTGTCGGATATTAGCTTATCTTAAATTTCTTGCGCTTTTTTTTTTCTTTTTTTTTTTTTTTGACTTGATGTAGTCAAGAAAACTTTCCACGATTCAAAATTTTTCATTTTCGGCATCGTATAACTTGCGTCATTTGTTCTTTCTGAGGTGTACTGGATTCACTGGACTGTGTTTAAAATTCAATAACTTGCAAATGGTGACAATTATTAAAAGAAATTCTTGCAGGAGAGTTATGTAAGATACCAGAGGTATTTTTACTGCGGTTCTCGGTTTTAGTTCTAAATAGCAGAGATAGGTGGCAAGCAATAATCTCTCAATGGAGATCTAAACTGAAATCCCCTAGCATCATGCGAAGCAAGGAGGCTAAATATATACAGTAGGCCCCTAAAAATAAGATTGGTTAATGAGACACACTCCATATATTTAACATTATCTTTCCGCATCAGAGTTGGGCGATTTTAGTTTTGGCATTGACTGAGCACCTATGGCGCTAGATGTTGTCTTTATAGTGCTTGTGTGGTTATACATTGCTGGCATAATTGTCAATTCAATATAAACTTGATTGATTTTCCCGAATATAATTTAATAAAGTATACTGCTGTAACCTGAATTTACTATAAACTTATTTAATTCTTCATCGATATTTATGTTGTAATATGAAATTGTAAAACTCCAGTATAATAATTCAAAAAGTCATTTGTAACGCGAGCGGTTAGTGGATTTGGTTCTCCCCTCAGGGTTGCACTATCATCCTAAGGCGTAAGCTGAGTTCCCGGGGTCTATCCCTCCTTACAGCGCCATCTATCGTTGCTATTTGGAACTAAAGCCGGGAATCGAGGTAAAAAAAGGACTACTGACATTTTACATTGCTTTCCCGTATTTTTTTTTTTTTTAATAGTATTTAATATCACTATTATTTACAGGTTATTGATTTTTAAAAACAGTCAGTCCATTTTAGGACACTCAGTATATGGAATGTGATCGAACGAAATTGAAAAAATACCTTGCTCTATGAATTTCTTCTACAATCATTTTTCTTACTTTATTGGCAAGAAGGCTCATAATTTCATCTTGAATATATTTCAAACATTTGTGTTTTTCACTTTTAATAATTTTTCCTTTTGCTCTTTTCAAATTTTCTGTCGATTACATGATTTAATTTTAAACATCTCTCAAGTTACTTTTAGCGAATGTATGCATTGCTGTATTCTAGAGCATTTTTATGCTCAGGAATTTTAGGATTTAATTTTTTCCACTTAAAAAAACACAATCTGGATTGGCTAACTTTGGAGGGTGAATACACATGATAATTGCGAATACACATGATAAAGAAACATGATAATTGGTGAATAATAAACAGAGAAAACAAAATATAGTGATTCCCTTATTTAAGTTATCCAATACTAAGCGGCAATCACCGTTGATAATTTCTCCACTAGGTGTAATTTTCTTGAACATTAGTTTGAAAATTTTTCGTCCTTCTACAACCGCAGATTTCATGTAATCAGAATTTTTCATCCTGTGCTGGACCTTTTTTTAAGAGCAAAGTAATGACCGAATGACTATAAGAATGATCCCATAGTGGATTCAGAATAGGTATTTTTTCCACTTAAAAAAACACAATCTGGATTGGCTAACTTTGGAGGGTGAATACACATGATAATTGCGAATACACATGATAAAGAAACATGATAATTGGTGAATAATAAACAGAGAAAACAAAATATAGTGATTCCCTTATTTAAGTTATCCAATACTAAGCGGCAATCACCGTTGATAATTTCTCCACTAGGTGTAATTTTCTTGAACATTAGTTTGAAAATTTTTCGTCCTTCTACAACCGCAGATTTCATGTAATCAGCATTTTTCATCCTGTGCTGGACCTTTTTTTAAGAGCAAAGTAATGACCGAATGACTATAAGAATGATCCCATAGTGGATTCAGAATAGGTTAGCAATTCATATTCACTGAGTGTGGGAGGTGGCAGAAACTTTCGTATACGATGTAAAAGGGGCCGCATAGTGCAAAAGTTTAAGAAACACTGCAATAAGATATCACAAAAGCATATTATAAAATCATCAAATCTAAAGAACTCAATGAAAAGTAAATGTGAGCGATGCAATTACTTTGAAATGAAAAATGTACATACTTTCATTGGGGAAAAAATTCCCAATATGTAAATATATACATTTTTTTTTTTTTTTTTTGTAAAAAAAAAAAATAGAATATCGAAGAGTGAAAAAAAAATTTTCAATAAAAATAATCGAGGCCAAAAAAAGAAAAAAAAAAGAAAAAAAAACGGAAATTAGTAGTACAAATTTGGCGCCCCCTGAATTCCCGCGCCCGGGGCGACCGCCCCCTTCGCCCCCCCTTTCGCACGGTGCTGATGATTATTATGTGAATGTTCCAGTTTTTTTCGTCAGCACTATACCAGTGTACCACCTCATGTTGTGTTACTAAACATTCAGTGACATCAGTATATCTTTAATAGCCTTATTCCATATGACTCTGGACTCAATAAACATTGTTTTGAATCCAAAAACATTGCCTCTACCACCTGCAGTTACATAATGTTACTATTTTCTTATTTATAATTAAAATTTTCTTTTTCTTAAGATGTTAGGAGCCTTGTTAGGAGATCCAAGCCACCTAAAATTTTACGTAGGAGTTCATATATGTGTTTATTTTTGTTCATAGATATGCTGGTGGCTAGGGCATGATGGTCATCGGCGTGGTTGTGGACTTCAATATTTACATATATATATCTATTTTTTTTTTTTGTTTTGTTTGTTTACGGTGTTGCTGATGATTTATCTTTGTCATTATCATCATTGTGAGCTTAACATTGAATTGTAATAATTTTATTTCTATATTATATTTAAATGATTATTTAAAAATTATATTCCTGGTACATGGTATTTTAGTTTTATAAACTCATGATTTTGTCAATTTTTTTCTTTCATTCTATATGGAAGTACTTAAATTTTTTTTGGTGATCACCAGTCTATCATATTTTAAAGAAATAGCATGGTATATGTATATTTACCTAATCTTTTGAGTCTCATATATATATATTAAGAATTCTTATGACTAATATATTGAAATTTTTATTTAGTAAGGTATAAAGTTCAAAGAAATTGTGTCTAAGATGGTATTTATGACACTTAATTATGACATGTCTTTTCATTGAAATAGCAACTTGTTTTTATGGGATACCTTGTTTGGGTGATTGGGTAGTGCACGACTCAATTACACAATTGGTATCACATACAACTGGTTGTCTGTTTTATTTTAAATGAAATACTAAAGTTTGATACACTAAAAGGATATCATTATGTTTTATGAAAGTTTATTTATATATGGCCATTTCATTTCCTTTCATGTTAAGAGTAATAAAGAAAACTCTTTCTTTTTTAGATATAATTCTAAAATTAAAAAGTCCTAGGCATGTTGTAAAAGTCAAATTACAAAATATTTTTTTCTTGACTTTTTTGTTGCTTTTGTATTTGCAACTTTTATTAGAAGTTAATTCTGTTTTTATTTGGTACCAAGATAGCAAAAATTGTTTTGACTAGTCAATGATCTCAATTTTGTTTGTTAACTTAAAATATCTTAACACTTTTACCATGATAATTTTATGAGATCAAATAGAAGGTTTTGCCAATGTTACTGTATTTTTGGCATTTTTATTGTATACTTGACTCTATTGTACACTTTTTGGATTATGAATGTACTTTATGCAATGTATATTCTTTTTCTCTCTCTTACTTTTGGTCACCAATATTTTTTTTCCAGCACCAATTTTTTTTTTCAACAGTTAAATCACCAATTTTTTTTTTCAACTGTTAAATCACCATTTTTTTTTTTTTTCCAGCACCTTAACTTTAAATTTTATTGTTCGACTTTAATGATTTTTTTTGCTTTGGCAGTTCAAAATTTTGTCATCCCATTTTCTGTAAAAGGTTTTTGATCAATTTTGCCTTTTACATCTCCTGGTCTTACAAAATTTTCTCGGTGAAGGGAGGTAATGTGAGAATACTTCTCACAGTGTTTAAATTTGGTTTATTTTTATTTCCTTTCAGCTATTTTTTTTGCATCAATGTTTATTTAAACTCAATCTTTACGCCGCGATGTTGACGCTTTTATCTCTCACCGTAAAGCAAGTTCATTTTTCGCCGCCGATCTGTTTCTCTCGGCCTTCGGGCGAATCGGCAGCTTGCGCATGCGCACTCCACTATTTTAGGAGCACATTTCTGGAGCTCTCGTATCGATGGAGAAAGCTTGCATTATGATGACGTCATTGAAATTATGCTCCGCCCTCTTTTGACGCCGATCGCTGACAGGAGAATCGTTTGGTTTCGTTTTCCAATCAGTGAAACTTTTTAAATTCTGCAGCTTGTAATTCGATTTTCATTAATTTCTCGTAAATGTTAATTTAGCTAATCAATTTAAATTCTGCCTTTTAATTACTTTGTCAACCCCGTATTCATCATTTAAAAACTAAAACTCGTTAATTTTAAATTCAGAATTTGGTTTGATGTTGTCTGCAAAAGATGTAGTCTTTTAACGTAGTTTTAGCGGGGCGCCAGCCCGCTGGCCGGCCGTTCGAATGCCGTGCCGTTCTTTTTGGCCGAATGAGTTTGATATTTTATTTAAGTGGATGTGTTTTTTTTTCAAAGTTTATCCTTTAAAGTTGTGCTGCTCTCATTAAAAGGAATCCCATGGATTTATTTCATGTTGGCTGCTATTTTTCTTCTTAAAGGATTAGTTCTTCTATTTTAAAATGGTGACCAGAAGCAAGTATTTTCATAACCTTCTATTGCTACTAACGAAAGAAATAAAGAATATTTGTTTTCACCACTTTGCCTTTTCACTGTCTACATTTCAAGTAAGAACTCTCCAGTTTTATTATTTCTTTAACAATCAATAGTAATTTATTAAAAGACCTTCGCAATGTGTTCTAAACCACTTAAACGATCATATTCTTATCGCCACAGACATTAAAAGTCCTGTTGATTTGTAGTTCATGATCACTTTTTGAATAGATGAATGTCTCCCATTAACAGTTTCAGCAGCAATTAATCTAAGAGATTTCCCCCTTTTCCAAAGATCTATTATGACCTTTCTTTCAGCAATATCAATCTCTTTTCTGTTACCTCCCATGGAACAATACAAACATTCAAAATCTCAAATCCTAAATAAATCGTAGTAGAAGCCGTAGTAGAAGCCTACAATTACTTAAGAAAACCTGACTTGATTCAATTATCTCATGATAGAAGGCCTTTAAGAGCTCTATTTTATAAGTGTACACTGACTTTTGGTGGAGGTTGTTGGCGATTGTTTGGCCCTCCTTCTTTATTTTTCATATTAAGGTCTGTTTTCCTGTTGTTGTTTGAATCAGGTAAGCTTGAAGAATCAATGAGAGGTATGTTGATTTTCCCAAGTCAGATTGCAATAGTAATTTTAGCATGAACATGTAATATGATCACCTGTACGCAGAGTTTCGGCAGTAAGTGTACATTTATTAAACCATGTCTTTGTGCCATCATAAAAAGTTAGGTATAGTGCAAAAACAACATTTTATTGCCATTTTTAATATTTTAACAAGTAATGAAAATACATAAACATGTTACATAAACCTAAGAGATCTTTTTGTCATTAATAATTGTTATTGTCAGGAAGGCTCTGCACCCTTGAACCCTCTGTTTTCTAAATAATTAATAAATGAAGAAAAAACTTAATGAAAATTAATTTGAGGGAACATCAGGAAAAGTACATATCATATAAATAGCATTTAAAACAGGGTTGTTAAATGTCTAGGTTTTTTCAGAAAAAACCCAACCCACTGGGCTTTAAGTTAAGAGAGGCGGTTCAGAATGTTTGGGAAAATGTAGTTACTACTAAATACAATTTAAAATAACTAATTGATTACAAAAATATATAAATCAATGACAATAATTAAAATTATGCTTTGCTTTTAGGTAAATTGATTATTAGTAATAATTTTAACAATGAAATTATCATTAAAGTACTATACTAATACTAGTGCTTTAAATCAGAACTTTTAACCCGGGAGAACTCACTAGTGAGAATGCCCAATTGCTTTTCTTTTACTTTACATTCATATAATATCAACTTTTTTTGGTTGGCTTAGTACTTTTATTTACAAAATAGGTAAAATAATTGTAAAACATTTTAGTCGTTGAGCCAGAGGCTCGTGTGGTTTCATGTCAGCGGACTTGGCAAACTATATATTTTTGGATTCACCATAACAACAGCACCTCATTTATCCATGATACTTTCGAAATCAGGGTAGCTTATGGGCGCCATATTGGAAAATGGCCATCGTCGTTAAGTCACGGGTTCGAGTGATTTCATGTCAGGGGTTCGAGTGATTTCATATCAGCGGATTTGGTAAACCAAACATTTTTTAATTCACCACAACAACAGCATGTCATTTATCCATGATACATTCAAAACCAGGTAGCTTATGGCACCATATTGGAAAATGGCCGTCGTCGTTGAGCCGGTGGGTAGCGTGGTTTCATGTCAACGGACTTGATAAACCATACATTTTTGGATTCACCACAACATCAGAATGCCATTTATCCCTGATACAATACATGATACATTCAAAAACAGAGTATCTAATGGACGCCATATTGGAAAATGGCCGTCTATAAACAGGGTGATTGAAAGATTTTCTTGGTTTTGCATGCTATTAAATTAGTTGGGCAATTGAAGAGACAATAATTAAAGACATGTAGGGGTCAAAAGGTACAACGAAGTTTTGTCAAAGATCTGCCACAGTCGAGAGACATTTTTTATATCAGGGCAGCATTTATTCACATGATTCATGAAAGAACAAAATTAGTTCTCCATCCAGATCTGTCTTTGAGCAAGATCAAGAAAGACAAACGTGATATCTCATATTTACAGAGCATGATTACTAATGAATGGATAAATCTAGACATGTAATAGAATCAACTGGAGCAATGACAAATCTAGAAATTGTCGAAGGCGTGGTCAAAGCTCATGCGATGGGTGAAGAAGCTTACCAAACTTTCAAGAGAGAATATCTGTCTGAAGACTCAAAGCCAGACGGGTTTTTCAAACCTCCAAAGATAAAGAAGCTAAAGACATTTTCTGACTTTAAGAATAAACCGAGTGTAAAATTTAATAAATCAGAGTTTGTTGCCTAGGCAGCAAGAAATCTGTTTGCTCAGATGACAATCATTGCAGAGCGGAGAAATTTCGATATGAGAACTGTCTTTTCCTACCACCTAGATCCTCTTCCGTAGGCCTTAGCAACACTTGATGGTTTAATGCGAAAAACTGAAAAATAAAACTGATGGATGTTATGCCAAAATTGTGACTGCTATGTGAATGCAAATGATGCTGGTGTTAATATGACTGTTGGAATGTGCTTTGTTCAAAGCTACCGCAGGAGCCACAAGCATTTGGACAACTAGCAAAGAATCTGTTTTCTAAAATAATACAAGATTCTATATCCTCTCAAAGAATAGATGTTGTATTTGATACATACAGGCAGGTGCCAATAAAAAAAAATGAACGAAAAATATGGACTGTTGGTAATGCTATAAAAGTTATATACTCCTGGACACCCAGTATGAAAATGGAAGCAGTTTCTATCTGATGAGGAGAACAAGAAAAAACTTATACATTGCAATTCTCAAGCTTTAGTGTCTGGATTTAGAAATATTGTTATTATTATCTCTATAGATACTGATGTAGCAGTTATCACACTGTCTTCTTTAGAAAACGATTTGAAAAACTAGAAAGGATTATTATTTGTAAAATGTGGATCCATTGACAGGGTAAAGTAAAGTACTACAATTTGAGTGAGATGCATAGACTTCTAGGTAAAGCGGTATGTAATGCATTGCCTGAAATGCATTCACTGTCGGGTGCGATACAGTAAGTGCTTTTGCACGCAAGAGAAAATGATGATTCAAAACACTGAATTTCAGAATGCGCTTAAGGTGCTTGATACTGAAGCTGATATATCAGAGGAAACAAAGAAACAGCTTGAGTCATAAGTTTGCCATCTCTATTATGGAAAGCAAAATTACTCAGACATCAATGAATTGCACTATATTCTATAATTTTTTTTCTGTAAAAAAAGGATCTGTGGAGTCGCATCGCCTTCTCCCATGCAGTAATACACTCTACCTATAGGTAATGCGAGCTAATTACCACGGCCTTGTTTGGATGAAGTGCCTACAGGCTGATCCTGATCTTCCATCCCCAGATAAATGTGGTTGGTGGTTGGATTTTTGGAACAGATAGTGTCGGAAAAGGCTATCCTAGAGGTCCAGTGGAATGGCAGTCCTCCTGCTCTTGAAGCTATTTTGGAACTGATGTCATGTTCTTGTTCAAGAACATGTATCTCACCCTCACATGCGTGTCTTCTTAATAACCTCAGCTATACAAGCACATGCAGAATATAGAATTGTTCTATGACGATGGAAGTTATTTGGACATAGGAATGTCAACCGATGATGATGATAGCAGTGAAGAATACCAAGATTTCTGTTATTTATTATCACTAGAACGCCCGGAAATTTTACTCAAGTTTCATAAAAATATTTGACACCAGAATTTTTATTTAAAATTATTTGACTGATTTATTTAACGTAAATATGCGTGTTTTAAATTTAACTTACTTTTTGAAAGAATTTCTGATTCCAGTTGATATTTAATCATACGGTCGGAGTCGGATCGACTCCTTCCGGGTGTTCTAGTGTTAACCCATTCGGGACCAGCATCTTTTAGATGAATTTTACTCGGTTGACACCACTTTTTGTCAAACAATTAAATTTAGCTTAGCAATCAAGAAAATATCGTAATTAAATAAGGAAAATTTTACTTTTCTTTCTTAGTGGTATCAAAAACAAGCAATGGAAACAAGTTTCCGAAGATGCATATATGCACCCGTGGTCCCAAAGGGGTTAATTCTTAACAAAGTACCATAGTTTCACTATGATTATTTTTTTCTTGAATTGCTGTGTCTTACCACATGGAAATAATATGCATTAAAATGCAAAACAAGGTTTTGGTTTTCTTTCATCGCAAATGTCTTTTGAACTGAATATCCCATTGAAAATGTTAATAAACATAAAGTTAAATGTAAATATAAGCACCATATTAAAATAAAATCTTAATAAATATGTAATTTGTATAACGTTTTATGTTTAACAATATTTGTTCTTTCCATTTTTTCATAGAAATCTCATTAATTATGTGATACTGTCAAAAAAATTATATGTATTTATATGCGATGGATGGCGCTCATCTTTTCAATATGGCGTCTATAAGCTACCACAAATTTCATAGTATCATCATAAAATGAACTCCTTGGACCATTGTGAATCCAAAAAGGTATATATCATCAAGTCCTCAGAGATGAAACCAAAATCACTAATTTTGGCTTCTGGCTCAACGACTATTTTGAAATTTTAATTAAAATTAAAAATGATTTAAATAAGAGTCTTAAAAAAGTACGGCTGTGAGAGAAAATCTCATGCAGCGAGTTCTCCCGGGTTAAACTAACATTTTGTTAAGGATAAAGTATCTTTATTCCTTTTAACTGAAGTGATTGCCTATATGGGGGCGATTCCATAGAGAGTGTTACAAACGTAACGCAGGCTTTAATTTGCATTTATTCAATTATTTATTAAATTTTAATGTTAATTCTGATTTTAAGTGGTATGGTAAATAAGTTATTAGCATATTTTTAAATTTAAATGTGTGACAATAAAACTCACAGAAGTATATCACTTAATTTCATTACTCAAAATGTGCTTTTTTTCTACTTCAAAAGAAAAGCACATTTTGAGTATGAAATTAAATGATATATTTCTGTGAGTTTTACTTACACACATTTAAACTAAAAAATATGTTAATAACTTATTTACCATGCCACCTAAAATCAGAATTAACATTAAAATATAATAAATAATTGAATAAATGCAAATTAAAGCATGCGTTACGTGTGTGACTCTCCGCATGGAATCGCCCATATAATAAATATTTTCTCTAGAGAAAATTCATTCTGAAACATATTGATTAATGATGGATTGCAAGATTTTTTTTTTTTTCTTTTTTTGGAGTTGTTTGCATTTCAAAATGTGTTGGTATATTTATATAGCAACGCATTATATAGGTTTTCCCTTTTCAAAGCATTCTTCTCCCACTTACTGAAACGACGATGATGAGGAATTTTCAAGAACAGAACAATATATACTCCCCCCCCCCCCCCCCACACACACACATGTCTAAAATCCCTTTACTTTTGAAACTTCTTTGGGAGATTTGAGTTGTATTTCTCCCAGGGTTGCCGGCTTTTAGCCAGGCCAAAAAAAGCCGGCCGGCTTTTTTTGGTTTTAACCACTTAAAAAAACAGCCGTTTTTTATATTTTAAAGTTAATTTACAGTTAATTCCTTTTAAATTTGGATCAGTTAATTTTTAATACACTTATAAATATTTTCTACTATAAAAAATTATAGATTTCTATTAAATTTTGTCAAATAAATAAGTCTATAACTTCTAGAAGGCAACTGTGAAAGCATTATGTCTAAAAAAAAAAATAAAAAAAAAAATTATAAACACTGAAAATAATATAAGTTAGGCTCCAAACTGTGTTTTGAAATTCTATATTACATAGCTCTACATATACTATACATTTTAAAGATTATATTTAATTAATGACAAAATGTAGCACATCAAAATGGAAACATTCTTATGTATCCATATGGAGAGATTAAATTATAAATGTTAAAAGAGAAATTAGAAAGGATATAATATTTGAGGAAAGTGGTACATAAGTGTATAAAAAATAGAGCATTTAAACAAGAAAAAAAAAATATTATCTAAATAAAATTTTGAAAAGCTCGTTGCTAAGCATATTCGTGCATATGCTATTCACAATGTTTTTAATAGTGAGAAATGGTGTTTTTATTAATATGACTATGTATAATTTTAAATGTTTATTACAAATAAAATAAGACTTGTATATTAATAGCTCTTAAAATTAATTAAGCAATAAAACATGTAACTAAGTAACCATTGTCTTCTTTAATTTTATAAAGCAGTAAAAATTAAAAAATTGGCAGTTGGTGTGGCCTTTTTAAAATTTAGCTGACATATTTGCAATTCTGACTACAAATCACTAGCAAAACCATCTAAATTTTATTCCAGTATTAAAGTCCTCATTATTGAGAAATTGGGTTACTTATTAAACTCTAAATCAATTAAATGTCATTAAAAGTAATTAAAAGCACTTTAAAATGTGTAGTTTATAATTACAATGCTTCATTGTATAAAGCCAATTATGGCCAAAAAAGGCCAATTTTGGCCAAAAAAAGCCGGTTAAAACCAATAAAAGCCACCGCCCTGGCTTTTTTTTAATTTTAGCTGGCTTTTTCGCAACCCTGATTCTCCTCTCCCTCTCACACTTCAGGACAATGAGGAGGAATTTCCAAGAACATTATTATCTATCAAAGTATTTTTTTTATTGGAAAAAATAAGTTTTTGTGTTTGTGATAGTTACACATATGTATAGAAAATTAAGTTACAATTATTTGTTTTAAAATTGTCATTGGGAGGAAAAAGACTTTTTTTCTTTGCGGTGGGATGTGATAAACTTTGCAAGTGGTGTACTGATATTAAGAAATGTATTACCTAGGTGTAATTTAAAGTTGAAATTTTGAAAAAACCCACCTGGGTTTTTTGGGTTGAGCAAAATCATAACAACCCTAATTTAAAATTATAAAATGGAGAAGAAATCAGAATATAAATGCAAAAAAATATAGCCTTTTATATAAATCTTTATGTTATTTTAATATTTCCGGAAGCAGATATCAAAAGGTAAAAATATCTTCACAGCTGTACTTACATTTACAATATAAATGCAAAATGTCTATAAAAAATGCACATAAAATATATTTACATAAAATTACAGGACACCGACAGAAAAATAGCCACATTGAAACATTTATTGCAAAAAGAAATCTGCTAAAAAAACTTGCCAAATCTTCCAACATAGGTTAAGGAACTTTTACCAAAACACTTCCTAAGATTACATTTCTTACAAAAAAGAAATATTTGATCTTAGAGTGCATACTCAAAATATTTTGAAAAAATATGCTAATGAAACTATTCACATATGTCATAAAGGATCAGTCAAATCCAAGAAATATTTTATGTTAGAGTGCATACTCAAAATATTTTGGAAAAAAAATGCAAATGAAACTATTCACATATGTCATAAAGGATCAGTCAAATCCAGCTGTGAATTCCCAGTAGAAAATTAATAAAAAAATAAAATACCTTTAAATATTTGACGCGAAAAAACAAATGGTCCACCCGATTTGGCAAGCAACACTTTTTACTCACAAAATGCAGGCAATTTTAATGCATTTGGACATTGCTGTTAAATGAGTGTTTAAGATGAAATAGCATATTATTAGTATTTCTAAAAGCTTATATGCATAATATATACAAGTTGAGTATTGCTGTATTTATTTTGCATGGTTTCACAGGCTGAACAACTTTTAAGAGTATTTGAAAAGCAAGTGCCCGATTAACAACGCTGCTGTTATACAATTCAAAATTGAATAAGTCATTTTCCATGGCAAAAATACTGTCCTCTTGTTGTCTCCAACACTAACAATATCGAATTGATAGTGCTCTGAATAGCACCTTAATTTTGAGTTTGAAACAATTGTAATCAATTTAAATTTTGTTCAAAACAGTATAATTCGATCGTTACAAAAATGACAAAACTGCAGTTTAAAAAGTGTATTTATTCAAGTTAAAATAGTTCAGTATCAAAAGTAGAAAAAGTTTTTCTTTAAAGAGTATTTATCATAAAAGCGTATTTTTTTTTCCTTTTTAAATGGCGTTTACAAACGGCGATAACATCGAAAAAAAAAAAAAAAATTTCATTATTTTTTTACGGACGCAACATTAAGGTTCCGCAGACAGGTATATCCTCTTGAAAAGAATATTCTGTAATTTTTTAAAAATTTCCAGAGTAAGCACTTATGGAGACCTGTCTTGTAAGATCTAAAATTACTAGTAGGGGAGAGCGGGGTACAGTGGACCACCTCTTATATTTTACTTATTTTTAAAGCTTTTCTTTTAGACTAATTGATAACAGTACTGGATGGATTACTAATAGCTTTCAGAACAGATCATTAGCTCAGAATGAACCCTTTTATACTGACTGGTTGCTTTGAGCTCCTAAAAGTAAAATTTTTCACCATCATACTTTTCTTTACTGAGTAATTAAAGGTTATGGATAAATAAGATAAAACAACTTTTTTAAAAAGATAAGACACTGGTCTTTATTTAATTCAAAAGTTTATATGCTTAAAAGAAAACTTTAAATAATATTTTTATGGGTATGTATTGAACTTCATGGGGCACAGTGGTCCGCAATGAATACTGCTCCTGTAATGAAGAATTTTCAAAATGTTTAATAATTGCTTATTCTCCATAAAGAAATATTGTTTTAAATTAGTTATTTAATTATAAAATAAACAAAGAAAAAGGACAATTTATTTAACGCTACAATGCATGGAGTAGCATTTGACACACTTTAAATTTCATGTTATATTTTGTTCAGATTATAATGTAGCCATCTGACACTTTAGTTTTCTCCTAAATTATGGATAACAGTTCACATGTGATTTTTAAAATAAGTTTTCTTGTTCAATATAGCAGGGTTTTTTTGTTTTGTTTTTTTCGGGGGGGGGGGGGGGTGTAACATAGTAAGAAATATTTTGTTTTGTATTTACTGCCTTTGAAAAATATAACTGTAGACTAATAAATAATAGATGCAGGGCCGGCCCAAGGCGTGTGCGAAGTGTGCCACCGCACGGGGCACCAACCAGATGAAAGGGCGCCTACAAGAGCACCGGTAAAAACTATTTTATATTCTGTTTTTTTTTTTCTTTCTTTCTTTTATATTTTCTATAGCTAGGCTGGGGCCGGCTCGAGAAAGGATTTTTCTCGAAAGTCTTTCTAAAGATATATTCAAGGGCGCTGAAATTTTCTCATGCAGACAGCGGCTTCTTTTCTTTATATGAATGGAATTGCCTTTAAGCTAATATTGCTCAAATTGCTCCGCTGTACCGAGAAAAGAAACAGAATCACGATCCCTAGGAACCAGTGTTCTTATGTTTAAAACAGTTGTTTAAAACATTACACTTAAAACAGTGTTTAAAACATGTTTATTAAAGAATTGTTTGATATTCAAGTTGTACACTTATTTACGCAACAAATACATCATTTTCATGTGTGGATCATTCAGAATTTAAAAAGATGGTGTTGAGTACAAAACCTGGCTACAAACCACCAAATCATCATGAAATAGGAAGCATATTGCTTGACAAAGTGTATGAATCTGTGCTGGAAACTTATAAAAATGATTTAAGAGAACAGATTGTTTGTGCTGCTCTTGACAGATGGAGTAACATTCTCAATGAGCCAGTTGTAGGAATTACAGTATCTTGTAAAGGCCAAATTTACTTAGTAGATTCAATTAATACATCTGGCCATCCTCATGAATTTAATTATCTCTGTGAGCTTGCAAGTATTGCCATAAATAAAGTAGAGGAACGCTATGGTTGTTTTATTAGCAGCTTTGTAACAGACAATGCTGCCATGAAGATGAGAAATGAACTTAAAAAGATTGAGCGACATAATATGAATATTTTAACTTATGGATGTTCAGCTCATGTATTAAATCTTCTAGCAAAAGACATTAAAATCTCTAATATAAAAGCTCAAGTTTTGATATTGTTAAATATTTTCGAAAGGATCATTTTGCTTCAGCAAAGCTTCGAGAAATAGTTGCTAAAAAGCTTGAGTTACCATCAGGTGTCAGGTGGAATTCCATGTTGGACACAATGGAGTCTTACATAAGCAATTGGTCAAAAATTTTCAAAATTTGTGAAAATAATCGAGAGAAAATCAATTCTGATATTTCTAAGAAAGTCCATAGACTTGCAGTTAAAAAGAAATGTTGAAGATTATATCCAAAGGCTCAAACATATTGCAATTTCATGTGACAAAGCTCAGAGTAATAATTGTATTATTAGTGATGTAGTTGAAGTTTGGAAAGATTTTTAAAAAGAAATATCAGAAACATGTGCTGCTAGTAATCTTACCATGATTACAAAAAACATTGAAAAAGCCATAGAAGACAGATATGAAATGGACATGACATCTGTACATTTCTTGGCAGACATTACTGATTCACGCTTTAAAGGAGAATCACTTACAATTGATGAGACAGAAAAAGGCATGAACCTTGCAGCCGAATTATGTCCTGAACTAATTCTTATAATTATAAACTATAAAGCTAAGTCAGCTCCATTCTCCAGTTATATGTTTGATGCTATTAATAATAATGCAAAAAAATAAATAAAAATGATATGCTGTCAGTTACCAATCATAAATTCGCTGTTCAAGAATCAAATAAAGTGCACAATTTTGTAGAAATAACACTTTTATCTTGGTGGATAAGCTTTGAAAAACACGTCGATAAAAATATCATGCTGATCACAAAACAATTACATACAGCTGTGTGGATGGTTTAGAAAGAGTTTTTGACTTTTGGTTTTGTGCTGAGCAAAACTAGAAATCAGTTAGGTGTTGATAAAGTTGCCAAGCTTGTTACAATTTTTAAGAACTTAATAATTAGATGTTTTAGTTCAGAATAAAAAATTAATTGTTAATTAATGTTTGGTATTTATTAAATAATTTTTTTCTTATTTACTGTTTTTTGAAAATATTTTCATTCTTTATATTTAATTTAATAATTTTTGCTCGCTTTAATCAAAATTATGCTGTTGAATGAGAAAAAAACGTTTTAAATGCTTAAAACATGTTTTAAACAAAAAAACACGTTTTTTGTTTTTTCTAAAAAAAACATTTTTTCCCAACCCTGCCAGGAACCACCCGATTCAAATCTACTTTCCTTGCGAGATGCTAAATAATCTCGACTTTGAGCCTTTGACAAGTTTATATGGTGAACTATATCACTTTCGGCTATTTAAGCGCATTATTGTAGTCCACAGGGAATCTGAAACTGGCCCCCAGATGACCGGAAAAAAGATAGCATTAAGAGCTTGAAGGTGCAGAAATTTTAAAATGAAAAACAGACGTCTCTGAAAAAGTTTTTTCCTTGCAGTGTCTTCTGGATATGAGCTCATCTTCTTCTAATAGTCAATAGGTTTAAGTGTCAGAAATTTTGAAGAAAATTAAAAAGGGCATAAAACCAAAGATATGTATGGAAATAATTCTTATTAAAATGACTGTAATATCGAGACAATACGATTCGGTCGTTCACTAATTATTTTATTAAACTGCTGTACATGGAATATTTAATAGATAGAAGTGAATCAAGCCAAAGATTTTTCAAGTAACTTCATTCATTTACTTATTTCGTTTAAATGAGTAACTTACATGCGAATGTGAAACATAGGATATTTAAAATTACAATGCTTTTTTTTTGTAATAGGATTGAAGATTTTAGCGCCGAGTTTTTTGCGAGTTATTTGTTATCATTTGAAGAACATTTAAAATTTTTTAAATAAAAAATTGATAATGTGGCTCCAGTTGCGTGGATGGATGTCCTAGTATGCGTGCCGTGCACTTTCAATTGGGCGGGATCTGATAAATCGGCAGAGTCGCTTGCAATCAATTTCCGTTAAGGATTATGAAAGAAGATAATGTTGCCTGGAGCTTCAACCACTTTGAGATTAAAAAAAAAAAAGTTGAAAATCAACAAAGTGTCAGCGCTTTGAAAAAAAGATCTATTTCTGACCCCTTTTTCGCACTTTGGCTTGGTTCTAAATATATTTATTTTTTATAAAAATAGCTGAAAGTGATCCAAGTTTCAATAAATTACATCACCATTAATAAAAAAAATAGCAAGATCAATTATAGTTTTTCGTTCTGATTCCACCCACTTTGAAAAAAGTCATTTTGAGTAAAATGCGTTTATAATGCTCCAAAACATTGTAAGCCAACGGATGCGTTGCGCTAAAGCACTCAATAAATACAAAAGGTCTTTGGCCAAATTGCTGTACACGGATAATCTACAGACTGTAAAAAATAGAAAAATGTAAAAAAAGATATTTTTTTCAACCAAAAATAAGCAAATTCCCTCAAAAAAAAAAAAAAAAACGATTTTGGTGTTTGAGTTGGCAGGGCATTTTAGAGTTGAGAGCCTGGGCAGCTGCCTCGTTTGCCCTTGCAATAATCAAACTCTGATCAGAAAAAATGTTTTGTTTTAGGCACATATCGTGGCCGGCTCAGCCCTCCCTTCTTTCCCTTACCTGGGAAAAATTTCGAGCAATAGTACAATTAATGAACTGCATTCCAAACCTTTAGTTTATTTTTCTTTTAGTGTTTAATTACTCCAATATTTATCATCTTAAGCGCGGGGGGAGGGGGGGGGGGAGGTCAGAGTGCCCTTGACAAAAAAAAAGGTTAAACTATTTCCATTCTTACTACAGGCACACATTTGTTCCAAAATTTCTCCCCTTCAGGGATTTCATTCAGCCAGTGCTCATACTATGTTTTTTGATTTTATGTACTGCCCCAGTTTTCCGAGACATACGATCTGAAAGGAACACTGAGCTGAAAGCCAGTAAAAAATAACGTCATAAAAATATATAATCGCGTTATAATGATGCACTGTTTCATCCATCATTAGAGATTATTTATTAGTGGAATATAGACTTTGCCCCATTACAAAATAAATATTTCGCAATACTGGAATTTAAATAAATGAAATTTTATTAATTTAAAAATAAAAATTGCTGGAAATTTGACTAATTTTTTCTTTCTTAAGAGACTTTTCTGGAATTAGATTATGTATTTGATACTGGGTCAAATTTTGTCTAAACCGAAAGGGAATTCTATTCAATATTACAGAGATTCTTCATTATTTTGTGATACTTTACATCTTAAGAACTGGAAGAACGAAATCTACTTAGGTGTAAGATTTCTTTGGGATAATATTATGCTAAGCCTTGTTATAATATATACAGACTTATGCCCAAGCACAATTTTTCTTTTAGTGATTTATTATTTAAAATCAAGCGAAAAAAGTACATTTTACACTGCCTCTCCCAACTTTTTTTTAAATCATCCAAGATAATGAGTTCTGTTTTTTTTTTTTCCAAAAGAGTGGGGCAAAGGCCCTTCCTTGCACCCACCCCCCTCACACCGGTGCTTATGACAAGCACTTTATTGTTTGCTAATCTAAAAAATGGAAGTTGGGTAGAATGACTTGATTTCTCATTAACATGAGCTAAGTGCTTTAACGTAAAGAATAAATCAACAAAAGCTTAACAATACAGAATTGTGAAACTGGACCCTATTAAATAATAATAATATTAATAATTTATCTCCATATAAATTTTATTTAGTAATCGTCTTGAGAAAATCTTTCATTTACTACATTTATCGTTAAATAACTTTTTTTCCCCCTTTAGTGTCTGCTATATTGATTTTTTTCATGATGATTTGATTTCCTACATCAATACCCTATGATTTAACTCGATTCATACAATTATAATGACACTTTGTTTATACAATTTCAGTGCGGCGATAAGACGTAAATTCGCAATACTTAAACATACATAGGGGATTTTCTTTGGAATAATTTGTTTAATTCAGGCGTCTCAATCATAGTTTTCTCTTAATGTTTAATTATTTTAGGTTACTTAAAAAGGAAAAAAAACAAAAACATTTTTACCTTTGTAAAAATTATCACAGATAAAGAAAATTTAGTTTTAAAAGAAGAGAAGTAGAACCATTCCAAAAATGAAAAAAAAAGAATAAGAATATTTATATTTCCAGGATTTGCTGAAGAGAAAACTGGGTTTTCCCATTTTTTACCAGTTTCCACCATGAAAAGTCAGCCCTTTACGAAATAGTCCAGTAGAAATAGCATTTTGCCTTGCAAAAATTCAGGTGATTCTGATTTTTCAGGTATTATGTATAGATTGACCCTCTAATGAAAAAAACCAAGTTTTCGACCTTCTAGACCTTGTGCGTTTTTTACTATTTCGAAAAAATCAAAAATTTTCGTCCCTTTTTTCGATTTTTCTTAATTAACTCGGTTTCGGTTCGGCATTTTACAGAAAAACTCATAATTACTATTTTGTAGAGGACAAAATTCTCTACAACATGCACTATTCATGTTTGTGAATTGACCAAATAGGAGGCGAGATACAGAGCCGGGATAATGGGGTACAATTTGCAAAAAGTGAAAAAAAAACAAAAACAAATGACGTTAGTTTTCCCTTAATAACTAATTTTTATTTTTCCATTTTAGGGACAAAAATGTCGCAATAGACAGAGTTGTATAATATAGACGCACACGCGCATGCCGTGCGCGGAAAATTTTCCGCAAAATTCGGAACTTTGTGGAAAATTTTTTTGAAAAAAAAAGTAATTTTTGTTCTTGTAACTTTTTTTTTTAAATAACAAAAAAATAAAAATATTCTCCAATTTTATGTACGATTTATTTATTATTTGCCAGGGGTGACTCTGTTCCAAATTTTCCAAAAATTTAAGGCATTCAGTTCCGAAAATTTTAAAAAATCGGCCATCATCCCAAAAATTCAGGCATAAAAAAGTATAACTTAAAAATATTGCGAATTTCAACAAATGGCCGCCGGAAAAAAAACAGTTTGGTCAATTGTTCGCAGGAAAAAAATCACCCCTTTCGTAAATGCATCGTGGAAAAAATGCAAATTTCGTCAACGGATCGCGGGAAAAAAACGCGAATTTCTTCAAAGGATCCTGAAAAAAAAAAAAGGTTTCGTCAAAGAATCGCAGAAAAAACGCAAATTTTGTCAAAGGGGCGCTGGAAAAAACGAATTTCGTAAAAGCATAGCGGAAAAAGCCGAATTTTGTCAAAGGATCGCGATAAAAACGCAAATTTCGTAAAAGAATGGCGGAAAAAAATTAATTTCGTCAAAGGATTGCGAAAGAAACACTAATTTCGTCAAGGGGTCACGAGAATAGCGCGAATTTCGTGAAAAAAACGTGAATTTTCTCAAAGGATCGCTACTTTCGCGAAAAAAAAAACGAATAAAACGCAGTCAAAAGATAGAAAAAATCCCTTGTAAATTTCTTCCAAAGATCACAAGTTTTGTCAGAAGATCGCAAAAAAACAAGCAAATTTAGTCAGAGATTGCGAAAAACACGCAAATTTTCTCAAAAGATCGCAAAAAATATGCGAATTTCGTCAAAAGACCACAAAAAACACGCGAATTTCGTCAAAAGACCACAAAAAACACGCGAATTTCATCAAAAGATCGCGAAAAATAAGTGAACTTAGTCAAAAGATTGCGAAAGGAACTCGAATTCCGGTAAAAGATCGCAAAAAACACTCAAATTTTGGTAAGAGATCATGAAATCACGTGAATTTTGTCAAAGAATCGCGAAAAATAAGCTAATTTCGTGAAATGGTTGCAGAGATTTTATTTTATTTTGTGATTAGCTGAATTTAGGTCCCTAAAGGTTCCTTTTTATGCGAAATATATGGTCTTTTTTGGTCCCTTTTTTGAAAAAAATGGTCCCTTTTTACCATTTTTTACTACAAAAGTTGAGTGGGAGTCCTGTATGTTGTATTCATAAGCTTTTCTTTGATTAGTTAAAATTGCTGCTTTAAAATAATATTTCTTAAAGCCAAATAAACTGATTTTTTTTTCTTCCTGCTGCTAATTTTCCATTATTGCAATCTGCACCCAATTGTCGTTTAGAATGCCCAGAGTTAGCAAAATGTGTGGAGAAATTTTATCTGTGTAATTATTCTTTCAAATGTGGCAATATTTTAAAGATAGCAATCATTTTAATTTTTTGGAGTTTATTAGCATTAGAATTTCAGTCTGCTTCAAAAACAGAATTTTAATTTTATTGCTACAAAATTGGATTTTTGCTGCTACAGAAATGAATTTTACTGCTCCAAAATCAGATTTTTGCTGCTCTAAAAATTGATTTTGCTGCTCCAAAAATGGATTTTACTACTCCAAAATCAGATTTTTGCTGCTCCAAAGGTGCTCCAAAATGGCTTTAGTGTGCTTTTATCAGGGTTTGCCCAAGTGGGCCCGCCCGAAAAAACCCGCCCGGGTTTTTTCGGGCGGGCCCACTTGGAAAAACCCATTGTGGGTTTTTTCAAATTTTCTCATGTTTTCACAACTGTAGCATTATTTAATCTAAGGTGTGAGAATAGGTGAAAACTGGAAAATTGGGTTAGTAGTCAGTGGCTGTTAGACAGGGTTTGATTAAGTGGGCCCAGCCCAGGTTTTTTCGGGCACGCCCACTTGAAAAAACCCACAGTGGGTTTTTCCAAATTTTCTCATGTTTTCACAACTGTAACATTATTTAATCTAAGGTAGGTATGAGAATCGGTGAAAATTGAAAAATTGGGTTAGTAGTCAGTGGCTGTTAGACAGGGTTTGATTAAGTGGGCCCAGCCCAGGTTTTTTCGGGCACGCCCACTTGAAAAAACCCACAGTGGGTTTTTCCAAATTTTCTCATGTTTTCACAACTGTAACATTATTTAATCTAAGGTAGGTATGAGAATCGGTGAAAATTGAAAAATTGGGTTAGTAGTCAGTGGCTGTTAGACAGGGTTTGACCAAGTGGGCCCAGCCCAGGTTTTTTTTTCGGGCATGCCCAATTGAAAAAACCCATTGTGGGTTTTTTCAAATTTTCTTGTGCTTTCACAACTATATCATTATTTAATCTAAGGTATAAGAATGCAAAGACAAATGCCAATTTAAATATATTTCAAAAGAACTAGATTTAAAGAAATAGCAGAGATAAAATGACCAAAAAAGGAATAAGCTGTAAAGAAGGAAGATTTTCATGCCTGTAATGTGTCCAAATGCTTTAAATCTTAATGTATGCAAAAAGACTACACTTGAACGCCATCCTGATTGTTTGCATTGTTATAGCTTTTAAGATTAATCATCCCGTTTACTATTATCCTTCTTCAATGTTCACTGAAAGTGTTATATAGGAGTTTTCAACACAAAAATGGTTTAGATTATGGCATTTATTTTATGGCAAAAAAGAGTGAAACAGATAAGTTTCCTCCTGGATTTTGTCAGTATTTCTTTTCTTTACATTCAGTACCAGCTACCTCTGCTTCAATCGAACAATACTTTTCTGTATTTAATCTGGTTTGGAACGAGTTACGTAAACATTTTGGAGTTGATAAAGCAGCAAAGCTAGTAATAAGTGTATCGCCATTTGCAATCTAAATTAGGGATTGACTGAAGCAGCAATTTTGCCGAATACCGAAGCTTCGGTCGAAGTGTACACCGAATACTTGAAAATTTTTAATACACATTTTTGCATATACTAACTTTTTTAATAAACTTTAATTGAAATGAAATTCTCAATAATTTAATTCAGTTACATTTTTATTCTTAAATCTAATTAACAAATAATTTAATGACTTCTTTCCACTCACAAATTTACTAACCCATCACTTATTTTTTATTATTTTATCAGTAGTCAATACCCAAAAATAACCTATGAAAGTATTGAAACTATGCAGGCTATTATTAAGGATAAGGATTGCCAAAAAAACAAAAGTTCATTCAAATAAAAAGAAACAATGTTGTTATTAAGCTGATTTACTGATTGTCTAATTATAAACATATTGAATAGGAATGTTCTCGAAATACAAAAGGTATCATATCAATTTGTACATTTAACTATTTTCTATCAAATTATTGATAGATATTTATATTTTTATTAATATTTTAACGCTGTGGTGATGAAGATTACAAATTTAGGCGATTTTGATATACCGGTTATAAAAGCTATAGGATAAGCATTGGGGTATACTTATTGGATGTGTGTATTTTCTTTAATAACCTTAGATATACAGATATGAACTCTAATATACTTATTTGATGTGTATATTAAAGAAAATACATATTAAATAAATTTAAATAAAAAAAAACTAATATAGAAGTAATTAAAATTAAATGATAAGGGAAAGATATGCATCTTCCTTACTTTTTTTTTTCTCTACTTGGCAGTTGTTTTGATTTCACCCCTATGTAGACTATTTTAGGAAGGAAAAAGTTTTTTTTAAATAAAAAATGGCCTTTGACTTGTTTTTTGTACTGCAAGCTGAATTCTGAACTCATGCACATAATATTAAAACTCATTGTTTAGCCTATTCTACTGCTAAGTAAAAGAGAATTCTTCTAATTCTAAAAAAATACTTATCTGCAATTATTATCTGGAGCCGAATATTCGGTTTACATGCCGAACCACCGAATACCGAATCAACTATTCGGTATTCGGTCAATCCCTAATCTAAATTTACAAATATCACTGACACTGACTTCCATGACAATCTAATTTAACATTTAATACTATTGCAATATATATGTAGCAAATTTTGGTAAAATTTTCAAATATATTATTACTCAATCCCATTTCTTAAGGGAAAAAAAAAAAAAAAAAAGGTCTGATTTCTGACTTGAAGTGAATGAAAGAAACTATATAAATTTAGCATGTTTAACTTAAGGTAAGAATTATATAAAGAAATCCAGTTGTGGTTATTCTTATTGCAGCAAACTAGTACCATGAGATACAGATGTACCTTTTAAATTAATTTGATTATTTTTCTTTTTATATATTTTTTGATAATTCATAATTAATGCAAATTATGCCCAGGTTTCACTGATAAATGGAGAATTTATGTATTATGTATATGAAAATTAGAAGTTTAAAGTGTTCTCCAAAAAAACTCAAAAGCCCGAAATAACCCGGGTTTTTTTCAGAAACCCCGAAAAAACCCGGGTTTTAGACTAGTGGGCCCAGTGGGCTGGGTTTTTTCGAAAAAACCCGGGTTTTTTCTAACCCTGGCTTTTATCCCTGCATCAGTCTCTTTAATGATGATACCTATGCAGGGGTCTGTCCAGACTTTTCTCCCAGGGTCCTGTTTTTGTGAAATTGTGAAGTTTTTCTTGTACAGCAGACTCCCTTAAATCCGCGACCCTAAAATCCGCGAACGCCTAAAATCCGCGTATTTTTTCAGCTGTAAACAATGAAATTTATAGTTAAGTTGCAGGAACAAAATTCAAGATGGCGCCGAAATCGGCAACTACCGCAATGTTTTTTTTACTAAATTTTTTGTTAATCATTCTCTTTTGGCTATTACAGCTGATTTATTACTAAATAAATTTACATTACTTTTGATTTTTATATAAATTAGCATATCTATATCAAAAATCCCAGGGTATGAAATGGAAAAATCCACGAACCGGAACGCTATTTTAAAATTATTGTTCGCGGAATTTTTTTTTTAAATTATAGACAAATTTATTTCTAAACATACAAAGCAGTATAAGAAAAGCATTCAGGACTCTAAATAACAATGGAAAAGGTTACAGAGAGTGCAATAAGCTATATATACTGATAATAGCATTAACACTGTTCTCCTTGTTATCACTAGATGGCAGCATAGGACTTTTGGAATCGAATTGAATCGATTTCATTCGTAATATTTTTATTTTACATAATTATTTTAATAATTACTTACTTTTAAACTAATAAATTATTTTAATATTTTACTTATTTTAATGTTTCACTTTATTGTAAGCATTCATTATAATTTCCCTTGCTTAACTACCAATCAAATTAATGTTTCAAAAATGTAAACAAATCAATGACCAGAAATCCGCAAAATTCTAAAATCCGCACAACCTCTGGTCCCAAGCTGTGCGGATTTGAGGGAGTCTACTGTATTTGTGAAAATTCTAGCCAAAATTTTGTGAATTTGAAATTATCATTATATTCAGGTTCTACCCTTCATTTATAAAAAAGCGAAGTAATATGTTATTTGATGAGATCAGCTTTTTTTTTTTTTTTTTACAAGTCAGATTTTATTTTTAAATGATTAAATTTGTGAAAGGTTCAATTTGAAGGTGTAGGGAAATTTTGTAAAAGTTCTATTTATAAGACAAATAATTTTGTGAAGGGTCCTGTTTTGGGATAAAAAGATTTGTGAAGGGTCCTGTTTTGGGATAAAAAGATTTGTGAAGGGTCCTGTTTTAAGATAAAAAAAATTATGAAGGGTCCTTTAAAGGACCTAAATTTTTCCTAAATAGATCCCTGCTATGAATAGACCTCTCCTTATAAAATGTGATGCAGTTGTTTCAGAAGCAATGCCAAAACAGAGTGACTGGCATTTTGTGCGAAGAAGTTACAATATTAAGGATTGGGCTGTTTCTTAATGCATTAACAAAATAATTGATAAGAATTCACCTTTTCTTATCATGGATTTTTAGCTTTATTATTTTTTAACTAAAATAAATATTCTTTAATTAATATCAATTAATTTTTAATTTAAATGGTAATTACTTTAAAACTACTATTTTTAATTAATATCGTCAAAATAATATACTAACACATCACATTATTTTATTAAACATTAAATTAATTTGCAGAAAGTTTTTGACCCAATATCTGCGTGCGCAGAAAGTTTTTGGTTTTATACAAGTCTGGTAATAGACTTTGTAAAGTATGAAATATCCTACAAGTTTCATCCATTAGAACATTAATTATCTCTAACAGACTCTAAAATCAGAACAGGATTTATGGTGAAAACAGGAAAATACCACCTGACAAGTCACTAATTTAAAAACGACCTTTAATTTTTGATACTGAATAAATGAAGCAATTAATTAATTATAGTATGTACAATAAATAGTAATTGGAGAATAATTGGGTGGGGGGGGGGGCTGAAGTTAACCAAGAAACCAAGTCGGTAGATAAAGGCGCTGCCCAGAGTTTGGGCTAAGAATCTGAAGTCGAAAGTAAAGTTAAGTGCTGGGAATAATATAAAAAATACTGCAAAGATAAATAAAATATAATTTATAGATTTTAAAATAGTAAAGGGATTCTACAGGGCTGAAACTAGAGGGGGAGAGCATATGCTTCATTCGGCAGAATGGGAAGCAAAGAGTGCGCAAAATGAAGATTTGGTTTGTTGTATTTGTATTAATTTGTCACACAAATTTTTGTTAGTTAGCAAAAGTTTACATTAATGGTAAATCTATTTCATATTGAGAATATTATTTCTAACATGAAGAGGACCAACAATTATGCTTATGCATACTAAGACGGAAACCTGTATAATGCGGAATTGTTTTCAGGGTTTTTATAATTCAACTTTAAATTTTAAAATAAAGCAATGGACATTATAAACTTATAAAATTCTATATGTAAATTCACTTTGCGCAGGAGGGAGTGTGTGTGTGTGTGAGGAGGAAGGAGGGGGAGGGGACAAAATCCATGTTTGCCGCAGAAAAAAAAAAAACTAGTTTTGGCCTGGAAATATCGAATAAGAATAACTGTTAAAAATGAATTCGAAAAGACCAAAGTGCCTGATTCTATAAGTTAAAAGTAATAGTCAAAGAAATATTGACAATTAATCAAGTATATGAATATTATTCTACTATGTGGCAACACTCCTGATGTTATACTGGACCTTGAAGACTTTGATGACCTAGAACAAACAATATAACGATAACTCTGATTTCTACCAGAATTTTTTTTAAATACATTGCGACTTATTTTTGCTTAGCATTTATTTGACTTCATTTTTTAAAAACAATTTCTGGTTTGAAAAAGACTTAACATAGCCACAGATTATACGCAAGAAATTACAGTAAAAAACACTTTTCTAAGAAAGACATTACGTCGGGAAAGAAATAAAGAACAGTTCTCGTCATTTTTTTAATAAATAATTTTTGTAGTTTAAATTTAATTTACTAATTACTACATTTAATTAATAGTAATATTTTACATTTTTGTAGAGGATAAAATTCTCTACAATATGCACAATTTATGTTTGTAATTTGACCAAATAGGAGACCAGGTACAGAGCCGGGAAAATAGGGTAAAATTTGCAAAAATCCACAAATGACAGTATTTTTTGCTTTATAGCTCACTTTTAGTGCATTTCATAAACAAAACAGTCATAATCATCTTTTTAGAGCATGAAGTAGTAGTAGACCATAGTTTCATTTATTAGGTAATTATTTTTTGTAATAGGCTTTGAAAATTACAGCAGCAAGATATTTAGTAATTTTAAAAAAGAGCTTTTATTTTTTATATTGGAAACATGAATTAATTATATCATGTACAAGATACTAATCAACAAATATATAGCAAGTATAGTCACTTTATATATGTTTCCTTTTTCTGCTGTTTGGCCCTCGTAGCCCTCTCTTGTACTTCACTCGATTGTTTGTTCTAGGTCGTCAAAATCTTGAAGTTCCAGTATAACATCAGGAGCGTTGCCACATAGTAGAATAATATTCATATACTTGATTAATTGTCAATATTTCTTCGGCTATTACTTACAACTTATGGAATCAGGCACATTGGGCTTTCCGAATTCATTTTTAACAGTTATTCTTATTTTATAATTCCAGGCCAAAACTAGGTTTTTTTTTTGTTTCTCAGGCAAACAGGGATTTTGCTCCCTCCTCCTCCTTCCTCCACACACACACACACACTCCCCCTCCTACGCAAAGTGAATTTACATACAGAATTTTATAAGTTTATAATATTCATTGCTTTATTTTAAAATTTAAAGTTGAATTAAAAAAATACCCGAAACAATTCCGCTTTATACAGGTTTCCATCTTAGTATGGATAAGCATAATTGTTGATCCTCTTTATGTTGGGAATAATATTCTCAATGTGAGATAGTTACCATTAATGTAAACTTTGACTAACAAAAATTTTTGTGATAAATTAATACGAATACGACAAACCAAACCTTCATTTTCTGCACTCTTTGCCTCCTATTCTGCCAAATGAAGCATATGCCCCCCCCCCCGCCTCTAGTTTCGGCCCAGTAGAATCCCTTTACCAATTTAAAATCTATAAATTATATTTGCAGCATTTTTTTTATATTATTCCAGCACTTAATTTTACTTTCGGCTTCTGATTCTTATCCCAAACTGTGGGCGGCGCCTATATCTACCGACTAGGTTTTTTGGTTACCCTCCCCCCCCACCAAATATTCTCCAATTACTTTTTATTGTACATACTATAATCAATTAATTGCTTCGGTATGATCCATGTCAATTCAGGCAGCCAAAGAAAAAATCTTACCTTCATAGTCTCAGAAGTTTTTGAATTGAACATATGTTAAAATTCAATAAAAAATAAGATACTTGTATATTTTGGTTTTGCCCAAAAAAATTCCTGGCCCGAGATACAGGCCGCCAAAGATGGCATCCCGGGCACCATTTCCGATAAAATTTTAAAGTGCTCTATCTCTAGAACGGTGCAAGATATTTTGTTGCAGTTTTTTTTTATTTTAAAGATAATATTCTTCTGTTTAAAATGATATACCCAATTTTGAAAAATGTATTCAACTTTTCTTGTGGCAACCTTTTGAAAAAAAAATTTTTTTTTTCAAAAAAAAATTTTTTTTTTGAAAATGCCAATCTTAAAAATTTTGATTTTTTTGCTGTTGATCAATACCATTGGGAACTATCTTCACTGTAAAGGAGAACTTCCACTTTTGAGTTTAACAAATTTTAGAAACATTTAAAAAATTCAGAGAATTTTACAGGAACTGTATATATACAGTTCCAGTAAAAGTCACTGAATTTTTAATTATTTGTATCATATTTGTAAGGATAAGCCTACTATATATCCTAAACAAGTTAGAAATTGCAATATCAAATGTGGCAAATGAGGTGCGAGAATAGTATTAACTAGTTTTATAAATATTCATATCTTGGTGCACACTCTTAATTGTGTTACACTCTTGGGCAAAAAGGCATGAATACAAAATTTACTATAATTCCATATATTAAATTCAGTAATACGAAAGTAATATGAATCCATCTTAAAAGGACTTAATCGCCATGGCAACCTAGAATCATTGCCTATCATGGTATATCATTGAATCAATTATGTATTAAAGGATTTTTAAATAGAATGAAGAAAACTTTTATTAATGTCTTAATGTTTTAATTTGATTTTCATAGCATTTGAAGTGATAAATACTTTATTGCAGAGGTTTACAAAAAATTACTTCCTGTGTCATAGAAAGTGCATAGTGTTTACAGGGACACACAAAAGATTTCGGATACTTTACCTTATTGGAAATACTGTACATTAGCGATGATTGCTAGAGGTGCATTTTTAGTTGCGATATGAGTTTTTAAGTTTAATTAAATATTTCCATATTACGTTGTGTGTATAAAGGCTGTAGATCATATACAGGGCTACACAAAAGAAATCGTAAGGGTATTGCTGGAAGTGCATTTTTAGTTGTGTTTGAGTTTTTAAGTTTAACTAAATTTTTCCATGTTACATTGTGCGCATAAATGCTGTAGATCATATACAGGGCTACATAAAAGAAATCTTAAGAGTTTACTGAGTATGAATGAAAGTAGCTTAAAGGTGATTTTTAAATGAGTTATGCATTTTTACACTGAACTACATTTAGTATACTAAGATATGTTTGGAGAATATAGATAAAATGATATACAGGCCCACACAAAGAATTAGATACATGGCCGTCTATGGATGATAATCTCTGGAAGTGTGATTTCACTGGTTTTAAGAATGTTTTAATCTTAATTAAATATTAGCTAAATAGTGGCATGTATATAAAGATAGTAGGTAAAATACAGGGTTGTATGAAAGTATTCAAGTATGCTTCCGTCTATTGACATAAATTTCTAAAAGTCAAATTCCGACCTATTTATGTGTTTTTAACAATTTCCAACATAGTTGAAAGTCTTTATGGATTCGATTTGTCTGCCCATCTGTCTGAACTCTAACTTATATTAATATAATTTGTATTGCTGTGTAATTTATATATGTTACTGAGATTGTTTTACTATGTTCGGTACTGAAAATAAAGTATGTATCACTTCAAATGCTATGAAAATCAAATTAAAATATAAGACATTTATAAAAGTTTTCTTCATTCTATTTAAAAATCCTATAATACATAATTGATTCAATGATATACCATGATAGGTAATGATTCTAGGTTGCCATGGCGATTAAATCCTTTTAAGATGAATTCATATTACTTCCATATTACTGAATTTAATATGTAGAATCATAATAAATTTTGTATTCATGCCCTTTTTGCACAAGAGTGTAACTTATTGCACCAAGATCTGAATATTTATAAAACGAGTTATAGTACGCACGCACCTCATTTGCCACATTTGATATTGCAATTTCTAACTTGTTTAGGATATATAGTAGGCTTATCCTTACAAATATGATACAAATAAGCAAAAATTCAGTGACTTTTACTGGAACTGTATATATACAGTTCCTGTAAACTTATCTGAATTTTTTAAATGTTTCTAAAATTTGTTAAACTCAAAAGTGGAAGTTCTCCTTTGCAGTGAAGGTAGTTCCCAATGGTATTGATCAACAGCAAAAAAATCAAAATTTTTGGGATTGGCATTTCCAAAAAAAAAATTTTTTTTGAAAAAAAAATTTTTTTTTTCAAAAGGTTGCCACAAGAAAAGTTGAATACATTTTTCAAAATTGGGTATATCATTTTAAACAGAAGAATATTATCTTTAAAATAAAATAAACCGCAACAAAATATCTTGCACCGTTCTAGAGATAGAGCACTTTAAAATTTTTATCGAAAATCGCGAATGAGAAAGGATGCCGGGGATGTCATCTTTGACGGCTTGTATCTCAGGCCAGGAATTTTTTGGGGCAAAATAAAAATATACAAATATCTTACTTTTTCTTAAATTTTAACATATGTTCAATTCAAAAACTTCTGAGACTAGTAAAGTAACCTCCCTGCCTGAGTTGATATGGATTCAGCCCTTCGTTTATTCAGTATAAAAAATAAAGATCGTTTTTAAATTAGTGACTTGCCAGGTCGTATTTTCCTGTTTTAACCATAAATCGTGTTGTTCTGATTTTAGAGTTTGTTAGAGATAATTAATATTCTAATGAATGAAATTTGTAGGATATTTCATACTTTCTAAATTTATCACGACACCTTTGTCCCTAAAACGGAAAAATAAAAGATAAAAATAGGTTATTAAGGAAAAACTAACGTTTTTTGTTTGTTTTGTATTTTTCACTTTTTGTAAATTGTGCCCCATTTTTCCGGCTCCGTATCTCCTCCTATTTGGTCAATTTGCAAGCATGAATAGTGCATGTTGTAGAGAATTTTGTCCTCTACAAAATTGTAATTATGAGTTTTTCTGTAAAATGCACTGAAACCGAGTTAATTAAGAAAAATCGAAAATAGTGCCGAAAAATTTTGTTTTTTTTTCGATATAGTAAAAAACGCACAAGGACTAGAAGGTCGAAAACTTGGTTTTTTCATTAGAGGGTCAACCTGTATATAATACCCGAAAATCAGAGTTACCCGAATTTTTGCAAGGCAAGGGCCTTTTTTAGGCTATTTCTACTGAACTAAAAATAGATACATTAAATATGAAATGTATTCTTACTTTTTATGTACTAAATAACGAGACACGATTACAGTCTTCATGTTACATAGTTGCTACTTACTAGTAGTTCTACTTCTTTAATTGTCGAAGTATTCCAAACAGTATTCTTCTAATAAAGATTTTTATTTTAATTAATTAACTTATTATTGTTATTTTCGTCCACTACCATTGCGTTGTGTTTTACTTTTGGATTGTAACATGTTACACATTAAGAGTGGTAATTACTGTAAAATTGAAATTTCCCTTATGAGACTTAATTTTACAATTTACCAAACTCAAAGATGGGATTAAAATTAGAAATTTTATCAGGTTCTGATGCACTTTAAATTAATATCTTAAATAATTAATAATAGTACGTATAAAAATTACTAATATTGAAAAAAAAATTAAGAACACAAGTAATTTTTCTTGTGTGGGGGGGGGGGGGGGGCCCGATGGGCGCTTGCACGGGCACCAAAATGTCCTTGGGCTGGCCCTGAATAGATGATCTCACTGGATTGGTTGTTTATAGCTTCAGAGAACATGGTTAGCTCATAATGAACTATTTTATACTGACTATTTTAAGCTTCTAATAAATTTTTCATCATCATATTTGTCTTAATGTTTGCTGATTTTTTTGTACTTAATTAATAACTAATTTGCAATCACTCCTGTATTTTATATTGTTATTTTCAAAATATAATAAATTTTTTGATAATTCTTTAGTTTTATGTTTTGTTTCAAAATGCTGCTTGCAAATTTGTATTAGTACTATTATATTATTTTGGAAGTAAAGGGGAAATAAAAAAAGAATTAGATTAATTATAAATAGATTTATATTGTATTGTATTTTAGACAATAACTAATAGCGGACCACTGTGCCCCAGTAGGTGGACCAGTGTACCCCGCTTCCGGGGCACACTGGTCCACTTTACAGGCGTTTTTTTTTTTGAAAAATGTATTAGGAACTATGTTCTATGAAAATTATGAGGCATGTAGAAAGGTTTAAAGAACATTCAAAAATATTTTCAGGTAGACTGACTGGTCTCTGTTAAAGAGAAAAAAAAAATGTTAACTGCAAAAGTGGTCCACTGTACCCCGGTCTCCCCTACATGCAGTTAACAAAAATTATCTGACTCATTAAGTAAATTTAAACATTTCGCTAAAGTAAGACATTTTACACAATTATGACGAACATTATATTTATGATCCAGCAATCAGTTATATAAACAAAATCAATGAATTAAGAAAAATATCCGATGAGAACAGAACGAGATGACATTAGGAATTTACGATTAATTTAAGCATTTTCATAGGCATACGTACGTTTTATCGATATTAGAATGCAGTAAAACTTACTTAATAAATAAAATGAAAAATGTCTATAATTCCCTAAAAGATCGTTGAAATAAAGGATTGAAATGTAAAACTCATGGAAGTTTTCAATATCTATAAAAAACAAAACAAACACATGTGCTCAAACTTAAGTGCGTTTATTTACAAACTTGCCGGCTAAATTTTTCCTATGTTACTTAGCCAAGGCATTTATCAAGAAAAAGCCAGATATTGGATGAACCAATATAATATCTTAATAATATTTTGCATTTTTTATGTTAAATTACTTATTAATACTGACTGCCGTTCAATTTTATATATTCCAGATAAAATTTCATTAGTCTAAAAGAGTTTGGACAAAATAATGGGTCTGTTCAACTGGTTCAGAAAATACGAAAATCAGGCCGCCGCGCGCGAGGAGTTTTATTATGGAGTAGATCTTATCGAAGAAAGGAATTTTAAATAATTTAATAGACCAATTCGTTAGATGGCAACGAGTCACGTGATGTCCATATTTTTCCATGTTTTTGACGTCATCACCGCTAATGGAGCGGGAGATTTGGTGATTTTCTGGCAACCTCGTATACTTTTGTTGACACGCTAAAATTGTAAACAAGAAGATATTAACCAGGATAATAACTTATAAAAAACATTATATAAGATAATATACTTAAGAATATTAATAAAATCAGTGTTACAAATTATCACCTAAATATTTATTAAATATACAGTGGATAAAAAGGTTCCATTAGCAGCTATAATCATATAATAAAAAAATGATTTTTCACTCAAGATTATTTATTATGAAGTAAATGAAAATTTGTAGTTACAAAAAATATAACGATTGATTGACATATTGTGAACGGAAACTTCCATATTTATTAAATGTTTCAATCGTAACGCCTATTGTATATATGTATTATATATATATATATATATATAACCGTATTTTAATATACTAGGCTGTAATGTCAAACCAGGATTCATTTTTTTTATTAATAATAATAAAAGCATGACGCACAGAAATTGTATTGTATTTAAATTTCTTGTTATTTCTTTATTTTACTGTATTAGAATTTATCAAATTACAAAACTAATTAAATACTAATGTAAAATCAATACTTAAAATAAATGATATAATTCAAGAAATTGAGCATATATTAATATTCATTAGCAATATTCACAAGTCATAAAATGTCAGCTTTTTAGCTTTTCCTTTACAGCACTCATCACTGCTCTAAAAAATTAAGCATTCTTTTAATATTAATTAACATTGATAAATTGAATGTGTGCTGTAGATGTTTCTTAAAATAAATCTGATGGCACATTTGAAACTCTGAAAAATGTTTTGAAAGTTTTACAGATTATATTTGTTGTGTTTTCACAGATTTATTTTACTTTAAAGTTCATTATTAATTGTTAAGTTAATAGAAAACTAATGTACTAAAACTTGTTAAGACAAAATCACTAGAGACGAAGGAAAATTTTCATTTTAGATAGATTTCACTCAGCAAATATAATTATATGGTATTTCTTTCACCAGAGCCATGAAATTTTTGTATGTAATGAAAAGACTGTCTTTACCAAAATCCTGCACTAATGAGAGAATATCACAAACCCCAACGAAAATAATACCATAACATTAAACATGCTTAAATTAATATCTGTCTAAAGCAGAGCTTTTACTTTACCCTCCGGAATTCCGGATACTGGAATGTCCAGCTGTCGTGAACTTTTCTTCTAATAAACCCCCTTTCCTTCCTCTTGCAAAGCAAAACTGCTCATAGAATGTTCACTCAGTGAAATTACTGGTCTCTAACTAGAGAAATCTCAAATCAAGGCATAGAACTTTTGTAGAATGGGTCTCCTAATACACAATAAAAACACTGGAGAGCAAGATTTTTTCTTTCCTTTTTTTTTTTTTTTTTCAGTACCGGACTCTATAAACTCGGCCCCTAAAATGAGGCCGTATCCGACTCGACCAGACAAAATGAATCCTAACTTTGAAATCGGCCGGGTAAACAGAATTAGTAGTTTTTTTGCTGAGCCAGATTGGGAGATAAACAAAATAAACGGTCCTGACCAATATAACAAATTAAGTGGGACGACTTCCGCAACATAAATATTGGGCCATTTTGCTCACGCAAAAACACCGGCTCGTTAATGTAAATCCTAAGAAAGATCATTTCATATCTTTTATGGCTCAAAACAGGTAAAACCAACGACTACATTTCTTTATTATTCCAAAACAAGGCCACTGAGACAAACTCCAAAATACACGTGATCTACTTCAGCCCGATCAACGTTCAAAACCTGCAAAATGGAGGATATTCCATCTCCGTTTCGATCACGTGGTCAAGGTAAAAACTTCTAGCGTAAAAAGGGGAAGGCTCCGTAGACGTGTAATGTAAATCCCCGCTAGCCAATGAAACAGTTCATGAGGCAAAGCAGTAGTATTTTCCCTTCTTATCAGTTAGAAGTTCCTTGGTTAAATTACCGGTATCACGTGACTTCTTTCAGCCTCGAACCCATATTTGGAATATCCTCCATTATCAACCGGGCTTCGCGCGCGTGGCCCGCAAAATTTTTTAGGCGATTTTATCACGTGACTGGGCTTTTTGTGTTACTTGTTTTGGAAGGTTGATTTATACAGTTTTAACCTCAGAGGAAAGATAGGAGTAGAAGACAAACCCCATTGTTCTTTCAGCCAGATTTTGAATCCAACATGTTTTCGCTTTTTCATCGCCAAAAGGATGTCCTTTTTGGCAGTAATCCCTTTATTGGCAACTTTCAAATTTCATTCTCGGTCAACTCAAGGTTCCGGAGAGAGATTTGGCGAAGCTTTTGCCGGGAGTAAAACCGGTTTGGCGCGCATCTTTGCCCTCCATCACGTGATGGAGGGCAAAGATGTAGGCTTCAAGAAAAGGTTACCAAATTGGAGTCTACTTATATCACAAGTCTGTGGTTTTAACAGTTTTGATCGGAGATCTAAAAATTTTCAACTTTTTTACTATTTTCCTTTTATTTATTTAAAAATGATTTATAAGTTGCTTTATATTTTTCGTGATAAATAAAATGCTGTTAATAAACCAAGTTTATGACATCAACATATTATAAGATTTAGTTGCAATATACTATACTCTATAGATTTCAATGGAATGGAGAATATTCCATCTCCGTTTTGATCACGTGATCAAGGTAAAAACTTCTAGCGTAAAGAAGGGAAGGCTCCGTAGACGTGCAATGTAAATCCCCGCTAGCCAATGAAACAGTTCATGAGGCAAAGCACTAGTATCTTCCCTTCTTATCAGTTGGACGTTCTTTGGGTAAATTACCGGTATCACGTGACTTTTTTCAGCCTCGAACGCATATTTGGAATATCCTCCATTTACACTGTTAGTTAAACAATTTTTCCAGCGAAGGTTTCAATATATATACAAATACATATATTTCTTTTTTATGATTGCACATTGTAACAACGTGCTGATAATAGAACAATATACATCATAAAACATCACAAACAATAGCACTCAAAATCGTGTTAGTATAATAGTCCAAGAGCCGACAGCACAAAAATGTATGTTATCAAGCACAAGAAAATACCTTTATTTTATGGGAGAGTAGAAGTAGGGGAATCTAATGATCCCTGTCTGCCGGAAGTGAAGTGGTGCATAAGACAAAAATTAATACCACTCGTGGTTAACTCGTAGGTTTATCATCGTGTTTGTCCTACAACTATCCTCCATGTTTTCATACCTTTGTTTGTAGGACAAACACAACGATAAACCTACGAATCAACCACTGGTGTTATTAATTTTTGGCTTATGCACCACTTCACTTCCGGCAGACATGGATCATTAGATTCCTCTACTTCTACACTTCCATAAAATAAAGATTTTTTTCTTGTGCTTGATAACATAGGCTTTTGAGCTGTCGGCTCTTAGACTAAAGCAAAATGCATATACTTCAGTCGAAAATTTATAAACATTCTAATCATATTTTATTCATTACAAAACTGGATGGCAAACCCCATATATTTTATGTCTTTAAAAATATGTGTGCAGATATTTTTAGTTAAAATATTTTCCCTACTCAATATATATATATATATATATAATGAGTGTGTGTGATGACAAGAACTGTGGTCTGAACTCTGTACCGCAAGCAAAGCACATTTTTAATTGAGACTCACGAAGTGAAACACCATCTCCCGAGATATCATTTTTGAGGAGCTGTACAGTTTTCATTATAAGAAAAGAGCAGGTGTAGTTCAGACTTCAGTGTGGTCGGAATGGACCAAAAAATGAAGCTGCTGATATATTTTGCCGGTCAGACGGATCGGGCAAGAAAGTGTTTTCTCATGCTTAATCAATTAGCAGAGGGTAGATTCTTTTATCACGTTAATAATTAATATCTATAAAATATTTTTATCAATCTAGAAACATTACAATTTCTTTTTTAATTTAGAAAAAAAGTAGATTGGACTCTTATTCAAATCCTAGACACCGTGCAGCACTTATTATACATGGTGGCTGAAAAGCATTGACGCGTTGTTTGATGCTGCCGTTTCACAACCAAAATTGGAAAAAGCCTGATTATTTTGTATAGCTTTTGTAGTATTTTTTATGGAATTTCTTGTGATGCATTACTTATTTACTTTCTATGTTCTTATGAAGACCTGTGTTCATCGTTGTCCAAGTGGCGGCAAATGGAGAGAAGGCAGACAACAAAAGCATCTCGTTTGAAAGTCCCACTTCGAACAATGCGGAGGATTGTTAAGCAGTGGAAATAAGTAGGAAACGTTGATGTAAAACATAAATCAGGCCGAACACCTTATGTCAATACCTCAAAAATTCGTAACGTTATCAAGAAGAGAAATATCCGAAATGATGGCGTAAGTCGGAATTCCATTGCAAAGAGGCTGGATATTTTTTGTCAAAGTATCCAGAACATTGTTAAAATCTCTCTTGGACTTCATAGTTATCGTATTTAGCGTGGGCAACATTTGTCAAATGATGCCAAGCAAAAGAGACTAACGAGATGCAAGAAGATGCTCCAAATTTTCAAGGAGCGCCGCAAGAACTTATCAAGTCTTGGGATGATTTAGATGAGAGTTGCATGCGGCGCACCGTCAAATCTTTGATCCCTCGTTTGAAAGCTTGTATAAAAGTAAATGGCGGACATTCTGAACAAGCTGTTTAAATATTGTTATTTGTTATATTTTTATTTTGTTAGAATAAAAATATTATCAGATAGTGTATATTTTTGAAAAAATAGTGTTTTTCCGCGCGCCAATACTTTTCAGCCACCCTGTATCTTATATTCTCTACCGAATCTGAAAAGCCACACCCACTTTTGAGGCCTCGGTCGGAATCATACTGAACTCTCGGAACGCTTTTGTAAAAAATCTGCTTCGATACTGTATGCTGTTTGGCGTTCTTGAAATATCGCTTCTCTCAAAATTCATTTTCTAACATGACGTGCTTTGAAAATTCTCTGACGGAAAATGATGACATTTTGATATTTCGAAAAAAACTGCTTTTTTTAGGACTGATATTGTAGAATCTGAGGACGTCTCGGCGATTGAAAGCCATCTGTTGTTGATCCATATTCGGGAGGGGAAAAAACGAGAAACGGAACAGAAATAAGGTGGCTCGCCACTGTGTGTTTTCATTCTTCTTTCTCATCTTCGGCGTTATGAATTATTGCATCTTAGTGTATATTTTATTGTGCGCGCAGCGTTTGTGATACTCAAGAAAGTATACCTTGAGTGATAAGTTTTTTTTTTCTTTTCATCAGAAAAAGAAAATAAATGCAGAAGGTGCCTTTTTCTCTCTGCATTCAGTGATCGGTGAAACTGAACAGAGGTGTGCTTTTCAGTGTTTTCTTTTTTCAAAGGCAGAATGTCTTCTAAATTATTGCTTTTTTATCAGCATGAGCATATAGTGTTTTATTTTTTGCGTGCTCGATACGAAGTAAATATTTAAATGTGAGGATCGCATTAAATTGAGCGTCATAAAAAAATCATATCACGATAGAAATATCTGCAGAACTTTTTTTTTTTTTTTTTTTTTTTTTTTTTTTTTTTTTTTTCACAGGCTTTTGAAAAAAAAAAGTGTGTAAAAATATGCAAGTCGTCGTGCTTGACATATGTTAGAATGAGAAAATTCATATTTTCTTGGTGAAAAGATAAATATTTATTTTGTAATATAAATTGATAAATTGGATTACGCGTTCACAAACATAAGTAAGTGAAATTTTATATGCGTACTTTATTGTCATTTTGTTTCCTTAGATTGAAATATATGCATAATAAATAAATGAAAAAGAAAGAAAGGAAAAGAAACATGACTTATTTGGGTCGTGCTAAGAAATTCGATTAGTCGATAAATTAGGGTATGAGGTACCCGAAAAACCCAACATAGCGCAATTAACGGATACGAGTTGGAACCCGTCTAAATTCGACGAATTAAAATGTTTAGAATGGAACTGTTACATCGAATTTATAACAAACCTACAAAAATAATTACAATAAAAAATTCATCTTGTATTGGTTATCTAACTAATAAAATAAAAGTTTTTAACCTAAAATTACCAAAATATTATTTCCAAAAACTTCAACTGCTTAAATTATAGAAAAATTAAACTGTATTAGAATACGTAATCAAGATGAGTAATTATGTTGAACTTATCGAATGAGGCTCTTGCGTTTGTTTTAAGGTGAAAAATCAGTAAAAAGGATTTCGCTTTGTCACATCATAAAATTTTCTTCCATAAAATCTAAACTGTACGTTATTTTCACATTCTCAAAATTTACATACGCACCACTCAAATTCACAATTTAAAAGTATTTTAACGCGCAGTACATTATTAATGAATGTATCATATTTCCAAACTTAAAGTCACGTTTCTCCGATACAACTTTTCATGAGAACATTCGCATAAAATTTAAGTTCTAATCTCAGTACCCGCGAAAATTTACCATTCAGAAATTTGCCTTTAGTTGCCACAGTATTGGCCATTTATTATTGGTCAAGTATTTAGTTTTATCAAAGAAAATGATCGTTTTGATTTAAATATGACATCATTTTTATTTACTTGTAAAGAAATGAACTTCTATGTTTTCAGATGATGGGGGAAGAAGGCTTCCTAAAGAAAAACTGAATACACCCAGGTGCATAGAAAGACTAGTAGACATTTTTCTCACGCTCTAGGACATTGTAAGTGATGATGGATTAGCACTTAGGACGTAGCACGCCCTGATAAAGGATATGAGATACATCTAAGGGTTCGGAGTATAGACCACCCTGTTTAGGTCTCGCAAAGGAATTCGCTAATGCCTAAAGGCATTGACAGAGATGGATGTTGAAAGTATTCTCACGGTGTCCGAGAGAGTGACCATTTTTTTCGGAGGAAAATAGAGGAGGGGATCAGTTTGGATTCGGAAACTGGGGTGTGCGTTTGGCTCGCACGAACGAGGGAAAAAGAGATTTTTTCCCGGGCTGAAGGCACGAGAAGTGCCGAGTAAAATTGAGCGAAGCGCTCGGAACTTGTATAGGACGGCGGGAGACCTTCCTGTAAAAGCCATCCGACCAACGAACTTGCCGCTGAATGAGAAGTTCTAGAGTGAACTAATTTCCAAATTTGAAGCTACAAGGACTCAGTGTTTTATATAATCATATAAGTCAACGACCTACGCATTTAATTTATTATTTTTGTTGTATTCTACATATTCAAGATTTCAAAATAAAACTTTTGATTAATTTTGCATGGTAGAGAGAATTATTCCTCACAGCTACCGTTCAATTAGATTGATCGAGGAGCAAATTCTTAACAGCTGGTGGCAGCGGAAGATCATGTTGACCAGATGATGCGTAGAACAATAGGGGTCCTCAAAGAACATTTGTGAAGTGCAACGTTAATAGTGACAAGCATTGTGGTGATTAAAACTTGTTATCAAGTGCTATTAGTGGTGACAACGTCAAGGATTATTGGAAAGAAACATTTCTTAGAACTGACTGCCTTGTGTTTAGACTGTGTATCTTGGGTCAAGCTCGAAAAACATTTCTGTGTGGATTACAAACCTCTGGAGCTAAAGGATTATCGTAGTGACGACGTTGATTGACAGTGCCTTCTTTTCGGAACAGCTGGGTGGACGACAACGGATCCTGTCTTCATAGGGGTGAGCTAACAAATTCTTTTATCTCAGTGGCATTCTGTTGAGTTTAATTTCCTTTTGCCTTAAGCTGGCTATTGTGTGTCAGTGGTTTATTGTGTGTGACACGAGAAATATCTCAGTAGATTTCAATGATAAAGGGCAGTTATTTTTATTTTTTTTCCTCTCAAAGGAAAAGTAATAATAAAGGATAGTCTTTCTGTTATTGGCATGTAAAAAAAAAAGAGAAATGTTAATATTTTTTACTGTCAGGAAAATTTTAAGTGCGTTTATTCTGTTAATAACAAGTTTTGTTTAAGAAAATTTTGCTTGAGCTGTATTTAAAATTTGATATTTTAATTTTCTGGTTTTCTTTCGGGAAAATGTATTTGTCGTGATCTGGCAAAGACGTTTAATATGTGAAAATTTTGCGAGATGATGGGTTGCAGAAGTGAAACATAGTGCCATTTTTTTAATACAAGTTATAAAAAGGGGAAATTATAGTTCTAACTGTTTTGTAAATGTATAACTGAATTGTATTTTTTGTGTATGTATGTATTTTTTCTGTTTTAAATTTTGATCTGATATCCATGTAAATTAGGTTTTGGGGTTAATTTTTCAAAAATGTCAGAGTGGAAAAATTTTAAAAAGGTAGATTTGCGAATCCTGGCGGGTGAATTAGATGTTCAAATAGATGAGAGCGACACGATTGCAAAAATAGTTAGTAAAATAGAAGCGGCTGAAGATTTTGATAGAGATTTTGCATTGGCACAAGCCAAAAATATACTGCAAGATCGGGAAGCGCTTATAGCGGAGGAAAAGGAAAGAAAGAGATTAGAAAGGGAGGATCGAGACAAAGACAGGGCTTATGAACTCGAAAAGTTAAAATTATCGCAAGAAGAAGAGACGCGTAACCTAACATCAAATCATGGTGCAGAGAAAAGCAATAAATTGCCCTTAAAATCCTTAATACATCGTTTCGATGAGAGTCGATCAGAAATATCTTTATTCTTAAATTTGTTTGAGAGGCAGGCAAAAAAATGTAATTTAGAAGATGATGAATTATTGACAAATTTATTAGCGCTTCTACCGGTAAATGTGGCAGAATTAATCCTTAGAGAGCCATCACATTTGATTGATAATTATGATTATGTGAAAGGTAAATTATTAGAAAGGTACAAATTAAATGCAGAATCGTATAGACTAAAATTTAATCAACACCAGAGGAATCCAAATAATCCGTGGCGTGATTTAATTTTCGAATTGAATAGCTATCTGGAGAGTGGTTAAATTCTTTAAAAATTACTAATTTTGAGGAATTAAAGAAGCTTTTGATCACTGATCAAATTAAAAAAAGAGCCCCTCAAGAATTAAAGGATCATCTGATTGATGCCTGGTCAAATTTCACTGACCCAGAAGTTTTAGTGAAACGCTTAGATGAATTAGAGGTTGTGAAAAATTCCCAAAGGAAAACAGGAAATTCGAGAAATTTTTTTGATAAGAAATTTGAGAAAAATAGCTCGGGGATGGAGAATAAAAGTGCAGATAAAAGTTTCAATTGGAGGGACAAGAATATAGTGACAGATAGGGATCGTGTTTTCGAAAAAAGGAGGGTAAACAGGTGTTTCCTTTGTGATTCCACAACTCACCTTCAAGCCAATTGTCCGCAGTTAAAAAAGAAGGAGAAAGACACCGCTAAAGTAAATCATGTGAGTAAAACGTCGGATTATGAAGAAGGGTTCAAACCTTATCTTAGTAGAGCGAAAATAAATGGGCGTGATATTGTCACTGTAAGAGATACGGGTACCAATTACGATTTGTGTGGTGAGGAACACGTAAAAAAGGAACAATTGACCGGAGATTATATCTTCGTGAAACAGCCCTTGGATTCTAAAATCCGCTGTTTACCTGTCGCTCACATAGAGATAGATTTTGATGGATTGGGTTCCCTAAAAACGGAAGTTGGGGTTGTAGACAAAGAAGCAGACTTGCATTATTATCTCTTAGGGAATAAAACGCAAAAGATAATTGAATTAGCCCGAAAAAAAGGTTAATGCAGTGAATGCGGTAATGACGAGATCGCAGGCAAAGAAAGACACTGTTAGTTTGATGGACGGGGCTAGTGTAAATACGAGTTGCGAAAGGGGAGAGGGAAAGCAGGTCGTGGATTTAGAATGTGAATCGGACGAGTTTGCAGAACAATGCGAAAAGGAGTTAGAGCAGCTATCGGAAAATGAAACCTCGGAAAGTGTATTGTTACCTGCTGATTTAAATGACAAGTTCGGATATTTAGCACGGATTAGTCGTGAGGAATTTAAAAAAGAACAGGATGTTGATCCTTCGTTAAAAGAAGTTAGGGAAAAAGCAAGAGCCAAGAAATCTCACTATGAAATTATGAATGACTTGGTGTTTAGGAAAACTTTTGACAATCGTGGTGGGGAGAGATTGCAGTTAGTGGTGCCTTCGAAATTCAGATTAGACGTTTTAGGAGCCTGTCATGAGGGAATTTCATCGCACTTTGGTGAAATGAAAACAAAGGATAAGGTTTTGCGTCATTACTTTTGGCCGAATGTAATAAAACACATAGAGAATTTTGTCAAAACATGTGATTCATGTCAGAGGATTGGAAAACCTAGGGAAATAGGGAAAGCGCCGCTCAGACGTGTGCCGATTATTGGAGAGGTTTTTTCGAAGTTATCAGCTGACATTGTGGGTCCCTTACCGAAGTCTGAAAAAGGGCATAGGTATATTTTAACAGTTATTTGTGTGGCGTCCAGGTATCCGGAGGCTGTTGCGATATCTAATGTCCGATCGGAAACTATAATTGAAGCATTAATGTGGGTATTTAGCAGATTAGGATATCCCAGAGAGTTACAAACAGATCTCGGAAGATATTTTGTAAGCGAGTTAACAACCGCATTCTTAAAGAAATTTGGAGTTAAGTTAACTCACTCGTCGGTTTGTCGACCACAAAGTAATTTGGTTGAGCGATGGCATCGCTCAGTGAAAAGATTATTGAAAGTTTTGTGTGTTGAAAATGGCGCAAGTTGGGAGGGAAATTTGCCGTATGCGTTATTAGCCTTGCGGACGGTAACTCATGATTCTACGGGCTTTTCTCCTGCAGAGTTAGTACGTGGAAAGAATTTACGAACTCCCGAATCATTGCTCTTTGAAAAGTGGACGGGAGGAGAGGAAGATAATGAGTTAGTTACTGAATATGTATTTAATTTGGTTAATAGGCTAAAACACTGTCAGGAACTAGCAGTGGAAAATATGACCGAATCTCGTGAAAAAAGAAAGTTGTGGTATGACAAAACGGCGGTAGAACGGAAATTTAAGGTGGATGACGAAGTGTTGGTTCTAGCTACCAACAAAAAGAACAAATTATCGGTATCGTGGATAGGTCCAGGAAAAATTCAGTCCAAAATCTCAGAGACAAATTATATTGTGAATGTTCCAGGTAGGCGCGAAAAGGCTCAAATATATCACGTCAATCTCTTAAAACCATATTTGAAAAGAATTGAGTTAGTGAATTTTGTGGCGCAAGAGATAGATGAGGGCGAGGAAAATCAAGATTTGGACATAGCATTTCCAGAAGCGGGGACTGAGATTTATGATTTTGAAAATGTTATTAAAGACAGCAATTTGAGTACTAGATGTACGTCGGGGCAGATAGAGCAATTGAGAAATTTATTAGATAAATTTAAAACTTTATTTTCTAATGATCCGGGGCGCACTGACTTAATGGAGCATGACGTGGAACTATTAGAATATAAACCTGTAAAGATAAAACCTTACAGATCTTCGCCGAGACAAACTGAAATTTTGAGGAAAGAAATCAAAAGAATGTTAGAGTTAAATATAATCGTTGAAGGGGAGTCAGATTTCGCCTCCCCGATGATTCTGGTAGAGGCCCCTGGGAAAGACGCTCGTCCTTGTATAGATTACCGAAAGTTAAATGAGATCACCCGGGCCGAGTTTTTTCCCTTACCAAACATAGAGGATAGGGTAGAGAGAGTTGCTAGCGCGAAGTATATAACAGTTTTGGATCTCACGAAAGGATATTGGCAAATTCCATTGACAGCTAGGGCGCAAAGGTTGGCCGCATTTGTAACCAGTTTCGGTTCTTATATCCCCCTGGTCATGCCATTTGGAATGTTAAACGCGTCCTATAGATTTTCGAAATTTATGGATAAAATGTTAAGAGGTTTAGAGGAATTTTGTTCACCTTACCTTGATGACATGGCCGTATTCTCGGAAACTTGGGAGGATCATTTGCAGCACCTAGAAAAAGTGCTCATGAGAGTAGAAGAAGCTAAGGTAAAGATTAAATTAGCTAAGTGCAAGTTTGCACAAAAAACGGTCAAATATCTGGGGCATGTGGTAGGCGACGGGAGACGCTCCCCGGCAGAAACTAAAATTCGTGCTATTTTAGATTTACCAACCCCTAAAAACAAAACTGAGATACGTCGATGCTTGGGTATGGCGGGTTACTACTCAAGGTACATAAAAGATTATGCAGTTATGGTGGAACCATTAACGCGCGCGCTTAAAGGTAAAAATAAAAGGGAAAAGGTAACATGGAGCAACGAAATGGAAAAGGCTTTTCAACTGTTGAAAACGAAACTTACGGAAGAACCCATTTTGTACGCTCCCAATTATTCTAAGGAATTTATCATACAAACGGATGCTTCTGAAAAGGGTATTGGGGTTATTTTAGCACAACGTGGGGGTTCAGAGGAACATCCCATAATTTACTTAAGTCGGAAATTTTCGGAAACAGAAAAAAGTTTTTGTGCGACGGAGAAGGAATGTGCAGCTATTATCTTTGCAATCAAGAAATTGCGTCACTATGTTGACGGCCAACTCTTTGCTATAGAAACCGATCACAATCCTTTAGTTTTTCTTAAACGAAATTCTGGGAATAATCCGAGGCTTTTACGATGGGCTCTCACACTGCAACCCTATCATTATGCAATAAAGCATAGACCAGGACGAGATATTGCACATGTTGATTATTTAAGTCGTGCGGAATAATCTCGTTAAATACTAAAAGCTAAAAGTACCATTGTACGAAAAAAAAATAATTTCATTTGTTTATACTTTGTAAGCCAAGAAATAGTTGTTTTATTCTAAATTTTTCATTTGGTAATTTTTGATCTTGTTATGTATATATATATGTATATATTTTTTAGTGTAATGTATCAGAGCGCGCATTGATAATTGTATTTATTGCATCTGCCACTCTGAGATATTGGAATTTGTTGCGTTCATCCACTGGTCATAAGATTCATCATTCAAGCCTGAAGAATCGTCTTTTAGAGGGGGGTGTTGTAAAGAAATGAACTTCTATGTTTTCAGATGATGGGGCAAGAAGTCTTCCTAAAGAAAAACTTAATACACCCAGGTGCATAGAAAGACTAGTAGACATTTTTCTCACGCTCTAGGACATTGTAAGTGATGATGGATTAGCACTTAGGACGTAGCACGCCCTGATAAAGGATATGAGATACATCTAAGGGTTCAGAGTATAGACCACCCTGTTTAGGTCTCGCAAAGGAATTCGCTAATGCCTAAAGGCATTGACAGAGATGGATGTTGAAAGTATTCTCACGGTGTCCGAGAGAGTGACCATTTTTTTCGGAGGAAAATAGAGGAGGGGATCAGTTTGGATTCGGAAACTGGGGTGTGCGTTTGGCTCGCACGAACGAGGGAAAAATAGATTTTTTTCCCGGGCTGAAGGCACGAGAGGTGCCGAGTAAAATTGAGCGAAGCGCTCGGAACTTGTATAGGACGGCGGGAGACCTTCCTGTAAAAGCCATCCGACCAACGAACTTGCTGCTGAATGAGAAGTTCTAGAGTGAACTAATTTCCAAATTTGAAGCTACAAGGACTCAGTGTTTTATATAATCATATAAGTCAACGACCTACGCATTTAATTTATTATTTTTGTTGTATTCTACATATTCAAGATTTCAAAATAAAACTTTTGATTAATTTTGCATGGTAGAGAGAATTATTCCTCACAGCTACCGTTCAATTAGATTGATCGAGGAGCAAATTCTTAACATACTGAATAATTTTGCCTAGCGTCTCAAACTCTGTATCAGCGTAATGAAAAAAATAATGAAATATCTTCTTCAATCTTTAGATTTATGAAGAAGAATGCTTGTTTTTTTTAATGGCTGACGTCATTTTCTGTTCAAAAATTAGAAAAAAAAGTTACTTTTATTTGTAATGTGAAAATGGCATCAATAAGGATATAATCAATAAAAATAAATAAACCATGACTATTTCCCCTTTACTTTTAATAGAAATGGAGTACTTCAGTTGCCACAATTACAAAATTGGTACTAAAAACTATAAAAAAATTAATAATTCAAAAATAAATTGAGATACAGCTTTCAAACAAATTGCATTTAAAAGTACATTTTTTTCCCAATACGACGGTGTAAAAATTGAAACTGTGCGATGTTTAGAAGTTTAAAAATTTGCAGTAGCGAAAATTGCAAAATCGAAATTTCATTTGAAATTTCAAAGTGTTGCCATTCGCAGAATGACGTATGCGTTACGCACAGATATGTTTGTCCTTTATAATATAGATAGTCGCGAAAGCAGATGAGTATGATGAAGACTTCATGAAAAATCTATGGCAAAATAACTGCTGACAGAGAGGAAAAATGCGCGATAGAGAACTTTTAAATTTACAAGCCATGCGTGAATTTGAAATTAAAAAAATTGGAATTACAGGCCCAAATTAATTTAAATACCCCCCCCCTTCTTTAACGAATAAAAATAATTTGTTAAAAATCATGTCAAAATTCGAGTTCCCTGGCAATATAGGCGTGTACCTGATTCTCGTCGAAAGGCAAAGCAATATGATCGGTTTAGATAAAAGTGAGTGGGTTTCTCATTTATTAGAATTATTACCACTATAAATAGTTTAATTTATTTCTGGGGAACCAGATCCCAACGCTTCGGACTATGATTTTGCAAAGAAATTACTACATAGATTCAGTTTGTCAGCTGAACAATACAGACAGAAATTCAATAATCACCGTAAAGAAACTTCATCTTCGTGGCGTGATTACGCGTTTGAAATGAATACATTTTGGACAAGTGGTTGGAAGGACTACAGTTTCGGACATTCTCTGAATTTAAAGAGTTAATAATAATAGACCCAGATTAGAAAAAATTTACCTTACAAAGTCCGAGAACACTTTCGCGTAGAATTGCCAAAAACAACGAACGTTGGGGATTTAATAATTAGGTTACGTGATTTTGAGTCAGCAGAAAAAGTGAAATTAAGCACCCAAATTCTGAATTTAGAAAGCGTCCAACCCAAGGTACTGAAAATAACAGAACATTACACCGAAAGCCGCGTGTCGTATGAAAAAAACTACACTAATACCCAGAGGAACAATTCTAGCACTAAAATTCGGTGCTTTAATTTCTATCACACGATTTATCACACAAATCCATAAACTGTCCATGTAAAAAAGAAGGATCTATTTGTTTCAGATGCAAAATTCCTCGCCACAAATCAGACGAATGTACTGCCGCTAAAAATGAAAATACCGCCGTAAGAAACACCTCAAATTCTTTGGATAAAATAATAAAAAGCGTGACAAATTTATGAAAAAATGTTGAAGTGCTGGTGGACACCGGAATGGAGGGAAACGATATTTATATGCCCCAAATTGCATGAAAACTTTGTCCTGCATTAGCGACAACCAAGTAACGCCGATAGGATTCATAACAGTTAACATACAAATGGATAGTTACGTTGTAAACACTGACTTGTTTATAGTTAAACAAATTAAATCATGATATTGTATTGGAGATTAAATTTTTGAAACATTTAAATTTTAATATTTCGAGTAAAGGCTTGCAGATTAAGGGAAAGAGAAAAAAGTTTACTCTAACTTCTTACTTGAAGTTAGAGTAAATTACGCCACAGCTTTCTCACAAGAAACCGCAAATACAAAAATCTCACATGTCGGCGTCACTGCACTCAGAATTTACTCGACATTGCGGTCAGAAATGCAGAACGCTCCCACGACTAAAAAAATTGTTTTGCATAAAGATTTCCTGAGAAAGGAACAACTTTGCCACAACATACCAGCTTTCAACTTTGCTGAGAAAATAAACATGCCACTTGGTTTATCAGAAAAGGAAAAGTGCGCAACAACATAATTAAATTCAGTGGAAACCACTGACATTTATTTAGCCGAAACAGCTAACTTAATTAATTTACAGGAAATCTGCATTAATCATATTACAGACTATGCGATTACCGTGCTATTAAGACAAAATTAATGGAGCTTATCACTAACTATAAACCAAATAATATTCAAGAAACAAATTTAAAAGTCAACCTCATATTAACTGATGACATCCCAACTGCCCAAAGATCGCGCAGGTTAGCATTCACTGAACAAGAATTCGTAGACAACCAGATACAGGAGTGGCTGAATGCGGGAATTATAACAAAAAGTAACTCTAATTATGCATCTGCTATAGTATTAGCATTTTAGTAGTATATAGTAGCATTTTAGTAGCAAATGGCAGCCCTGATCCATGATTGTATGCAGTACAAAACTATCGATCTATTGCTAAGTGCAAATAAAGAGGCTTTAAATATGCCACATCCTGTATGGAATCCAAATGGAATACGGGTTGCCCTAGGCTAAGGATTCGATATTTGGATTGTATTGTTACTTCTATCTATCATATGCTATAATGAAGCACAGATTTTACAAAAAATAAACTTTAAAAGATTAAAACGAGTGAAAATTCATGAAAAGCTAAAAAATATTTGCAACTTAAAAATTGGAATGTGCGTTTTTTCTAATATCTACGCGCTTATTTCAAATTGATTTATAAATCAAATTTTATTATTATTATTATACAGCAGACTAGGCCCCTACCTACCGGGCAATATGCCTAGCTTAAGGCTAATGTCAGACAAGCGTCTATTTGCACGCTTTTTGTTTCACCATGAAAAAGAAACACATGTTAGGGAATGGGTAAGGCGTCTGAGGGCAAGAAAAAAGCGTGCAAATAGACGTCCGCCTGACATTAGCCTAAGACTGCTAGTCACCCAGCTTCCGAATTTACCTCGCAAATGTCTATGGGCGCAGAATGCATTCGTATATTTAAAATATCTCCTCGGAAAATTAATATTTTTATTTCCTTTTTTATGTGTACTCTTCTTAAAGGATGCCACTTTTATTCTTATTTCTCAATATATTTCTAAAATCTATGCTTAAAATGTGTTAAAAGCTGACGAACTGCGAGTAAGATTTTAACACTTCACATAAAAGTAAGTATACAATAGTACCCCGAGTTGCGTCCCCTCGACTTACGTCACCCCGCATTTACATCGTCTTGCCTGGGAAAAAAAAAATCCTTAATTAAGACGCACTTTGAACTGTTTTGAAGACTTTTGGTTCCATGAAGGGAAACTTGCTCGCGACAGTCAAGTGACAGCGACAAAAAAATTAAAAAAAAAGTCACTAGAAAAAACTTAGAAAACTCACTCTGCTGTTAAAAAGAGCTTCTAAAAGTAAAAAAGAAAAAAAAATGTTGGTTCAAACTTCATTGCAAGATTTTTTCGCATCCTTAAAGACTCGAAAGGGGCAGCTAGAAGAACAACAAATTGTAAATTAACAACTTATTGATTTATTCCAAATTCTTGTATTGCAAACGCATTTTTTTGATAATGTTAAATCTATGTAACATAATCCCTACATACAATAGAATATGTTCATTAGATTTTGGAGAATTTCTATTACTTATCCTTTTTTGCTCTGCTAATTGTACCTCGACTTACGTCAGTTTCGAGTTACGTCACTAGTTTTGGAACGAATTGCTGACGTAAGTCGAGGTATTACTACGTATTTTAGAAATATTTTGAGAACTAAGTAAAAAAGAGACATCCTTTAACCCTTTGAGCTCTGCTGGGTGAATTTTCACCCACATAAAATCAAAATCTTTTAATTTCCTTCTAAACGACACGATCTGAAAAGCAAAAATTGAGTTTTGCAGATTTTATTTATCTTCTTCAAATTTAGATGGCAGCACTACTCTCTGCCAATATCTAGTTGGTTTTTAATGCGATTTTAAAAACACTCCAATTTTGAAGGTTTAGAAATTTTGTATTTTTCAAGCATTATAAAGAAATATTTTTCAAAGGATACAACTTTTTTTTTTCTCTTGGACACTTCAAACATTTAATAATAACTACATGCAAATTACTAAACTGAAAATTAAAAAAATTACAGGAGACAGAAATAAGTAATGGTAAAATTTTCTACCACCAGAGTTCTAAGGACTAGAAAAATGTGATTTGTCAATAGATTGCAGCACTACAAATTACATACTAGATAGTGCTTCAAAACCAAAATTTGGATGCTTATAATTTAATTCCTAGGAATTAAGTTAAATCTATGTAACATAATCCCTACATACAATAGAATATGTTCATTAGATTTTGGAGAATTTCTATTACTTATCCTTTTTTGCTTTGCTAATTATACCTCGACTTACGTCAGTTTCGAGTTACGTCACTAGTTTTGGAACGAATTGCTGACGTAAGTCGATGTATTACTACGTATTTTAGAAATATTTTGAGAATTAAGTAAAAAAGAGACATCCTTTAACCCTTTGAGCTCTGCTGGGTGAATTTTCACCCACATAAAATCAAAATCTTTTAATTTCCTTCTAAACGACACGATCTGAAAAGCAAAAATTAAGTTTTGCAGATTTTATTTGTCTTCTTCAAATTTAGATGGCAGCAATACTCTCTGCCAATATCTAGTTGGTTTTTAATGCGATTTTAAAAACACTCCAATTTTGAAGGTTTAGAAATTTTGTATTTTTCAAGCATTATAAAGAAATATTTTTCAAAGGATACAACTTTTTTTTTTCTCTTGGACACTTCAAACATTTAATAATAACTACATGCAAATTACTAAACTGAAAATTAAAAAAATTACAGGAGACAGAAATAAGTAATGGTAAAATTTTCTACCACCAGAGCTCTAAGGACTAGAAAAATGTGATTTGTCAATAGATTGCAGCACTACAAATTACATACTAGATAGTGCTTCAGAACCAAAATTTGGATGCTTATAATTTAATTCCTAGGAATCTAAATTTGTGTTTAATTCAACAGATTGGCGAGTTTATTATGTTTTAAATATTTCTAAACAAAAATTAAATATTTTTAACATCTGTTTCATCTATAAATTTGACATATTTTTTATTAGTTTGTATTTTTAAATTATGATTTTAAAATTTTGAATTTTCACATTTAATAAATTTTTTAATATTTAATAGTCTTAGAATTTGTCTAAACAATGTAACTGCTTAAAATATGTTGAAATTTTAGCAATTATAGTAATTTTAGAATAACTTTGCGATATCGTTTCTTGTATTTGCATGTTGAAATGAATGCTCTAGAGCTCTGATGGTGGAAAAACTTCCCACGTCCCCCAGCCTAAAAGGGGTATTTAAAATTTTTTTTAATCACAATGTTCAATTTCAGACAGTCCCCTAATCACATTTAAGTGTTTTTTTAGCATATTTTAAAAATTTTAATAACCCGGAGCTCAAAGGGTTAAGAATAGTACACAGAAAAAAGGAGTTAAAAATATTAACTTACCGAGGAAACATTTTAAATATATGAATGTATCAAACGCCCATAGACTTTACATTGGTGAGGGGGACTTGGAAGCTGAGTGACTAGCAGCCCGAGTTTTGTATCTAGCGGTCGCCGTGTTGAACAGTCCTGTTCTAACATATACACAAAATCGATGATTATCACATTTACGGACAATATTGAAACAGTCCCGTTTTCATATTAAAATGTAATTTTTAACAAAAATTAATGTTTGACTTTAGTTTTTTTTTTCTTAGCTGAAAATATTATTTTTTAATATTTTTGTGCAACATGCGCAAAAATTAATATAATTTAATATAATAAACATTTACATAGATGGGGAAATTACAATCACAACTTTGTACCAATACACGAAGCCAAGACATTTCAATTAAGTACTTAATAAATGATTTTACAAAAACTAAATAAAAAAAACCCCACAAATATATTTTTTGAAATAGAGGTGAGCTCTTTGTTCCAGGCAGTCTGAAAATTCTTGGGACATATCATATCACCATTGGTAACAGTCAGAATTACGGAATATGCATTAGATTTTAAAAGATTTAAATGGTCCTTTGAAACAAAGAAACTTTCAAGGAAAAAATGTTGCTTTGCACAGAAAAAAATCATTAATAAAAAAGTTGCTTCAAAAAAGTGGATATTTTTTTTAAAGGTTATTAAATAATTTAAGACGCCTTCAAATCTAATACTATGTTCACACTACGATACTTAAGATATCTTAGGCCGCCGAACTCTCTGAGAGAGTTCCACAAACTCTCTCAGTGAGTTTCGACTTACTTCGGCTAGATACAGGAATGACCACTCATTCTCGTTGGCTATGAAGCTTAGCTTTTACTGATTGGCTGTTGTAGCCGTTTTTATTTTAAGCGCATGCGCATACTTTACTTTTGATCGGATAACAGACACAGTGACGCTACTGAGATATCTTAAGGTAAGTTTCTCGATGTGAACAGGCATCCAATTCCGGGAGGGTACCACTTCAAATCTGACGGTTAAGATATCTTAAGTTTCTAGTGTGAATAGGGTGTAATGCTTGTAGCAAATTAGCTTGATCTAAGGGAGGAGGGAGGGCGCAGCTTTACCTTGTTTAGGATACACCGACCCGCATGCGAAATTCTAAAATAGAGGGCCAAAATCACAGTCAGGTGAAATACAGTCACCTCATTGGTCATGTGGTCGCGTGGTTTTAAGAGAGATAAGATAAAGGTGAGGACCACCAACTTGTTTCTCCATTTGAATTTTGAAAGGAGTGAGGGGAAAAGTAATTTTGAAGCGATTGTTACCTTATTTACATTTATACATTATTTACCTTATTATTTTGTTAGCTCTTATGTGAGTTGTGGTATTGGAGTTCTCAAAACACTCGCGCTAGCAAAAAGATGCCTCAGCGGTTTCCCACGGAAGACCTTATGACGTAAAGCCCAACCCAAGTGTATTTGCTGAGATATAGCTTTCACTAAGCTGGCCTGAGAACAATTTGAGATGACAGAGTAGAGAAAGGCTTTGGCTTTTGAATGGGAAGGACGCCCATTCGAGTCTCTCGATAATAACGGCCGCAGTGTCGGCAGATGTCTGTTATTTCCCAAAATCACCTTAACTTTAAATTGTAAATAGTGTATTTATTTAAGTATTGCGCGGCAGCGCAATACTTATTTATTTCCAGTGTCACATCTCAATGTTAATTTAACATAGAAAAGCCTATGGAGGTGATAACTTTTTCATTTTTTCTTCCCACCTTTTTGTCCTATTTATACCCCAAGTTAAACTTAGGTAATAATTTTCTGATGTGTTTACATCACCCCTTGGGAGAGATTAAGGTTTAAAAATTTAAGTAAAACTTTTATTTTTTATTTTTTACTGTATCACAGCTATAATAGTGTTAAATATTAGCAGTAAGGATTCAACAGAATTTACATTTACATTCATAGCGTTCCTGAGTGGGAAATAGGGTATCTAAATTTAAGTGAAGTTAATTTTTTATGTTTTGATTATAGATTTTTTACGTTCAGATTGGAAGTTTTTGTCCAAACTACCGCAACCTGCATTACTACAGTGGTGAAACATTTTGAATTACACATTGGTAAACTGCATCCCACATTGTGATGCAATACCGCATACATCAGAGCCTGATGATGATACTCTGTATTAATTTTGAAATGCGTTCGTCTGAGTGCTGTAGTCATTAAAAAACTTGACATATTAAACAAAAACGTAATTTGAAGAACAAATTAAAAAAAAAAAAAAATTTATTTCGTAGATTGTTTAAACCTGAGAAGGGACAGATATTAAGTTATTTCATTCAATTAGTTCTACATTTAATGTTAAATTTTTGTAACAAATTAGTTAAGCCAATTGAAGATTAAAAAATAAAAATAAAATTCAATACAATATGATACTTAAAACATCCTAAAAACTTAGATTCCATTCAAATGAAATCGAAATAAATCTTAGACTTTTTTTAATGTTTTGTATTTTGCATGCATCTTATCATTTTATGCACAATTTTCATAAACATAATACTAAATCTGCAATACAAATATTTTCAATTAAAAATGGAAGAAGTCTAAGATTTATTTCGATTTCATTTGAACGGAATCAAAGTTTTTTAGGATGTTTTAAGTATCATATTCTATGAATTTTATTTTTATTTTTTAATCTTCAATTGGCTTAACTAATTTGTTACAAAAATTTAACATTAAATGTAGAACTAATTGAATGAAATAACTTAATATCTGTCCCTTCTCAGGCTTAAACAATGTAGGAAATAAATTTTGGATTTTTTTAATTTGTTCTTCAAATTACGTTTTTGTTTAATTTTATGTAATCCAGATTAATTAAACTATTATTTATCTTAATCCTCAGATTTATTATCTAACACTTATTTATAATAAACAATCGAAATTAACTCAATTAAGGTATTTTGATAACATTTCATACAACCAGAGTGAATAATTTAGATTATAAGTTCTAACAATTTTTAAATAATATGACATCACAAATATTCTTTAATAAAAATTTAGTTTTCATTGAAAAATACTTGTAATATCATTTAAATATTGTCTATAAATTCCGTATGGTAAAAATCTCAATAAATTTTCTCTTCTCTCCCCCCTCCCCCCACCATTTAAATCCATAAAATCACAAAAAATTAATATTATTCAAGAAAAAGTCAACAGCTATTAAAAAAAGACCTTTTTCTAGACTTTAAATTAGAAACTTTAAATTATATAAAAAAAATTACACAAATAATTTTAAAAATATAGAATTTAATGTTTTAGCATTAAATGAAAAAAAAAAAAAAACTCCTTAAAAATAAATCCAAAAACATTTTTTTAAGTCGCTCCAGGTTCTCTGCCCATAATAAAATAAATATGAAAGTAAAAAAGTTTTTCTGTTTTTAATCCTTTATGCTTTACGGTACATTAAATTGCCATTAAAATATCTTGTTATAAAACTAATTTAATGCATCGATTAGTAGTTATACTGCTTAGAATGAATTATAGATATTTTACTTTATCTTGTCCCAAAAAACATTATTGGTTGCACAAAAGAAAAAAAAATTCATTTGCATTTGCATCTTTTTACCCGACTGCCAAGAAGGGTTATGTGTTTCACGCGTATCTGGGTATGTGGATTTCTTTATACCCTCGAAACATCCCAACGGCTGGATGGATTTTAATGAATGAGGTCTTTATCGATTCGTCTTAACCGTCCGATGGTTATAAGCTAGGTTTTGTTTTTATAAATTAAAAATGGCGGCCGTAAAATACAAAATGGCGGTAGACGCAATTTTTTTTTTTTCTTTTTTTACGCACCATATTGAGTGGCATATCATTGGATAGGTCTTTCAAAATGAAGACGATGTTTCATTGACTATTTTACAGTCAGAAGCTCTGTTTAAATATTACACAACCTGGAAGTTGTGTAGGTAGGATCTCTAGCTTTACTGCAACTCTAACCATCCTAGACATCTATAGGCCTCATCAAAACAGTGTTTATAGATAGGAACTAACAATTAAACACAACTTAAAAGTCATCAATACAAGTAAATAAAAAAATAGGTAAGTAATATTAAAAATAGTTTAACACTGATGCGAAATAATTAATTAGTTCGTTTTTTACGCAGTCGGGTTTTTGATTTTTTAAATTTAATTTTTATTCAGCTTTCTTGACGTTGACAGATTAGGGGCTGGGGGGAGTTTCTGTTCGGAAATATTTCTATTGTAAGAAATTATATTTGTATATTTTGTGATTCTAAAAAATACTAAAAGATTTTAATTAAAAGGTTTGAGGGGGTTTACAATTATTGCACAAAAATCCCTATAAATCTAATTTATTTAATTAATTTTGGCAAAATCCTTCTAGAATTTATTAAATTATTGTGTAAATCTTCTAATGCAGTTTCAGAAATTCACAAAATATGCTTTAGAAGATGAAATTTTCATAAATTCATAATTTGGGACATAAACATTGAATGTCTATAAAAGAATGTTAACCCTTTATCTTAAAAATCAAGCCTAGTTTCATGACTGCTATTCAAGTCCACTACAATGATGTGTTAATTTGGCGTGGACCTCGATTATGAAATTTCCTTCGTTTAATTTACGCTTAGAAAAGCATGAACTTGTGCATTTATTTTTAAAATCACAATTTTCTCTCGGTTTCTTTTTTAACATATGCAAAAGGAAAAAAATCATAGTTTAAACCACCTTTCAAGATTTCTAAATTGTTTTTTGAAACATAAAATCATAAATTAATTAATTAATTAATTAATTATTGATAAAAGTGCATTTAAAAATATATATTACATTCTTTATATTTTATTTTTTACATTTTAAAATTTAAAATATTTCATTGTTGCAGTTTCACAGCTAATTGGCATATTTTAGCGTGCATGATTTGGCACATAATTAATTCCATTCTTCTTGTAACTCTTATAACCATAAACAATATTTAGCAATTTATTACCTGGACCCTCCTTAGGGAAACATATTATTAATTTATAATTAAATTCTCAAAATATTAAAATGTTATATTGTCATCGAAAACACACTTCCTTTCATAATTTTTATAACTTTAGCTTACCAGGAAGTGAGTGAAAAATCGATTTAAAAATTCCAGATTTAAATACATGAACCAAAAACAAAATAACTTATTGTACATTCTATTAGAAAATTGTTCATGTAATATTTTTTGTTCTGTTTATTCTTAATGATTAAAATCGCTTTAAAAACTGACATTATTTTTAAAAATTATTTTCCATCAGGCAAAAATTTTTGAAAGTTTTTAGCATTCTAAGTTATTAAATTTTTCAAGAGCAAAGTGAGAATATTTGTTTTATTTTGGATTTTAAAAGTAACATAATGGAAAAAAAAAATGCAAGTTTCATTTTTAATTTTCATTAACTAAAAATGTACTTGCCATATTATTTAAAAATTTTTACAGCTTAAAATCGAAATCTTTCATTCACATTTTATAAAAAGTCATCAAATATCTTGAGTTAATTTCGATGGCTTATTTTAAATGAAACAGAAAAAATTCGCTTCAAAATTGCCGACATGGTTTTTTTTTTATCGGAAAAGGGAGTATTCGACGTTTCCCCAATGAGCTAGAGATTGCTCTCTGAAAAGGACGCGACTCACTAGCCAATGAGGTGCTTGGATTTCCCCTGACTGTGATTTTGGCCCTCCATTTTAGGATTTCGCGACCCGCATGTCGGTTGCCCGACGGACCAGTCTAAACCTGCCAGAATGTGATTTAATTTAGTAAAATCCCATCTTTTCTTAATTTATAGGCATTGTTTCAGCACGGGCGGAATAAAATTTGTTAAAAATTATGTCATGTAAAGATCTGAACTATATCAGATTCGCCATATAGAAAGAACTAATGCTTTTCTAAAATAGAGTAAAAATATGTTAAAGTCCACTGAGACGTGCGGCAAGATGAAAGAAACTACTCAGTCACCATCGCTCTTGGACATTTGACAATCGGTGACAGTTTGCTAATGCTAAGGAGCAGCCGGAACTTTTTTGATCTTTGAGCGTGGGAAGAGAACTCACATACGTTCTCACGAGAGAATATGATCGCAGGATCCACGTGCAAAAAGAGGAGTTTCCTAAGGTGTCCACTCAGGAGACAACAGTAAAGATCCCTGGGAGGTTCTTAAAAAGAACGGACAGTTAGTGGCTGAGAAACTCACTATTGCTTTGAGAGGAAGATAATTGAGAGATATATACGAGAGGATGCGGAGGGGAGATTAGATTTTGGCTGGAGTTGGAAGAGCGACTTTTGGAGTGGAAGATTTTGAAGGCCGAAAGGGCCGGATTTTACGATCCCTAATACCGGGGAAGGATAACCGAATCAGCGGCGACAGGGCACCAGGGTGCCGTCGCAGGAAAAGGAGGTCTTTATCTCGGAGACAAGACCAGCGCTTTCCGTTCAAGTGATGCAATGCCTGTGGACTAAATAGACTAGCTGCCACCTTCTCATAGACACTATTTCTGTTACATAAACTTTGTTCAACAAATTTTACATTGTTGTGTACATAGCAACTTATCATTACTCCAGAATATTTTTTACTGTGTTATAAAATAAATTTTATGTTATCATATTCTAAGAGAATAGAGTAGTTCGACATACGGCAACGAGTCACGTGACGTCCACCTTTTTCTACCTTTTTGACGTCATCACCGCTAATGGAAAGGGAGATTTGGTGTTTTTCTTGGCGATTTTCTGGCAACCTCGTATTACGGCAGTTTGTAAACAAAAAAATTAATAACATCAGTATTGCAATTTATACTACTAAATTTAATTAATATATTGAAGAATATTAATAAAATCAGAATTACAGGTTATCGCCGAAATGTTTATTAAATATATGGTGGATGAAAAAGGTTTCATACACAGCTGTAATAAAAAAAAAATAATTTTTTCACTCAAGATTATTTATTACGAAGAAGGGAAAATTTGTAGTTGCAAAAAAATCACTATTGATTTGCATACTGTGTACGATTACTTGCATATTTATTAAATGTTCTATTTGAAACACCTATTGTATATACTATAATTATTATACCTATATATTTCGTAAATATTAAGTAATGTGAACAAATTGAATCCCTTTTGTAGTAGATATTTTTTTTAAGTATCACACAGCTGAAAAGTGTTTTAAAACTTTTTACGTATAGTGTGTTTAATTGAATCACTTTTGTAGGTATGTTATTTAAAGTATTACTTAACTGAAAAGAGTTTGAAATCTTTTTACACTTTTTCTATTATGTCTAATGCGTTTTACGTTGAAGTTCATCATTAATTTTTTTTTTAATTAATAGAAAACTAATATACTAAAATCTGCCGAGACAGTATCTCAACGAACCAAGAAAATTTTCCGTTTTAAACAGATTTCATTTTTAGCTGCTTGATTTAAAAAAAATCTGGAGACCTAATATTTTGGAATACTAACAACTTTAGTTGTACCCCTCGCCCCCCTTCACCAGCATATAGTACTTCATACATTATTTGCAAAAATTAAGCATTTTTTTCTTTAGTAAAAGAAAATAATTAATATAATATTTTAAATATATCTACCCATATACAGTGGCACACCCAGGACTTTTTTATGGGGGGTGCCGAGCATTGGTGGCGAAACAAAATAAAATTAGTGAGGACAAAATTTCTCTGCTTATGATTACAGTAGGTAATTACAAGGAGATACTAATTATTCATCAAATTACCGTAATTAATTCAGTATTTAATAATAATTTATTTATTTTAATGAAAATTATTATATTTAAAATTAAATTAATAATTTAAAAGTACACAAATTTTTGAATGTGCAGAAGTTAAATAGGGGAGAAGGGGGCTAGTGTGGACAATTTTTATAAATTTCGCAAAAAAATGTACTAAATATATTTTATTCACACTTCAAGTATTTTTTTTACAAGAATTTGCTATTTTATCTTTGATTTGGTTGATATATTAAATTATTTGGCAATACAGTTATTTATTAATAAATTTTTAAAAAAAAGTTATTTTTGTCCACATTAGCCCCATGTGGTGGGGCTAGTGTGGACAAGCTAGAATATTGATTTAGACAATGTAATACAACTCTTATGAGTGTTTGCAAAACCATAATAAAATAAATTTGAACCTAAACAACATAGTAAATATATTAATCGTAATAAAATATAACTTAATTAATGTTATACCTAATATTTTTTTATTATTACTGAGGACTGCAGTTAGGTATGTTATGAATCTATTTTAAAGACAAAATTAAATACATTACAAAATAAAGTACACAAATAAAAAGGTATGGACGTATTTACCTATCTTAAAATCTTAAGTTTGTTTACAAGGTTAAAGTAATTGTCAAAGCAACTAAATGTTTTTCATTAGTGTTTACACAGCCAGGAAACTACATAATAAACATTACGGCTTTTTGAATAATGTCTGGCTGTGAGAGTTTTCCCAATGATGTTTATTTGTGAAACATCATTTTCAATATAAATACAACGGTTTTTCTTAAAGCTAATACTCTTGAGAAACTGTTTCGTACTCGACAACAGAAACAGACTTTGAATAACTGCTACATATTTATAAAATGTGCTGTGGCTTGACTTCTTGCAAATTAAAGAAACTTGAGCCAATAAAAAATCTCCTGGCTTGATTGTTGTTTCACTCATTTCTACTTCTTCAATTTCTAATTTATCAACTTCCATGTCAAAAAGACTGTTTCCACTGTCTTCTCATGTGCTTACCAGATCTTGTGTAGTACCTGGGCATTCACGGCCGATAGTATAGCTCCAAAAATAATAATAATAATAATAATCATCTCCAAATGCTAATCAATTTAAAAAGATAATGCCAGGTTTTTACAAATCTTGATATGATATTACTTAGTGTAAATAATTTATGATATGCTTTCGCTGTTAAGGAAGGAATATCAGACTGATACTGTTTTGTCAGGATAATTTAACATCCAGTCATTAAATGCAACTTTACACATTCCTTTGAATGCACCATAAATAGCAACATCTAGGGGTTGAAGTTTATTTGAACAATGTGATGGGAAAGACAGTAACACAATGTAATTTTCCTTCACATATGTGTAATTGCTACAAGAGAAATGTTGAATTATCATTATCAAAAAGCAAAGAAAACAGGGTGGTCAATATCAGATTTTGTGTGTTCTTGTATATGGTGTAAAACAGCTGGAAATAGTTCTTTCACCATCCATCCGCTTTTTGAAGACAAATCTAGACTTCCAGTTAGAGCACCAACAAGAAAATAATCCTTATAATTTACTCTAGGAAAAATATACTACCTACCTATGTCATTATAATGGACTAGCATTAGTAATTTAAATAAAAAATGTATATCAAACTAAATTCTACTATGTGTGTGTTCTACATTAAAATTCAGTTATTACTTCACAAATGAATCTAATTTAGTATCGAAATAGCATAAAATGTGACATATTTATATACCTAATTAATGTTTTTACAACTGAAAGCTGAATGGGACTAGTGTGGACATGTCCACACTAGCCCCATGGTGCCATTTATTTTTTAGGACTAACACTGATAAATGTAAACAATACAGAGCAAAAGTGAATATCAAAAAGTATACTGATTAGATTAATTTATAATATAATATCCCCTTTCATTTGAAATAATGAATATAAATAGTCTAACTTAGTAATTAAAAAACAAATCATGAATTTACTTTTTCACCATAAAAATCTTTTTTTATAAATTGCAAATGAACTATGAAATGTTTTCTTGTGTAATTGCACATGGAAGTGTATATCAGTGTTGTCAATCTGCAAAAATTTACAGAGCAACTTTAACTAAAAAATAACAGAATTATTCAAGTTGTCCACACTAGCCCCCTTCTCCCCTACTTAAAGAGCCCTTAAACAAACATTTATAGAATTTCCTATTTATATTTATCTGACCGTGAGACATATTGTAGTTTAAAGGAAAATATCCAAAATAGCCTTGACAAAATTAATTATTGGATGCAAATTTTTGGGCTAGTTCTTTTAAACTTTATTTGTCAGTCCGAATTTTTGGGAATTAATAAACTAATAGAGAATTTAATCTGTTTTGGGCATCAGTCAATTTTTGAAAGGCATTGCCTCTAGTCTTGGAAAGGGCAGCTGCCCCTACTGCTACCGTGGCTCAGCCGACTATGGAGGCGAGTTGAATTGAACAGATAAAAAAATTCAGTAAATTCAATTAAAAACATTGTTACACAATAAAATCTTTTTCTTTTTACAAATTACTTCAGTTGAAGTTACATTAATCTCTTTATGTATACATCATAAAGCAGCCCATTTTTAATCTTTATTCTGCCATAGTGGATCTTAAGTAAATTTTTAAAATGCATAAGGTTGAAAATGACCTTTCGCTGACACAGGTTGTAACGGGAAGCGTTGCAAATATTTTTAATAATTTATAGATGTTCAGGTACAACATTTTCTCACATTTCGAAACTGCTTCAATGGCATTCTTGCATCGAGTTATGAAAGGGATTTTTAAAATTTTCTGCACCACAACTTGAATTCAGTGTTCAAAATTTTTGAATTGGTAGAAAGCAAGTCATGTGCATAAAATTCACACAATTAAAGAAAATCTTTCATTTCATTTGCTGTTGGAGCATCTTTTCCATTAGGTAGAAGAATTAAAAACTTTCAAAATGTTGTGGTGCCAAGTGAAATGTTCATTAAGTTGAGTCAACATTTGATCAACGAATGGAATAAAAATATTTCTTCTGAAATACTCTTTTATAGAATCAGCTGGAACATTGGATCTTTGTTTTTGTTTTGATGCAGTTCTTGGCAGTTTAAGGTCAATATGAAAGTTACTGTCTTTCAAACAAGCTTCATCAAAAATTTCCTTGAAAGGGCTTTACGAATAGAATTTAAGTGAGCCACAACATTGTCAACGAAATTTAAGGCAATTAAAAGGTCACTGTCACATTTTTGCAATAATTTAGACAATGGTAATAGCCCGGGAGGCGAATGAACAGACCATCGCCTTATCCAGTTGATGGCTGAAATTCCAGAATTAGATAGAACTCGATTCGCATATTAAAATGCAACTGGTCTGCCTGCAATTTCCTGCAACCAAAGGTATGAAAACATGGAGGACTGGGAGCAAGAAAACACAATGGTAAACCTACCAGTAAGCCACTACGATCAGGTTTGCAGGTGTTTACCACCAAGATATGAGTTGACAAACTCGTTGCATTTTAATATGCAAATCGAGTTTTAACTAATCCTGGAATTTCATCCATCAACTCGATGAGGTGATGGTTTGTGCAGCCACCTTCCGGTCCATAAAGTGTATGTAAATATATTCTGTAAGGTAAATAAAGTAATTATGAAACCTAATTCACATAACGAATTTTTCAAAAGTTTTGCCTTAGAAGCAGGGCTGCGGAGTCGGGCCCATTTTTGAGCGAAAGAGTCGGAGACAGATCTGTTAAAATTTCCAGAGTCGGAGTCGGCCCATTTTTGAATGAAAGAGTCGGAGTCAGATCTGTTAAAATTCCTGAAGTCTGAGTCTGACCGGAGTCAGACTATGCACTTTATGAAGTGCAAAAAATTATACATTCAGTACAATATGGGGTGTAAAAAATAATTATAAAACTAGTTATAGTACGAATGCACCTCATTTGCCACGTTTGACGAGCAATTTCCAACTTGTTTATTATAGATTTGAGAAAAATAAACTTTTGTAACAGAAAATCCAGCAAAGAAAATCCCCCTCTTTCTGAAGTTTACTTTTCTTGTGAGTTTGTTTTGTTTACAAATTACCCACATTTTAAATCCTTACAATTTTTTCATATAGTGTGAAGTCGCTTTTATGGAAAATAATTTTGTGAAGGAGTCTCAATGTTTGCCTTGAGCAATTTCCTGATTTTGTCAGTAGATCACAAAAAGGGTACTTCAATGTTAGTTGGGTGTAAATCTTGCAATATTTTTTTCCTTTCAACAATAGAACCTTTTAGTTTTCATTTGTGTGACTTAGAAACAACGCCTTGGTGCTGAAATACATATTTTGTTTTGTTGTATTTAATTTATTCTTTTTTTTTTTTAATGAAATGAATGAAAATTTTATATTTCAAAAGAAATTAATAATTCCTGTAGGAATGATATTTAACGATTTATCTGATGTGCCCAGCTGACATAAAGTATCCAAAAGTGTTGTGAATTTAAACAACAGGATCAAATGGCATAACAAGGATTACACTATTCAATATCTCCCCATCCATAACATGCAAATAAAACACATTCTGTTCTCTCTCATTGATGACACATTCATCTCTCAGCTAGTTTAAAAATTAAAATATGAAAAAAGTTGTAGAGTTGTTACTGGACAAGTATAAAAGTAAAAATAGGGTACTTGCGTTTTATCCGGACCAGGTAAAGAGATTGCCAAAAATGGTTGTCAATTGCCAGTTTTGTTTATCATTGTCAATTGTCCATGTTGGTCAAAATGGTTATTTAATACAAAACATCATTAAAAAGAATAAATAATATAAAAGCAAACTGAAATAATACAAAACAGCAATATAGTATACATCTATTAAATACATAACATCAAAATGACGACTTTTAGCAATAAATGATATTAACGATGGTAGTTTTATTTCCAGTGATTTATTATGCTCACCAGAATGATTACAATATATTATGTCTATATATATATATAGTATGCTATATCATATTATATAGTTATATGTATATAAATATTTCTGTCATCGCCTTTAATATGACAACTGTATAATATGCACTTAAAATGAAAAAAAAAGTATATAATAATAAGAGGTTACTGTAATATTTTTGGCACAGTGAGTATGACCTAGACCGAATAATACACAAGTATCAAAAATAGTTTTTTTTTCTTTAACCACCACCCATAAAGCATTCAATATTTATAAAAATCATGTCTAATTTCAGGACTGCAAATCATGTTGGTCCAAAAAACTTGTTACAATACATGAATTTGGAATGACTCTAATTATTGAAAATCGACCGAATTTATTAAATGAATGCCGAATTTATTAAAAAAATTACAATTGATCTATAATTTTTTTTTTCAGATATGACAACAGGAAAGGGGGAAAAAAGCCTTTTTAAAACTATGTATTCAGAATCTTTAAATTGTTTTCTTAACTTATAATTTACTTAATATTAAGCTATTAATTGATAAAAGCAGATTTTAAAAAATACATATTATTCTTTATTTTTATTTTATTTTCTACCATTAAGAGTTTTAAAACATTTTGTTGCTACTATTTCACAGCCAGTTGGCATATTTTATTGGTGTGTTGTTTGGAGCATAATTAACTCTGTTGTAACTTGTAACCAACCATAAAGAATGTTTGGTGATTTATCACCTGTGGCTAACTCAAAAATGCCTTAAAATTCATTTATTATATTATAATAAAGTTCCTTAAAATATTATTGTCGTCAGAAGCACACTTGTGTACATATTTTTTATGATTCTGGACTATCAAGAACTGAGTAAAAAATCTATTATAAAATTGTAGCTTGACATATTTACAAGTTAAATAAAATAGTGTAAAAGAAACACAAATTCACAGTTTAATGATAATACAGCCTACACTTCTTAAAAAAATACAAATGAATTCTACTAAAGTAAACAATGGATTTAACAAGAAAAAGATATTGAATTGGGTTCGGCAGTGACCCGGAGCCGAACAATTTTTGATGCTCTAGCTCCGCACCTAGATAAAATACTGTGGCTCCGGCAACTGCTCCAACTCGGCTCCGACTTCGCGCTTTTGAGTTACAGATTTTAATTTACACATTTAATTTTTTGCTCACAAATTCTTTCTTCCTTCTTTACCTTCATTAAAGATCTGACAAAATGCATTTTTCTTCTCATCAAACTTGAAATTCTTGTTCAGAAAATATGACATCTTTTAGCTTTTACTTTTAAACTAGAAAGTTTGGTGGAATTTTAAATGCAATTTCTGGAAGAATATAGTCTTGTTTTAAAAAAATTCAGTTCTTATACTTAAAAATATGCAAACAAGACTTTGCACTCCATTTCTTTTTAAATTATTAAGAGTTGCAAAATTTAATTTCATTCCTCTTAGTTTTTTAAAGTCATCAGTATGATTAATAGGTTAAGGCTCCCATCCTTTCATGCAAAGACACTCACAAGCTAATGTTAAATCTATGGGAAGATTCTTTTAAAAATATTATTTACATTTCAATATGTATATTTTTTTGTCATTGGATAGCTGTAAATTTCTACATTCGATGTTTATTTTTTCAATTTTGCTTGCAGTTTTTTTTTTTAAGAGGATATTTTTACTTTTAGAACAGGTTCCGAAAGTGAAAGAAAATTAAAAAATCTGCAACCAAAAGTAAAAAATGGTGAATGCATGATATATTAATATATTGTAGAGCCATTTATACATGTCTGCAAATTTTGTGCCAACATTTGCATTCAGCGCAAAGTGGTGTTCATCCAAAGGAAAAGAGCAGAATACTTCTGTCAATGCCACATGCTTTTATAATTTATTTTTACCTCCACATTATTTATAAATATTCTGTTCTATTAGAGTATTCTAATAAAAAGATGCTTTAATTTTTTTTTTTTTTATGCTTGCTTATATTAGCATGTTTCCTTAAACAATAATCGCTACTTTTCGGTTACCCGGGTGCCAGTGTTATATATGCATATATATATATATATGTGTGTGTGTATATATATAACACATGCATATATGTATATAAGTATGTATGTATATATATTAGCATGTTTCCTTAAACAATAATCAGTACTTTTCAGTTAGCCGGGTGCCAGTGTTATATATGCATATATATATATATGTGTATGTATATATACAACACATGCATATATATGTATATAAGTATGTATATATAACACTGGCACCACGGCTAACCAAAAAGTACCCAATAATCTAATTTTATACTAAAGTCTTTTAATCTAAGTGATTGTTTTAATTTAAATTTATGCAATTGATAATTACGAAATCCCTTAAAAATTAATGTCTTAAATCAAATTTCCTGGTACATCAGCAGTACATAATAGAACATAATTTTATTTTATTTTTAAGTAATAAATTAAATGACTTACTTTTTATAAAGATAGGCAATAAAGCAAAATAAAATCCTCATCAAAACATAAAAGAAGTGTAGCCTCCATGCTGCATACAAACAGTGATTTAGCCTGCAAGTTAGCATCCAAAAGACTAAAAGATTATTTCTAACCTAATAGTCTCCCAGGCGCATTCCAACGGGCCACCACAGAAGTAAGGAACCAACAAGCTGCAACTCTACTAGAAATAAGTTGACTTTGCTGCTCTCTGCACCGATCGTCAACATGTTAGTGACAATAACTGATGCTGCTGATGAACAGATCATACTGCGTAACACCTATTCACACCATCCTTGTTTCATTTCTAGCAGCTAAAGCAACTAGCAAATTAAAAGAGAGAAAATAATGTAATACATGCATACATATAATATTTAAAAAATGAAAGGCAAAATGGTACTTTTCAGTTAGTCAGGCACCAGTGTTTTACATACATGTGTATATATATACACATATATGCATTTATACATATATATGTATGTATATAAAACACTGGCGCCCGGCTAACCGAAAAGTACCAGCAAAATATAATAAAACAAATATTTGATTCAAACAGTAAATGTTGATTTTTTATTAAAGTACTACTCAAAATCAGATATGGGAAACTGAAAATAGCTGACTATATATGTATTTGTTAAAATAGTATCATTTGTAACATTAACGAAAACCTCATAAAAGAATTTTATCCCTAAGCAATGATTTAGTACATAATTTTGTACACAAGACCATTTCACATCTCAGCTCTCCGCTTTCTCGGAACAAAATCCTAGATACCCTACTGACATTTTTGTGTATTAGAATTCCAAAGCATGGAGAGGATTGCGACCCCTCTCTTAATCTCTGAGAAAAGTATGAAGTTTTTTAAAAAGCACTGAGAGATGATAAAAATATAAAAAGCTGTTAATGATTGTGATTAAACTGATTATTGCAATTTCATCCACCTCATTTTTAACCTTTTATTCCCTAACACTGCTTACCATATCCACTGAAAACATTCAGTTTTGTAAGTTATTGATATTTAACAACAATAAAAGAGTTCAACTCAGGCATGTAACTTATATTATTTACTGGTTGTGGGGGTTAGCTTTCAGTTACAATGACTTTCTTTTAAATAAAAGTACATGAATACATATTTTCACAGATGTGCTTTTGATATCTGTAAAATTCGGTAAGTCTTTTATTTTCAAAGAACTAACTTTTTTTGAAAAAGTTATGCACTTTTCATTCCTGCTCCACACTAAAAAAAATCTTGAGTATGTCATTGATCAGAAGATATATCCTACCTGTAATATATGTTAATATTACTCTACATATGACTACAAGTTGTTTAATCATAATATTAAATTCGTAAAATTACACTGGGCAAAAGCAGTAGAAGTAACAGGATCATATCTAACACCAAAAAATTTTTAACATTGACGTAACCAAAAAAAATTATACGAGATACCAAATAAAAACTAATCTGAAAGAAAATGAAACAGAAAAAAAATATACAAAACACTTACTTAGTATATGTTTCTCCGTTTACATTTATTTTTCTATACGCTAGACGATAACAACAATACACGTTTTGCAAAAGATGGCATTTTCTTTAAAAAAAAGTTGTACAGAAGCACTTGACAATCGCATAATGTGCGAAAAAGAAGCCAATATGGTAAACATGAATTCACTCAAAAGATGCCAAGAATATGTGCAGTCGAGTGCGCAGATGGCGGATTTGTGTTCTACCTTTTTTACGTCATATCAAAATGCCCTATATAATTTGCTAAGCCTTCGAAGATTAACACCCTCGACCATCGCTACCGCCTTCTTAGGACACGGCACAGTCATTAGAAAAATGTTTAAGCTGAATGAAAGTGCACGTTTTCTTTAAAATACGAGGTCTTTATCACCAGTGGAAATATTTCACCTTTGTATAGAATTAGGATCTCAGTTTTTATTCATTGTTATACTGTTTTGAACACACAGTATTTCTGTAAACTGTTCGAAAAGTTGAGTGGAGTAACTCCAGATTTTTTTTTCATTTTATAATTCGAAAATTCATTGACTACTAATATGTGATATCAGATGGTGGTGGTGTGGTGGTAGACCTTGGTTACGACCTAAGCAAACTCACATTACTATTTTCGAAAAATATGTTTTACCTTATTTAATTCTAAAATTCTGCGATTAAATAAGGTTTAATGAGGAAAAACACTTTTCGAAAAAAGTGGTGTAATTTGCATAGGCGACAATCAGGTCCTAAGGAACACTGAATTTGATTCTTAACTTTTTCTCTCGAACGAAGTTGCTTATTAATTCTGCATTTGAGATTTGCCGTATTTTCAAAATCTCAAAAACAATACGCACAAAATTTAATTTGCTGCTTCTCCCTCACTCCATTTCTAAATTTTGACGCCGTGGACTGATCTGGAATATGCCTAAATCCCGCTCTTATTAATGTTTTGTAATCTGTATTGATGCATGTTTAGATTCCACAAATCAACAACAGCAAAAGGGGAAAAAAATCGTCTTCTTGTTTTTTCATTTGTAAAATGATCAATAATTTTCTTCAACTTGTCAAGTTTTGTTTTGTTTTGTTTTGTTTTTCAAGTCGTAAAAGACTAAATCGCTAAGGCGTTGCTGTTACATCCTAAATCTAGGTTTCTCAGCGGTGACATCTTTGGCTACCATTATTTTCGTACAGCAAACATCATGATAAATTTCTAAAACATTTTCAATAGAAATGTACCAGGAATATTTTTGTTTGGAAATAGTGGTAGCCAAGAAAGTGACCGATGAGAGTGGTCTGTAAATAAGTTTTGATTACATTAAGGTTTGAAAATCTTCAACTGTCGTTTACGAAAATGTTACAGAAAAAAAATCAGGCAGGCATGCTGAAACAGTGTTGGAGAAGTTATTTGAAGCTGCAATATGGTACGAATTAAAATTAAAACTTCGCGAATAGAAGTAATTTCTTTTAACTGTGTATAAAAACGTTTTAAATCGAAATAGTTGAGATTAAACAGAAGGTAAAATATCATACACTGTAAAAGAATTATGGAATAATTTATTTTATAAAATGTTGTAATTTAAACTAATATAACTGGTGTAATATTACATATTAGTGTAACGTAACACCAGTTATATCGGCTAAATTACTCCATAAAATGGGGACAACAAGGCTGCCACCAATTTTACGTTATATAAATTTTTTACAGTGCAGGAATATGCTGATTGTAATAAGATTCATCTATAATATCTGATTAATAATGAAAAGCATACAAATATTTTTACAAACCTTTTATTTCGCTCTTTCTAATTTTGCGCCCTTTAGGATTCGTGCGCTTGGAGCAGTTTACCCCAACTGCCCCACTGTAGCTACGCCACTGGGTTGCAATCATAGTGGTTATTACAGATTTTTTTTATGTTATAGTTTTATATGCTACAAATTTTTGGGCCCTTAAAAAATTAGCATCCGGCACAATCGCTCTTTTCGACATCCCCTCCCCAGGCTACGTCACTACAGTAATCTTATTTTAAAGATTTTTAATTCTCTATAAAAATTATCTTCACCATTGATATATTATCTTTAATTTTTATAATGTGGTTAGGTGCATAAAATATATGTTTTCATGAAACGTTACAGAATTTTTGAAGAAATCTGTGTATACGCATAAAGATTTTTTTTTGTTATGTCCAGCACAGTTCAGAAAGCTGTAATAAATAATAATAATAATAATAATAAAAGAACGAGAGAAAAAGTGGATTTTTTTCTTAATTTAAACATCCACCTTTTTTTTTACCAGCACTCTTTTCAACCAAATGCCAAATCCATCCCAGATTATACATATATCGTACATTGTATGTAGTGGAGAAAAGTCCACTGCTGCAAAATAGCGGTACAGATGTGTCAATCAAGCGGGACAACTGCTTCGAAATCGGGAGATAAAGTATAAAACAGCTTTATTTGAATGTATTAAATTTATGTAAATTGAGCAACTCCCATGAGACAGACTCCATGAGATTTTTTCCCACAAAAAATTTATTTATTGACAGGGCTTTAAAATAATATTGTATTACCATGCATATTTCTAACACCTTATAAAAGAAAAGATTAACTACAAGAATGAATTAATAAGTTTTATATAAATTTTAAAATCAATTAGTAACTACTATTTATTAAAAAAAACAAACAGTCAATCAATATACAGCCAATTAGTGATTATTCAAACTATACCAGTTATTACACACAATTTATAAAAAACATTAAAAAAAAATCTTTTTTTTCTTTACATGTTAAGACACATACACATTCTAAAATTTTAAAATTAAGTTTGTCATTTACATTACCTATTTGTCAAAGAAAAACTGTTATTGTAGTTTGACGCTGGTTTTTCGACTTTATATCAGCCCAATGTTTTTCAATGCAAACATCCAGATCCATTATATTTTCAGAAATATCAGGCTGCTTATCAGAAGCATAGCACATTAAATTTTGTACACAGTCTAAAGAAGAGTTGGGCAAATTTGTAATCTCAATTATCTGCAATGTAATTACAAGTTAATTGAATGTAATTAACTATAGTTACACACATTCAAACACAGAAATTTTGTCAAATAATGAGATAGGAGCGGTTTTGACTACAGCGCTGCAAGATTTTTTTTTTATTTTATGCAATTTTAACTATAATTAATTACATACAATTAAACTGTAATTACATAGCAGATAATCTCAATTACAAATTTACCCAACAACTCTGGTTTAAAGCTTCTGAAAAAGTTAAAGGAACCTTCTGCTTTCATTAATGGTCTCCTCTTCACTGTCCTCTTGATTATCTTCTATTTCCAGAGGTTTTTCATCTTTGTTAAAATATTAGTAGCTATGTCTTCTGCATTCTCTTCAACTTCTTCGGGCACAACGATGTCATTGTCAAATGAGAGAAGCGATTTTTCATTGACCAGCTCTTGCTGAATATTTACTGGCAAAATTTGAATATCACTCTTAAAAAAAATTCAGTCTCTTCTTCGTTCAATAATTCATCCACACTTTTAAATCCTGCTTTATAAAACGATTTGGAAATAGTTGAAGAAGATAAGTTTTTCCAAGAATCATTAAGCCAACGAATTGCGTCCAAAACATTTACTGATTTAGTAAAGTCTGAAAGATCATTGCAGTATTCAATTTTTTTAATGAGTCACTTCAACATTAGTTTACAATAATGCAACTTAACTGCACAAATAATGCCTTTATCTAGAGGTTGTACGAGTGTCGTTAAATTTGGAGGCAAAAATACTATTTCAATATGGGTGAAATATTTGGAAATTTTTATGACTGAATACATTGTCAATAAATAAAATTATCCTCCTACCCTGTGTTTTCATTTGGGAATAAATATATCGAAGTCATTCTTCAAAAATGGATGAATTCATCCAGGCTTTTTTATTATATTTCCATGTCACAGGTAGATTCTCAACTTTAACACCATTTCTTTTTAAAATACGAGGGTAAGAAGAGTTTCAAATTACAATGGGTTTCAATTTTTTTCCTGAAACACTACAGCAAAGTAAAACAATTAGTCTTTCTTTTGGCATTTTGCCTCCGTTTTCATTTTTTGATACAAGGGATTTTGTTGCAATTGACAGCAAAACAGTCCTGTTTCCTTTGCATTGAATTGGTTTTCAGGCGGATAATCTTTCACAATTTCATTTAATTTTGCTTTCCGGTCTTTTACAATCTGCTGAAGCAGATTCACCACAAAGAGTACGGAAATTTATGTCGTTTCTTGATCTGAAGGCTTCTAGTCATCCATTACTTGCATTAAATTCAAAAATTCCCAATTCATTTGCAATATCTTTAGCTTTAGCTTGGAGCATAGGTCCTGAAACTGGAATATTTTTTGAACGACATAGCTTAAAAAACTCCCAAACTGCCAGATGAATTTCTTCATTTGATGTTTTCTCAACTTTCTTTTTCTATCACCACTACAGTTCTCTAACCACAATTTAGTCATTTCTTGCCCATTCTTTGATATGGTAGACACTGTAGTTTTGGAAATTCCATATCTATCAGCTAATTTTCTCTGGCTTTCTCCTTTTCTAATTAAATTTAATATTTCATATTTTTTATCATTTCAAAGTTCAACTAATTTTCTTTTTAGAGCCATTTTAGGTTAACAAAATCTTCCTTGTTAAAAAGCAATTACAAAATATAAATGTCTTGCATACTACCACTACACCAAGTTTACTGGATGAAAATAATAATCCTTCTGTACTACAACACAGTTCTAGTGTAACTCATCCTTCCCACAAATAATTTTCTTAACCTTAACAACCCAATTGCCACAAACTATCTATTGCAACTGGTGGAAATATTTCTGCTTACCAACTTTCACCTGGAGTTATTGAAAGAAGGGAAGGAATGATAAGTGAATGGGAAATAGAAGAAAGAAATCTAGAACCAAAAAATGGGGGCGGAAGGTTGAAAGCCAAATCCAGAAGAGCAACAATGTAAGAATAGGTAAGCCTTGAATTATTTACCTACACCTATCACTACTAAAAGCATTTCCCAGGTTAGTAACTATGTTACCCTTTTAGAAATTCTAATTAAAAAGAAAAGAAAAATAGAAAATTTCGTGGAGAGTTACTTTTTTTAAAATTCATGATTTTTGTTAGCTTTTTGGATGGTAAAGTTATAAACGGTTATGATGGGAATTTTATAATAGTTCTAGTCAAATTTGAATAATTTCAGTGGTCAAGATACAAGATAGAGAAGTGGTCAGGCTACAAAGGGTTTGTCTTATAGTTTTGTATAGGATAAATTTGGTTCCTGAAAACACAGGTCAACATTGACAGGTGGTCAACTCTACAGGTTTTACTGTATAAATTTCTGGAATTTTTACTCGCCGATACTGAAATTAGAACTTCAAGTCAAGAGTGCGAAAGTTCATATGCAAAGTTGTAGCTGACAAACGGGATTTCGAGTTCGGAAAAATATTTAGTAATAATGTATTGCGCGTAAAAATATCTTTAAAATGGCGAATACGGATATGAGAAGTGCTTATGTAAAATTTGAGATGGTGAAAATGATGGAAGGTTTAGATTTCAGGCAGAAAAAAAAATTCTATGATTTGCCACAGTGCTTATTTTTGCTGATTTTTCCTTCCGTAATACGTAGCATAAGAGCCTCAATTGATAATTTCAGAATATTTACTTGATTATATTTCGCTAATTACGTATACAAATAAAGTTTAATTTTTCAATAACTTGGAACAGTTTAAAAAAATAGTGCTTTGGTAACTTTGTTATGTATTGACTTTTCTAACTGTAACACACTTTTTATGTTACCAGAATGGCAACAGGCCACACGGAAAAGATATGAAAATATACTTGGTTGTCACTGCAGATAGCTATGTTTCTTGCTAGTGATCTAAGAAAATAAACAGCTTTAAGTTGCATTTGTATTAACCATTTATATTTCTGTTAATGCTCAACAATTTGGCGACGAGATAAAAGTATTCAGCTAAGCTAAAAGTATTCAGGGAACTGCGAGAATTGCTGAAGATCGAAGCTATGTTTACGTTTTATGCCTAACTGTGGCAACGCTTACCGACTTGTTAGAACTGTGAGTAATATCTATATTCTGCTAATTTCTAATAAAGAACTTTTATTCTCAACATCGTTTTGTGAAGAAAATGGCTACTTTCGGCAGCTTGGAGCCTTTCGACGTATCTGAACCGCCAACGTGGGATACTTACCATAAAGGCTTGGCATGCTTATTTTTTAGTGTATACGGGGCGAAGATGTTCGCAACGAGCCGTTCCCTCGTGTCCTCAGCAAACCCTACCACTAAGCCTTATAGACCGGGAGCCGGCGCGAAATTTGACTTTCCATAAGACTTTTAGCATTAGTGTGAAATCCTGCAATTTCATTGGCTGACGCTTCACCGATAGCCAATGAAATTATAGACTTTTTTAAAGTTTTGTATTTTGCATGCATCTTATCATTTTATGCACAATTGTCATAAACATAATACAAAATCTGCAATACAAATATTTTCAATTAAAAATGGAAGAAGTCTAAGATTTATTTCGATTTCATTTGAATGGAATCTATTTTTTAGGGTGTTTTAAGTATCGTATTGTATGAATTTTATTTTTATTTTTTAATCTTCAATTGGCTTAACTAATTTGTTACAAAAATTTAACGTTAAATGTAGAACTAATTGAATGAAATGACTTAATATCTGTCCCTTCTCGGGCTTAAACAATGTAGGAAATAAATTTTGTTTTTTTTAATTTGTTTTTCAAATTATGTTTTTGTTTAATATGGTCAAGTTTTTCAATAACTACTGCACTCAGACGAACGCATTTCAAAATTAATAGAGAGTGTCATCATCAGGCTTTGATGTATGCGGTGTTGCATCACAATGTGGGATGCAGTTTACCAATGTGTAATTCAAAATGTTTCACCACTGTAGTAAAGCAGGTTGCGGTAGTTTGGACAAAAACTTCCAATCTGATCATAAAAAATCTATAATCAAATCATAAAAAATTAATTTCACTTAAATTTAGATGCCCTATTTCCCACTCAGGAACACTATGAATGTAAATGTAAATTGTGTTGAATCCTTACTGCTAATATTTAACACTATTATAGCTGTGATACAGTAAAAAATAAAAAATAAAAGTTTTACTTAAATTTTTAAACCTTAATCTCTCCCAAGGGGTGATGTAAACACATCAGAAAATTATTACCTAAGTTTAACTTGGGGTATAAATAGTTCTCATCTCGGAAAAAAAATACATTTTAAAATTTAAGTTATGTAATTCCCCACTAAGTTCGCTACCTGCGTAAAAATAGCTATCCATTAGAAACTTTTTACTAAAATATAAACGTGACCAAAGAAAAAACTTATTCTGAAAATATCCTTTTTATTTCCACTATGACGCCATATTCACCTTTTTAATTTTTGAAAAAAAAAACTACCTTCACGTACAATTTAATATTTCACGTGAAAATCTTTCACCTAAAAAGAAATAAATTATTATTACGGCTTTTGAAATTTTGCAACAATGAAGTAAAAATTTTACATTTTCTATAAAAAAAAAATGTCCGTTGATTTTCAAAGAAAAAAGCGAAAATTGGAATTATTAAGAAAAATATTTGAAAAATGTAAACAAAAATTGGCCCATGTTTCCCTCTGGGTTATAACTCACCGATAAGCAAAGGCATTTTACCATTCGTTTTGACCCTGACGTCAGGCAAACGTTTTTACACTTTAAATTTATAATATCATTAGAATTAGTAAAGAATAAAAATCAGTGGCATCAGGGACAAAAAGGTGGGAAGAAAAAATGAAAAAGTTATCATCTCCATAGGCTTTTCCATGTTAAATTAACATTGAGATGTGACACTGGAAATAAATAAGTATTGCGCTGCCGCGCAATACTTAAATAAGTTTAAAAACAGTGGCGATCTCCCTATAAACGGGTTTCTATTCATTTCTCTTTGATTGGGGAATTTTAAAGCCAAATCAGCGGCTGTTAAATGATACAATGGCTTTTTCCGTCTTTGATTAAATAAAATCAGTTGACATTTCAAAATAAGCTAATATAAAATGAATTAAATAAACAGAGTCTTTGCCTCCCGGTAATTTTTAGCAAAGCGAAAAGAAAGTTTTTTTAATGACACTTTAAATGTATCGTTTTTAATCTGACGTAATTTTCACTAAACTTTTATTTCTTCTTTTACTATTCACGTGAAAATAATTTTGTTAGAAATGAAATATTATTTGCGCTATCCTAATAAAAATAGTTGAAAATATCATCTTAAAATATTACATAAATGTCTCGCGCAATTTTTAAATTTAAACTGTTTTGCAATATTATTTTTTGTTCATTTTACGTAATGTGTAATGTGACGTATAAATGTGACGTAATTTCTCCTATTTAAGACTTCTAACGCATGTTAATGAATTTATTATTTTACAACATTCTTTCACTTTTAAAATTCACGTGTAATATGGTTTTTATGATAATTTTCAATGAGTTCCTGCTTTTTATATTTTCTTGTTTATAATAGTCACATGTAAAATAAATTTTTAATTTGAAGCAAATAATATTATTTGCGCTGTTTATACAGTTGGCAACAGTTTAAATTAATACAAATTTCTAAAATCTCTTCTCTCTATTCTAAAAAAAAGTAACTACCGCTGTCACCGCCGCCGCCGCCGGTTTTGATTTTTTTGTGACCGGAGGCCTTTCTTCGTTAATATTAACAAAAATAATGCATACAAAAATATGAAAATCGGTGGTTTTATACAGAAATGTTTGATAAAGACGCTGATGCAGACAGTTTTCAAATCGAAGAATTATTTTAAGAGTTATTTAATGCTAAAGTTGAACAAAATCGTTCCACTAAAAAAGTTTTATAGCAGCAAAAACTATACATGGCAGTGTAATCATTTTTAGATCATTTTATGCGTTAGAATTTGCCGGAGTGCAGATTGCATTAATTTTTTATTTTGACTCATTTTTTCAGGTTTTATTTCTATTTTAAATTCAAATTTTCAGCATTTCTAGAGATATTTTTTACAGATTTCAGAAAATTGTACTAATTTAAACTGTTGCCAACTGTATAAAAAGCGCAAGCAATAATGTTTGCTTCAAATTAAAAATTTATTTACACGTGACTATTATAAACAGGAAAAAAACTTTCAAATTAGAATTAAATAATTACGTATAAAAAGCAGGAACTTATTAAAAATTACGTCATAAAAAGAATACACGTGAATTTTAAAAGAGAAAGGATATTGTAAAATAATAAATTCCTTAACATGCGTTAGAAGTCTTAGGAGAAATTACGTCATATTTACGTCACATTATAGTTATTACATAAAATGAACACAAAATAATATTGCAAAAAAGTTTAAATTTAGAAATTGCGCTAGACATTTATTTGATATTTTGAGAATTCATTTAAAATGTCTCATTTAAAAGAACTTTCTTTTCGCTTTGTTAAAAAATACCAGGAGACAAAGACTCTCTTTACTTAATTCCTTTTATATTAGCTTATTTTGAAATGTTGTTACACGTGTATACATCAAGTTATTTTTATTTCGACGTTTTATTTGTGTTTTTATTAATGTTGTACGAATTTATTTGTTCTTTCGTTATTTAAAATAAAAATTATATCAATTTGTATAATTTGGCGAGTGGTTTGACGATTTATATAATTTGGCGAAATTTGTCGACAGGATAATCAAGTAGTACCGCAGCGGATTTGGCGTTAAAATTCCCCAATCAAAGAGAAATGAATAGAAATTCGTTTATTGGGAGATCGCCACTGTTTTTTAAATTATAATTCAATCTTTCGAAATCTTTTTAAAGCCGATCAAATTAGCGTGCATTTAGAGTCTGCGGTGTCTGGACGGGGGTTGGCGAGCGTAGCTCGTAGGGGGCCAAGCCCCCTAGTAAAGTAAAAAAAAAAAAATAGTTGGAAAATAGTAGATTATTATATCTTTTGGTTGCCATTTTCCCATAACAACTGAAAAAAATTGTAATTAAAATACATGCTATGTTGAAAAAATATAAATTTATGATTTCTGATAAAATATGCAGCTATTATAAACTATATTTAATTTTATGTGTCCATATTAATGTTACAAACATATGAATCATTAGATCCTTTTTTTGGTCGAATTTCTTGAATGACATCGCTTTTTTGCTGGATTTGTGTATTATTCTGCGATAGTGACGTCATATGCATACTTTTCTGTAGATGTTGTTAAGACTGGATCGTAAATATGGAATTCCTTAGCGGATGCGAATGACGTCATTTTATATAAAATAAAGGCGTGTGTTTTATGTCTGCAAACTGAATTAAGCTTCGTACTATCTCTTTCTCTCTATATATATATGTATATATATTTTTTTCTTTCTTTTCATCGGGGCGACACTAAATTCTGAAAAAGCAGAATTCCTATTTTCTAGTTGAATTAGTATTTTGGTAACTTTAGGTTAAAAATAATATTTGTTTTAAGAATTAAACAAACCAATGAAAGATGAATTTTTTTATTGTAATTATTTTGTAGGTTTATTATAAATTCAATGTAAATTCAATGTAATTCCTTTTAAAACTATTTTTAAACATTTTAAACTATATTCGTCGAAATTCGACGGGTTTCACCTCGTTTTTCTGTTTTTGTTGTTGTTTGCTTGTTTTTTTAAAGTTGTGACCATCTTTCTGTGACACCCTGTATACAGATGTTTATAGTACCATATGCAAAATTTATGCATACATACAATATGTATAAAGTTTAGTAACAGCCACTCCCACATTATTTGAAAACAATTTCTATGGATAGATAGAAGAAGGGCGGCAGAATAATGCTTGCTCCGGGGCCCTAGACAGCCAAAGTTGGGCCCTGGCCATTGGTCACTGTCTAAAATCGTTGGGAGGCAAATTTGAGTTTAAATTTGCAAAATCATTAATCCATTAAGGAACGTTCTTATATTTGACATAAATGAAATAAAATTTTATTTTATAGATATTAATCCTTAATTAAGAGGGGGAAAAAAACGATATTACATTTTTTTTTTCATTTTTATGTGACATATGATAATTTTGTGAAATCACAACATCAGTACAAATCAACTGCTTTTTTGTTGTATGGAAAGTTTTAAAGTATTTACTACGTAGCGGCTCATTACATTTACTACATATAGTTAGCTACAATATCCGTATCTTGGATTGCTGAATTTTATTTCATTCTTTAAGTGCATCCAAGAACATGATCCGAAATTTACCGATAAAAATTTTCAAAACATTCTGTACTCTTTCATTCATATTTCTTATTTTTTACAACTCGAATCAATTAATATTTTTTTTTCTTGAAAATAAAAATCATATATACAATATGTGATAATAAATTTATTGAAAAAATATTCACCAAAAAAAAAAATCACAAACATAATGTTGCGGAAACGCAGCGTCAGTCTGTAATGGGTTTTAAGCAATAGCAATCAGTACATTGTGAATATTTTGCAATCGTAGTAGGTTTAGATTTTAATAGAATAAAATCTGAAGATTTTTTCTTCAATCTTTTACGGGATTTTTTACAAATTCAAATGAGATTTTAAAAATCAAGACGCGCGTGTGCTCTATTGCGCACGAAAACACATAAGGAATTAAGAAGAAATTTGTGAAAAATTTAACACTTCAAATAGTCTTTTACCGAAAAACAAAAACATTTTTAAATGCATTATTTTTTAACTTTCTACGTTTCTTCTCTTAGCTAAGCTCGTTTATTAAAAGTGTTGAAAATTAATAATTATCATAAAATAAATTCAATGGCAAAAGCAATTTTATACATCGGGGAGACTAACGTCGCAAGCAACAAAAGATATTTTTTGCCCTTCTACCTTATTCTTCTGCGTAACGTGACTGTTACGTCAAAAGCAACTTCTACATCTACATACAGAAAAGCAACAAACCGTGACCTTGCAAGCAGTTGAGCATCAAGAGAAAGAGGGTCTTTTTTTTTTTAACGATTCCGTAGAGCGAGATTTTGTCTTTTTATCAGATCTGTGTAAACAAGAACGAAAAATCATTCATAGATTATAAAACACTTTCCAACAGTAACGGCATATTAAGAAATTTCATACAATGAAATATCTAAAAAAGCGATTTAAACAAGAAAGAAAAAAAATCATGCGTCAAGCATCGATTATGAAACACTTTCCAACACATCCAGAATACTGTAACAAAACTTCACCGGTTAATGAGTTGAAATAGGATGTCAAATTACACCACTTGGAAACACATAATCCATTTGAAAACCCAATTTCAACAATTTTTATCTCCCGTCGGAAAACTTCCAAATTCTTTGATCAGCATTGTATTTGACATATACACAGGGGCGTAGCCACAGATATTTTTTCGGGGGGGAGAATTCGAAAATTTCCCAACTTGAAACAAATTGCTCCAATTTTTGACTAAAATGATATGCACAACGTGTGTAATAATTATAATGATACTTTTGCATAAAAAAATCCTTTCCAAAGAAAAATTATGAAACTGAAAACATAAAAATCCTAATTATGGATTTGTTTACTAAAAAATAAATACGCTTTTTACCTTCTTCTATCTTTACAAGAAGAAAGTATTGGATTCGTGAAAAAATTCGACTTCCGGTTTTAGACTGATTTATACGTTTTAGTAAGTCCTGAACACTATTCGACTGTTTTTAGAAAATATCTGTCTGTCTATATGTGATACAAACTTTGTGGGCGCTCTAACACAAGAACTAATGCACGAAATTTAATAAAACTTTAGAGATTCACTTATACAGTTGAACTTCGTTAACTCGAACACTCAAGGGGAAACTTTTTTGTTCGTATTAAAAGTAGTTTGTTAACTACATTACATACAACTGGGCGAGGCAATCGGAAACAGTTCGTGTTAACGAGGTTTGACTGTACCTTGATAAAAATTGGTGCTGATTTCTTTTTGGTGTAAATCGTCCAACAGGTGGCACTGCTATGCGGCATTTTTCACGATTTACATGATTTTAGCGATAATTATATTTCAAAAACTATTGCACGGAATTTGATCAAACGTCATATTCTGTTAAACCTTGACATAATTTGATGCAGATTAGCTTTTTATGTATATCATATAGCAGGTGGCGCTGCTATGCAGTATTTTTCACGATTTTGCGATAGCTGTATCTCAAAAACTAATGCACGGAATTTAGTCAAACTTCATATTTCACATAAGTAGTACTTCCACATAAACAGATCCTTATTAGGCTTGGGTCTATACTATCCAAATCTATCGCTTTTGTGCACTTTGAGTAAGGAATTTTGGTTGCAGACATCTAAGAGGCTGGGTGCCAAAATTCAATGATTTGTTTGAAAAATGCTATGCTTATATCTCCTTTTTAAATGCACACAATTCAACAAATCTATACCTTTAGAGTCTGTTATTATAGGCAAAGAATTGTCGTTTAATTTTGGCACTGTGATTGCAAATTTTGAGGCATTAACATGTATGGAGTAGAAGAAAAGTTTGGTATTGGCACATCCGACTATTTTTCACTTAATATTAATTCTTGTGGTCTTCAAAGAAGCCCACCTGTTAATAACATCGCTTAGTTTAATAAAGTTCCGTATTCCACTTTCATATTTTAAAAGCATTAGGCTGTCAAGTCTGTCATCCCTCATTGTAGCTTGCAATATATATTTTTTAAATTTTTATTTGACTAAAGATTCTTTCATTAGATGCAATGCCATAAAGATAAGCTGCTGTGAATGTTAAGGTACGAGTATATAGTTTGACGGCGTGACCCAAATAGTCTTTGAATTTCATGGCATGAGTAAAAGGTTGTGAGTTGGGATTTGGTTTATTTCTATATTTGACTCTGCAAGTCATGTACATTCGGTTTCTCATATCCAGGTGGAAACATTATTAACTTTTCCCTTGCACAATTGTAATTTAAATATGGAATGCATTGCTGCAATATTCTCTTGATATAGGGAACATTGTCATTTAAGCCCATTACTAAATTCCTGAAATTTTCTTGTATTTCTTATAATTCTTTACTGTAAAACTTATGTGTATCAATGTCCATTGCTGTGCTATTATTTTTATCTATTGCCTTTGGTGAAACCGTTTTCCTACGGTGCTTTCGGAACTCAGCTTCTCCAGTCACATCTTAATATTCATAATTGTTTGTGAGCTTGTCTGTAAGGAAATCTTTATTTCTTCAAAATTTTATTCAAGTGCAACGTGTCAGTGTTACAGTGCATGTCGATTTTCTCTTCAGTTGATGAACTGCTTTCATGGTCATATTTCTGTTCCAAATTAAAATCGTCCATTTTTTATCTTTTTCATCCTCGAATGGATTTTTAGATGCTCCAAAACCTTGCACGAAAACTCTTTTCCTATTATGAAGGGTTTCTTCGTGCTGAGATTTATAGTAACTTTTTAGAACAGCTTTAAACACACAACACTGGACTTTTGGTTTAAAATTTTATAAACACATATGAATATAAACGAACAGGACTGATATATATTTCCGCACACAAATAAAAGTAAAATGCGACAAATTTATCTAAACTAATGACTTCTTATATCCGCATTTGCTCATATAACGCTTTTTACTTGACAGCGAAGGGTTATCTAATTTTTGTGGCAAAAAAATCGCGAGAATGAGTAAAATATTGTCCAAAAATCACAAAATTAGTCAAAAAAGTTGTGAAAACTCATCAAATCTTCTTGCCCATAGCTGTGTTTCAAGTAGGTTACTACATTCCTTTCTGTTGTGCTACAAGTGATCTCCAATTTTCAAAAGAAGTTGCAATCCCTTTGGATTAAAATAGCTGTATTCTCTTTTGGGAGGAGAAGGGGAGGTAGGGTGAAATTTTTGAGAAAAGAACAAAGTTTTGGAGGAAATAAAGGTACTGGTTCGTCAGTTATTGATGGACAGGAGTAGAGAAATTTAGGTCTAGTAGATGTACAATATTTTTGTAGAACTGAAAAATACAATGATAGATTGAGTGTGGCTGATTTCTTTTTGTATTTCTTTTGATAATTTAACTTGTTTACTGTTGCAGTACTCAAAATAAGAACCAAAACAATAAAAATTTCGTAATTTTACTATTACTTTTAAAAAAGAAAATGTCTCAAAAATCTAGAATTTCCCAACTCTAAGCTCAAATTTCCCAACTTCACATATATTGGGGGGGGGGGGGAGGCTCCCCCCATACCCCCCATGGCGACGCCCCTGCATATACATTTGTATCTATAAACTAAATGCATGCAAAAATTTAGTTCAGTTAGGAAATACCTACCACAGTTCAAAATTCCCCTAATAAGGAGGGTGGTACGTGAATTATTTTGTGCAGCCTTGTATACGAGGTATAGAATTTATACACAACGAATAAAGTGCAAAAAATGAGTTAAATTTCAAAGCGCATACAGAAATTGTAAACGCACTTTCAGTAAGGGGCTATGCATACATAAAATATAACGTTATCATTTTTAGGGGAGGGTGGGGGGCTGGCACATGATATCATATCTCTAGAGGGAGTGGGGGTGGGAATGTCTTTTGATACCGTTACCCTTTTTGATTTATTTTTATTTATAACTTAGTCTTTATATTAAAATAGTACGTTATCTTTTTTTTTTTTTTTTTGTATATTATCTGTTTTTATGAAAGTACAAAGTTATTAAAATCATTAAATGGTTATAAAATTATTCAGTTCTAAAATATGGAACACCCCAACGTTTGGCATTTCTATTCTTCTGTCATTCGTGTTTGTATATATAATCCGCTGTTCGACAAACCATATGCGAAGAATGGTTGAAATGACACTTGTGTTTACTAGTTACCAGAAAATAAAAGAGAAAGAATATTGTCCACCTGTTTTGATGATAAGAAGTTCTGTCTGCCCCAACCCGTGCAGGGAGCAAGTGCAAAAGATATTATTACTGTTGAATGCATCATGTAACAAAAATCTATTATTAAATACTTTTAAATAGTAATTATTTCTTTTAAGTGTTTTTTGATATATAAACTGATATTTTATTGACTTTTCTTCATTTGAACCAATAAAGTATGCGAAAAATAAATGTAACTATATTTGTATATCATTCCAAACAAAAGAAAAAAATTCCAAAAATCTTAAGAATTTTTATGCATTGATAACGATACCATTACCGGGGGGGGGGGGGGGGTACAAAATTACCAAAAAGTTTATAACGTTATATATGCACAGCCCCTAAATTATTGCTCAAAGACAATATTGTAACTGATTTTTTTGTGTGTCCCCGTAAATAGTGATCAACAGTTTCTGTAACCTTCCGCCCAATTTACGCGGTGGATATTACTCAAAACCAATATTCATTATAATCAAGATGTGTATCTGTTAGTGGTTGATGTGTCAAGTGTTAAAAATAAGAAAATAACTTACAAATAACTAGAGCGCTATACAGTCCTTTACGATCAATATTGTATAAATACTATGAACAGCCTATTTTATAATAATCATCTTGTAATGATTTATATCGATTTCAATACATTTGAAATAGCGTTATGTTTTTAAAATACACTGCAAACGATTTCCCCCCATTAACTATAATGTAACGGAATTCTTTTGAGCGCCCCTGTAAATGAACTATTAATACTGGTACTTTATATTCAATACTGAACATGCCATGGCAAACATCATTAACATATATCAATTGTACGAAAATCCGAGAATATTTACGCGAATTAGAGCGCGGACAGACAGACAAACCGATTTCATAAACACTTTTCTTCAACTATGTTGGAAAGTGTTAAAAACGCAAATCATAGTAAAAATTCATTTTCAACCATTGCTGTCCATTATGAGATAATGTGTGTGAATTCTGTAGTGTATACCTCTATGTGATCTATAGAATTTATACACACCACGCAATACACTATAAATTAGATAAGTTTAAAATTGGAAGCTTCAAAACTTCCAGAAATTATTGATTCTATAGTCAGTCCTGTAACCGAATTCTTTCGTGCGGCTCTATAAAAATGAGCGATACATGCTATGCACTCGCACTCCCTATCCCTAATCTATAGAAAACATGTAGTGCAGCCCAGAGATCCTTTTTAATTTCATTATGTTTGATGGATCACAACATCATTAAAATGCGCCGCAACCGATTTCTTCCATAGATCATAATGTAAAGAAATTCTTTTGTGCGCTAACGCTAAATGAACTATAAATACTCCACACATTATTACTTTCCTCTATCTTCAATAGAAGAAAGTATTGTAATCGAAATTTTTTTCGACTTCCGGCTTCGAACGGATTTACACGTTTTAGGGGTCAGAGATCCCCAAAAATATGTTTATAGAAGATGTCTGTCAGTCCGTGTGTCCGTCTGCCGTCGTTGTACCATCAAAAAGAGTATGAAGTTATGCATAGAATTGGACCAAATTTTTTGTCCAAGTTTTTGGCTATGGCAATCAGGTTCTTCCTTCATTTGAAAAAAATCCGCCGGAAGGAGGCGCTGTAATAGCGATTTTTGTGCGATTTTGAATATTGTATCATCGAAAAGTGTATGAAGTTATGCATAGAATTAAACTAAATTTTTTAAAAAGTTTTTTGCTATAGCAAGAAGGTCCTCCCTGAATGTGGAAAAATACCGTGGAAGGGGGCGCTGTAATAGCGATTTTTGTGTAATCTTCTTAATTTTTCGTAGTTCTATTGTACACCAGTGGCTCGTGAATCGACGGGAACTTCCCATCCTGATAAGCCGACTATTGGTGATTTTAATAAATATCATGATCGAGATTGACTCGTTTTTATTCCGATTAATTGACTGAAGCAGAAATTTAAGATGAAAGTCAAAGTTGATATAGTATTGAACTAATAAGAATGATATATTGAAATCTGTAACAACATTTTGAAATATTAAAATATATGAGGTAGAAGAAAGTTTTGGGATTGGCACGTCCAACTAGTTTTTAATACCAAACATGCTATACTAAACCTTAATAACATATGAAAATTACATAGCAGTCCGAGTATATTTACGAGATGTAGAACACGAACAGACAGATAAACAGAATTCATAAGCACTTTCAACTATGTTGGAAAGTGTACAAAATTATAAATTTCGACTATACAAACCAGCTTTTTATTGAAGTTTTTTTTATTTTATCTAAGCACCTTTTTTTTAAATACTTTATTTTCAACTTGAGAAAAATTTAAACAAAATAAGCATTATCTTCCAAATTATCCCAAGTGAGTAAGTATAAATTATAATCACAAAACAGATGATTTTTTTTTTAGCCCCCGGAATGCTATTTCTTTCTTCCAGCTTATTTTATCTCCAATAAATAACGTTACCTTGATACGCCAGCCGTAAAACAAAATCCGATGTTTCATTGTGCGATTAAATACTCTGCAGCATTTTTTAAAACTTCTAAGCATCGCACATATTCAATGTTTTACCGTCGTATTGGGAAAAAAAGTACTTTTTAATGCAATTTGTTCGAAAACTGCATCTCTATTTGTTTTTGAAATAGTAATTTTTTTTGTAGGTTTTAGCGACATTCGTTTCCTTTTGGCAACTCAAGTACTCCATTTCTGTGGAAAGTAAAGAAAAAATTGTTGAAAAATAGCAATTATATCTTTTTGTTACCATTTTCTCATAAAAATTGAAAAAAAAATGTAATTAAAATACGTGCTATTTTGAGAAAAATATAAATGAATGATTTATGATAAAACATGGAGCTATTATAAACTATATTTAATTTTAAGAATCTATATTAATGCAAATGACGTCATTTTACATAAAATAAAAGCGTGTGCTTTAAGTCTTAAAATTGAAATATGTTTTGCAATAGAGTCCTGTCCCGACTATTCGAGTCCCGCTTAACCAAGTTATTTTCTTCTGGTGGACTGGTGCCTTCCATTATTATGAAACAGCCATTATAAATGAAGCGTTTAGGTGAAGATGAAAGAGCAGCCGTAAAAAGTTGGAACTCTGATTTTCTGATCAGAATGGGAAAAAAAAAATGGGCAAAATTGTTTTTGAAAAAAAAAAAAAAAAAAAAAAAAAATCCATTTGAAGAAAATGAAGTAATGGAAATGCCGGGGGCGACACTAATTTCTGAAAAACCAGAATTCCTGTTCTCCAATTTTTTTTTTTTTTTTTTTTTTTTTTTAAACTATGATTTTGAACTATCGATAGACAAATACATTAAAGAAAAAGTTCATTCAAAATTAATAGTCAAACACCCTAGTCTGTTTGCAAAGATCGCGCCTAATTGGGGAATCATATTCCTTCTTCCAATAGGTTTGATATTTTTCAGGCTTATTGTAAAGAGCCTAAGCAGTTTTAGGCTGAATGAAAAAATATAATTTGTTTTCCCAATCAGACGGAAAATTTTCAGGTTTATTGCAAAGAGCCTGTGAAGAAACAGGCTAATTGGAAATTTTCCAACCAGCTTGTTTTTGTTGTTGTTGTTTTTTGGGGGGGAGTTGGGGTGGAAGTATTTACTAATAGGTAGAGATTTTTTTTTTTTTTTTTTTTTTTTTTAAGTCTACAAAGACTTTTTGTGAGGTAACTTCAAAATAACGTTTTACTATGTTTAAAAAATACTTTATGTAGTTTTGTTAAGAATAAGTTATAGATCATATTACATACACATTCCGAAATATTAATTTTAATTAATGGATAGAGCACAATTTCATTGAAATTCGTAAGTGTACAAACGCTTTTGGGAGCCACTGTAGGTTTTTTTTCATGTCTCCCTAAAAGATAAGCTGCACCTTAACTACAATTTTCTAAATTTGTATAATTATAAATATTTATTGTATAACGTACACATTGTCGGTGTTTCCTCTTAGTCCGCACAACTTCGAAGAAAATCCTTATTATTTATATGCTGCCACCACTGATATGAGTACGTGATATCGGTCACGTACTGAGAGGATTGATTAAATGAAAACCAACGCTTTCAATAAACTAAATTAACAATTTATTTACACACTATTTACACAACAACAAACACTATTTACACTTACAAACTCGGATATAGATGATCCGGTTCAACATTAAATTGAATACAGTAAATACTGGCTGTGTACTGTTAAACTACGTTAAATCACTCTCACTCTACACACGTTAAATTAGCTTTCCGGAGATCAATTTCGATCTCCCAACACATGGGCTCTAGGCCTAAGCTATCCGAGCCTCTCTCAACCCTACGCACTCTCTCAGAGCGATCCAAGGAACTACCCTCCACCTTGCACGCTCCGCTCCAACTCTCGCAGCAGTAAAAAGACTGCCTTTCAGGAACCCCTTGCTCCTTCTCCACGTAACCCCTCCGGAGTTTTCTACCTGGCTCCCATTCAAGCTATTTTCTTCGTTCGTGGAATTCTTTTGTCTTTCCATCTTCCACAGACATCTCAAAAGGTTGGGCACACCCCCATCCAACTATTTCTTTCCCCCTTCATACCATCTATACATTTTCACCGGCTTAGATCCGGTTTTAGATAAGGAAAGACTGTTATTTTGAAATTCCAGTACACAGCCCATACAATATATAATATATTAATACAAAAATAATATAGAACATCAGTTCTAATAGCAGATGTTTCTCGGAACTTAACACCCCCCACCTTAGCGGAAAATATGCCATTTAGGGGCTAATTTTCTCCAAACATATAGTAACATCACAGAAGAGTTCAATAGTCTCTTTGCAGGTTTCTTCAATATTATTATTACATATATATATATCAAGGTGTCTGAACATTCTCTATTGACATCTCTAATGAACCGTGTACTACTATTATTATTACAGAAAAACTACACATGCTAATACACTATAACACTATAACACAAAATTCAAATATACAATTACACATATACAAAAAAAAAAAAATTAAACGTGATGACACCCCTTTAAGGTTTGTCCACTATTTAGTCATTGATGCCGATATGCTAGCAATTGGCTGTTCTTCCCAGCTCTTCCTATGTAGCCTGGAAATTGCATCAGCATTTAAATGTTGCGCTCCTGGACAATGAGAAATACTCAGGTTCCAGCGTTGCAAGGCAAGAGCCCATCTAGTGAGTTTGGGGGACCTTGGGGTTGTTTCAGTGAGAAATTTTAGTGGATTATGATCCGTTATGATCTCAATTTGAGATCCATATGTCCATTTTTCAAACTTCCGCAACCCGAAGAGAACACTCCAAGCCTCTTTCTCTATACTCGGCCAAGCACGCTGAGCCCCTGATAATTTCTGACTGGCAAAAGCTATCGGTTTAAACTGACCCTTTTCATCTTTTTGAGTAAGACAACATCCTACTGCCAGGTCTGAAACATCGGCGTGAAGCTGATATTCCCGGCCTACGGTAGGTGTAGCCAAACGCGTCACATTACATAACTCATCCTTAAGGGTATTAAATGCTTCTTCTGCCCTTTCATTCCATGGTACAGTATTTTTAACTTTCCTTTTAGTTAATTCCGTAAAAGGTATAGCGATTTCTGCATAATTTGGAATATAAGATCGGTAAAATCCCATTAATCCCAAAACAGATCTAACTTCCTTTTTAGTTTTCGGTCTCTTCAAGTCCCTTATTGCTCCTATTTTTTCCTCATCAGGTGCATGCGTTCCACTCCCAATTACATGACCTAAAAACTTAGTCAATTTCTCTCCAAATTTACATTTATCCAGCCTAATCGTAAAATTTTTATTTTTGAGTTCTTCTATGACAGGCCTAACATGCTCACAATGCTCTGCCCAGGTGTCGGAGAAAATGATGACATCATCAATATATGCTTGTGCATACCTCCGATGACCTTGAAGAACCTCATTCAAATCTTTTTGGAACGTAGCAGCCGCCCCTGATAAACCAAAAGGCATAGTACGCCACTGATAAGTCCCATTAATGAGTTGTAAAAGCTGTCAAATGTTTACATTCCTCCGCCATTTTAATCTGCCAATAACCCCTCAATAAATTAATCGAAGATAAATATTTAGCTGCCCCCGCAGTATACATGATTTCCTGCGAATCTTTCATAGGAAATGTTGGGACCTGCGTTACTGAATTTAAAGCTCTATAATCAATGCAAAGCCTAACAGTTGCTTCTTTTTTCGCCACGCAAACAATTGGATGACTAATTTCCGCATTTGATAGTTCGATTAGATTTAAATCTAATAACTCCTGAATCTGTCTATCTACTTCCTCTTTATAAGCAACAGGTACACTATATAACTTTGGCTTTTTCCTTGCCACATCCGGTTTCAAATCAATACGGTGCTCCCCTACTTCCGCTGGTCGCACAGGACCCATAAATATCTCTTTATTCTCCCTCAAAATGGACTTTATATCCTTGACTTGACTATTAGATAACCCTTTTATTTCGAACCTTTCTATGTCCCGTTCTACCTCTTGTTCCCGGGTTAAAATAGGAATTTCCCCAACTTCTCCAAATTCCTCATCACCTTCAAAAACAATATTAACTATATTACACTTAGCAATAAATTCCCCTTTATTTTGATATACATACTTTTTGCTACCATCCGCCATCTCAACTAAGACTCTCTCACGCACTTTCACTTTTCTGGATAATTGACATTCTAGACACGATTTACAAAACTTTTTAGTTTCTTTAGCCATACCTTCCCAATAAAAAGATTGCCTAATTCTCTCTAAGGTTTTCTTTGCCGCGTGATGTTCTCCCTCATTAGAAACATGCGTTGACTTTAAGCTTCCTTCTCTTTTGACTTTAGGCACTACTAATTGAGCTGTAGCTTCTCCTACAAATTTCTCTTTATGATGCAATAAGTCTTTTTCAATATAAAAACCACCTTTATCAATTTTAGCTAATTCCCAAGCTCTCTCTAACTTTTTACATTCCAATTGGGATTTCTTAAACATATCTGAATTACTTACGATAACTTTATTATTTTTCTCCACTTCCGTTTTTTCTGCATTCTGACTTTGCAAATTTTCCGATCTCGCTTCCATTGCGTAAACATTACAATTATCGCTGCTCATACCTTTCTTTTCACTCAAGTTATCGATACTAATTTCCGAACTTTCTAATTCTTGGGACTCTAGCAATGGCTCCTCGCGACTGACCCCTGACAACTCATTAATCACCTCGGGATGTAAAATTACCTGTTCATCAATATTATCGGTCACTGCGCAAAGTACTTCCTGGTGAATTATATTAGTTTGTCCGAATTGCGGAATAGCTAACGGTGATTTAACTGCTTCACCAAATAATCCTTGCAAATAAATGCTACCCGCTCCCTTTAATTTCTCTTCCGGTACCAAGTCTTTATGAATAACACTAATTTCACATCCAGAATCGACCAATCCTTTTGCTTTTTGCCCATTTACACTAACTTCAATTTTCTCAAGTTTATTTAATTTCTCACCAATAACATTAGTTCTCTGTTCGGCCTTTGCCGATATCCTCGCCACAATAGCTCCCTTAGGTAACTCTTTATTTCCTTTTACGACAATCTTATTTACACCCGCTTTCTGTTCTCGACATTCGCTATTATTACTATTTCCTTCATTACTCACTTTATTACAAAAACGTTGGTAATGACCTCTTGTACCACATTTGAAGCATCTAGGGCTATATCTCCTAAACTCAGTTTTTCTATCCGAAAAGGAATTAATCTCATTACTCCCGTTTTGCCTCCAATTACCACTAAATTTACTATCCTCCCTCGGTTTCACTTTTTCACTGTTTCCATACCTATCTTTACCCTTAAAACTTTTATAGGTAACGGCATAAGACTTATGTTTAGCGTCAAAATAATTGTCACATTCTTTAGCAATTTTAGAAGCTTCCAGCCATTTACTCTGCTGAGTTAACCCAATATATGATTCGGTTTCTTCATCTAACGTGTTTAATAACTTATCCGTAATTATTAACTGATTGACCTTTTCATAAGAGTCCGCACCCCTAATCTTACAATAATTTTCCCATGTTGCTATTAAACGCGATACAAATAATACACGAGTTTCATTCTGGTTTCTCCTAGCCTTCTTAAAATTTTCCAAACACGCCTTCGGTGTCGTCTCATGTTCCCTTAGAACTAACTCCTTTAATTCCTCATAACTCTCAATTTGTTCCCTAGTGGTATAAATGAACAAATTATCCGCCTTATCTCCTAACATATTTAGTAGAATTTCGGCCTGCTGGTTTTCCGGTACATTTTTAGTTTTGAATGCCCTTTCTAAACTGTTGAAAAATAAATTCCATCGCTCAGTCCCTTCTGGTACTTTGATAGACAGAGTTTTAACACTTTTGATCAATTTTTCTATGTTACTTTCATTATTAGATTCCCTAGACCCATTAGAGTTATTTGTCGAACCTTGTATCCTTAGCCTCTACATTTCTAATTCATGTTCCATCCTCAATTTTTCAGACCTCTCTTCTCTTTCTAACTTTTCGCGTTCTAATTTTTCCTGTTTTTCTAACTTTTCGCGGTCTAATTTTTCCTGTTTTTCCAACTTTTCGCGCTCTAATTTTTCCTGTTTTTCCAACTTTTCAAGTTCTAGTCGTTCCGGAACAATAGTGTTAGATAATTCCATAATAACCCCCTCATCATAGTCATCGCTGTCCATTATCTTTTTCCTAAGCTGGATTCTGGTATCATCTTCCGTGAATTCAACCCCCAATTCTTCGGCTATCATCTGAAGATCCACCCTTTTTAGTTTCAATAAGAAAGCCATACCTTCACCGATTACTATTACCACTCTACAATAATATTAAAACCTGCCAAATGATATTTCCTAAATTTCTACTTTAGCACAGTTACCTCCACTTATTATACTAATTAATGCATTTCAGCACCTACTGTATAATCTTAATTTTCCTCAACCATTAATATCACACAATTTACTTCCAATAAAACAAAAGGTAAAACAATAATTTCGATTTGATTACTATGCAATACAGATTCCACTTTATACAATTAGATAATAACATACAATTTACATAATAATACTGATACGTTGCAAATTGAATAAAAGTATTGATGTCAATAGAAACATCCACATAAATAAAAATTGTATAACATACACATATAAATTTCTGCAATTATCCTCAATAAAATATTTCCAAATTCAATATTGGTCTTCACACTTAAAACAAATAAGATCAAAACCTTCTATTTTTTTTTCTCACTGTGAGCCTTTTTTTTTTCTCTCGAAATTTACTTCTAGCCAATTAAAATTCTAAGCAAATGTTCATTACTCGTTTGTTATCAACTCTTCAAAATGAAAACAGTATTGCTTCATTTAAATATTACTTTAAAATTAATTTAAATTTAAGTAAATTCAATTATTCCTTCCAACTATTATTAACACAATGCATTAATTTTGTTCACTACCATTATTAGTAAAAAAATAGAAAATCAATATTAGTACAAGTTATTATGACCTTTTCTTAAAACAATAGTAACTATGGCTCTTAATATTTCCTACCTATCTGGGCACAATTACTTTATTGCACATAAATTATCTTAAATTACTATTAATTATACAACAACAAATACATTTGGTTCGAGAATGTCAGCCGACAGAAATGATCAAAACACCTTACCTTATACTTTATCTGCTGGAGAACTCCGCTGCTCACACGTAGTTTAACGATGAATTCAATATTTCACACTTTAAAGTCACTTTGATGTTATTCAATCCTCAGGCTGTAATACACCGTAATTTGATTCACTGTAGCGATGATAGGGCACAAACACTATTTCGGTTCGCTGCAACAACGATAGGGCACAACACTTTAGTTCGGTTCGCTGTATCGATGATAGGGCACAACACTTTAGTTCGGTTCGCTGCAATTATGATAAAGCACACAAACTCTGTATTTCTACTCGACCCTTGGTTTTTATCTCTCTAAAATTCCGCTCGACGATCCGGTATTTCCACGCAGGAATTCCACTGGGTGCTCCGGCACTAACACACTGCAACACGGCTCGTTGGTCACTGGTCCAAGACGATTCTATCCCGTCGCTGCCATCAATTTGTCGGTGTTTCCTCTTAGTCCGCACAACTTCGAAGAAAATCCTTATTATTTATATGCTGCCACCACCGATATGATTACGTGATATCGGTCACGCACTGAGAGGATTGATTAAATGAAAACCAACGCTTTCAATTAACTAAATTAACAGTTTATTTACACACTATTTACACAACAACTAACACTATTTACACTTACAAACTCGGATATAGATGATCCGGTTCAACATTAAATTGAATACAGTGAATACTGGCTGTGTACTGTTAAACTACGTTAAATCACTCTCACTCTACACACGTTAAATTAGCTTTCCGGAGATCAATTTCGATCTCCCAACACATGGGCTAGAGCCCATGTGTTGGGCCTAAGCTATCCGAGCCTCTCTCAACCCTACGCACTCTCTCAGAGCGATCCAAGGAACCACCCTCCACTTTGCACGCTCCGCTCCAACTCTCTCAGCAGAAAAAAAGACTGCCTTTCAGGAACCCCTTGCTCCTTCTCCACGTAACCCCTCCGGAGTTTTCTACCTGGCTCCCATTCAAGCTATTTTCTTCGTTCGTGGAATTCTTTTGTCTTCCCATCTTCCACAGACATCTCAAAAGGTTGGACACACCCCCATCCAACTATCTCTTTTCCCCTTCATACCATCTATACATTTTCACCGGCTTAGATCCAGTTTTAGATAAGGAAAGACTTATTTTGAGATTCCAGTACACAGCCCATACAATATATAATATATTAATACAAAAATAATATAGAACATCAGTTCTAATAGCAGATGTTTCTCGGAACCTGACACACATCTCTTAATTTCGCTAAGAAAATTGCAATGTGTGTGTAAACTAACATTTTTGATACAAATGCAAAACATTTCGTTATATGTTATCTTCCTTAGTTTTGTAATGCCTTCGGCCAAATCTCACTTAATAATGGTATCCCGGCAGACGCGATATAATGAGGGGTCACTGCATTATTTAATGCATGTTCCCAATTTTGAGTGTAGATTGGATAATTCTTTGACAGCTAAAATTCTTTGACAGCTCCGAAGCTAAAATAATAATACAAATGCTTATTCATTGGGTTTTTCCAAACAAAATGACATCGTAAATGACAGAATAAATATCTTTTCTGAAATTTAACCTTTAGGCGCTTAGTAATTTAGGTTCAAAAATATGGATCTAAAACTACAAACCCCTTTAAAACCCCATTTAATAACCATTAACTTAAATTAACGCAATCACAAATTTAAGAGCTTTACACAAGTAAATAATCTACAAACCCTCAAAATTTTTTATTGAAAAAGATTTAAATTAAATACTTACAAAAATTTCTCACTTTCTTAGTCATACTGTCTTTTGGGTATTTTTAAGCATTTTGCAAACTCACATGAAAATAACATTTAGTTCATGTGGGAATCAGCTTAGATGCTGCCATTTATTCGTTTGATTTGAACGCAAAAAACATTCAGCGCTTAAGAAGTGATGTGAAAATGTAAAAAAAAATCGAACATTTTAGTTTTCATAAGAAAAAGAACAGAGGTCCCCGCTTGGGGACCCAGGGACCTAAGAGGTTAAAGTTGCGAAGTAGTGACAACTTTTGTAAAATAGTAGTCGCTACTTAAAGGTAGTTAACTAGATTTTCGATGAAATAACTGTAGTTTGCTACAAGGAAAAAAAAAATCGTTTACTAGTTATGACACGTTGAATTTCATAAATTTTCAAGCACTAAAAATGAGTTCTGCCCATTTAGTGCCAAGATGGTACAAATGGTAAGGGAAAACAAAAACAAAATTTATCAATTTCTTTCAACGAAAATAGCAGGCATTAGGGCAATTTTATTTGGGAAGGAGGGGGGCAGGGCGTAGTTTTTCTCCAAGTATTCCTTGGATTTGTCTATAGTCGTAATTTTTCACCGACAAAGAATCTTATGTTTCGGCCGATATCTTGCTTAAATAAAAAATCCTTAATTGATTACTCCACCGTCTTCCAAAATTTCCGCTACCCCTTTGCTTTCTCTAGCACACGCAGATTAAAATGTTTAAATTATATTACATTTTCTGCCCTATTTGATATTTTGCAGTAACAAAAAATCCATTTAAATTACCATTTTCTCCTCTCAGAAATTTCAGCATCTCCTATTGTCTCTGAACAGCTTTTAAAATTCTTTAACTTAAAAAAAAAAATGCTGCCCTATTTACTTTGCCGTAATGCTAAATAAACAGTCAATCATCTAATTACGAAAAGAAAGGGGATAAGAGCAGGAACAAGTAAAAATCTTTAATTTTGAGGACTATTCCTGCATGAAGAAACATAGTAATTTTTTATCACGTGGTCGTCATGAATGTTGAAAACTGTTTTTAAATAACTGTTTAAAATTGCTAATTTAAGGGTGTTGTTATTTCTAACTTATTCAATCAATAAAAATGCTCCTACCTGTAACACTGGTATTCTAAATCCAAATTTCCGGGGAGCGGTCGTCTGTTTTCTGGTTCTTTTCTAGTGGTAATCAGGACTAACACTCAAATTAAATCCACAAGTATCCTTCTTGTATAAATAAATGATATTCTTAATTATATAAATGACGCACAAATTAAAATACGATACATTAAAATTTAACTATTTACATTAAATGATTCACTAATTCTTAGTCTTAAAATTTGAATTCTAGTAATTCTTAGTCTTAAAATTTAAGTTCTAATGTCCCATTTGGACAACAGAGGCGCTCCTAAAAAGCATCTTCTTCTTCTATTTCTAATTCAGTTCTGCCGTGCGTGGGTGTTGCGCTGGCATGTAATGAAAAAGGTTTCTCAATTGTGCAATCAGAATAATTGTTTAGGAGAGGGAAAGGAATGCTGCGTATTTCGCAACACCCTCCCACCTTGAGTTTATCGATCCTGGAGAGGAACTCAAAAGTCTAAAAGCCCTAGTTGGAGTCTCGCAGGAGGTTTCATTAGTCGCCCACTTCTGGTAACCACGGGAGAGATATCTTTGTCACTGGGTTGGCTCTTTTCTACACTGGTTCTAGTCTGATCGATTTCTAGAGTAGTCTTTCGTTGTTCTTTATGGACCTTAAAGTTCACTTTTTGCTGGGTTATATTATCTGATGGGGAATCGCTAGCTGCATCAATTTCTAAAGGAAACAGGCGTTGGAAAGGACGGAGAAAAATTCCATTTTCTGTTTGGACTTTAGCCAATCTTGCTATTTTGTCTTTTCCGGGAATGATATCTATTATTTTGGCTAAAGGCCAGTGAAGACGTCTTTTGTTGGTATCTTCCAGAAGAACGATGTCTCCTATTTGCAAAGGTTTGGAATTCTCCTTCTTCATAGACTGTTGCCGCAGCTGTCCTAAGTACTCCGTTCTAAATCGGTTTCGCAGATCATCTCTTATCCTTTGACGATATCTTGCGCGTCGGTTAAGATCTTGGGAGTCTAATGTATCGATATCCGGGATGCCGGATGTAGGCAGTTCTTGAAGGAACATCAATGGTGTTAAGGGTTCAGGATCTCGATTATCTTCAGAGATATATGTGATCGGTCGTGAATTGATAACATGTTCAATATCACAGAGTATTGTGCTCAGTTCTTCATAATTTAATGAGGCGCGACCCAAAACTTTTCTTAAAATTTCCTTTACCATTCGTACAAGGCGCTCCCACCATCCTCCCCACCATGGTGCTGCAGGGATATTAAACTTCCATCTTATCTTCTGTATAGAGGCTAAGGCTTTTATGGCTTCCCAATCTACACTGGAAAGTGCTCTGCTAGTGCCGATAAAATTTTTCCCATTGTCCGAGTAAATTATGTAAGGTCTGCCTCTTCGTGCAATAAACCTTCTTAAAGACTGCATGAAGCATTCGGAAGACAATGAGGTAACTACTTCTAGGTGTACCGCTCTATAGACAGCACAAGTATATAAAGCTATCCATACCTTTGAACCATCGGCAAGATAAAGAGGACCGGCTAAATCGACTCCCACCACTTCAAATATAGCTGCATCTCTGATTCTGTCTTCAGATGGGGTTCCTTGTTCGATCTCCCTTCTAGGTGTCTGGAACCTTTGGCATTTGACACATTTTCTAAGGACATTTCTGATACATTTTCTTGATTTTAATATCCAAAAATTTTCTCTAAGTTGAGCCATTAGATTGCTAACTCCAGCATGATGTCTTTCTGTATATTTTTCATAAATTAATCTGAAAACAATTGGATGTTTAGAGGGAAGGATTATAGGATAACGAAAATTTGCTTTATCGTTTCTAAGAATTATGCTAGTTTTGACTCTTAAGAGACCGTGTTTATCTTCCAGTGGTCTTAAAGATTTCAAATTTGGGTCGGTTCTGCCCGAAAAAGATTCTCTTTGTATTAAGCGTAGCAATATGGTTTCAGCCTTTTCAAACTCATCTACAGAAATATCAGGAACTGAAACTTTTTCTTTCATTTTCGAGTTGTTGAAGAATCGATATATCCAAGCAATCATTCTGACATTTTTTCGATAAGAGGAAAAATATCGGTAATAGCGATTAAAATCAGTTTCTTCTTTATCTAAAAGAGTAAGAATTGTCTTCTTTTTCTCTTGATTTATGACTTTTTCATCAGGATATTCTTCTGGTTGTGGCCACTGATCTTCTGATAAATATAACCAATCGGGACCCTCCCACCATCTTGATTTTTTTCAATTGTTCAAAAGAACACCCTCTGGATGGGAGGTCAGCCGGATTCAAGTGTCCAGGGATATGTCTCCAATCTTCTATTTTGGTAAGATTTCTTATTTCTAAAACTCTGTTATGTACAAATGTACCCAGGTTTGTTCTCTTCTTAACCACCCTAAAGCTGTTGATGAATCGCTCCAAAATGTAGTCTTTTCTGGTTTTAATTTTAAGTCATCCGTTACAGATTTGGCGAGCCTAGCCCCAATAAGGCATGCGAGTAATTCTAACCTCGAAATCGTGAATTCTTTGATGGGTGATACTCTGCTTCTAGCATTTACTAACTGAACTCGAATTTTTCCTTGCGTTTGACACCTAAGATAAACACAGGTGGCATAGGCATGTTTGCTAGCATCACAAAAAATGTGTAACGAAATTTCGTTTTCATTAGCGGGAATTATGTTTAACCATCGAGGGACATAAATTTCTTTCAAAAAGCCTATTTTGTTCATCCAATTACTGAATTGTTTCTTTAAATTTTCAGGTAGTTCTTCATCCCATTTTAATCTCTGTTTCCAGGTCTCTTGAAGAATTAATTTTGGTACAAGAATTGCTGGAGCGGTGAATCCGATGGGATCAAAAATTTTCTGCATAATAGACAATATTTTTCTTTTGGTGATTGGTTCATCTATTTCAATTGGTTCTTCTAATTTGCACATTAAATTGTCTTGCTCTAAGTTCCATATCAATCCCAAAACGGGTGCAACTTTGGGTTTATCTCCGGATTCATCGATCATAGCCTGAGGCAAATTTGATTGCCAACACCTCAAATTAAAGTGAACTGAAGCTAATATGATTTGAGATTCTGTAATAAATTTTTCGGTATCAGGAATTGAATCTAAACTAGTGAGAGAATTGTCTATATAAAATGAATTTCTCAAAATTTGAACTGTATCTTGCCAAATTTCGGGGACTTCGCTCAAAAGGTGATTTAATGTAGCCATTAGTAAAACAGGGCTTGAAGTGAGTCCGAAGACTACGCGACATTGTCTATAAATTTTCAAATTTCGATCGGAATCGAACCAAAAAAACCTAAGAAAATCTCGGTCTTTTTCTTTTATTTTAATTTGCAAAAAAAGCCTTTTCGATATCTGCTGAAATTCCTATTCGGTATTTCCGAAATCTGGTTAAAATACGAGGGATTATTTCAATTAAATTAGGACCTTTGGTGAGACATTCATTCAAAGAAGGACAGTCTCTAGTGTGTGCCGAAGCATTAAAAACGGGACGTATTTTCGTCGTTTCACTGTTTTCTTTAATTACTGGTCGATGCGGTAAATAATGAATCTTATCTTCCTTTTCATCGGCTACTTCTTCTATAATCTGGCTATCTTCCCATAAATTAAAGACTTCTTCATATTCCTTTCTTTTATTCGTTTTGATAAGTTTATTTTCGGTCTTGTAAAGAGGTTTTTCCGCTAATGACCGTTTATCTGTTAAGACGGAATTGTCCACAGTCCACGGTAATGCGACTTCGTAACGACCACTTTCATCGCGTTTGACATTTTCTAAAAAATGCTTTCTTGTTTCTTCGCTCAAATCTTCTTTTGTTTTGTTATCTTCATTACTTATACCCAAGGCGTCTAATCGCCATAAATTAGACAAATTAGCATTTGTCGTAAGCAAAGACAGTGATAGAACTGATAACAAACTTTCGAAACCAATTTGATTACCCTCTATTTTCCCCATAATTGTCCATCCTAACTTCGTTTCAAAAGCTGCTAAACCCAGATCAGCGAAATATCTTATATTATCGGTAAATAGTTTCGCGGCTGTATCAGCGCCGAGTAAAATGTGTATTTCTTCGGGGTTATTTTGATACAAACACAATCTATTGTTTCTATGTACATCTGACAAAAACACCCCTTCCTTTTCTAAGATTCTCAACAATTTATTATCGCGACATAAATTCACTCCTGTACAGATTTTTTCTTCATCCAAAGCTTGTATCTTGCATTGAAAATTTTTATCTAAACTACCAATCGTAAATTCGTAACGATTTTGTTTACTTTTTCTTTCCGTGCCTCCGAAAAGTCCGTGATTAATTATCTCCGTTTTTATCTTTCTTAATTTTAATTTATTGGCAGCATAACGAGTTATATAACTATGATGGCTCCCACTATCTATAATTACTCTAATAAATTCAGTTGATTGATTATTATTAGGGACTGCAACTATCAATGTCTGCAAATAAACATTGGAAATGATATTATGATTTGAGAGCATCTGTTTCGTAACATCAACATCATTATTCTCTGTATTTAGAAGTTTCCGTTTTAAATTTATTGATTTATTACAAAGTATTTCTGAATGCTTTTCGTGGCAATTAGTACAGAATTTCTTAGATAAACAATTTTTCCGTATGTGACCGAATTTTAAACAAAGACCGCACATACCTCTTTTCCGCAATAAATCAAGTCTTTTTTCAAACAGTAAATTACGAGTGCTAAAACATTTATTTGTCTGGTGCCTACCAAAACAAAATCCACAAGTAGTCTCATTTTCGCTCTGAACTAATAAATCACTCGTTGTTGGTAATTTTCTATTCTGATAATCAAATTTATTGACGCGAGGGGGGGGGGGAAAGTATTTCTCTTAAGTGGTTGCGTAATATAATTACTTTGCGTGGGTCGATCATTCATTTCATTTGATGGTGACGCAAACATTTTTTTCTCGGGATGTTAATTGTTTATTTAAAAATGAAATGATATCTTGTACTTTAAAAACATCGTCATGGGTTTTATTAAATTCTAACACAAGATCTCAGGGTAATAGTTTAAATAATATCGGTTTTAACAGACTTTCATAAGATTCCAATGAAACAATAAGGGACTCTAAACTTCTAATATTTGTTTGAATTTCATCGCAAATTCTTCTAAAGGATCTGGTATCATTTGAATGTCTTAGAGGAGAAATATTTAGAAGTTTATTCGTGTGTACAGATATAAGCAAATCCGTATTTCCATACCGCCCCTTCAGAATCTCTACCGCTTTTAAATAGTTATCTGATGTTACGGAAAATCCGTCAATACTTTTTAACGGGTTGGGAGTCAAAAAGGATCTTAAATAGTTGAATTTATCAACTGGTTCTAATGTATCATTGTTATGAATGGCTGTTTTGTATGCCGACCAAAATGTCAGCCATTCTGATACGTCTCCAGAAAACTTCGCGACATTTAATTTCGGTAATTTAATATTTATGCTCTCCTTTAAAAAAGAGTCTTGTTTAGAAATTGAATCGCTACACGTTTCCTTTTTATTTAACTCTTTTACCTTTCGATTGGCTCTAAAACGCCAAGAATTAATTTTTTCACGATATTCCTGAGCATTTTGTAATTCATTGTCTAATTGAACTGCTTGAATTAATTTTTTAATATCTGTATCTGCTCGCTTCAGTTCTATCTCTGCCATATTTAATTGCTCTAAAGTTTCCTCCAAATCTAGGAGATCAGGATCGGAATCCTTCAAAATCGATTCAGTTTTATTTATAAATTTATCAATACTGTCGCGAAGGACTGCCCTCTCTTTCTTCGCAATCACTAAACTTTCAGTCATGATTCTTGACAACAAATACAGTTCTTTAATTTATGTCAAATATTCTAACTCTAATACTTTAAGCAGAATGTTTTGATAAATAAACTTATATTGATTCTAATTAATCATCAATTCTGACAGACATACCGCATCACGGCGAGGGATTCCACTAAATGTTATTTCTAACTTATTCAATCAATAAAAATGCTCCTACCTGTAATACTGGTATTCTAAATCCAAATTTCCGGGGAGCGGTCGTCTGTTTTCTGGTTCTGTTCTAGTGGTAATCCAGGGAGAGCCCAATAGTCCGTGAAAAGTGAAGACAGGGGGTGATCTCTGATGACGTAGAATGGTTCTCCTCGCGTGAGGATAGGATAAGGAAAATCGTGGTTTTCTATATATTTACTCGTATTTTATTTTAATACATCAAATTTAGTATGAATATGAAAAATTAAACTTTGAAAAAGGATTAATAAGTGAATTAGACTTTGAATGATTGTTTTTGTATTTTGAATGAATTGATAATTGTTTTTGCATTATAAAATCATCTTAAATAGATTTAGTTTATTTATCGTTAATATCACAATAAGCAAACTAGAGATGCACCAAAAGTGACTTTTGACTTAGGTTTGATTTTGCACTGGAAAAGCGGTATTCGGCTAATGTTTAAATGTCAATATTAATATTTCTTTCGGACGCAGACACGGATTAAAAATAAAATTGGCATGTACTCAGTACTAAAAAGAAAAAAAAAAAAAAAAGAAAAAAAAAAGAAAGAAAAAAATAGAAACTTTATTATGAAAAGTAAGTATTATAAAAATAAAATGCAGGTAATTTTAATATAAATTTTACACTGTAGGTAGAAATGCAATAACTTATTTCTAAACATTGAACTTAAAAAAAATAAATTGAAGGCTTTGTAAATTGAATTTTAAAAGAAAGAATATTTTTTCTTCATTTTGATTATTATTATTATTATTATTGATCATTTACCTGCATATTATTAATTTTTTGGCTTTGTAAATAATCTTTATTAATTCTATAGACAGATATAAAATTCATTATTCTACGTTTTAGCAAAGCGACCAATGCACGTTGACCTTTATATAATAAAATTTCACATAAAATAATAATAATAGATATTAAATCGTACGATAATTGTAACACTTTTACCATAAAAAGTTATATTTTCCCCTTTGAATTGTAAATGACTTTTATACTAAATTTAAATTCAATGAGTGAAAACTATTCTTGCTATAATAAGGTAATTTTATAATATAAAGTATATTAAATAAGCAAAAATAAAATATTATGTACTACAAATTTATTCTTTTCTTTTATTCCATTTACAGTAATTTTTCAAAATTTTCACTCAAAGTATTTTTAATATATAAAGAACTAGAAATTTAAATTCACCAATTTTTCAAACTATTAGTTTCATGTTATGTAATTTTTACAAACTAAACAAAATATAAATGTATAAAAAATATAATTTTACAAAAAAATCAAACATCTGACCTGAAATTTTCATTCTTAAACTTATTTAAGCCATTTTTAGGTGCGTTCGTAATTATATAAATACGTAGCACCTATAGTCGTCGTTCAGTCCGTCCGTCCGTCTGTCCGCATGTAACAGAGCAAAAACTACCCAACCGAATGGTCTGAAATTTCAAATATATGATTGTTGCAAAATTTTGTCGAGCCATTTCAAATTTTATGAAAATCGGATGTATAGTTTAATTACAGGGACAGTCAAAAGTTTTTCTTTACATTACGGCCAATGGGAAAAATTATTGCAAGTGCATTTTAATGATATTACAGCCTTCCGAATGATCTGAAATTTTAAAGATATAATTGTTGCAAAATTTTGTCGAGCCCTTTCAAATTTTAGGAAAATCGGATGTATAGTTTAATTACAGGGACAGTCAAAAGTTATTCCTTACATTACGGCCAATGGGAAAAATTATTGCAAGTGCATTTTAATGATATTAGAGCCTTCCGAATGATCTGAAATTTTAAAGATATAACTGTTGCAAAATTTTGTCAAGCCCTTTCAAATTTTAGGAAAATCGGATGCATAGTTTAATTACAGGGACAGTCAAAAGTTTTTCTTTACATTACGGCCAATGGGAAAAATTATTGCAAGTGCATTTTAATGATATTACAGCCTTCCGAGTGGTCTGAAATTTTAAAGATATAATTGTTGCAAAATTTTGTTGAGCTATTTCAAATTTTAGGAAAATCGGATGTATAGTTTAATTACAGGGACAGTCAAAAGTGTTCCGTTACATTACAGGGAATGGGAAAAAAAAATATTGGAAGTGCATTTTAATGATGTATCAGACTATGCGCTTTATGAAGTGCAAAAAATTATACATTCAGTACAATATGGGGTGCAAAAAATAATTATAAAACTAGTTATAGTACGAACGCACCTCATTTGCCACGTTTGACGAGCAATTTCCAACTTGTTCTTTTTTCTGTTGAGCTTTCCGCGCCGATGTAAGCGCTTGTGCTCGATTCAAATGTCTAATCCTAATAAAAGTTCTGGTTCTCGCAAATAATTGAATGGCACTTTTCTGAACGTGTGGAAATCGTATTTGGAGTTCCGATGTCAGGTTTTTTATAATTCCCCTGCCTTTTTTGAAATTTTCTCCATGTATGCTTCGAAATATAGAGTCCATTTTTTTTTACAGTTTCCATCCATGAAGAAGAAGGAATTGTTAGTCCACCGGCTGACAGTTTAATTATCCATTTAGCATACGGAGGGGCATCTGGTAAGTTTTTTGTAATGACGCCTAATGAAGAGTCATTGTTTCTTTCACGCTCTCGGCATGCTATGAAACCAGCAATAAAAGCAAGTGCCTCTTCTTCACTCTCTGATAGATCGGTATCTGTTTCGCTATTAGATAATGTATCGTCAATAATACTTTCAAAGTTTGTTAAAGTTTCTTCGGGCTCGTCGAGAGTTTCTTCATCTTCAGTGAGCTCAGACAGATCAAATGCACTCTGGATAATTTTACTAGTTAAATACGAATCTGCCTGTTCTGTAGAATCCACGTGATTTATTTTTGAAGACAGAGTTGGCAGTTTATTTGCTAAGAGCAACTTCTTTAATCTAATTATTACTTCAGTCGGTGAAGGATGGTCATTGAAACGACCAAGTCCTCTTATTTGACTAAATAAGCTCTCGAGGGCATCTTGAGTCAATCGAGTTGTTAATATATATGTCATACCGATAGATTTTAAGGTTTCGTGTAGTCCAAAAAGAGAATTTATAGATACCAGGAATGCTTTCTGGAAAGGCAGCATACTTTTTTTCCCAATCACTCGTAATTCTGAAATTTCTTTTTCTATGCATTTTAAAACTGCCGTTTGGTCGTTATAATATTTTTCCAAGCCAAAAGCAGCTTTCATGGGTTTACTGTTTGGTGGTTCTGGAAATTTGCTGTTCATTATATCAAAGAAACTGTCAACCATCAGAAAAAAATTAGCTGCTCTATCATTATTAGTTAAATGCTTGATTGCATGCGCTGTAGTGGCTGAAAATAAAGTTTTTGCTGGAGCAACCTTTTGCCTTTCGTTACCTTTCACAGTCAGCAATTGCGATTTTAATTTGTAACAAAGCTTTATTTCACCTTTATCTTTTTCTAACACTTCTTCCAAGATGCTAGAATCAATAATTGTTCCATCTCCCAGTAGAAATCCTTTATCAAGAAAATGGTTTCTTAATAATTTGAAATAGTGCGGCATATCCGCAAAAACCCATATTTTTGATGACTGATTTCTGGGGCTGAAGAAAAATGAATTTGTTTCCGTTATTCCCAGTTCTTTCCATACAGTTTGGCTTCCTCCTAAGTCGGAAACAATAGCTGTGACCAGGGATGTAGTGGAGGGTATACGGGGGTATACGCCGTATACCTTCTGGATTTTTTTAAAGAAACACCGTATACCCTCTGTTTCTCAAGAAATCTATGGTATATATACACTAGGGTATACCCTCTGCCTTTAGCATATACCCTCTGTTTTCTTTACGACTACACCACTGGCTGTGACTTGTACCCCAGTTTCTTCAATGTTTTCTATAATATGAAACAAAAGACTTTTGTTCATATTCTGATTAAAATCAAAATAAACTGGCTGCTTCCATGATGCTATTAGGCCTCTAAGAAGAACAAACTGGGCTTTTTTAAAAGGACCAAGTACGTCATCCAATCCCATGTCATAGCACAATTTTGAATCGATGTGTATCTCATCGAAACTCATTACACATAGCTTCTCAGCCTGAGATAAATTTTCTGCATTTTTTTTTCATTAAAAGCAACACGTCATTCAAAATACCTGGCGCACATTCAAATTTTGCACACCATCTCTTTATTGTGCTAGCACCTGGAAGTGGTATCCCAATGATATCTCTCCAATAATTATAAGATTTAGATGATAGGGCTCTCAAGACAATTGCTTTAGAAATATCATCAGGGGTCCAGTTTACTTTTTTATTATCGAAAAGTGCAGTTAATTGAGTTTCGCTAAATATTCCGCTGACATTTTCTTTAATTTTTTTCAATTTTGTGTTCTCTTCCTCTAGAACGCGCAACTTTCTCTTTAATTTTTTGACATCAGTTATTGTTTCTCTTCTGTATCGCTGAGTTCTTTTTATTTTTTGTGCCATAACTTTAAATGCGCCACGTTTTTCTTTTTTTAACATCGATAATTCCGATCTTGTACATTTTAACTGAAAATTTAAGTCCTGTACATCTTTTAAGAGAATTTCACATTTCTGGCAATCTTCTCTGTCACTGTTTTCATTTGTATCGACTTGACTGATAATATTTACATTGCATGTTTTTACAGGACTCAAATCATTTAATCGGTCTTGTGCATTTTTCATAATTTTTCTCTTTTTATGTCTTTCAAATCTGGGAGTTATTTGCTCCTCTGATTTTGTGAAAGGCAGATTTAAATTTGGAATTGAAGAATTCTTTAACCTTTTCCTGATAGGCAAACCTAATAATCGGTTTTTCATATCATCAATATAATCATCTTCAGTAAAATGATCACTGCAGATTCTTGCATATTTTGGATTTACTGGATCTTTTCTTCGGCCCCTGCGAATCCATTCTCTTTGTAGTTCAAAATCTTGAGGAAACCGATGAAATAAAATTTTTTTATCTTTAGTTCGATAGGTATTCCTGCAAGTAGCAATAGCACAAGAAGGCATTTTTAATTAGTTTTATAAACCTTTTATATTAAAATATATATACCTTTAAGTAGCCTCTTAAAAAGAAATTTAGATCGAACAATATTTTATTTTTAGAACCTTTTCTCTATGCAATCACATAAGAAAATGACCATTAACTTTTTCTTATCTCTCTTGAGTGGGAGCCACATGACGTCACACGCGACTTCCTACTTTGAGGGGGTGTATTCAAAGCGGCGAGGGACACTTCAAAGGAACGAGCCAGCCCTTATATCTCTATAGCCCTGGTGGTAATCAGGACTAACACTCAAATTAAATCCACAAGTATCCTTCTTGTATAAATAAATGATATTCTTGATTATATAAATGGCACACAAATTAAAATACGATACATTAAAATTTAACTATTAACATTAAATGATTCACTAATTCTTAGTCTTAAAATTTGAGTTCTAGTAATTCTTAGTCTTAAAATTTAAGTTCTAGTAATTCTTAGTCTTAAAATTTAAGTTCTAATGTCCCATTTGGACAACAGAGGCGCTCCTAAAAAGCACCTTCTTCTATTTCTAATTCAGTTCTGCCGTGCGTGGGTGTTGCGCTGGCATGTAATGAAAAAGGTTTCTCAATTGCGCAATCAGAATAATTGTTTAGGAGAGGGAAAGGAATGCTGCGTATTTCGCAACAGGTGTATTCGAAAAAATATTTTTCTACCCTCAACAGCTCGGAATTTTCTGAGACATTTTCAGACTCATTTTTAAAAGTAAAAACACGAAACTTGCCGAGGTGGATTTTTGAAGAGATGTATAAGAGGCCGTGTGATTTCATTTTTCGCTCAATTAATTAGAATTTGAGTTTTAAACAATTATTTTCTCAGTATGACCATTTTTTTCATTCCCAGATCTCCCGCTTCGGAAAATTCGGTTCAAAACGCTAACTTTGACAGCATTTTTTACAATATTTTCTGCATTTATCAAAAAATCGAGAAGCACGGCACATTATGTAGTTTCTAAATAAGAGAATTTCCCAGTTTGATGCGTTTGAGAGCAAAAATGAATTTAAAAATAAATCGGAAAATAAGCAGTTTGGATTGGAATACAGCCTCAACTATTAGAATCATTTATACTTTCTTAAATATAACTTATAAATATTTCATGTAACTTATAAATATTTCACTTATATACATTTCTTATAAAACAAGGTCTTCTAGGAGCTAAAGAATGCCGACATTTTGTTGTTTTCCATTTATGTTCACATGAATTTGTATCTATACCTACAGCATAACCAATTGCAGAAAACATTGAATTCGATTTAAACTATATTTTTCTGCACATAGAAAAAAATGATTAATTCATATTTGATAATTTTTGCATATGATTAGAACCAAAAGAAACCAAGTTCTAAATCTTGTTTATTTTATGTTTTAGTGCAGCGGAAAACTGATGCAAATCAATAGGTATAGCTATTTCATTTAACACAATAAAGGTAACCAACCAAGTACGAAGTATACACTATTTCAGCTAGTAACTTCTTTTAACAACCACATATCTACGATAGCTTATTGAAGTTACACTTTCACTGTGCCAGACGTGGACTACTCGTGTACAGACAGAAAAGGGACGGTCCTGCCCACTACTTTTTTTTTTAAATTATTAATCCGAACCAAAAGTAAAACTGATACATAAAGGCTTAGAACCACAAAAAATACTTAATTCAATCAAAATAAACAAAAATTTAGCATATCTTCATGGGCCCCAATGCCACTACTGGAAAAGTTTAAGAAATAAGGACTCAGAAGCAGGCCATTCCTCAAAATTAATAAAATACTCATTTAAATTTACGGCTTATCTAACAAATTTTTAGAGTAATAAACTATATCAACGACAATTTAATGCAAAATGAAACTTATTAAAGAAACAATATTTTAAATAAAAAGTTCTCGAGAACTAATTAAGAATTCGCCAAAAAATTCATTTTCGAAGACACACTAAAAAATAAACTCCTCCACCAACGGATAAACTAGTCGGATGTACCAATCTCAAAACTTTCTTCTATCTCATACATGTCAATACCCCAAAATTCGTTATCACTGTGCCAAAATTAAATGACAATTTATGATCATCATGAGGAATCTAAAAAGATGAAATTCCGTGCATTAGTTCTTGAGATATGACTATCGCTGAAGTCGTGTAAATGCAGCATAGCAGCGCCACCTATAGGGTGATTTACACCAGAATCTAATCATCACCAACTTATGTGAGCGTCTAACTGAATATGAAGTTTGGTAGAAATTCGTGCCTTAACTCTTGAGATAGAGCTATTGCGCAAATCATGACAAATGCAGCATAGCAGCGCCACCTGTTGAGTGATTTACACCAACACATAATCAGCAGCAATATTAACCAAGGTATACTTGAATATGAAGTTTGATGAAAATTCGTCCATTAGTTCTTGAGCTAGAGCTATTGAGGAAATCGTGCAAAATGCAGCACAGCAGCACCACTTATTGGGCGATTTACACCAACACCTAGTCAGCATCATTTCATATCAAGGACTAACTGAATCTGAAGTTTGATGAAAATGTGTGCATTAGTTCTTGAGATAGAGCTACTGCGAAAATCGTGTAAATCCTGAAAAATGCATCATAGCAGCGCCACCTGTTGGGCGATTCACACCAAAACGTAAACAGCACCAACTCATATCAAGGACTAACTGAATCTAAAGTTTTATAAAAATCCGTGCATTAGTTCTTGAGATAGAGCTATTACGGAAATCCTGCAAAATGCAGCATAGCAGCACCACCTATTGGGCGATTTACACCAAAAACTAATCATCACCAATTTATATCAGGGACTACCTGAATAGAATTTTTTATTAAATTCCGTGCATTAGTTCTTGAGAGAGAGCGCCCACAAAATGTGTCACATACAGACAGACAGACATTTTGTAAAAACATGTTTTTGGAATCCCTGACCCCGAAAACGTGTAAATCCGCCGAAAACCGGAAGTCGAAAATTTTCACAGATCCAATACTTTCTTCTTGTAAAGATAGAAAAAAGTAAAAATATCCCAAGAAGTTTGTGGACAGTTAAGGGTTTTAGTTAATCAGATTTCTTTCAGTCGTTTGTTAGAAATGCGTTGGGGACTTGTTTTTAAATTTTAAATAGTGGCTCACTATATATGCATTTGCGTTATCCGCATTAATAAAATATTTTATAAATTTTATTATTTTTCTTCAAAACGTGTCTTACTAGCTAGCAAGTTAAAGTAGCCTTCTTACATTGGCATTTCTCGAACAGGATCAGCGACAAACCTCCAAACAGTACTACAGCAAATCCATTTTGGCGCCTGATGCGAAAAAAACTTTTTGCACACCGTCCGTGCATCAATAAAAATGATGGACGAACCTATGAAGCCTGCGTCTCCTCCTCCAAAGAACCATATTTTCCATTTATTTTTCGACAAATTTGCCCCTTTCGTATGACTGCATATCCCTTTATCTACTGACGGTACTTGTAAGTACCATTAAAACTAGTCGGATATACCAATCCCAAAACTTTCTTCTATCTCATGCATGTTAATACTTGAAAATTCGCTATCACACTACCAAAATTAAACGGCAATCTTTGCCCATCATGAGGATTCTATAGATATGAAATTCCGTACATTAGTTCTTGAGATAAGGCTATCTCCGAAATCGTGTAAATCCAGCAAAATTCAGCCTATCAGCGACACCTATTGGGTACTTTACACCAAAACTTATGTTAAACAAAACTACCAAGCAACCACTTACGTCAAAGTCTAACTCAATCTGAAGTTTGGGGAAAATCCGTGCATTAGTTTTTGAGATAGAGCTATTCCGAAAATCATGAAAATGCAAGCATTGCAGCGCCACCTATTGGACGATTAACACCAAAACCTAATCAGCAACAATTTGTGTTAACATCTAACTAAATCTGAAGTTAGATGAAAATTCGTGCATTAGTTTTTGAGATAGAGCTATTGCGGGAATCGTGCAAAATGCAGCACAGCAGCGCCACCTGTTGAGAGATTTACACCAACACGTAATCAACATGAAGTCTTATCAAGGGCTAACTGAATCTGAAGTTTCATGAAAATCCGTGCATTAGTTCTTGAGATAGAGCCATTTCGGAAATCATAAAAAATGCAGCATACCAGCGCCACCTGTTGAGCGATTAGCTCCAAAAACTAATCAGCATCAATTTGTGTCAGGGACTAACTGAATATGAATTTTAATTAAATTCCGTGCATTAGTTCTTGAGATAGAGCGCCCACAAAATTTGTGTCACACACAGACACACACACACACAGACAGACTCACAGACAGACATTTTGTAAAAACATGTTTTTCGGGTTCTCTGACCTCTAAAACGTGTAAATCCGTCAAAAACCGGAATTCGAAAATTTTCATGAATCCAATACTTTCTTCTTGTAAAGATAGAAGAAAGTAATAACTTGTTATAAAATTCAAATGCATCGATTAATAGTTTCGATTATAGTTCAGAATGAGGTATGGGAGAGGGGGGCACATGTGAACAGTACATATTTCACTTAGTTAATTTGAAATAAAAAAATTACCAATAGATGGTAGTACTGGTACCGTCTTTTGGCTGAATTTTCAGAACAATAAGCCATTTTGATTTCTGGTAGTTGTAATTTGTTTGTTTTAGAAGGTGTGAAGTAAAAAAGTCTTCTAAGTTATTGAAGTAAAAATTCATTCAAGACATTTTTTAAATTAGAATATTAGCATTGCATTCTATAGTGGCATTAATTAGGCAAGTTTACAAAAAGTTTTGTTTCTTTATTTCAATTAAAAATACATTTTTTTTCTTATAAATTAGGCTGAAGTTGGTAGATGGGGCACTTGTGAACAGAACATATGGGGGCAGATGTGAACAGTTCACAAGTGTATTTTTACTTTCTTCTATCTTTACAAGAAGAAAGTATTGGATTCCTGAAAATTTTCGACTCCCGGTTTTCGACGGATTTACACGTTTTAGAATGCCCAGAACACGATTTGATGGTTTTTAGAAAATGTCTGTCTGTGAGTCTGTCTGTCACTCCGTCACTCTGTCTGTGAGTCTGTATGTGACAAAAATTTTGTGGGCGCTCTATCTCAAGAACTAATGCACAGAATTTCACAAAACTTATTATTTAGTTATACCTTGATATAAACTAGACCTGATTAGTTTTTGGTGAAAATCGCCCAACAGGTGGCGCTGCTATGCGGCATTTTTCACGATTTCTGCAATAGTCATATCTCAAGAACTACTGCACGGATTTTCACAAAACTTCAGATTCAGTTAGTCCAGGATATAGTTTGGTGCTGATTACTTTTTATGAAAATCGCCCAACAGGTGGCGCTGCTATGCTGCATGATTCATGATTATCGCAATAGCTCTAACTCAAGAAAAAATGCACGAATTTTCATCAAACTTCAGTTTTCGTTAGTCCTTGATATAAATTAGTGCTGTTTAATTTTTGGTATAAATCGCCCAACAGGTGGCGCTGCTGTGCTGCATTTTCACGATTTTCGCAAGAGCTGTATCTCAAGAACTATTGCACGGATTTTCATCAAACTTCAGATTTAGTTAGTCCTTGACATGAATTGACGTGTAAATTAGTGCTGTTTAATTTTTGGTGTAAATCGCTCAACAGGTGGCGCTGCTATGCTGTATTTTTGCGATTTCCGCAATAGCTGTATTTCAAGAACTAACGCTTAGATTTTCAACAAACTTCAGATTCAGGTATACCTTGATATCATTTAGTGCTGTTTATTTTTAGTGTAAATCGCTCAACAGGTGGCGCTGCTATGCTACATTTTTCAGAATTCCCGCTGTAGCTCTATCTCAAGAACTAATGCACGAATTTTTATCAAACTTCAAATTCAGATATACTTTGATATGAATTGGTGCTAAATTCATGTAATTTCTTGTACTATTTAAATGATTTAATTGATGTGATTTATGTAGAAGAAAGTTTTGTGATGGCCACAACATACTAGTTTAAGCCTGTTAATGCATTTTTTTTAGTTAAAATTTAATTACCCTTGTTAAACATTGAGCTATAAATTCAATGTTTTTATGATTGCTTCACAGTTTTAATTTACTGGAAGTTAGATAACATTTAAAAGTGACTCAAAAGGAGTAGGTATATTAGTGCACAATTTTATGAATGATTTCTTGTATCTATGTTAAAACATTTATTGATTTATTCACACAACTAGAAAGAGGGCATCTAATTAGTTTTTATCACAGTTTTTATTCACAAAAAAATATTTTTGTCTTATTTATGCATGTGTTCACATGTGCCCCAGGTATGTTCACAACTACCCCTCCACCGGGGCACATGTGAACAAATTAAGACAATTTTTAGAATGATGATATAAGTTAGAAATTCTTGATAAATGCATCCAAAAGTTTCACCAAACGAACAAACGAATTGTAAATATTCATATAAATCAATTTTTGGTTCAATAGCTCATAACAATTTTGAGAAATAGTCAAAAATGTAAAAATTGTTCACATGCGCCCCCCCCCCCCCTCTTTCCTATAGATGCATTACTTTCTCTTGTTCCAAAAACATTATTGGTTACACAAAACAAAAATATTTTTAACCCTTTATTTACTGCTTTATGATCTACTGCAATTTTTTTTTCAGTTACTACAATGGAAATTAAAGGATAAACATAAAAAAAGTACTCACCCGCGAGAAATTTAATTCCTTAGAGGTAAATAATTAAAGTGGTACTTTAAAGTACCGTCAGTACACTATGGCTAAAATATCGTAAGAGAAAACCCAAAAGGTATTTTAAATAGCACCAGAATTGTGGTGAAATATTTTCGATTTAATAAGTATGTGAAATGTAGCCTTTTTCATACTTATAAATGAATTTTTTGGCAAATTCCGGTGCCAATCATTTATTTCAACACTTTAGCATTGAAAATGCTTTGCCCCTGAAAGGGTTAAAAAACTTTTTTTTTTAAGGTTTCGATCTTGGTAGCAGTACTTTAATTATGCGACGTCTATATTCCAGGGACAACATGTTCTCTCCCATCTCCACATATGCAATATATAAATTTACATATGCCATTTCTAGCATAGCAAAAAAGAGCCGGTTCCACAACTTTTTCGATTTCCTATAAAAAAAATAATGAAACAAAAGAAATACTAGGAAAATTATTGGTACACTACATCTTAGTAATTACATTTTAAAACAGATGTAAACGATGGATGGATAACTACACAGGCGAAAAGTAAACAAGAAGTTTTTCTCCAATACCCAGTGTACTGACAGTACTTAAATCCCACCGAGAAATTCAACTGTTAAATCAAATACATACATCGTTCACCTAAAATAGCTAGTCAAATTGTATTCTAAGATAAAAATGAACACATAAGAAAAAAATCCAACACTTATGTTATAATCCTTTACTGTGTTTGCAGCAATAAAAAGAAACGCGTGACAATCTGCACAAAATGTCGGCAAAAAACACATCGACTGTTTCAAAGATAGCCTCCTTCCTCGCTAAAATAACAAACCTAGAACTACCGCTGAAAGGGTTAAAAGATGCCTTTGCATCTTTTCAGGTTTCTTGGCTTCATTTTTTTTTGAGGGGGGGGGGGAGATTTTTCAATTCGGAAATATTCTATATTTCTATTGTAAGAACATCATATTTGAACATTTCCTAATTCTACAAAATACTAAGAAAAATATTTAAAATAAAAGATTTGAGTGGGGTTATAAATATTGCACAAAATCCCTATAAATTCAAATTTAATTAATCCTTCAATACTTCTAAAATTTATTAAATGATTATGTAAATCTTCTTACGTAGTTTCAAAAATTCACGAAAAATGCTTTAGAAGAAAATGTTCATGAATTTATTATTCAGTACATAAAGGGATATAGAGCCTCGAACGCGAAATACAAACTGATAGATTTCCGGTAATGTTACTTACAAAATATATCATAGAAAAGATGGACAAGAAAGCCAAATGACAGATTGAGAAAACGCAAAACGCATGTAACGGTTTGCTGTCATGTTAAACACTGAAATGAAAGAATAAGTCATTTTGATTCACTTTGCCATTAAAGATAAGGGATAAATATTCTTTCATTCCAGGATTAATCGCAAAATAAAATCACAGAAGATGACTCTGCAAAAAAGAAAAATCACAATGATTGCCTGTAACGTTCATAAAATAAATCAGCCTTAATTCTTTCACAGAAATAAACAAATTTTAATAACTGTTTCCCCAATCAACATTACTTTATAACTATACACTTTTTTTTCTGTGTGTATTAACAAAATACTTCATGATTTTTCTTGAAAACATTCTGCTGCCTATGAAGTTAAAGTTGCGTTCTTCTATTGGCATTTCTTGAACAAAACCGACGAAGTTCCTCGAGAGAACACCAGATTTGCTCTTTTCTATTCGTTGTTTGGTTGTCCAAGAGATCAATCTGCTGTTTTCGAACGACTGCATACAGAGCGGCGAGTGTGAAAGAAAGCGTTCCCAGACTCAGAAAAATAAAGTTCTGCAAGTAGCATGCGACGATAACAAGAAGTGTTGCCATGGCAGTGAAAAAGAGAAGAGCTACCTGAGATGATCTTGATAACCACCAATTTGCAGCTATTGCACGTTCCATCGCAGCATCTGCCTGCATATAAAGCACAATTTAGTCTCAATACATTGACGTATAGAGTAGGTGGCGGTAAAGATACGCACTTTCCATACATTTTGATTTTTAACGCACACATTGGTCTCAATTTATGTAATGAGTGATTAAAATGTTGGATTAGAACCTTAGGCAAGTGCCACCATCAACCGACATTCTGTCAAATTATAATTCTGTGAGAAATTGAAATTTTTAAAAACATTGCTCTGCGTATCTTTGTCCCATCGATTGGGGTAAAAGTACGCAGTGGTGGGTGCGTATTTTTGCCCCACTACTGTGGGTTTTTGCCCCATTTAATAAAAAGAATGAGTTATGCAAAAGCTTTAGTAAATTTCACTAGTATTTATAGTTAAACTGAAAATTGTAAGCTAAACCATGAAAAGAAAAAAAAAAGCGGTCTGTGAGATCGCAAATAGCAGTTAACCTTTAACTACTGTGACAAAAATTGTTGCATAAATACCGTGAGCGGTCCTAAAGACCCCTTAATCGTAGAATGAATAAAAGGGTTGACTGACTCATAAGATACTGTTTTTGAGCTAAACTTTATGTAAAGCCTATTATAATAAAAATTCTCTTCATTTAGAAGTCTTTAGCGATACTGCTAAGTTTCTAACCGAATCAAAATTAAACTAACATCAATAATTAAATTGAAAATTACAAGTTAATCTATGAAAACTGAAAATAGCAGCGGTCCGTGAGACTTAACAGGAATTAAGGGCTAAGACTTAAAAGAAAATCGTTTTATGAAACAAGAATATTGATTTTTAAAAGTAAGTAGGTAGATACCTACGTTCTATATTGAAAAAAAAAAAACTTAACTACAAAAAGGAAAAGGTAGTTAACTAGTTAAGTAGCTATTATATTTTATAGAATATAAAAAAATAAAACTTTCCACAACGTAATTGTGGAAAGCTTTGCATCTAGCTAAAACGGTAGGACAAAGCCCCGAATCTTAAACTTTTGCATATCTTTGCCTCAAGACGGATGCGTACTTTTACCCCATTCTGCAGTAATTTACTTAACCGGCTACCGACAAGTTTAAACAAATGCGATCGTGGTAATCTATACGGCATTTAGAAGCTATAGAGCTTCCGTTTTCCACTAAATTTTTGGATTAGTAAAAATTCGAAGTATTGTCAGCTAAACAATAAAGTGAAATTTTAAAAATATTAAATCGAAATGCGAAAATTTAAACTTACCTGATTTACTTGCCACGGAGTGCTACTTTTTTCACACGGTTTGAACACAACTACTACACGTCAGACCAAACTAACACCTAGCGGTCGTGATTGTAGAAATGTTTCTTCATATTAAATCAGCCAGTGCGGATCTTTACCCCCACCTACTCTAAATTCAAAAATTATGAGACTGTCTCAAGTAGTATTCAAATAAATTGAACAATTAGCATTATCAATAATCATATATTATTTATGCTGTCAACATAGCTTTTTGGTTCAAAACTTTCCGGTTTGGCAGGTTCAAAACTTTCAGAAACTTGATGAATGAGGTATCATTCGAAAAGTTTTTGAAACTGGTTTGAAAGTTTTAAACCGGCTGATGTTATAAATGAAGTTTTAGGAGAAGATGAAAGAGCAGTCGTAAAAAAATTATAACTCTGGTTTTCGGGTTAGAATGGGGGGGGGGGGGGGATGGCTATAATTTAAAAAATATATATATATGGCCATTTTTTTCCCATTCTGACCAGAAAATCAGAGTTCTAACATTTTACGACTGCTCTTTTATCTTCACCTAACACTTCATTTATAATGGCTGTTTCATAATAATGGAAGCCATCAGTCTATCAGAAGAAAATGATCTATTCCAAAGATAAGTTTGATTGAAAAAAAATTATTTAATACTTTGAGCAGAAGGGAGAGGCTACACCTGCAATTTTCATGACACTAATAGATTCACATAGCAAAATTGACATTCAATAAACAAAAAACTATCAAGCGCTTTTTCAAATAAACAATTTCATTCTCAGTTTTTCTTAAAAGTAACGGAAATGTACATCAAAGAAATGTTGCTAGTACCATAAAAATTAATGAATGAAGTGAAAATGAATTAAGTGAAATTTATATTTTATCTCCTTAGTTGGTGACGATTTGTGTAAATCCGGTTTATCCGAGGTGAATTTGGTTTATATTAACTCGGATAATCGGGACTCTACTGTAGTTGATTTTCGAATCTTGACTGTGTTGAGTGATAGTTAATGGCATATTTATAGTCATCTTGACAAATTTCGGAGGGGGTTCAAACCCTGGTGATTCCCTCATTGGCTACGGCGTTGAATTAAACTGAAAATTACTAGTTAAACGGTGAAAATTTATAAGAGCAGCGGTCTGCGAGACCGCCAACAGCAGTTAAAAGTTTTAAGTATGGTCTCGAAAAACAGCGTAATTAAAGAAGATAATGAGATAAACCCAGCCACGTGGTCACTTCATGTTATGACACATGCTTTTGAATGACAAAATTGTTGGTTTCAATGGGAAAATATTGTTTGCTAAAACAGGAAACATTCTTTTATTGCAGACATTTTTTTCTCGAATTGTTTTCATAATAAATAAGAATAATTGAAATATTAGGCATTCACCAGTTTAATGATGGTGTTAAAACATTTCATATGATGAAAATATATTTTTAAACACTTCTCACCATATCAAAAATACCGATCACTTTCCCCAAACTCAAGGCTCTTATATTTACAGATAATGACGAAAATTTGTTTACTGTACAAAACTAACAACAAACAGAAAATGAACAGTGGGCGAGTCCAGCAGACCTCACCAAAGTCACCGGTGAGATTGGTTACGTGACGTCACGGTAAGTGACCTGTCTCTAACCGGTCGACGGACCTACTGGACGGCACTGGTGTTATTTACTATTGGCGCCATCTGTATTTCGTTGCGTAATTATTCTTTTATTATTGTTTCATCATGTACGATGCAAATGTAAATAAACTTGCGACATTTCTAATTCCACTAGGCTTCTGTTCTAGCGTCTTTCAAAGCCGTTTTGATTGGCTGGCCAGATTCAGATGAAGTGGCCAGACGTCCGAGCATCGTTTGCACATATTCGAATGTTGGTTTTCAGCTATTTCGTTTCTGATGCTGCATAAGTTTGATTTGAATAAGTTATTTCTCATTTTTAGATAATGAAACTGTTATTTTCTACTTGAAAGTATTCAAAAATATCTGTATAAGATAAACCTCCATCATTTCCTTACTAAAACAGTCTTTTCAAAACCTTTTCAGATAAAGGCTGTTTTATAAATTTTAAATGTTTTTTACATTAAAAAATTATTAAATATATAATTTATATAAAAAACGCATTATCACTTATAAAACACTACAGTTGCAGGGGGAATTTGCACATCTAAACCATGAAAAAATATAAAATCAGAAACTTTTTTGGGGGGTGAGGGGTGATTTTCATCTTCTAAAAATTAAAAATAACTTTTTCAAATCAAACTTATGTAGCATCAGAAACGAAATAGCTGAAAACAAACATGGCGAATATGTGCAAACGGTGCTCGGTCGTCTGTCCACTTCATCTGAATTGGGCCAGCCAATCAGAACGGCTCTAAGGACGCTAAAACAGGTTCTGAAGTACGGTACTACAGAAGTCTAGTGGAATTAGAAATGTCGTACTTTCATGTAATCGATCACGTGACCCAACTAACCAAGAATTTTCTTCGGTTAGTTCGGTCTCTCACCGGTCACTTTGGTTACTTGCGCTGAACGACATTGGTTGCGACCCGGTTAGCAGCACTGAACGCTTTGGTGACTAACCGATCTCACCGGTCACTAACCGGTGGCTCCTCTGGACGCGCCCAGTATGAACTTGTTCAGAGGCGACGACTACGTCGCCCGGACGTGAAGGAGACTGAGGCATATGGAGTGAGTTTTATTTTAAACATACAGCTACAATGCACTTGGGAGCCCAATTACAGCGCCTAGAAGATACAGTGTGGAAAACGGCTACAAAATAGTGCTAAAAAATTGAATCCCATAAATGTACAACGATGCTGAATAACAAGATGTCGATCGTAGCGCCATCTTAGTGATTTAAAAACGATAGTCATTCTAAAAGAGACTCTTTAACCTATTTCACGTCATTCCTTAACTAAATTAGCTTATAACAGACCAAAATATCTTATATTTATAGTTTCCGATATTTAACATTCTATAATTTTTGAAAACACAGTGTTTATATTGAAAAGAGTTACGAGATGGCACTCGTATCAGCATATTGCCGCTGAGCATTGTTGGAGATTTATGGGATACAAGTTTTTAGCACTTTTTAAAACATTATAGGAATAGCCGTTTTCCACACTGTATCTTCTAGGCGCTGTACCACTACAGTACAGCGTCTAGAATACCTAGTGTGGAAATATGCTATCCAAACAACGGTAAAAATTTGTATCCCTTAAATGTGCGACGATACTGCTAAAATCCCAAGCGTCGATCGCAGCGACATCTGCGGGATTTTCGTATTACATTGTATAGACTAGCAATATCTTGTAGTTGTAGAAAAATCTTGCAGATGTCGCTGCGATCTGTATATTTCAGCAGTATCGTTGCACATTCAAGGGATACAATATTTTAGCACTTTTTTTAAGTATGGATTTTATCCATGTGACGTCAACTGCGGGTAAACAGAAGAAAAACACCAATAGGCGCGAAGGACATTTTAGCATTGCTCCCCCTTCGTCCAATAAACAGGTTTATTCGGAGGGTTTTTCCCCGCAGAGGGGCGGCTGTTGCCATTCGTGGGTAAAGTCCATTACAGGGATAGCCAATGGAGGATATTCTAAATATGGGTTCGAGGCTGAAAAAAGTCACGTGATACCGGTAATTTACCCAAGAAACTTCTAACTGAAAAGAAGGGAAGATACTACTTTTTTGCCTCATGAACTGTTTCATTGGCTAGCGGGGATTTACATTACACGTCTACGGAGCCTTCCCTTCTTTACGCTAGACGTTTTTACCTTAACCACGTGATCAAAACGGAGATGGAATATCCTCTATTTCCACCCTATATATTCTAGTCGCTATAACTACAGCGTCTACCAGTACTCAGCCAGCTTTGTATTACCCTCAACGTAAAGATAATAACAGATTGTATGAGAAATCTGTGGTATTACCCAACACTTTTATTAGATAAATAAGGCGGAGTTCCGCAGAGTGTTTTTAAAAGAGAATAGCGACATATGCACAGAACGAATGCTCAGTCCCAAAGTTTTTGTCCAATCTATGGCAGCCTATAACAGAGCTTGGTGATAGCCTAGTCTCTTCCTTCGCTTGAAAAATAGTGTTTTTTTTTATAATTATAACATTCAGTTTGATGCATTTTCTCATAGAAATTTTGATGAGTGCTTTGTAATTGTTGAATATTTGCTAAATAAATTATGTCTTTTTGGCAGTAAACTGCATGTTAAAGCACATATTTTTCTTTTTCAGTCTATTTAAAGATAAAACTTTTTTAATCATTATTTTATAACGTTGGAAATTATTTTTTTAATCTATGTGTGACACATTATTTTCCTTGAAACTTGTTTACACTTGAGAAAAAGTAATTAGGGAAAGAACTGATTGTTAAGTTATTTGAATCCCACCACTGTTTTTTTTTTATGGTATGTTTTTTTTTTTTTTTTTTTTTGTCGAGCTGTTCAAGCGAATCAATCAGCCTACCAAAACAAGTGAAAACGTAAACAAAAAAAGACCAAGCATGTGATCATAACGACCACAGATTTCTTGTGGGTCAAGTGAGCGAAGACCGGGCGTAAAATTTGCTGCTGATCGGATTTATATCAGATCACGTGATACTTTTCATGAATGTTTCGGATTTTGTCTGAGTGCATATAGACATGTATTCCTATTATGAGAGACATTGTTTGGAAAGGTAAGAAGATTTAGTCATTGGTTTCACCTGTTTTTAACCACAAAATTACGAAATAATTAAATTATTTCGAAATTCCTTACTTCTATAAGATCTACCCCATGACGGATATCTCCCTGCGCTCGGGCGCTCCGATCTGCATCTGTGAACAAGCTCTATGAATAACGTTAATGAATAATCTTCATGTTTTCCACGAGTTTCGCGTTATTCTGAATTAAATTATATTTGGGAGAGCAAAGTTCTAGATTTTGAATTTGTATCACATTAAAATCAAGAGCACTATGAATGTGTTTTTTTTTTTCGAAAGTCAAGAATCACTTATTCAAGAATCACTCAAGAATTACAAATTTTCAGTTTATATACGATACATAACTATTTACATTTAATTTGTACATATTTACAGTTTTTTAGAAAATCATCTTAAATTTCTGGAAATTAACATCCAGCCAGCCTTTATACACGATTTCAAGACGAATTAATAAAGGTACAGTAATTTTCTTATGTTTGAAGCCATGAAAAAACAATAGCATGATTTCATGCTCGAGATAAATTTCCTTTTTAAAATTAAAACATTATTTCTTCTATTAGAAGACCAAGACAAAAAAAAAAAAAAACATATATAACATTTCAAACAGTCTACGTGCTGCGTGCAACTTTTATCATTACTACTATAAAACTAATCTAAAAGAACAAGAGAAAATGTTTTTAATATTAATTCTCTGGAAGTTCACGCGATCTGGCCGTCTCCAGTCTGGCTAAGAGAGGTCCGCACAAAGGGTTTGCGAAATATTCCACAAACTCTGCCCCGATGAACAAGGGTTCATCAAAATGGGGATTCAAAATAATTAAAGTAGAAATAAAATTATTTTAAAAGATCATGAATTACATTATACATAAATACAATACAAATAAAAATATATAGTTACATACTGGACATCAAATAAAAATAATAAAGTTAAATTATATAAATTTAAATATTTTGCCGAAGGATGTCTGCTACTAAAAATAGAAAAAAAAACAATTTAAATCTATACAAATTATTATAAAACAATTCAAGACAAAAATCAAACTAAAGATTAAAAATATTAACAAACAGAAAACATTTTTTTTTAAAAGTCAAATGAGAGTTTTTTGAGTCTGTTAATAAAATCAGTTCAGAGTTTTTTTTTTCAATTTGTCAGTTCTAAATTATACAGTAAATTTATGGGTCTTTTAATAAATGAATTATTTGTTTTCAATTCACAAGACTGTCTCTTCCGTCTCTGTCCATAAAGGTTTTAGTAACTTTGCCTAATTTCCACAAACTTCTGGGTAAGTGTTCATCACGTACAAGGAACCATATCGTCTACTTTAAAGTCTGAAGTTTTATTCTGGTCCGTGTAGTGAGCAGATTTTAAGTTGAGAAGATACTCATTTTTCCAACGCTTCCAAAAATGACTTAGAAGAGTCTCACGTAAACGGAAGCGTTTCACTAAAGATTCTTTCGTTGCTGGTAAAATTAAATCGTTCACTTTTATGGTAGGTAAACACAAAATACGTTTTCCGATTAAAAAATGTGCAGGAGTAAGAGGAGATGGTTCTTCTAACTCATAATACGTGTAAGTCAACGGACGAGAGTTAATTACAGCTTCTACTTCAATTAGAAGCGTTTCTAATTCTCTCAATGTTAAAGAAGATCTTCCGATAACTTTACGTAAGGTAGTTTTCATTGAGCGAACCATTCGCTCATAGAAGCCACCCCACCAGGCTGCACGCTCTACAATATACTTCCCGGAAATTCCGTGATTGGCGTAAATTTTTTTAACATCAGGATAGTGAATTACTTTCCACATTTCTTTTAGTTCAAGTTCAGCTCTTTTGAAAGTTTTGGCGTTATTTGAATAAATTACAGCACACAGTCCTCTTCGTGAGATAAAACCTGCGAAATGCTAACAGGAATTCTGCTGTTGACATGTCTTTTACTAATTCTAAATGAAGTGCTCTTGTGATAGCACATGTAAATAATAAAATATAAAATTTATTTTCATTCCCCTTCACATATAGAGGCCCCGCATAATCAAGACCTGTTACTGAAAACGGTGGAGCTTCGTTAATACGGTCACCTGGAAGAGGGGCTATAACTTGTTGACCAGGGCGTACGTTAAATTTCTTACAGATTGTACATTTGTTCAGGACTGATTTTATGCACTGTCTGGATCTTAAAATCCAAAATTTTTCACGAATTTGCCTTAATGTACTGGACACTCCTGAATGAAAACTTTTTCATGTGCATCTTTCACGATTAATTCAGTTAATTTATGTTTTGCAGGAATCACAACAGGATGTTTTTCATAAAATAAGGAATCAGACTTTTGTAATCGTCCTCGTACCAACAGCAAACCTTCATCTGACAACACAGGATTTAATTGAAGAAGATTCGACTGTATAGGGATACTTTTCTTATATTTCAAGCATTTTATAACTTCAGGAAAACTTTCTTCCTGCACTAGTTTTAACCAAAAATTTTCAGCAAGTAACATTTCCTCAGCTGATAATTCTGAAAATCTCTTTTTTTTCTACCTTTAATTTTATATTAGAAATAAATCTAAATACCCATGCAGTTACTCGATACAATTTCTTTAAGGAGCTATACTTTTCAAGATTAAAAAGGGAAATTTCATCAGCTTTATTTGTTTGAACAACACAAGAAATGGTTGCTGCTTTTCGAGACTTCTCTTCAGAAACATCAGATAATCGTGATGCAGCAATTTTAACCCTATGCCACTGATTTTCGGGAAGGGAAAGAAATTCAGGACCATACCACCATTTTTGAGAATTTATTAAATGCTTCACAGAACAACCTCTCGTTATTAAATCTGCGGGATTAAGTTTGCCGTCACAATGTCTCCATAAACTAGGATCAGACAAATTATGAAGTTCAGCAATTCTATTACTAACAAATGGTTTCCATTTTTCTTTTGGCCCTTTAAGCCAATGAAGAACAATTTCTGAATCAGACCAGAAAATAGTATTATTTACTTGGATAATGTTTGTGATAAACTTTGCCATCCTGGCACCAATAAGTGCTCCCATGAGTTCAAGACGTGGCAGTGTTAACTTTTTCATGGGAGAAACCCTAGACTTAGACATTAGAAAACTATAACTGTATTTGTTTTAAATACATAATTTTTAATTAGAAAATTAGTTTTAAATTTATCTTTAGAAATGGGATACCGTAAGTATGCCACTGCACCATACGCATTAGGGTTAGCATCAGTGAAAATATGCAATTGGAGATGCTCCTTTTTCATGATCAGGTTGTTAAAATAGTGTCGGGGAATTTTCAAGTGAGTGAGATCCGGGATTTCTGAAAGTCAATTTTGCCAATTATTTTCTAGTTCACCACAAAAACTTTCATCCCATGATATTCCCATTACCCACAATTGCTGTAAAAGGCATTTGACACGAATAACAAAAGGGGAAATAAATCCGGCTGGATCAAACAACATAGCTGCAATTTTCAAAACATTCCGATTTTCTAACAATGGTCGTAATTCTAGTCCCAAATTATCTTCTGTATTGTTCCAGATAAGTCGTAAAACTTTTAGGGTAGTATTTGGGGGTTCGAAACTCAAAATAGGTATGTTTTCGTCAACCCATTATTTCCTAAGATCCTGAGAATTACTTTCAAATTTTCTTAACTTCATCGCCCCCCTTCTTTCAAAATATCAACAGCTTCTTTAGTTACGTTAAAAGTTTCTAGAACGTCGTTTTCTCCTGAAAACAAATCATCAACATAAAAAGAATTTAGGATTTCAAATGTTTTATTATGAGAGTTTTTATATTTATTAATATGGTGCTTAATAGTACAAGCGAGGATAAAGGGACTGCAGGTGACACCAAAAGTAGCTGTGGTAATTCTGTAAGGTACTACGTTTTTATTCTTATCAAAATCTTCATAATATAAGAATCTAAGATCATTGCGATCTTCTTCGGCTACAGATATTTGTAAAAATGCTTTTTCAATATCAGCCAAAAAAGCAATTTTATGTAAACGGAATTTCAAAATTATATCTAAAACATTAGGATTTAAGTTAGGGCCATGATTCAAACATTCGTTTAATGATAGAGAATCACCATATTTGAAAGAAGCATCATAGACTATGCGCATTTTTGTTGTAGTTTTGTCGTCACGACGTCTGTGTGGCATGTAATAGGAATTATTGGAATGTTTCTCGGTGACAATTCTATTATACCCCCATTAAACTGCTCTAACAAAATGGAGTTATATTCCTTAAGTAAAGAATCATTTTTCAGGAATTTATTTTCTAAACTAGAAAATCGCTTCTTTGCTACTTCAAGATTATTTCTAAGCAATTCACGAGAATTTTTCCACAATAATTTTGCTTCATAACGCCCATTTACGAATTTTAAATTTTCTTTAAATTCTTTTATTAGCTCAACATCGGTAATATTCTTTTCATTGCTTTCAGCAATGCCAATTGCTTCGAGATCCCAAAATGCTTTCAGCTGAGTATTTATATTTTCAACTGAAACATGCAAACAATAGCTACTTCTTTTTTATTCGACTCTATCTGCCCTTGCACCGTATGACCAAAAATAGTTTCTGCAACGTATAATTCTTTTGTCAATTTTCCCTCGATTCCCTTTAATGTTTTTCACAAAAAGTCAGACCCTAGCAAAATATTTATTTCCTGTTCAAGACCTGTATCATCAGGCTTATAGCTTTTGGTTCGCATTACGTCTAGAAGTTCTGGTTCTAGGGTTTTTACAGAAGCTCCAGTTATATTATCAACCACAAGAGCTTCGATCTTTATCGAGTTGATAGGTTGCACAACACTGGTTAATTCAAGAGCAACAACTTCGTAACATGATTCATAAGGGCGTCTCCGCCCAAAGGGGTAAACTAATAAATTTTCTCTTCGCAATGGCTTCAATTTTAATTTTTGTACTAGAGATCTCTTCACAAAACATTTTTCTGAACCACTATCACATAAAACGCGAGCCAACAAGCATTGTTTACCAGCAGAAACAGAAACTGTACAAGTCTGCAATAATGTAGCTTTATTTTGTTTATAGTATTTTTGCTCTGACATCATAGATACAATTGCACATTTTGTTTCGTTTTCAGGATTTTCTTTTGCTGTTTCTTTAAAACAAAACAAATAACTATGGGTGTTGTTACCAGATTTGGAACAAGGGTTAATTTTTGTTCTACAATTAACTGATAAATGCGACATTTGTAACAGCGACCTTCTTTCTTTAATTTATATCGTTTTTGTTCATCCGTGAATTTCGAACAATTTAGTCCTACATGATCAGAAGACTTTCAAAGTATGCAAAACTGTTTTGTAGATGTATTTAAAGCAGCAGCTGACGGTATATTTTTCTTTTGAGGAAAATTTTGATATTTACTTGAAGAATTTTCATATTTGGTTTTAGAATTTTCATAAGCCTTGCTTTGGGAATTATTTACTAAATTAGTAGCTTCACGGCATCTTAGTTCCGTTTTAATAAAATTTATTAAATGAGTTACTTCACAGTCCTTATCGGGGTCACGTTTTCGATGGAAATCTAGTATCAAATTTTCTGGTAATAACCTTAATAATATGGGTAGTAATAAATGGCCGTAGGAGCCTGATGTTACTCCTAACGCATCAAGATTTCTTATACAAGTTTCAATATTATCATACAACTTCCTGAGCGAAGTGACATTATTAGATGATTTTACTGGCTCAAGATTTAGAATTTTATTCATATAACAGACTATTATGTTTTCCTGCTTCCCATACCTTTTTTCTAACAACTTTAAACACGTTGAATAATTTTGATCTGTCAGTTCAAAACCAGCTACAATATTATATGCAGGTCCAGACAACAAAGATTTAAGATATTGGAATTTTTCAATTTTTGATAACGATTCGTTTGAATCTATCGCACTAGTAAATAAATTGAAAAATTCTAAGAACTGGCTTGCATCACCAGAATATTTTTCTATGTTAAGTTTAGGCAGCTTCACTGCCAAAACTGGTTTACTACCGATTTTTGAACCGTTACTTGATTCTAGTATAACTTTAGGTTCAGTTTCGATTTTACATTTTTTAAGCCTCCTCTTAATTTTAAATTTCAAACTTGATATTTTTTTCAGAATATTCTTCTACCGATTTTACTTCTTTTTCATATTCAGTTTTTTCCTAATTAGTTCATCTATTTCGGAATCTAATTCCTTGAGTAGAGCTTCCTTTTCATTTACGAGCTCTAATGATTCCATTAAAGAATCGCAATCAGTCTTATCAATATCAAACAGTAGCTCTTTTACGTTTTTCTGGTTTATCCATGTTTAAATTTTAATTCAATTTTCAAAATAAATTATCATGACAAAACGCTATTTTCAATAAATCAAGAGTCAATAGTCATGCAGAATAATAAAGGTATTTCTTATCTTTTTTCGGGTTCTTCGGCACCAAAAAATAATGAATAATCTTCATGTTTTCCACGAGTTTCACGTTATTCTGAATTAAATCATATTTGGGAGAGCAAAGTTCTAGATTTTGAATTTATATCACATTAAAATCAAGAGCACTATGAATGTGTTTTTTTTTCGAAAGTCAAGAATCACTTATTCAAGAATCACTCAAGAATTACAAATTTTCAATTCATATACGATACATAACTATTTACATTTAATTTGTACATATTTACAGTTTTTTAGAAAATCATCTTAAATTTCTGGAAATTAATATCCAGCCAGCCTTTATACACGATTTCAAGACCAACTAATAAAGGTACAATAATTTTCTTATATTTGAAGCCACGAAAAAGCAATAGCATGATTTGATGCTCGAGATAAGTTTCCTTTTTAAAATTAAAACATAATTTCTTCTATTAGAAGACCAAGACAAAAAATATATATATATGCAGTCTACGTGCTGCGTTCAACTTTTATCATTACTACTATAAAACTAATCTAAAAGAACAAGAGAAAATGTTTTTAATATTAATTCTCTGGAAGGTCACGTGATCTGGCGCCTCCTGTCTGGGTAAGAGAGGCCCGCACAAAGGGTTTGCGAAATATTCCACAAACGTTGGTTCGCATATTATCTGATGATCTCACTCAGTGGGAAATTTTTAATAAAAATGATGTAATTCTATAAGATTAAGTCAGGATCATAAAAAAAGCTGTTACTTGAGAAACTTTTTGTTAATTTCAAAACGAGATTGATCAATCAGAATCCTGCATTTTTGCGTAACTTTAGCTCTTTCCACAAATCTCGCAAAATACAGACTTTTCATTGCAAATCTTTCGAAAATAAAGAAAAATCTAACTGGATCTAGAAAAATCCAATTACATATGGCGTCATTGACCTAGGCGTTTTCGTTCCACACTGTTAAAAATCTGCAGCTTTTTCTGCATACACTGTTAAAAATCTGCAGCTTTAGCTGCATAGTCACTCCACCGCTTTTATAGAATATCTCTGTTCTGACCAATGAGAATGCTCCATAGTATAGTCAAGTAATCGTTTTCTATAAAAGCGGTTGAGTGACTATGCAGCAAACGCTACAGATTTTTAACAGTGTAGTCACTCCACCAGTTTAATGATGGTGTTTAAACATTTCATATGATGAAAATATATTTTAAAAACAATTCTCACCATTTCTAAAATACACATCACTTTCCACAAACTCAATGCTCTTATATTTATAGATAAAACCAAAACTGTGGCTGAACGATCCATGAAGGATAAGGGCTACAGTGCTCAACTCTGTTTACTTGACCCTGGGCCCCGATGTGCTATGCAGTATGTGCCCCGGCCAGGTGGTCAACCCAACGCGAGACCCTCGGTGTTTAGTTCCCAAGCAAGCTTAGTACTCATTTTATCGACTCCGAAGGGATGAAAGGTTGAGTGAACCTTGCTCAGACGGGGGCAGAACTCGCGACCTGTAGCGTGGCAGACAGGCGTGCTGACCACTACGCTGCTGGGCTTATATATTCATAGATAATGACGAAAATTTCCTTACTGTACAAAACTAACAACAAACAGAAAATTTCAGATGAACACTCTAGTATGAATAACGTTGGTTCGCATATGTCTGATGATCTCACTCAGTGGGAAATTTTTAATAAAAATGGTTTAATTTTATAAGATTAAGTCAGGATCATAAAAAAGCTGTTACTTGAGAAACTTTTTGCTAATTTCGAAACGCGATTGATCAATCAGAGGCCGAGATACAGATAGATTTTTCGCTGTGAGCGAAATGAGATTGACCAATCAAAAACCTGCATTTTTGCGAACTTTTCGCTGGTTGCAAAAATGCAGGCTTCTGATTGGTCGATCTCGTTTCGCTAAGAGCGAAAAATTTATCTGGATCTCGGCCAGAATCCTGCATTTTTGCGCAATTTTCGCTCTTTACAAAAATCTCGCAAAATAACAGACTTTCCATTGCAAATCTTTTTTCGAAAATAAAGAAAAATTTAACTGGATCTGGAAAGATCCATTTACATATGGTGTTATTGGCCTAACGGCGTTATAGGCGTTTTCGTTCCACACTGATTAAAATCTGCAGCTTTTTCTGCATAGTCACTCCACCGCTTTTATAGAATATCTCTATTCTGGCCAATGAGAATGCTCCATAATATATTCACGGAATAGTTTTCTATAAAAGCGGTGGAGTGACTATGCAGCAAAAGCTACAGATTTTTAATAGTGCAATTGTTAAATGCACTGAGCTCCATAATAGAACAGAGAGATGACTCACCGGTCCACTTTCTGCCGAGACCGCATCATACTTTCAAAGCAGTCCTGCATTTCTCTTAATATTATAGGCATTGTTTCATACTTTTCCGCATATTTTTATTACTTTTGGTTATTTCTATACCTTATTCATATTTTTTTTTATGAGCAATACTTAGCAATTTTTTATTTGTTGTTGTTGGACTTACATAAAATTTTATTTTTAAATAAAAACAAATTAGATATTTGTGATGAAATTAAATAAAATCTCCAGTTTTTTCAATAAAAAATATATATCAGTGAAAATTGTAGCAACTTCGTCATATTTTTAAAATAAAATCCATTTTGAAAATACCTACGCCCATACTACTCTATGGGAGGAAATCTAAGTTTTGCCATAAATATTCCTCCGAAATACTATGGCATTCAGTGGCGTAGCTAGAGCATTTCGTTTGGGGGGGTGTGGAGATCGAATTTACCGAATGTTCATAGTAATTTTTTTTTTTTTTTTTTTTTTTTTTTTTTTTTTTGTATTTACAGTACAGGACCTATTATCCAGAATCCTCGGAACCGAAGGCTTTCTGTATTTTGGAATTTTCCAGATTTCGGGTCCTCTCAAATTTCACGTTTTTTTCGCGACCCTTTGACGAAATTTGCGTTATTTTTTCATGATCCTTTGACGAAATTTGTGGGGTTTTTTTTCGCAATTCTTTGACAAAATTTGCGTATTTTTTCTACGATCCTTTTACGAAATTAGCGTTTTTTCGCGATCATTTGACGAAATTAGCGTTTTTTTTCCGCGATTCTTTGACAAAATTTCAGATTTTTTCGCGATCATTTGACGAAATTAGCGTTTTTTCCCGCGATTCTTTGACAAAATTTCAGATTTTTCTACGATCATTTGACGAAATTAGCGTTTTTTCGCGATCATGTGACGAAATTCGCGTTTTTTCCGTGATTCCTTGACAAAATTTGCGTATTTTTTTATGATCATTTGACGAAATTAGCGTTTTTCCGCAATTCTTTGACAAAATTCGCATATTTTTTCTACGATGATTTGACGAATTTACCGTTTTTTGCGATCATTTGACGAAATTAGCGTTTTTTCCGCGATTCTTTGACAAAATTTGCATATTATTTCTACGATCATTTGACGAAATTAGCGTTTTTTCGCGATCATTTGACAAAATTAGCGATTTTTCCGCGATTCTTTGACAAAATTTGCGTTTTTTTCAGGATCCTTTGACAAAATTCGCGTTCTTTCCGCGATTCTTTGACAAAATTTGAGTATTTTTTCTACGATCATTTGACGAAGTTAGCGTTTTTTTTCGCGATCATTTGACGAAATTCTTGTTTTATTCGCGATTCTTTGACAAAATTTGTGTTTTTTCGCGATCCTTTGACGATATTCGCTGTTCTTTGAAAGAAGTTCGCATTTTTTTTATGAAATTCGCGTATTTTTCTGTGAGTCTTTGACGAAATTCACGTTTCTCTGCAATTTTTTGACGAAATTAGCGTTTTTAACGATCCTTTGACGAAATTATCGCTTTTTTCGCGATCCTTTGTCGAAATTCGCATTTTTTCCGCGACTCTTTGACGAAATTTGCATTTTTTCAGAATCCTGTGATGAAATTTGCGGGTGTTTTGCGATTCTTTGACGGAATTTGCGTTTTTTTCGCGATTCCTTGACAAAATTCGCGTTTTTTCTGCAATTCTTTGGAGAAATTGGCGATTTTTTCTGCGAACGATTGACGTAATTGATTTTTTTTTCGGCGCCCATCTGTCGAAAATCGCGATATTTTTTATGTCCGAATTTTCGGACTGAAGACCAATTTTTTTTTTTAATTTTCGGAAAATTCAGAACAGAATCAATCACCCCCGGTGAAATATCTGACGATTTTCTTTTTTTAACGAATCTTAATATAAATTAATTTTATACTAAAATTGGAGAGAAAAAATGATTTTTCCCAATGTCGGGGGGGGGAGGGGAGGGCGGCTTCGTGTTATCTGGCGGCTGAAATAACATATTTTAGTGGTTACACGTCGAAACACAATGGATTGAAAAAAAATTAGGAATCGGTAAAATTTTCAAAAAATTTCAAAATTTTAGTACAAATTTACAAATTTAGAAAATTTTCAAATAATTATTTTTTTCGGATTTCGGGTCCTTCCGGATTTTGGAATTCCGGATAATGGGTCCTATACTCTATTTGTATTTTGTATTTTTTCACATTGTTTTCTTTTGGGAGAGGGGGGGGGGATTATACATTTATTTATTATTTCAGTAATATATAAATAAACAGACCAAAAAATTTTAACAAAAACTAAATAATTTCAACCATTTAAAATTTTACAAACTGAGGGAGCGACGGTAGTAGAAATTATGAATGGAGGGAGTGAAATAGATAACTGCTGATTTATTTATCGTATTGCACAATTACAAATAAAGCAGAGGAAAAAAGTAATTTTAAGGACTTTAACCCTTAACTGATCAGTTGAGGTGTTTTCCACCCCAGAGAAATTTCATTTATGAAGAAATTTTTTTTGTGGTATTTAGATACGTGTATTTATATGTATATGTATGTACCCTTACAGTACTTTTTCAGTTGTTTTTATTCAAGTAAATAATGCAAAATTCACAGGAGATTTTCTTACTTTAATTCGTAAATTTTGTTGAGTGCACAAGACAAGAAATCAAATTTTGGGGTTGTATACACACCACCTCACCACGTTATATATATATAAAAAAATCACCTCATCACTTAAGGTTTAAGCTTTTCGTGCTCGATACTTCAGTGAGGGGGGGAGGGGACAAAGGTAAAAGGAGTAATTTGGGGTGAGGTTAAAAAGACAGATTTAGATTGATTATTTATTATTACAATAAAAATAAGTTCAATAGAAAATATTTTAAAAATAATTATTTTTTTCTTTTATTTATAACTAAAAGTTTGAAATTTGCAATACTTTTTAAATTTTAAGTTAGAAGTCTGTACGGGTAGAAATTTTTAGGCCCGGGCCAGGCCGACCCATAGAAAAAAAATCAACCGAGCCCATTATAAAAGGTAGACCTGAACTCGGGCAGACCTGTCAAAAAAATTATTGGCCTGGCCCGGCGTTATAGCAGCTAAATTTCAGCCTGAGACCATTCTGGCCCGAAAAAAAATGAAAATCTCGACCCGAGCCTGGCACGGCCCGAGTGAATTTTTACAAAACATTGATTTTTACGTCGATTTGGTTAAAAATTTGTCTGTACGAGGAATCTTGATCAAAAATACTTAATCTTAGCTTTTTTTTTATCTTTATTTTTATAGAAATACCGTAGGCTGCGATATTTATTTATTTTTTAAATAAATCTCTATTTGTTATATGCAAATGTTTCGATTATCATTATTTTTGTTAATCCATATTCCATGTATTGGAGACTTAAAAATCTAAAAAATGCTATACAGTGAAATCTTCTAAGACGGAATCGCACTGTAAAGTAAAAAAAAAAGCATTATAGACAAGTTCCCTTCTTAATAGGTGTAAATGTATTATATATCCTTTTCTCACATATTATTATATTAATTTTTCATGGATCAGCACATTTTTCAGTTTAAAACAGGATTAATCATAGGCAGGTTCTTTTTCACACGTGTTGCTATATTTTAATTTAGCTTTATTTTGCTAACAGGCCACGCTGAGACAGTGATTTTCATACGGGTTGGGTGAAAGCCGGAACTGAAAATTTTGGCCCTTGAAGACTTGGAAGAATGAAACCAGTCCCGGCTCGGTACAGAAAACATTAATTAGGTCTAGTCAGGCCTTATTTATGTTTTGCCAAAATGGTGCCAAAGCTGACGTTTGTAACAGATTTTTTTTAAGCGTGGCAAAAGATCATTATGAGGTAGCAATTGATTATAATTTTATATGTAATACATTTATCAGAAAATTAATAAAGTCTATTGGATTTCAAAGCACTTCATTCCTTATGCCTGCTGATTTCATGCTTCTGGATTAAAAAAATGTCTACTTAAATGTGTCAGAAAATTTACCATTCCTAAGAGGAGTAAAAATATTTTTTAAGAACAAGTGTTTTGTTGTTGTTGTTGTTGTTGTTTTTTTCATAAACCTGGCATTTAATTCGAAATTAGAAAATTATTTAGTTATTTCAAATCTTAATCCGTGTATGGTATATTTGATAATTTTGATGATATGTGACAGAAAAATGCACAATATAAGAATAGGAGGATTTGGATTTTATTTTTTCTTTTCTTTTATTTATTTCTCTTTTTCCATAAATATTTATCCAAGTAAAAACGTAAGATAAAATAAGAAAATTAATAAAAATTAAATAAAAATATATGAGAGAATTGGTTGATTAGCAGTTTTTATTTTCTCTGGCAATTAGAATAAGGATAATTGTTGCAGATTACTTCAATGAGAAAATTTCAACTGTCTGTCCCCCAAAGCGCCAAAGCAGATCAAAGGACCAAAACAAACTACAGAGAACGACGAAAACATTTAGTAGACAATGTTGCATAAAGCCGGACAGAAGAATTTTTTTACTTGGAACTTTTTCACAGAACGTTTTTACTTGGATTTATAGAAAAAAGAGAAAGAAATAAAAGAAAAATATCCAAACCCTCCTATTCTTATATTGTGCATTTTTCTTTCACATATGATCAAAATTATCAAATACACCATACACGGATTCAGATTTGAAATAACTAAACAGTTTTCTAACTTCGTATTAAAAGCCACGTTTATGAAAAAAAACACTTGTTCTTAAAAAATAGTTTTACTTCTCTCAAGAATGTTAAATTTTCTGACACATTTAAGTAGACATTTTTTTATCCAGAAGTATGTAATCAGCATGCATGACCGCATGAGGTATGAAGTGCTTTGAAATCAAATACCACTTTTAAATTTTCTAATAAATGTATTACATATTAAGTTATAACCAATCGCTATTTCATAATGATCTTTTGCCTATTGTCATGTTAAAAAAAAAATCTGTTCCAAACGACAACTTTGGCACCATTTTCTGAAAGACCAGTTACCTTTATAGGAAAAAAGAGAAACGCTATTCGTTTACGAATAAGAAAGAATATCTGCAAATTTCGTGCATAAATGAAAATTTCTTCACGAAAGTGTAAAAAAAGATACAAGTTACGATTTCAGATCAGCTTTAAATAGTTTTTAAAAACCACAAAATGTGGCTAATCAAACATGCACTTTATTTGTAGAATATTTTTTCTGTTGAATTTTTAAGCTGGAACTCGTAATATAGAAAGTTATCAGAATTGAAATAGTCAAATATCATGTTGAGCAATTGAGCATAAGTATAAAAAAATAAATATTATTTTAATTTGCAATAATAAAAAAAAAGAGTCTTGAACACAAAAAGATTTTTTTTTCGATGGAGAAGGGGAAGGAGAGAGGGAGTAGACAGTGTGGAAAATTACTTTGTGTTCTGCAAAATTACTTTGCTTGCATTTTTTTGTGAGCTGTAGCGTTGATTCTGTTACATGAATTAGCCTGATTGAAGTCAAAGGATTTTTTTTAAATCAATTTAAATTAACTTTGAGATCCCTTCATTTCAGAAAACAAAGCAAAAAATGGCTTTCAGTTTTTGCAGCAGGATGTAAATGTATGTCTCAATACGCCAATTAGAAGAAAGATTAATGTTTTATCATCAATGCACTTGCTTTATATATCAATACAACTGATGATTTTAAAACAAGTTCAAAAACATAAATAAAAAATATATTTTCGAACTGAATGACAAGAACCAGTGTTGCAGTCGTAAAAAAACAAAGGCTAAAGTCATGAACATTCATGGATACAGTATACGCCAATACTTTATTTGAGAAGCAGAGGGTATGCGGAGCTTCTTAAAAAAATCCAGAGAGAGGGTATACGGCGTATATCTCCGTATACCCTCCACTACTACGTGACAAAAACAGATCCATATCTTAAAACATATCGTCGGTTTATATTAAGTTATAAAGGAAAAAATCCAATATTTTTAGTTTTCTATCTTATATTAGTTTTCTTTAAAGCGGTTCTCGAGCTTCCTACTGAACAACGCAAAATTTTCTGACACATTTTCTGTCTCATTTTAAGCATATTGGCAGGCTTGACTGTTGAAGCGGAATACAATGGAAACTAGTTTTAATTTTTTTTTTTATAAAATTACTTATCACGTTATAAGCAAATGTTGTCACATGACGACAAGTTTTTTGGCTTTCTCGAGCTGCCGTGTCTGAAATTAGGTTTAAAACGCCAACTTTGATAAAATTTTCTGAAAAATCTTTTGCGTTTACCAAAAAATGGAAAACGTCTTTCGACTACATAGTTTCTGAATAACAACACCTGCCAATTTCCGAACAAAAATGAATTCAGAAATGTCTCAGAAAGTAGCTCTTCTCACTTGAGAACACACTTAAGGTTTTTTTTTTCCGCGTTTTTTCCCCGAGTTTTTCAAGAAACTTTTAGTTTTTCAAAGATACAATATACCATTATATATAGTAACTAATAGGGATGTACCGAATATTCGGTATCTATTCTGTATTCGGCCTTTTCGGCCATGTTACCGAATATTCCGTTAGGCCGAATATCAAGATATTCGGCCAAACCGAATACTTAAAAAAAACTTTTAAAACATTTTTAAAAATCTTACACAATTTCTACTTTTAGCTGTCAACTTATAAAGATGTTCATAAAAATTAGAAACAGAATCATATTTAAGTAAAAGAGAATGTTTTTACATTATTTGCTTTTTGTAAAGTATTACTTAAGAAAATTAACCATAATGGAGATTTTCATAGGAATTAACAATGTAAAAATGCAAGTTCCTTAACCTTTTCTAGTAAATAATCGGTTTCTTGCTTTTTCACACAAAAGTGCGCTTCTAATCGAAACAGAAAACTTTCAGGGTTGATAATACACATCAAGAAAGACAATTTTTGCTCAGAAAACCACAATCGCAATCCACTTATTCAGTTATAAATAAAGTGTATCTCATCTCATTCGAGGTCAAACTTGGATTTTCATTTGTTAACCCTAACGAAGATATCATAGCTATATTTTTAACAAACTTGCTTTGATTTCTGCGAAATATAATATTATGATGAGAAGTGCTGGAAATTGCCCCTTTTCATATTTAAACAACTATGAGGTAGACATTCCTTTATTCAGAATGCAATTTATAGTATTTATACTGTGTCACTGGCCAAAATTCAATCATTTTCAATGATATCATCACATTTCATACAAACTAAATTAATATGAAACAAATCTTGCTAAAATATCTTCATTTACTGATAAAGTTGTGAACGAAAATTCAGTTTCGGCTTGTAGTTGCACACCCAGAATTTTTGACTGAATATATTGTAATTTTAATGAAATAAATGGAGTGAGGTGTTGTTTTTTGTTTAAAATTGTTTTGTCTTGACCATATTATCTCTGTTTTTTACAATTTTTTAGGAACAATGTGTATGTTTACAATCTCTGAAAATAATCGCCCATTCGAAACACTGATCTAAGATGCATTTAAAAACTTCCTTGCTAAATCAAAGACAGTAGAAAAGTTATTTTTGCTGAGTTGTTTGTTTTAGAATTTAAATATATATATATTCACTTGGTTTAATTCACCAGAAGAAGCTATGAAATATCAAACTTTTTTAATTAATAAAATTTTAAAATTCTCTTCTTAAATAACACAAAGAAGATTTTTTTTCATGTATAAAGTTTACTTGTAAAAAGTTCTTGTTTATCAATATGTAAATTTCTGCATTAAATATTGTGTAAAATTATTTTAAAATTTAACATTTTAATGCCTTTAATCTTTGAAATATAAAAGTATTCGACAAGCCGAGTACTTGGTATTTGGCCGAATAGTTACTACTCGGCTGGCCGAATATTCGGTATTCGGCCTAACAGTTAATTCGGCTAGCCGAATATTCGGTATACGGTTCGCTTGTAGGCCGAATATTCGGTAGAAAAGATATTTTTGCTGAGTTGTTTGTTTTAGAATTAAAAAAAATATATTCCCTTGGTGGTTTAATTCACCATAAGAAGCCATGAAATATGAAACTTTTTTAATTAATAAAATTTTTAAATATTCAACCAGCCGAATATTTGGTATTTGGCCGAATAGTTACTACTCGGCTAGCTGAATATTCAATATCCGGTTCGCCTGTAGACCGAATATTCGGTATTCGGTCAAAATCACTATTCGGTACATTCTTAGTAGCTGATGTAATTTTATTACACCGTTTTCATTTTCTTTGATAAGAAAAGATTCCCTGTTCTCTCTTATTTTTTGTTTTGAAAAACAGACAATACAACAGAAAAAATCTGGCGACATCCTGTCCACCGAAAAAACCGCGAAATATCAACCCCTGATAGCTTTCAGAGTCAAGCAAAACGAATTTTAACGAACAAGAAGTCTGGCCTTCTAATTTCATTTGCATTGGTCAAGCAGTGTACGCATTTACCCTCAAGACAGATTCCTTTCTTGAATGAAGCGAAGATATTTTCTACCCTTATCTTCTAGCTTACAGGGATACTGCATAGAAATAGGAAGAAGCTATACTGTAAGTATCTTCTAAGGGATACTGTAAACTGGACCCCTCTCCCTCCCCTTCTTACACCCATGGAATAGTTAAAAGGTGAAATTGCAATCGACTCCCAGCGAAAAAAAAAATTACATAGTGCAAAGAGAAAGGAAGTTTCTAATTAGAAATCTATATATTTAAAATATTTAATAATTTCAAATATGGTTTGACATTGTTTTCTGTTTTGCAATGCATTTTGTAATATGTTTTTAAAAATTCTTAAAAAAAATAAAAAAAAAAATCAGAGCCAAATGATGCAATTTTTGAACGAAAGTGAAATTACCGAATGTATATGAGTTTACCGAAGTGGGGGGGTGTCGCACCCCCCCACACCCCCCCTGTAGCTACGTCCCTGATGGCATTGTATTGATGGGCGGAACGTTGGATTCATCTCAGTGATATAGTATGACAACCGGCTATTTTAAAAAGCTTTAAAAAGTTAAATCCGATAAATATCGATCGCAGCGACATCGGTAGTTTAAACATAAATATTGTATAAGGATTGACTCAAGAAAACGTTTCGGCCCATGAAGAGAACAGATGTCACTGCGGTCGACATTTATCGGATTCAATCTTTTAGCACTTTTTAAAGTATTAAAGGAATAGACGGTTGACACACTTTATATTTTAGGCGTTATAATTACGGTGCATTATGTGAATCGAGACTAACGAAAAAGATAGACTGCCGAGATGCGTTAGACGTGTCTCTTTTTTCAGGCCGCTTGAGAGACGTGTTGTTCGAATTAGAGATCTACACGGGTCGGGTCTAACTTATTTTTTCTGTACAGAACCGGGACTGGTTTCATTCCTAGTCTTCAAGGCCCAAAATTTTCAGTCGTAGTATGGTCTTAGTTTTGACACAGCCCATATGAAAATCATTGTCTCAGCGTGGACTGGTCCATTCAAAGGTCAGTACAATTACGCCTGTCCAAAAATTTTTACAAAAAATGCATACGTTTTTAAATCGCCATTATTCTACACTTAAACATTAAAATTTATTCTTTTTAAAGAATAGTAGAAAATCTACGCTTATTAAAATATAATAAAACGTGTGAAAAAGAACCCGCCTATGACGGAACCCTATGTTTTAAACTGAAAAACGTGTTGATCCATGCAAAATTAATATACTAATAAGTAAAAAAAGAATATGTAATACATTTACACTTGCTAAGAAGGGAACTTGTCTTTAACGAGTTTTTTTTTTTTTTTTTCCTTTTCTATGAAATTCAGTCTTTGAAGATTTTACTGTATAGCATTTTTCAGATTTTTAACACTTCAATACATAGAATATGGATTAACAATATTAATGATAACTGAAACATTTACATACAAGAAATAGAGATTCATTAAAAAAATAAATATCGCAGCCTGCGGCACTTCTATAAAAATAAAGATTATAAGCATGAAAAAACAGTTAAGATAAATATTTTTGGTCAGAACTTCTCGTACGAGACAAATTTTTAACCAAATCGACGAAAAAATCAAAGTTTTGTAGAAATTAACTTGGACCGAGATTTTAACTTTTTTCCGGGTCGGGCCAATATTTTTTTCTACGGGCCGGGCTGCTTTTTCAAGAAGGCTCACGTTTTCAGCACCAGCGTTGGCGAGTTGGCGAAAGCGAGAGCGTTCAGCCAGCTGTAACGCCAATCGTTGTCTTGTGTTTTGTTTTGAACCGAAATGGCGGAAGACGAACTAGCATATTTTAGAATAACAGTCCTACCTAAATTAAAGAAATATTTTCAGTTATGTTTTCTAGTTGAAAAGAAATCTTCTTCGAAAGAAATTGCATTACGAATTCTTATACTCTGTTTTATCGAAGGCCTTTATTACTTTTGATGATATAGACTAAAATTTTGATCATTTGATCCCCTCAAAAATCTAAATTTTCATTCAATTGAGCATTATTAATTCCATACCTCTTAAACAAAAACTCATTACCTTCATATATTTAGATATTTGATTACATTTAAAGATGGATTTAAGGGGATCATGAATTAATGCAGTTTCAAAGCATTTTGATGTAAAATTGACACAGATTTTAAAAAATACCCGTGGCAGAAAATTACTGTATTTTTGCGATGAACTTATATAATTAATTTAATACCAAATCATTCTGCAGAAACAGCCCCCAAAGTCGAGTGAAAATAGGCCAAACCAAGAAAGAAAAAAAAAAACCTTTTACACCCCCAAACAGGATGTTTAAAAATTGCCTTTTTAATGTGATATGAAATTCTTAAGGGGAGGTGGTGTAGAAGGAAGATTGAATGACTATCTTTTATTACTTCAAAGTAAAAAATAAAATTATTAGAGAAATTTTTTAACTGTATATGATACAGAGGGGCTATAGATTTAAATAGTTAAATTTATCAATTAACATATAGAAAAAACTAACCAAAAAATAAAAAACTTGGAATATTTAACTTTTGAGGGGGGGGGGGGAAACAAAAACAAGCTTTTCTTTTTTTTCGGGGGGGGGGCAGAATTTGAATAATTAGTCTTTTACTTATAGTTACTTCAAAGTAATAAATAGAAGAGAAAATTTTAAAAACTGTAAAGAATTAAAAAAACAAAAAAATTAAAGCGTGTGCACAAAAGGTTAATCCTTATTATTTTTTTTTTAATCTTTCATTCTATTTGTTTCCTTATCTTTTTTATGGTAAATTATTTATTTGTTATTTAAAAATCAACAGATAGAGCAAAACAGTAAACTTTATGCACTGTTATGGATAAACGAAGGAATAGTTAACATTTCAGACGCAATTTTAACTAATCTTTTCTGCAAGGCAACAATGAATTTTAAATGGGCAAAAAATAGTGTGATGGAGGAGAGGGGAAAGGGGGGAGAGAAAATTCGAAATGGGAGGTTGCCTCAGACGATTGAGCATTATTTTATTGCCACTTCAACTTAATAAATAGAGCAATATGTGTGCAGAATGACGAAATATAAAGTGTGTGTGTGTGAGGGGGGGGGGGGGGGGATTTTATTCGAGAGAAGAATTTACATGATTTATTCAAATATGACGAATTACTATTTTTAAATAATAAATAAAACAACTAAGGCGAAATAATATTTAAAAATATGGCAAAAATTTTTAAATAAAAAACTGAAGAATTTTAAAGATTTTTAATTTTGTGCACTAGGGACAGACCAATGTCTTTTTCATAAAAACTCAAATAATGATAAAATTATAACAATATTAAAATGTAATAGTAATTGATTTAATTGCATGTATCATCTTGCAATTATTTTAGCTGATAGATTTCATTACAGGATGCAGTTAAATAATTTATGCTTTATCGTTCAATCTAATTATAATCGAATTGATTTTAGTTTCAACTTCCTATTAACTTCTAATCGCAATTAAATTAAAAACAATTAATTTTTAATGAATTATTTCAGTGAAAATGTGCTTTATTAATGGAATCAACACGTCACACAATTATGCCGCTTAATAATAAAAAAAAACTAAATTAATTCAGTAATAATACTAATAAAACTATGTTCGATTGTGTCATAAAAACATGATCAATACAATTATATTTATTAAAGAAAATTTTTACGTCTGTTTTTAAAATACGTTCTCAATTTCTTCGAACATATAGCGAATTTATATCCCTCGTGCAGATAATTGGCCGTCAAAAATCAAACCAAACCATATAGCGAATTAATGTAATAAATGAATATTATAGAACTGAAAAAAATAACTTATGTTTGAATGATATACATTTGTGCAATTAAAAATTATTTTAATCCGAAAAAGATCTTTGTTTTAAGCAAGGTTCTAATTGCAAACCACGGTGAAATAACATTTCGTCTAGCATTTTACATTTGCGGAAAAAACAAATGAAAAAAAACCACATCTCTTCCTCTCAGCAAAGGAATGGGGTTGCTGTTCGCTACGCGAGGCTAACGAGAAAGACAGGCTACCGCGGTGGGTCCGATTCTTGTTTTTTTATAGACCGCTGGAGTCACGTGATGCTCTTTTCGCACACCTTCATTGGTGCATTCGAGCATTACGTGACTCCAGTGGTCTGTAAAAAAAGAAGAATCGTACCCACCGCGGTAGCCTGTCTTTTTCGTTAGCCTCGTTCGCTACGCGTACGACGTCACGAACAAAAAAGGGTGCGTAGCGTTGAATTAATCCCCGCGCCAACCCTTACTCTGGCGATAAGGTGCTCAAAACGTGAGCCTTCTTGAAAAAGCGGCCGGGCTCGGGCCGAACTTCTAATTTTTGTATCGGGCCGGGCTAGGCCGAATTTTTTTTCTATGATTCGAGCCGGGTCCGGACCTGGAAATTTCGGCCCTTGCAGACCTCTAGCTCGAATGCATGAATGCGGGCGTACGGAAAGAGCATTACGTCACTCTAGCGGTCTAACGCGAAAGATAGTAAGGCAGTCTGTCTTTTTCTTTAGCCCCGTTATAGCGCATAGATAAAACAGTGTGGAAACAATGTCACCTATAGACAATGCGAGGCTAACGAGAAAGACAGGCTACCGCGGTGGGTCCGATTCTTCTTTTTTTACAGACCGCTGGAGTCACGTGATGCTCTTTTCGCACACCTTCATTGGTGCATTCAAGCATCACGTGACTCCAGCGGTCTGTAAAAAAAGAAGAATCGGACCCACCGCGGTAGCCTGTCTTTTTCGTTAGCCTCGTAGACAATGCGATTGGGATGTAACAGTCATAAGAATAGGGTCCAATGAATGATCCGCTGATGGCCGATCTGCCGTGACGTCGAATCGAGCTCGTCGGCATTGTCTATAGGTAGCGTTGGTGGAAATCGGCTATCCCAGTAGTATTTTAAAAAGTGCTAAAATATTGAATTCCTTAAATGTCTAATGATGCTGAAATCCAAAATCTGCAGGATATTTTCTAAAACTGCAAGACGATTGTCTAGACGCTGTAATAATGGAGGATATTCCAAATATGGTTTCGAGGCTGAAAAAAGTCACGTGATACCGGTAATTTACCCAAGGAACTTCTAACTGATAAGAAGGGAAGATACTACTGCTTTGCCTCATGAGCTGTTTCATTGGTTAGCAGGGATTTACATTACACGTCTACGGAGCCTTCCCTTCTTTACGCTAGAAGTTTTTACCTTGACCACGTGATCAAAACGTAGATGGAATATCCTCCATTACGATGTTAACATTGAAATTTGAAAATATCCCACAGATGTCGCACGATCGACTCTTTGGGTAGTTTGGACTACAGCGTCTAGAATACCTAGTGTGGATATATGCTATCCAAACAATACTAAAAATTTGTATCCCTTAAATGTGCGACGATACTGCTAAAATCCCAAGCGTCGATCGCAGCGACATCTGCGGGATTTTCGTATTACATTGTATAGACTAGCAATATCTTGCAGTTGTAGAAAATATCCTGCAGATGTCGCTGCGATCTTTATATTTCAGAAGCATCGTTGCACATTTAAGGGATACAATATTTTAGCGCTTTTTTAAATATTACAGGGATAGCCGATTTCCACACTATATATTCTAGGCGCTATAGTTTGGACCATTTGGACAAAAACTTCTATCTGAACATACACTGTTAAAAATATCGTGAAAAATTACCTCTGTTTTTAAAGGCTATCCATTTTCTGACCAATTAGAACACTCCTTAGGCGTTTATGTAGCGTTCTCATTCGTCGGAAAATAGATAGCCTTTAAAAACAGAGGTAATTTTTCACGATATTTTTAACAGTGTAGTCATGAGTCCTTTTCGTACGTCGCCACTCGCTGCTATCTTCGATATCGAAATATAACGACATGGATCAGAATCAGATGCCTTTAATATCGAAAAGACAATGGAGGATATTCCATCTCCGTTTTGATCACTTGGTCAAGGTAAAAACTTCTAGCGTGAAGAAGGGAAGGCTCCGTAGACATGTACTGTAAATCCCCGCTAGCCAATGAAACAGTTCATGAGGCCAAGCAGTAACCTTTCCTTCTTATCAATTAGAAGTTCCTTGCGTAAATTACCGGTATCACGTGACATTTTTCAGCCTTGAACTCATATTTGGAATATCCTCCATTGGCTCTTTCGATAGCAAAATATATGAAGTTCAAATTTGGATCTCTTGTTAGCTAAATCTAAAAAACAAATATTATGATTTAATTAGATTGTGCTTGAATGCTTGGTACTAGAATATCTCGTGTGTGTTGTATACTATATTTAAGTCTTAAATTAAACAAAACTTAACATTAAACGAAGTATGTATTTTTTTTCAGGAGATTGCTACACATATTGTTTTGATATATTATTTTCTTATGTATAAGTTGTTTTGCTTTTTTGTATCGCGTTACCAATGCAGAATAATGGTCTTAACGTTAAACGTATTAAAACTAAGGTCAGTTAAATAAATTGTGATGGTATAAATAATTTTCATTAAAAGTAACTCATATTAAAATTGAATTGGAAATCTTTGAATTGGTGAATACAATATAGTAAAGAAAGATAACAACAGAGAAAAAAAAAGCCTTTGACGTGACCTCCAACTACAAGAGAGCTATTGTGATCTTGTATTTTTCAATGATAATAGACAGAAGGTGTCCATAATCCAGTTAAAAAAGAAATGCTTCTTTCGGCGAGTTGATCCAACCCCCTAAGCCCCTCTTGGCCCCTCCTTAGAGTTGTTGGTAATACTGTGCAGCATTAAGATAGCTGTTCCAACCTGCATGATTTACTTTTTTAAAATTAGATTTTGAAGATAAGCTTGCTGAATTACTTTTAATCTGGAAATTTACGATCTACAAATTTCCTAAAAAATAATTCCTCACTTTATAATTCCATCTGCCAGATGTTTAAGATCTTAGAGGGAATGGAGAGAGAGTAACCCGGAAGCTGTCATATTATTGGGTCAATAAAAACTACCCGAAACTTAGACATAACAATGAATGTATACCACTTCGGAAGTAACAGAGTCCATGTATACTTTAAAGAAGGAAGAAAATCTGCAAGATTTGATTCTACTCCAAAGTTGTATTTCATTTCGAACCATACAAAAAGAAACGGAAAAAAATCAAACTTTTTTAAGAGAAGTCTTTACCTGGCGGAAAATGACAAAAATATTTTCAATTTTTTCCTTAAAATATATTTAGATCTCTAGTATATTCTGGCGCAATTACGTAAAGATCCTATAATTATAAATATGTATAAAATACTTTTTACTGCATCCATTTCTATTTAATTGATTCAGTTAAGTTCATTTTTCTCAGGTTTTTTTTCAATATTTCAGTATATAATCAAAATTCTAAAACTTCAATATATATTTCTCTTTTTATATATGTTTTTATTTTATTATGACGTTCTTTGTGATGTCTTTTATTACCTTAATGGTCAGATCTCCAACGATATAAATAGTCTATATTTAAAAGATAAAAAGGGTAAGTAAAGTAGTCTTTTTTTTTTTTCTCTCTCTCTCTATTTTTACATGTCATGACATTTTTTTTTTCTCCTTAAGTTTTGTTAATTTTTTGGCAAAGTTCCAGGTAACATCTCTAAGAGCAGCATAAAAAAAACTTCTGAAAAACATTAATATCTGTAGGAGACAGATTTTAAAATTATCTTTAATTTTATTTTTTAAAACTAAATTTTTAATACTGTAACTAATAAATTTTTTTTATTTTATTGATAAAATCCTTTTTAACACTTTCCAACAAAATTGAAAAGTGTTTATGCATTCGGTTTATCTGTTCGTCTGTCCACGCTCAAACTCAGGTAAATATGCTCTTTTCATACAATTTATAAACGTTACTTAGGGTAACCTAAGCATGTTTGGTATTGTATATGAATTATGTGGGATTAATAGTTCCTTTACAGGGGCATTCAAAATTCCATTACTTTATGGTATATGGGGAAAATCATTTGCAGGGTATTTTAATGACATTACGCTATTTCAAATGTATCGAAACTGATATAAATCGCTGAATATATCACGACAAGATGATTACTATAGAATAGAGCATTCATAGCATTTGTCATCCATTTACAGGGACACACTAAAGAAATCGATTACAATACTGTCTTTAAGTAATAGCTGGAAGTGCGTTTTCAAATTTGGCATGCATTTTTAAACTTAACTATTTTCTTTTATTTTATTCGTTGTATATAAATTCTCTACTTCATATACAGGGCTACACAGAGGAATTTACGTGCCATTCTCCTTATTAGTGGAAATTGCTGAAGGAGAAATTTCAACTAATGTATATATCTATTTCTTAACTGAACTAAATTATGGCATGCATGTAGTTAATAGATACAAATCTATATACAGCGCTCAAAGAATTGGGAATTAAGATATTTTTCGATTGTAGAGGCTAGAGGGGAACAGCTGAAATTGGATTTTCAAGTGTTATGCATTTCCATATGGTTGAATTAGACATAATATTTTAGCTTATTAAATGGTGCAGTTTTGTTACATTATTCTGAATGTGTTGGAAAGTGTTTCATAATCTATGCTTAAAGCATGATTTTTTCTTTGTCCTTCTTGAAGTTACTTAATAATGGACCAAAATGGTACTGTAAAATAATTTTAAAAGTTCGTTAAGAAGGTAAAGAGCCCCATTAATACAGTATTTTTTTATTAAATCCTTCAACGAATCTTTATTATAAAATTTAAATATTTTTGGAACAAAAACCAGAGTCATCGACAGCTGTGAGGTGCAGTGCAAATTACTGTAAAGAGCTGATGCATGCATATAATGCATATAAAATCGACCCCTTCAGCTCAGGCTCCGGTGCAAATGTCCCCTTTTTCACAAAGCGGTAGAAAAGGGAGGGGCACAGGGGCTCAAGCACTTTCAATTCAAATTAAGACTATTTTTTAAAATTCATATAAGCTATACCAAACGCTATAGTTATCTGTCCTCAATGTTTGATTATTCATCTCTGAAAAACAATCCTGTGCATAAAGAAATACTAATAAATATTGATTGCCTCTCTAACACTAACATTAATAAAATCGGAGACCGCAGAGTCAGCTATAAAAATCACATTTTTATTTAGAATTTATTATATTTAATATTTTGACGCTTTCAACAAGTTTTTTTCTTCATTTTAGTATAGGGAAGAGTGGGGAGCAATGGGACAATTTTTACAAAAATAAGTTGACAGAAAAACGAAAAATTCCATATATAGAATACAAAATGAAACACTTACTAATGTCCTTGAACAATATGGAAACATAATTTGCAGAAACAATTTTATAAATAAAGAAATTGTAAATTTCAAAATGTGTCCCATACCTCCACACTAACAGGGAGATATGGGACAACTATAAAACAATAAGGCACAAATAGTCTAGTGTTGTTGGCTATATATACAGTGTAACAAAGATTGTAGGTTAATAATGTCTGTGCTACAATATCAATTTCCAGTACCTTCATCACTGGTAGGAAAATTCAGGATTGTCAGTGAAATATGACATTAAAAAAACATCAGTTCAATTTATTTACATTTTGAAGTAAATTAATATATTTATAATGTTATAACTAATATACTAACCTCTAAAAATATTTGCATATTAGCAATTTACATTCATCTTATTAAATATATAAACAAAAATCAGAACAAAAATGCTGCTTTTAGGCATAGTTTAAATTATGGATAATATACAGTATAATGTTCCATAAATAGGGAAACTATTACAGCTACGCATACACAAGTTATTAATATACAGAAAACATAAAAAGTATATGAAGCAAATTTACTTTTGGTTCTGGAAATATTCTTTTTCTTTATAAAACCGCAAGCTTATGCAGATCAGCTACTTTTTCAACTGAAGATTGGGGTACCATTGCTTCATCTAATGTGTGATTTATGAAATGTTAGAATGATACATGAAGAGAAAAACCTGCTGTCCCATTCCTCCCACAGTCCCATTCCGGCCCACTCTCCCCTACTGTAAGTAAAGATTAAATAACTTTTGAGGATCTTAATAAATAAAACCTACCAGGACATATCAATTAGACATCAAACATATTTAAAGATATAAATCCACTATTTACATTATATGAATATGACATACCTATTATTATATGTACCCTATGCTAATATATGTCTATCAACAAAAATAAGAGAACGTAATCCAAATGATAAGCTATTAAATGAACTTGAAAGTAGATGGTATAATATTGTACATTTTGAATTTATAAAAAAAAGAGAAATGCTGCATTGATGCTGAAAATAATTATAAGAATTAGAAAAAAAAAATGTAAATACATATGAGGACATGAGTTTCAAAACTCGCCTTATCCAAAAAATCGAATTTTGGGAAATCGCGAAAAACGGTTAATTGCGTCCATTGGTTTTCATTGTAAACTAAGATTTTACAATGCAAGAAATACATGATAAAACTAGTTATTTTGCAGATTTTAAATGTTTTTTCCGTGCAAGTTTACCAGTAGAATAGATTGGTAGAGAAAACACGATTTTTTAAATTTTGGATAAGGTGAGTTTTGAAATTCGCGTCCTCATATTTAATAAATGAGCAAAGCAGCTATATTCATCATGTATTCCTAATAAAAGCTAATCGGCTAATTCTAACAAGTTTCCTATTTTCATATCTTTGAAATTACCATCGAACGAAGAAGCTTTCTAATGGAGTAACTTCGTCCACAAAATTGCATTTTTGGTTAAAACTTTTTTATTTAAATTAAAAATGTCTTAAAGTGAAGGAAGAAAACTCTAGTGATTTGTATGTGTTGTGCAAGAAACATTAAATATGTTACAAAAAGTGAAATAATGATCATAATTCATAAAAAATGCAATATACACTGCTGGCCATCCAAAATGCAGCACCATGAAGGGACCAACCAAACAGATTGAAATTTACACCATGCATACATCTCGGTGGGATATGCAAATGATTGCGATTTCAGCGCTCGCGCACATCATGGACGACTGCAGCGTCCCTTGCAATCTATATATAAAGGGAAGAAAGATTGTCGTTTTGAAGAACATGAATTGTTTTCTCGTGCGATTTTTTGTGTGTACAGATTCAGTATGCCTCGTAGAAAAACATGAGCACCGTTTGATCACGTTTCTGATTTCGACTGCGGCAGAATCGTTGCATACAGAGATTGCGGATTATCCTTCCAAAAAATTGGTCATCGTATCGGATGTAGCCAAGCAACAGTAATGAGAATATGGAATCGGTGGATGCCGGAGGGATCGACAGACCGACAGGAGTGATGGCAACCGCCTCGTCACACCACTACACGGGAATACAGGCATATTGTGCGGGTGCCACTGATGGAACGCACTGTCACATCTGCAAACATAACACAACGAATGCAGTCTCTAACACAACAATCGGTGTCCGCACGAATAGTTCGACGTCGTTTGCAGTACAGTGGAATCTCAGCTAGACGTCCATTGCTTCGTATACATTTGACATTAAACCACAGGCGTTTGCGTTTACAATGGTGCACTGAACGGCAGAGATGGAGATCCGAATGGCATAACATTGTGTTTTCGGATGAATCACGCTTCTGCCAGGGTTACCACGATGGTCGAGTTAGTTTGGGGACACCGTGGGGAGAGGCTGCTCAACTGCTGTATTATGCATCGTCACACTGGTCCTGCATCCAGTGTTATGGTATATATTGGTATTGGATTCGATTCCCGCACCCCCTAGTACGTATTAACGGTACATTTATTAGCCAGTGCTATGTCTCTGAGGTTTTTGCAGCCTATTTTCCCCCCTTACCTTCAGGGCTAATCTGCGGTCACGTTTCAACAGGACAATGCGCGACAACATGTTGCACGCAATATTCAAGCTTTCTTCTTAGCTCACCATATTCCATTGTTACCCTGGCCTGCCTGTTCTCCAGATTTATCATCCATCGAGCATGTCTGGTCAATGATTGGAGAAGCCCAGCCCGGAATCCTGCTACCGCAAGTACAACAGATGTACTTTGGCTACGTGTGGAGGCAGCGTGTGATGCCATTCTCCAACAACACATCCAAAGCCTCTTTCGCTCTATGCCGCGACGTGTAGCAGCGGTTATTGACAGACGTGGGGGTAACAGTTCTTACTGATTTTCCTGTCTACCTCGTTTCAAAGAAGGTTGTCTTTACACATACTATCAGTGTTAATTGATTCTAATCTTTCTCTAAAATAAATTTGGCTTTGATATCTCTTGTCTTTCTTGGTGTTGCATTTTGGATGGCCAGCAGTGTATGTTTGTTACATTTCTCGGGACAATATTTTAAAGCTTTACTTCAGTCAAAAGTAACTTTCACAATAAAATAATTCCGTAACATATTTAATGACCACATTGATTTAAAAAATGATATAGTACGCCAATTTAAATTGCTATTTATAAAACTATGTAATCTTTTTTTTTCATTGTACTATTACCTTCATGTATTTTAGAACTCAAAACATTATGTACAGTCGTGGGAAAAAAAAGTAAACACCCCTTACTAACTCTGCAAAAAATTATCGTAGACGAAAGTTACTGGCACCACACGATTGGTAATAGTCTACTTTTAAATGATGTATATATAAAATTTCCTTAGGGGTCCATCTACATATTAAAAAGAACCATAACTTTGTTTTTTTCAATAGCAGTGCACAATTCTGACAGCATAAATGAACTCTACACCCTTAAATTAGCCTAAAAACAAATTTTTATGCACTTCGTACGATATGTTTCCGAGAAATTATTTTAAAACGAGCGCATTTTAGGGGCTGAATCCAAACTGAAGTTCGGTACTCGATTGTTGACCGAAAGAGCCCACTTCTTGATCAAGGCATCTTAAACTCTACTCAAGCAATCATTAAAGACTGCTAGATTACATGATAGCATAAGAAATTTCAAAATAGCTACACACTTCTATCATAGACGGCCCCTTAAACCATCATCATTTTTCCGTTTTTTAAGCATAATTTGAAAATTACTTGGAAGAAAAATGTGAAATTTTGGATTTCCGTAAAGCAGGACTTAATAAATCTAAATCCATCAAAAAAATTGTAGGTTGCAATTCATAATTTTTTCGAATATTATTTTCATAATTCATATTATAAAAAATGCAAATTCACCGTATTTGTGTTTGGGTATTTTAGTATTATTGCTACACAAAAAATTAACGCATTAGGAGTATAATTTCAGGATATATTAATAAAAATATGAAAATGTAATTTAACATTAGAAGCACTAAATTTTGAATGTTTATAATTCAAAAACTTATCATTCAAATGACTTGAAATTTGGTGTCTAGGCATAGTTTGAATCGAAGATTTGAAATATCTTGTTAAAATGGGTATTGCTATTGAAAAAATGAAGTTTAAGTTCTTTTTAATATGTAGACGGCCCCCTAAGAAAATTTTATATACATCGTATAAAAGTAGACATTATTTCCAATCGTTCGGTACCAGTAACTTTCTTCTACGATAATTTGTTGAGGAGTTAGTAGAGGGTGTTTACTTTTTTTTTTCCACGATTGTACATGTTTTTATACCGCAGTGCATTACAAATGTAAATGTAAAGAAAATAAGAAAAAGTTTAAATTCAATTTCCTCAACTTTTACCCTGCTAGATTTTTATAAAATTATTTAACAAGGAGCAACTTTGTACAAAGAATTAATTTCAGCGATGAAAAAAAAAAATAATACGGCTGGACAAAGTTTCTGGAAACTTCGGGGTAACTTTAGTCGCTTTAAATTACGTAATACCGACGGAAACTTTATTTTCTCTTCACCACATTGTTAATGTATATGAAGAATTATATATGCTAAAAAGCTGGAGATTAAATCAATAAATTATAAAATAAATCTAATTTTTGGACAAAGTTATTCCTCATGACTGTTTAAAAGATCTCATTTTCTAATAAAAACTCATTGCAGTTTTTTTTCTTTATTTTTAAGAAATGAATTACGAAGAAAATTACATGACTTATACAGAACACGAAGCAGGATGTTGTGATGCAGTTATGTTCAAATTACGCAAAAAGAAGCACTTTATTATGATTACTTTACTCCTTATTTCAGCCATAGTGTCCGTGGTAGCAGGCATGTTTAACGGCCTTGCTCTTAAAAAATACAGCGATATGGCAATTCTTGTGGGTAAGTTAAATTCTATTTTGTGATACTCTTTGGCGTTTTTGTTTCAGTGTTATATAACTTTTACCCTTTCCCCCAGTGGATTACGTATAACGTCATGAACATAAAAATATTTAACTGATAGCCTCCAGTCCTTAGAAATTTTAATAGCAACTTTCCTAAAGATTGTTTTGTGTATATTTTAAAATATGTGCTATAACTATCAGGGTGGAATCATTGCAACTTGATATTTGTTACTAATATGGTTGCCATAATGTTAACTTCAATGAAGGAAAACTTTACTAATTTGTCATGTCGTAGCAGAAACTAGTTTAACGAAAGGTTAAGATCAAGTAACAATCCTTTGTCTGCAAACGTACATGGTTTAGAAAAGCTAAATTTGTTAGTAATTTACAAATTTGAAACTCATGATGACTTACATGCATTAAATTTTACGCAAGTTCTACATAGCGAAAGCAAGATTTTTTTTGTGTGTGTGTGTGTGTGTGTTGGTTTGTGAATATGGAACGTCTCTAAATCAACATGTTAAAGTCTATTTACCGTGTATTCTTTCCACTTCCATAAGATTTGACATATGGAAGTGAAGTAATCGGTTATAGATTTGTTTTAATTTAAAAATAATCATATTTCATAACTTTTATTTATTTACTTATTTATTTAAGTCTAGGATAGACAACAAGGTAGATATACAAGGAGTTTGGATAAGAAAACACATTTTGAACTTCCATAAACCATTTCTTTTAATTTTTATTGAAAATTGCGCTTTTTGAATTAGTTTTCGCTGAATGTTGCGCGACGTATAGTATTCTGCAGTACCAAATATTTCTCTCAGTGGTTTCCTCTGTAACTAATGACAATAAAAGCAAATTAAATACAAGGTGGCCATAATTAAACTGACAGTACTCAGAGCGTTCTGTAGCGCGATCTAATTGCGAGAATGACGCCGAATTTTGTAAGAAGATTAAACAAAACGTGGGGAGAAGGATTCCGCGAAAAATAAAAATTAGTTCTAAACGTCACCGCTAGGGGAATATGTGGCGCTGTGTAACAGAAAAGAGTTTAAAAAAATGCAGATTTAATACTGAAATAAAATTACTTTCTATTTAGCACATTTAACGACTTTAGCATTTCTTCTGCATTTTTTAAAACTCTTTTTTTTTTCTGTTACATAGCGCCACATATTCCCCTAGCGGTGGCTTTTGGAACTATTTTTTTTCGTGGAATCCTTCGTCCCCCGTTTTGTTTAAACTTCTTACAAAATTTGGTGTCATTCTCTCAATTAGATCGCACTACAGAACACTCTGAGTACTGTCAATTTAATTATGGCCATCTTGTATATATTTTAAGGGTGCCCATAAGGGAAGCTTGAGCTCCTTCTCTAGATGTTGTATAGACAGAATTTTAAAGGAGATATATTAATGCTTGAGTGCAACTATCAACCTTCTTTATTTAAAACATTGATGAATTTGCTATGAATTTACAAAAGAACGTCGATAAATTTTAAGGAACAGTCTCGACACATCTTACTAATTCTGTAAACACAGTAAAAGCTCATAGTTGCATTTCTCTCTATAAAGAGCTGAACCTCTAGATAACATGCTCATTCACAAGTCTTTCAGTTAAGGGGAGGATCTGGTCTAGATTGATAAATCGCAATAGGATATTTTAAAGATTTGTTTGTAAAAAAACTAAAGACGATCGCAATTTGTCGTTTTTATATTTTATGTACGCTAAATACGGATATAATTATTTAATACAATTAAATATTTAAGAAATGAAAGCTGTTTATGGCAGTTGAAAAAAAAATATTGCAGATAGTGGGACGTTTAGTTCCTCAAGAATTAATCTGAAATATATACGAGTATATATATATCTTTGAAATCAAAATACGACAAACAAGTTAGTCGAACAAAATCTGATCAAATATCTGAATGAAAGGTATTAAAACCCTATTTTAAAATTAAAATTTAAATTAATTTCCAATTCACTATTTTCTAACTCTTACTGTTTAATTTTGAAGCAGCCCCTTTAAAATGTCTTTCCAAGTCTAACAAATATTTTTTCAGATATTAAATTGTAAGTAACTTTAAGATTCAAACGCAAGCTAAGCGCAATTTGCAAGAATCTGTAGTTTCAGTTTCACCCAGGTCTCTGTCCTATTCAAAAGCCCAAACATCAATCAAAAGTTATTTAACAAATTCAGTTTATAGTCCAGGCAATAGAGACCGTATGGGGACTCTACCTAGCAAAATTAATGGTAGTACTGGAAATCGGCTTTCTAGATGTTTTTTGGGTCGCTGAATCCGAATTTTAACTTCCCACCAAAATTTCCCCCGGCAACCTCCCCAAATTTTGGTAAAAAGCCCCCAAAAAAGGTTTTTATTAAAAAATCAATTTTTTATTGTTTTAGGGAAAAAGTAGCTAGAAATTCAGAAAGTAGACAAAATTTGCAACAAATTAGATATATGACATTATGACTTAGGATGAAGGGGAAGGGGGGATCTGCCTCGGAACATGCGCCGCAGTGCTGCGTGGACTAAGTTGCGCAATTCCACTTAACCACTCACACGTTTACATTAGCCCTCCCATCTTCCCTCCGAACTCCCTTTTATTAAAATTTGGGGAGGTTGCAGGGGGAAATTTTGGTGGGAAGTTACAAATTCGGATTCAGCGACCCAAAAAACATCTAGAAAGCTGATTTCCAGTACTACCATTAATTTTGCTAGGTAAAATTCTGTACTGCCTGGACTGTTAAGTTTCCTCCCAATTTGATTCCTCTTCGTTTCCGGCTGCCAAATATTACAATTTGCGATAAAAAAAATGCCAGATCATGCGCGAAAAAGACAGATTTTGTAGAGTTTTAGATAATCAACTGACCTGAGGAAAATAAGTCTAAAAGAATATTCACGGCTCCCGGTGCCTCCTCCGAACATGATCTAGGACTGCATCTTAAAAGTCTCAGTAAAATGGTTCAGTATACAACGAAGTCCCGGGTCATTTATTTCCAGCAACCAACTTATGTTGTATTATTATCTACCTTAGATAATCGTATTCTTGGCAGAGAAGATATTCTTTACCGAGTAGCCACGACCACGCGATCTATCATGGAAAGACGATGTAAGTGAAGAAACGCTAAACTTATATCTTACACACATATGTATACATAATATAAACTTTATTGATCTGCTAAAGTCAAATTGTGTTTACATATAAAGTGTTGGCAAAGATAATGGCAAAGCGATTACAGCCGCATGCTGAAATGGTAATAGGTGATTATCAGTGTGGTTTTAGGAAAGGAAGATCAACGGTATATCAAATCTTTAGTATTAGGAACATCCTTGAATAATTCTATGAACAAAATATTAATTTGCACCCATTGCTCGTTGATTTTAAACAGGCCTATGAGAGTATAAGCAGAAATAAGTTATTTGGAATATTAAAGGAATTTAAAATACCTGATAAAATAGTTAAACTTATAAAATTAACACTAGAAAATACAAAAGCTAAAGTACAGGGAAGACTTTCAAGAGAATTTGTAGTGAATTCAGGTCTAAAGCAAGGTGATGTTCTCTCGACAATTCTTTTTAATTTATACCTGGAGAAACTAATTAGAAGCATCTACAACATTGGAGGTACTATTATGAATCGCTTCCTACAAATCCTTGCATTTCTAGATGATATTGATATAATTGCTAGAAATAAGAAAGTCTTGATTGAAACATACAATAAACTAGACATTGAAAGGAAAAAACTAGGCCTCGAGGTTAATAAAGAAAAAACAAAATACATGAAAATGGACCGAATGAAATCACAGGCAACAGCAACGTTAACAATAAATAATAAATAACAATTTAATGAAGTAACAGAATTTAAATATTTAACCCTTAATTGCATGAATTATTCTTTTAGAATTGTGTTTTTAATTTTTATATTTAGGATTAGACACCAGAAATCTTAAGATATATTTTTAACTTTATTTAGTAGCATATTTTTATAATTTTTACAGGATTAATATTTCTATATAAATATAGTGGTTGTAAGGACTTAATTTATGTTTTAAAAATTAAATAAAAAGGTGATGGAAATTTACATCACTATGCAATTAAGGGTTAAGATCTATGATTACCTGTGATAATATGGTAGAAGCAAAGATTAAAACTCGACTTGCAGCAGGAAATGGATGTTATTTTTCTCTTCGAAACATTCTAAAATCATCTCTAATATCCCGAGCAACTAAACTTAAAATTTATAAAACTGTTATAAAACCAATAGTAATTTATGGTAGTGAGACCTGGACCACTATACAAAAAGATGAAAAGCTACTTATTACTTGGGAAAGGAAGATCCTAAGACAAATTTTTAGACCTATTAAGGAAGACAATACATGGCGTATCAGGACAAATATGGAGATAGAACAGTTATATAACGAAAAAGATATAATAAATACTATAAAAATAAGAAAAATGCAATGGTTAGGCTATCTAATCAGAATGAGGGATGAGAGAAGCACAAAGAAGATATATAATGGTAATTTAATAGGGAAAAGAAGTGTTGGTAGATCCAGGAAGAGATGGATAAAAGAGGTAGAGAAAGATCTTGCACAAAGCCAAATTATAAATTAAAGGCCAGAGATCGAAAGGTCTGGAGAGGTATATTGAGGGAGGTCAAACTCTTACATGGATTGTAGTACCATTGTGTATGTATGTATGATATAATATGATATATCTGCTAAAGTAGAAAACCATTTAAAAAAAAGGTAAAAATATAAATTTTAATTTTACTGATATTTTAAAATCATTATTTTAGTTTTATTTTTTATTTTTCAATTCTGTAAACTTAACAATAAAGTTGCATAAACTTAAGATATTAAGCTGCCCGCGGAAAAATATAATTTTTATTAAAAAAATAAATATTAAAACCTATAGATTAGTCTCTGGGATATTTGTCTAACCAAATAATAATAATAAAAGTTCGTGAAAGTCGTCACATTTAGAGTTTAAAACTTACCCTAAAATTGTTGAATTTGATCTGTAATCTTCGTAATTTTAAGAATTTTAAAATTTCTTTTTAAATATATATTTCTTATACATTCAAAAGTTATTTATTTATTTGTTTATTTTTAAGTTCTAGATCAGAACTAACCCTGCAATATCATCTGTAAGGTTTATTGTGTTTTAAAATCATACCTAGATATTTTTGTATCTGGAGTAGGTGAAAAATTATAATCTTGTAGATAACTTTTATTCTGTACACCAACTTATAAAGAAAGAAATTTCAGAGGTTTTGAATGCACAAGATGGAAAGCAAAGAAAAATTTGCTGAAATTATTATAGACAAAGGTGTAGTCGTTAAAAAAAAAACAAAAAAAACAAAAACAGAATATACGCTATATGCAACGGTATCAGCTATAGAGTGTATTTTTTTGTGAAACGGACGGTATACGGAATTCCTTTTAAAAGTCCAGAAGACATAAGGCGTATACCACCTTATAACCTCTACTACATCCCTGGTTAAAGAAGTATGAGAAATTAGAAAGGTATTTGTTTTTTCTGAAAATTGACATAAAAATAATTTTAAATTGACATTCTGCTTGACAAACTCGCTGTTCGAACACCTTGTCACGACTGTATCTGCTTATTACACACAATAACTATATTTCTTACTTAACCCTAGAATGATACACATATATTTTGCGAACAAATCTGACACACTCGGAATTACAAAACCCCAAAGGATGTTTTGGTTTACAAAAATCTCTTTTTAATGGTAAACATAATTATATTAGTTTTATATAGACTAAAAGATAGGGAAAAGGTGAAAAAACAGAAGTAGGTAAAAAAAGTATATTTGACAAAAAAAAAAATGTGTATTAACCCTAGAATAACCTAGGGCTAATAGTCCAAAGCATATATTTTTCGAACAAACTTGACATACAAACCTACAAAACCCAAAAGGTATTTTGGTTTTAAAAAAATTGATAAAAACATAATTGTGTTAGGTTTATATAGACTCTCCAAACCAGCCATACTCAAACTTTTTTTCTCGCGGGCCGCAAACATGCGTTTGTGACGTTAGGCAGGCCGCAACAAAGTTTAAAAAAAAAGGGGGTGGGTTGATAATAAATAATTTAGTTCTAGAAAACAGGAATTCTGCTTTTTCAGAATTTAGTGTCGCCCCCGATGAAAAAAAAAAATATATATAAATAGAACAAAACCTATTTCAATTTTAAGACTTTTTCAATTTTAAGCACATGCTTTTATTTTATGTAAAATGACGTCATTCGCATTCGCTTAAGAATTCCACATTTACGATCACTCTTAAACATCTACAGTAAAGTATGCATAGGACGTCACTATCGCGAAATAATACAAAAATGTAGCAAAAAGATGGCGTCATTAAAGAAAGTAGATACTTAAAATTAAATATAGTTTATAATAGCTCCATGTTTTAACAGAAATCTTTCGTTTATATTTTTTCAAAATAGCACGTATTTTAATTACATTTTATTTCGGTTGTTATGAAAAAATGGCAACAAAAAGGCATAATTAATATTTTACAACTATTTTTCCTTTACTTTCTACAGATATGGAGTACTACCGTTGCCAATATTAAGCAAATAGCTCCAAAAATTACAAAAAAAAAAAAAAAAATAATAATATTTCAACAATAAATGGAGATGCAGTTTTCAAATAAATTGCATTTAAAAGTACTTTTTTTTTCCCAATACGACGGTATAAAAATTGAAACTGTGCGATGCTTAGAAGTTTAAAAACTTGCTATAGAGTATTTAATAGTACTGCTTTGTTTTACGCCTGGCTTCTGTAAGGTAACGTTATTTTTTGGAGGCGACACAAAATAAGCTGGGAGAAAGAAATATCTTACCGTACCGGGGGCTAAAAATCGTCAGATGACGCAAGTAGTATAACAAAGCAATATAACAAAGTTAATTTTATTAGCAGGGTTGAACGTTTGCCTCAGAAGCAGGGTTGTATTGGTTTTAACAGTCTCGTTCAGAATATGTTTTGATCATCAGTGATCAAAACTCATTTTGACTCGTAAAAGAAATAAAAAATTATTTTTTCAAATGATAAATTTAGTGCAACATTTGAAAGTATTTGTCTCAATAACATTCAACAATATTAAATATAACATTTTCAAGTGTTTGAAAATTGTACATAGAATTATACTTTAATTTGTATTACTTTTTACTTACCCATCATACGTAGTCACAAGTCTTGTAATCGTTTTAAAAATCAAAAATTTTTTTTGACCGATTTACACGTTTCAGACACTGGAGATTCCGAAAAACATATCCTTATAAACACTAGGGGGCTCTGCCCCCTACGAGCTACGCTCGCCAATCCCCGTTCAGACATCGCAGATTCTAAAAGCATGCTAATTTCATCGGCCTTAAAAAGATTGAATAATAATTATTATTCAATCAATTAAAATTAAATCAATTATTAAAAAAAAAAAGTGACGGTTTCCCTGTAAACGGGTTTTCATTCATTTTCCTTTGATTGGAGATTTTTAAGACGAAATCAGCCGCAGCAAAGATGAATGGCTGTTTTCATCTTTAATTAAAAACAAGAAAGAAAAATCATGCGTACGGCATAGATTATGAAACACTTTCCAACACTCCTTGAAAGCTTTAACAAAACTTCGTTATTTAGGGAAATAAGGTAAATAAGATAACTAACTAAACATTTAAAAAACTGATTTCAGCAGTTACCATCCATAGCCAAATATTTATTCTAATTCTTCCGAAGAGCCCCGTGTTTGATCTGTAGGCTGATATATATACTATATAATAGAAAATTTAGTTTAGCAAAGAAAACGCATAACAGGTTGAAATTTCTCTTTCAGCAAGTTATACTAATAGATGGAAACATACTTGAATACTTTTGTTCAGCCCTGTTGTTTACCTAGTACCTTTATTACACGCCACTATTTAGCTAAACTTTAATTCAAACTAAATTACTCTTAAAACTACTGAAATCGCATTTCCAGAATTTATCGTCTATAGGCGGCCATGTATCCAATTCTTTGCGTGGCCCTGTATATCATTTTATCTATATTCTACAAACATTTCATAGAAAACTACATGCAGTTCAGCATAACACATTTTAACCCCCCCTTTCAGCAATTTATTGTCATACTCAGTAACCTTTACGAATTCTTTTGCGTATCCCTGTATATCAACTATAACATTTACACACACCATATAGTATGCATAAATATAGTGAAACTTAAAAGCGCATATCATAATTAAAAATGCATTCCCTGCCATCGCCGCTAATATACAGTACTTCGGATAGAAAATACTTGTCTGAAATGTTTTGTATGTTCCTGTAAATGCTATGCACTTCGTATTATACATGAAATAACTTAAGTAAGCCTCACCCATGTATATCAATTTTATTATATATGAATTTGTATAATTAAAATACGCCGCAAACAATTTCCCCTAATACCATTTGTAATGGAATTCTTTTGTGTAGCCTTGTAAATGAACAGTAACTATTCGTTGCACCGCATATGCTATAATATTCTGCATATTTTAGTGCACTTTGTAAATGCATATATTTTTTATTATGTTTGAACGGGTGTAACATCTTTAAAATTCATTTGAAATGATTTTTTCCCATTGGCCGTAATGTAACGGAATACTTTTGACTGTCCCTGTAAATGAACTAAACATGCTACAAACTTCATTTGAAATAGGGTTCGTGCTAGGCTAAACGTCAATAACCAAAAATTTCAGTGTGATCCGAGTGTATTTACGAGAGTTACAGCGCGAACAGACAAACCGAAATCAATAACACTTTTCAACTTTGTTGGAAAGTGTTAAAAATTAGTTAAAAATTTGAAAGTAAGCTAATGTAAAACGAATTAAGTACACAGAGTCTTTGTCTCTCGGTACTTTTTAACAACGCTATGAGAAAGTCCTTTTAAATGTATCGTTTTAAATCTGACGTAATTTTCACCAAAGTTTCTTTTCTCTTTTTAACATTCGCATGAAAATACTTTTGTTGTTAGAAAGGAAATATTTGCGCTGTCTGAAAATTCACGATAATAGTTGAAAAGATTATCTCAAAATATGAAATAAATGTCTCGTGCAGATATATTTTTTAATTTAAAGTGTTTTGCCAACTTTTATTTATTTGTCCTTTTTAAATATGACGTAATTTCCTTCATTTGTGACTTTTAATGCATAATAATGAATTTAGTATTTAAAAATTTTCTTTCCCTTTTAAAATTCACGTGTAACTGTAGTTTTTATGATGTAATTTTCAACTTTTTTCCTGATTTTTAACACGTAATCACTTATTTCTAATTTGAAAGTTTTTTTCTGTTTATAATAGCCACGTGTAAGTAAATTTTTTATTTGAATCAAATATTATTCTTTGCGCTGTTTTTAAAATTGGCAACAGTTCAAAATAATTGCCCTTTTCTAAAATGTGTAAAAAATATCTCTAGAAATGCTGAAAATTTGAATTTAAAATGGAAATAAATCCTCAAAAAAATGAGTCAAATTAAAAAGATAATTTCAGTCTGCACATCGGGAACTTCCAATGTATAAAATGATCTAAAAATGTTTAAATTCCTATGTATAGTTTTTCTCCTATAAAACCTTTTGAATGGAATGATTTTGACCATCTTTAACATTAAATATCTCTTAAAATAATTACTCGATTTAAAAACTGTCTACATCAGCGTGTTTATCAAACATGTCTCTATAATACCACCGATTTTCATATTTTTGTATGAAACAGTTTTCTTAATATTAACGAAGAAAAACCCCCGGTCATAAAAAATATGGATGCCGATCTAGTAGGAGTATACCCGGATGATCTACGCAGATTTTCATTGGTTCATTTCCAAATCAAAACTTTTTTTTATATATAGAAGGATATATATATAAACAGTTTTGATTTGGAAATGGACCAATGAAAATATGCGTAGATATTCCCGGCAGATCGGCATCCAATTTGAATGCTTAAACATGGCCTTTCTTCGTTAATATTAAAAAAAAAAACTTGCATACAAAAATATGAAAATCGGTGGTATTATAGATAAATGTTTGATAAACACGCTGATGCTAACAGTTTTCAAATCGAAGAATTATTAAGAGATATTTAATGCTAAAGTTGGACAAAATCGTTCCATTAAAAAAGTTTTATTGGAGCAAAAACTATACATGAGAATTTAATCATTTTTAGATCATTTTATACGTTATATGTTCCCGGTGTGCAGATTGCATTTATTTTTTTCTATTTGACTCATTTTTTGAGGTTTTATTTCTATTTTAAATTCAAATTTTCAGCATTTCGAGAGATATTTTTTTACTTATTTTAGAAAATGTTATTAATTTAAACTGTTGCCAATTGTATAAACAGCGCAAACAATAATGTTTACTTCAAATTAAAAATTTATTTACACGTGACTATTATAAACAGAAAAAAAAACTTTAAAATTAGAATTAAATGATTACATGTTAAAAGCAGGAAAATTACGTCATACGAACCATATTTACACTTGAATTTTAAAAGAGCAACAAAATGTTAAAATAAAAAAATCATTATTATGCGTTAAAACTTGTAAATGGAGGAAATTACGTCATATTTAAAATGGCCAAAGAATATGGCAAAACAATTTAAATTAAAAAATATATTTGTGCGAGATATTTTGAGATAATCTTTTCAACTATTATCGTGAATTCGAAGACAGCGCAAATAATATTTCCTTCTAACAACAAAAGTATTTTCTCTTGAATATTAATAAGAGAAATAAAACTTTGGTGTAAATTACGTCAGATTTAAAACGATACATTTAAAATGAATTATTTAAAACAACTATCTTACATCGCTGTTAAAAAATACCGGGAGGCAATGACACTGTTTACTTAATTCACTTTACATTAGCTTATCTTCAAATGTTTAACTAATTTTTTTAATTAAATACGAAAACAGCTATTGTATCTCTTAACAGCAGCAGATTTGGTCTTAAAAATCCCCAATCCAAGGAAAACGAATGGAAACCCGTTTACAGAGAGATCGTTACTGTTTTTTGTTGTTTTGTTTTTTTTAATTTTAATTCAATATTTTTAAAGCCGATCAAATTGGTGTGCTTTTTGGATTTTGGTGTGCCTGAACAGGGGGTTGGCGAGCGTAGCTCGTAGGGGGCAGAGCCCCCTAGTTTTTAGAAAAAAAATTTGGTGTGTGTCGGTGTGTATGTCTGTAATCGCTCTATCTCCCGAACAAATTGAGATAGAGACTTGAAATTTGGTGTGTACTTAGAGTGTAATAATAGGAAGAAGCCTATTGAATATCAGTAACCTCGATTATCCGGAACTATTTTTTTCGGACTCTCGAAATATTCGTTCTGATAAAAGGTATACAAAAATTTTCGAAATTGTTTATTTGAAGGAGTGAATATAAAAGACAATAAAAAAAAAAAAACAAATTTTGCATCATGAATGAACTCGATCGGATAATTAGTTGCCTAGATATTTGTAATCCTATTTTTCACACTCTTCGATTTTTCATGACCCTGTATTTCATTCAAATTTCAATTCAAAGATATATTTTAATTGGAAATGAGACTCTTAATCCGACGCAGTAAACTGTTAGCTAATATGATTTTAATTTTTCGAGTTGTAAGGATGTTTTCTTTTACGCAATTCGGTACTACTCGATTATCCCGCCGACCAAAAAACTATCGCCAAACTATAAGATTAAATGCCAATAATGGCTTATCGTAAATGTGAAGCATTTAATGCCTCTCCATACCTATAAGGGGGGGCGTTACCATAGGGGGACCGTGTTCTGTCGCCAAATGCCGCCAAGTTTGCCGCCAACTTGGCGGTATATCGCCAAATTTGGTGACCAAAATTAGTCGCCAAAAGTGACGCGAAATTGGCGGTATCTCTAATATTTCGCCAAATTCCCATAACTTCCATTGTAAACCAATAGCGTTTACTTGCTTATAGAAAATCAACAAATTGAGATATTTTAGTGCAACAAAACGTAATATTGGCTTAAGGGATTATATTAATTATATTTAAGGGAGTCCAAGTAAATTAAATTATGAATAAAAGTAACATGATACAATGCTTAACATGTATCGCATGTTTTATTTTCATATTTTATATTATGTATATCCACGATGGGTAAGTATTACGACGGTAGCCCCCAACGTCTAGTTTTTATTAGTACAAAATTTTTTAAAGAAATTTTATTTTGAACTCAAAAAAGGATTACATGTATTGTATTAAAATAAGACAATTTCATAGTTTATTCTGGATAAAATCAAACTTGGAAAATAACCTTACCATTAGGAAAGAATTAGCAGAACCATTCACCAGGTGCATTGTGAAATTTACAAATTCAAAAACAATATTTTCATTATACTGCCCACCAAATATCATAATGTATTAATTACACATTAAGAGAAATAAGATTTCTGAAATGTATATTTGTGCTATGAAATATTATTAAGATACACAAAAATTCCATCTAAGTTTAATAATTATTAATAAAAATTACATATATAAATATAATATGACATTAATATTCAGTTAAATATACCTATAGTCTGATAATTTATGTAAGCTACAGTTATTTAATAGAGTATCGACCAAATTTTAGTGGTTAAAATAAATTTTGACCAGTTTTAGACGGTTAAAACCAATTTTGACCACTGTCCCGTCTCAGTTAAAATTAGTTTTGACCGGTCAAAATTACAATCCAACGTCAGAAGAATTATTGACAAAAATTTTTAACTCCACTGTTTCCAAACATAAACTTCGTGGTACTATTCCATTGCAAATGCGGAAGAAATAGGTCGCGAAGTTTGTTGCGTGGAAATAATGGTGAAAAAAAATTTTTTTTTCGCGACAAAAATTCAACCCTAAAACCAATGTCAGACGGGTCTCTTTTTTGCTGCTTTTTTGCTTGCGTATTATCCATTCACAATGCTATAGCGTTGTGAATGGATAATATGCAAGCAAAAAAGACGCCCGTCTGACATTGGTCTTAGTAGCAGTATTAGCTGCATAATAAGTACACGTGTGTTAATAATATAAGAATGTATAATTATTAATTTAAAAATCGGGTTTTTTTTTAATAAATCAGTCTTTTCCACCATGTAAAAACATTTTATTTTCTTAATTGTAGAAATATATAGTGCACATTTAATTAATTTGGAATAATGTTTGATTAGTGTTGAATATTAAGAAATGTATACACCATTGCATTACAAATAGGACATGTAAAAAGGACTTTTGACTAAGAAAATGGCATTTAAGAAGTGTTACATAATTTTAAATTATAAATAACAGGACAGATTTTGTCTTCCCATAAAATATATAAAACAACAGTGAAGGGGTTAAATAATTTTTATGCACATCTCAATTGATTTTTCATGTATGGATTTTTTTATGTATGACTATGTGGCTCAGGCCGCACAAAAAAGTCTCTTGGCCGCAGGTTGAGTATGGCTGCTCTAAACGATAAGGGAAAAGATGAAAAAGCAAAAAAGTATTTGACTCCCCCCCCCCCCCAAACAAAAAGTGTATTAATCTTAAACAATTGTTTCTGGCAGTCATTTTCATTTTTTTTTTCTTTTTCATTTAAAAAATTGCGGATGGCTGATTATGAAACAAAATACAAAATTAAATAGAAACTGTTTATTACAATAATAAAAGAAACATATTGTCACATTTGTGGCCTCGGAACTCTCTTACAACCCTGCACCTCTAACGCATCTCTGGAATCTTGAAGTGGACTGTCCGCGGATGCTAGGGGTCGGGAAGAGAAAAACTTTAGAGGAGAGCGCAGAGCGAGCCCTTGACCAGGACGGGTGAAAATGTTTTTGGTCAGCTGGAGCGCCGAAACGTTAGATCTGTTTTTATTTAATGCTCTCAGAAATACGGGATAGATAGGCAGTGAGCCTAGCCTGTTAATGCATTATGAAATTATAAACAGTTGTATGTGAATGTAATTAAATGTTTTTCTGTTTAGAGACATGCGTCATCATTGGTCTCATCAGTATTAATTATTATCGAGAACCACCGTACGAGAGAACGCCTCGTGACACATATTTTTGATGAAAAGCAATTTTGTCAAGTCCATGAACTTAGAGATTATTCTACACACTCATGACAAATTGCTGAACGGTGCTCATCGCAGTTGGGTCTATGATAGCTTGAACAAATCATGGCTGTTTTTCTATATTCGTCTCGCGAACAAACTGAACATCTTTCTTTTCTTTGCGTTAGGTTGGAGAGTTTTTGACGAATCAGTACCCAAAATATCTTCTATGCCAACCCTAAGCGGTATTCTCATCGTCTCCATCCCTAGGCGCCTTTTCCTACAAGGCTCTATCAAACCGTATCCTATTTCAAACAAATAGTCTTTAGTTTAATTTTTCCCCCCAGTTGCTCAAAGTGTACAGCACCATATTGCTACTAATGCCGGATTGATCAAGCATCCTGAAAAAAAAGTGTGTGGGGGAGAGTCGCCTTCTTGTTTTGCTGGCTGTGGTATAGGAGTCACACATTTGGTCAAATGAGTTGGTTTGTCCTTAATTTTTGTTATAATCCATAATTATTTGCGGTTTACCAGTTTTGGAGATAATTGTAATGAAGGGTGGACAATTCCGGTACTATTTTTTTTATTATTATCTCTTGGGGAAAATGAAAGTTTGTTTTCATCAAATGCAAACACTGCAGATTTGTAATTTCTGTTTTGAACAAAAATCGGTGGAATTTCGCTTTTGTTTTAATGTAGAGTTCTGACCATCGTTAGTTTATGTTCTTTCAGCATCTCGTCGAATAAAGTAACTGATGTAAAAACCAGTTTTCAACTGTGATACGACGGTTTGTGCGATGAATTCTTCTGTTCAGTTCGCGAAGGTAATGAGTTGGGACAAAAGTACCTTTAGGGCAATCAACTTTAGCTAAATATAGCATCGCACTAATCATGTGAAATGTTAGAGAATTTTTCGTCATTAGTATTTTTATCCCGCATTTAATAGGTTTAGATGCCATATAAATTTTGAAAGGACATCCTCTTCTGAAACCTAACAATTGCTCAGCGATCGTTAAATTTTCACTGGGGCAATACAAATTTACTGAATTACTTAGAAACCATTCCCCCATAGTAAAATTGTAACACGAAACGCAATATTTCACCTTGGTTCAAACATAAAATATGTAATATGAGTTTTAAAAAGCAAAGCACGCAAATTTAAGATTAAATTCAGATTAAATTTTCTACGCAAATTTAATCTGAAACACTGCTACTTCGACTGTCCCGCTGCACATTTAAAATGAAAGTGACGTATGAGAACACAGTGATGTAATAAAATAAATGGATTTACATCTAATAGCTAATATATATTTTCTCCAAGTTCAATCCAAGAAACTGCTATTTCTACTTTCAACTCTAATAATTATTGGCTCTCTCATTTTCAAATCGAAGTGACGTATTCGTATAAATAAACAGCAATTAGTTATTATAATATTATCTGAGCTATTCGGGTTTGGGATAGCCCGAAAGTACCTAGAAGTTTTTAAATAAAATGTACATTTTCAACTTGTAACATCTCTTTTATTATTTTAGTCGCCTTTTAATTAAAACAGTAAACTTTTTAAAGTTCATATTGCATATTTTACATCCCCCATATTTCTAGTAAAATTGCAAGTTTGTCAGCATGTTTCTTTGAATTCTGGTTGTTTTTTAGCGAAACGAAACAAAAACTGAAAAAATGGAATATTTTTCATCGGCATAGTATTTCGAAATAAAATATGGCCATTTCTGTTCATCAATGTTAAAATGTGAATCTCTGTTGACACCGGTAAGGTATAAAAAACCAATAAAGGCTCTAATTTCCATATGGTCAGTGTCTTTATGGTAAGTCTAGATGGCATTTATATTTTGTTTTCTTCGATTTCTTTCCTCATTTGTTCGCAGGCAATTTCTGCAATTATTTTATCACAAAAAAGCATATTCCATGCGTTAACGGAGTCGGACTTAGTCCGGCCCTTTTTGAATGGAACGTCAGATCTCTACTTGTAGCCATTTCTGCCTCATAAAATTGTTGTCTTACACTTTTTGGTGACTGGTTTAGAATGTACTGGAGGATCTTCTGCGTCTTCTTCTGAATCCGTTGGTTCGTGTTCCAGAAGGAAGTGATCATTATCATCTGTTTCTTCACCTCCAAAATCCTCTTCTCCTCATTTCCTTGTAACTAAAATAATACCACACAATGTACATAAATTCAGTTAAATATTAATCCATACAAACATTCACTGAGGTAAAAATAACTTTTAAAAACGTTTTAATAAGATAAAATAAGAAAGAACTTGACAAAAGATGATTAGATGAGTTTTGTACTCCTCTAAATACAATTGCTTGAATCTGCTTCCATTCATAAACTCGAAGTAAAAATTGAATTAATTATCAAGTTCCTGTATCTCTCCAACTCTCCGCATCCAGCTATCCGAAAGTTCGCAGCGATTCCAAACGATATCGAAGTTGGAGTCGAATAGCTGTCAATCTACTGGAACAATTAGTGTGTCTTTATACTCAAAGTGTGAGTGGCCGTTAGAAATCGGGGGGGGGGGGGGGTGTATCTGAGACCCCAATGTAGCACTTTAGGAATTGACAAAATAAAAACTCGTGGAGTTTCTGGAGACCCCAGTGTGTCATTCTAGAGTTAATTATGTCACTTAAGTAAAGATTTACGGATCATGATGCGACACCATTCAAAGAAATATTAGTTCATCCCAACATGATGAGATTTTTGAAAGTAGATGCTTTTGTTAAAGCTATGGCTATTTGGGATTTATAAAACATTGAAAATCTGACTGCAGAAGCTAGCGGTTGGTATGGTTTGTGGTGGCTCTACTGAATTATAAGAAAATTTCGCTTACAAAATTGTTCTCTGGAAAGGTCGTTCAGTGGTCATTCTGTAAAAAGGTCACTCAGGCAAGTGAAGACATGGCTGATGGCCACAATGACCCAATAGCATTTTTCAAGTTTGTGCTTATTACGTGTTCGCAGAGACAGATTAAAGGTATGAACTTAGAAGACGGGATACCTACAGATTTTTTATAAACTAAACCTGTAATATGGTTTTTTTTTTTTTTTTTTTTTCTGAAAAGTATTAAACTTCATGGTGTACACAATCATTATTGCAATTTTAATTGGATCGTTCAACTGTAACTCATGAGTTGGCAAAAATAAAGGTTACAAACTTTAATTTATTTGAAATATAGTTTTTACTATCATCATCACATATGTAACATTAAATTTCAATATGGTAGTTTTTATCAGCTAAATCATTTCCTTCTCTGATTGAAAATGCGAGGGAATACATTAAATTCGAAATAAACAGGATCGATTGTGTTTTATTTTAACATCTTTTATATTTAATAAAATGTTTGGCAGCCTTGGTATAAGTTATGATTCTTCTTAACTCCTCTCTAGTATTTAACATGGGCGCCCATGATATAACTACAGAGTCCTTGGCTGACTTTTTTTCTTAATTTTGCATTTTTAACAAAATGGACAAACTTGATGTATGTTTTAAACAAAAAAATCTGGTTTTGTTTATTAAAAAAAAAACCCGAACAAATAGATTTTTAAAAAGCATCGGTCAAGGACATTGGAAATATATAAGTTTTCATTAAAAGAAATAGATTCACTCCGTTGCCAAGATATTTTAGGCACCCGCTTAAAATATATTGTTTTAAGAAAATTGTGTTTAAAGTATTGAGACAAGTACCACTCACTTGTTCTGTGTGACAAGGATAGTTATATCTTCTATATGTGTATAAATATTTGAAAACTGCCTCGATAGAAACTTTATAAAATGTCAGAATTCAAAAAATGCACGAAAGAAAAAAAATTATTTGAACCCGAAAAACATCCATGTAGTCTTATTAGCCCCCGGTATGCTATTTCTTTCTCCCACTTATTAATGTGTCGTCTCCAAAAAATAACGTTGTATTGCATAAGCCAGCCGTAAAACAAAGCAGATGTATCACTGTACGGAATAATCTCTACTGCAATTTTTAAAACGTCTAAGCATCGCACATTTTCAATTTTTATACCGTCGTATTGGTAAAAAATAAGTACTTTTAAATGCAATTTCTTTGAAAACTGCATCTCCATTTATTTTTGAGATATTATTTTTTTTTTTTTTTAGTTTTTAGCACCATTTGTTTAATTTTGGCAACCCAAATACTCCATTTCTGTAGAAAGTAAAGGGAAAATAGTTGAAAAATAGAAATTATATCTTTTTGTTGCCATTTTCTCATAAAAACTGAAAAAAAAAATAAAATACGTGCTATTTTGAAATAAATATAAATGAATGATTTCTGATAAAACATTTAGCTATTAGAAACTAAATTTAATTTTAAGTATCTATATTAATATTACAAACGAATGAAGGCATATGAATCATGAGATAGCCGAATTTTTTGTCGAGTTTCCTGCTGATTTCTTTTTGATGGATTTGTGTATTATTCTGAGATAGTGACGCCCTATGCATACTTTATTGTAGATGTTGTTTATGACTGGATCGTAAATGAGAGATTCTTCAGCGGATTCGGGTGACGTCATTTTACATAAAATAAAATCACGTGTTTTAAGTCTTAAAACTGAACTATAGTAGAGTCCCGCTTAACGGAGTTTCCGCTTTAACCGAGTTATTTTCTTCTGATGGACTGATGGCTTCCATTATTCCATCAGAAGAAAATTATCCATTCCAAAGGTATAAGTTCGATTAACTCGGATAATCGGGACTCTACTGTATCTTATTTATATACATATATACATTTTTTTTCATCGAGGGCGACACTAAATTCTGAAAAAGAATTCCTGTTTTCTAGTTAATGTAATTTTATCTCTGTTTTGAAATTTTTTTTAACTATTATCTGAAACTAATTTAGTTTTTATTTTCAGGTATTTTCTTTCCAAGTATCATTTTGGTATTTATATGCGTATACCTAGCTTTTATTTGCGGCCGAGAATCTTTTCGTTCTTCTGTGATGTCACGAATCCGTCACTTATCAGGTCATTCTCACAATAACCAAGATGCTTTGCAATATCCTCAAACGAATTCTGCAACTCGAAGCGATCCGCGAGCAACCTATCAGTCGAAAACAGTCGCCAAATCCATAAATGATCCAGTGGCAACCGATGTTGAAAAACCGCCTCATAACAAAATGTGTTGCACTGCAGATGATTCAGTTGACAACTGTGGTGCTCAAATATCTAGGAAGCATTTTAAAAGTTTCAGTAATTCAGACGTTTCAAAGCAAATGCACAAAAGACATGATATACTTTACAAAGAACCAGAAGCATGTAAAGTTGCTTACACAACATCAAATGACAATCAATATCCGCCGCGATTTCGAGGCCATAAACATTTAAATCAACACAGAGAATTCAAGAGAAGTGTCTCGGACACGGCGAATAGGAACAAATGTGCAAAATCAAGAGGAGATGAGTTTGTTTGGAATACCCAGTCACTTGATACACTCAGAAGACACGTAGTCAAGACAAATTCCCCAAAAGATACAACAGGGCAAACTGACTGTGAATCTTCCTATGAAGCGATAAGAAAACCATCACATGTACGAAAAAATCATAAAAATACAAAAGAATCTGATAAAGCAACACGATTTAAGGAATATGAAAATTATGATCAAAGACAAAAAAATAAACAAGAATATGATAATGTGAATCCCCATGAAGATATTAGAAAGAAAACTTGTTATACTAAATCTGAAATACGTCTCTATTCGTCCAGTGTTTTAAAACATCCTTATGAGTATAAACAAACTCTGCGTTTTTCAACTTTTCAACCTGGGGGAAACGATATTAAAGACATAGGGGAAATAGCAAGCTGTTCTTCAAGTGGAGGTGAGAAAACCAGCTCCTTCTCTAGAAGCGATACACTTGAAATGGAGAGAAAGAGTAAGAGACTTGAAAATTTTCCATCAGAAAATTCCATCAAATTTTCCTCTGAAAGAAACAGCTCCTTCTCTAGGAGTGAAAGTGATACCCTTGAGATGGAAAGAAAGAGTAAGGGACTTAAAAATTTTCCATCAGAGCAGGATGCTTATCGTTTCCAAAGAAAAACAATTTACATTCCTTCGTCAAGTCGGAAAGAATCAGAGCGACCTTCCAAGGAATATGCTCATGAGTACTGCAAACATTCGAAAAAGGAAAACAAAATGGCGCAACAGTCGCGTTCAAAAAATGAAAGAGGTTTTGGAGAACACCAGAGTGACACACAAGTAAGATTTCATTGGCGACGGATGAACGCTATCGAAAGCGACGAAGAAAATAGATAAAAGATTAAGTATAATATGACAAACTACCCGACAAAAAGATTTCAACTTTTTACTCTATTTTATTCCTCTATTTCAAATAGAGATATATCCTTTTTAAAAAAGGTATTTGTTTTCTCGACATCGAATTAATATTAGCATCTCTTTGAGCAGAAAGTTTTTGAATGATGCACATGCGTAAATCGAGAAACAAATTTTAAAGTTACAATAAACAAATAAAAAGTTAATTGAGAAAAGGTCTCAGTTGAAATGCATTTTAAGAAATGACAAGTCTTTACAGACCAGACAACTATTTTGCCTTATGAAAAAATACAAAAAGAAATTTTAGAAGTTTAATGTATTTTTTTAAATATTACTTTTTTCAATGGTATTGTATTATAAAAGACTACCATTTAAATTTTTCGACATTTTAATAAAATGAAGCTTTTTAAAATCTTTCTGTGAAATATTCTTAATTGTTCGTGTACCTTATTTATACATCAATAATAATAATACAGGGCTTGAATTTCAGGGCGGGATGGCGGGATTCGCGCCCAAAATTTTGAAATCCCGCCCAAAATAATATCGTGGGCGGGAGATTTCCGTCCAAAAAATCTCACCATTTTCCTGAAAATTTTGCATTTTGAAATTACGATCAACTACCGCGTACGCCTTGCAAATTTCCCGATATTTTCGCGCGACTGATTGACACATTTTGCGGTTTTTTTTTTACCGCGAAAGATCATTATTATTATCATTAATTATTATGATTAAATTAATGAATTTTCCATGCGACCGATAGACAAATTTCATTATTTTTTTCTAGAGATCGGTTGACAAGTGTCCGCGACCGATTGGAGAATTCAGGGGTGATTCCGTTACGAATTTTCCGAAAATAAGGCATTAGGTTCCGAAAATTATGAAAAATCGGTCATCAGTTCAACAGAAAAATATCGCGAATTTCGACAAATGATCGCCGAAAAAATCAATTTCGTCAATCGTTCTAGGAAAAAATCGCCAATTTCGTCGCAAAGGATTGCGAATAAAGCACAAACTTTGTCAAAGGATCGCAGAAAAACGTGAATTTCGTCAGATCGCGGAAAAAAAATTCGAAATTCATCAAAGGACCGCAAAAAAACCCCGCAAATTACATCGAAGGATAGCAAAAAAAATCATAAATTTCGGCAAAAGAACGCGGAAAAAATGCGAGTTTCGGCAAAGGATTGCGGAATAAAGATAATTTCGTCAAAGGATCGCGGAATAAACACGAATGATGTTTAATCAAACGGCTGCTGAAAAAAAAAAAAACGTGAATATCATCAAAGAAGCGGGGAAAAAACGCAAATCTCATCAAAGAATTGCAAAAAAACGCGAATTTCGTCAAAGGATCGCGAAAAAAACGCGCATTTCATCAAGGGATCACGAAAAAAAAAAACCGCGAATTTTGTCAAAGAATCGCGCAAAAACTCTAATTTCGTCCAAAGATCGCGGAAAAACGGCAAATTTCGTCAAAAGATCGCGAAATAACGGCAAATTTCGTCAAAAGATGGCGAAATAACGGCAAATTTCCTCAAAAGATCGGAAAAAACGCAAATTTCGACAAAGGGGCACGAAAAAACACATAGCTAGTGCTGGGAGTGATCCCCTCTGTTGTAACCTTTCAGAAAATTCGCTGTCAGTTTCAGATTTTTTTTTTTTTTTTTTTTTTTTTTACTCAGAACTTTCTTACTTTTTTAAATAAAAAAACATTTTGCATCATTATTCTGAGTTGTTGATTTAAATTGCTTCAATGGTATTTTGTCATGCCTGTATTAATACAGACATGACAAAATGTAAATCTTTAAAAAGCACGTAAAATAACAGTGGGTTTTAATTTTTTTTCTCCCTCTCAAATAGCTCAACTCCCCTCCATTTATAAATGTTGGTAGGGAGACTCCCCTCCGACGAAAAATTGAATTTCAAGCCCTGTAATAATAAATTCGTTTGATTTAAAAGTAAGAACAGCATTTTTTTTTGCACTTTTTTGTTGAAATTGTGTTCTTGGTGGTAGGATTGCACGTTTGGATAAAAAATGCATTGGTTTATTTATCAGTTGCAAGTTGCAACTCAAAAGACAGAAAAGAATTGTCGTTTATTGCAAAAACATTCGTCAATGACAATGCCAGTATACTATATTCCAATAATCAACAAAAGAACAAAAAGAAAATGAGGTAGAACACTCTGATGAACATAACTATGTGCCTTAACGAAGAAGTGCTAAGGATTAAGGATTTTGAATGTAACTATTTCCGAATAGTAATCTTCGCTTTAATTAATCACAGGATTCGGTGATTTAATAAGACTAATATTACTGATTTGCCAATAGTGATAATATTCATCTTACTAAGTCTCAAAATTCTGTGATTGAAATAAGGCGAAGATTACTATTCGAAAATATTTGTATTCAATATCAGTAATCCTTGGCATCTAATGCATTAAGTCGACCGTTAGGATGCAGACGTTAATGAATCATGTAATTTTTTTGTAAAATACTTAAAATAAACCCGATTAATACCTTTTACGTTTAATTTGTAAAGCACCAAATCTCATTTCTAGCAGAAACATGCCACAACGTTTTTTTTCCTTTTTAATCTTATAAAATATATAAGCGATAACCGACATATAAATTTAAAGATAAAAAATATATATAATGAGTATAACAAAGTAAAAAGAAAAAAAATAGCATTTGTATACACAGTCCTGAAAAATATTGAATCTGTGACTTGGTAATTTTGAAATGATTTATTCAAATCTCATAAGAAGATTATCTGTTTAGAAAACTGAATTAATAAATTTTTAAATATGTTGCAGGGTTGTCTTTATAAGAATTTCGCTGACAAAATCTATTACAAACTTTTTTTACTTATTTGTACTTTTAGCATCTCTATTTCACGATGGTGATGAATATTTTCCAACAAAGAATTCCCGATCCCGGTTTTTTCCAATAATTTTATTTTTGAGCAAATGATGTAGGAAGGATACATAAGTTGAGAAGAGGGGCGTTAAAATTATGAACTTGCATTATAAATTATGAACTGGGGATGTAATTTGAACATTTTAAAACTTATAGGTATTTTGAAGAAAGGTACAATAATTTCAAGGATTAAAGCGCTTTTTTAAAATAATATTGTCCCATTTCAAAATATTTCTATATTTTCAGTATAGGTTATTGAAAATAAGTGATGTTTTAACACACATCTATTTTATCTAAATACATAGTTATCCAAAAGTACTATTAGGATGTTAAATTTGAATAACACATAAATTACGCTGACTGTTACTTATACGTTTCTTAAGGGACCGAAGAAACATCTCTATATAATAAAAGGCATTGTAACGCATCCGGAGCGAACCCATCAATCTTACCAGTCTCCGATAAGATGGAGCCACGTTAGGCTTAATTTTGATTTGAAATGTATATGAGAAAACTTACCTGCCTAAATGCAAATCTTTTCTTTCTGAAATCCCTTCTTATAGAAAATAATTTTCTATAAAAGTTACAAAACTAACAAAATTTCAATGATTTACGCAGCCATTTCTGAAAACAAACGTAGCGCACTTCGTGCGTAAAATGTAAATAAGAAGCTATGGTAGAGAGTCATTCCTTTTGTGATCCATTGAAAAAAAAAATTAAACCATGGAGCTATGAAGATTAAAGGAGACGACATAAATTACATCACTTGAAGCTGTCCCACCCCTGCTGCGTGACGTCAACCGCGGGTAAACAGAAGAAAAACACCAATAGGCGTGAAGAACACTTTAACAATGTTTCCCCTTCGTTCTTTCAAATGGGGTTCAACTCGAGATACCTATTTATTAATCAATATACATAAAAAATGGAGAAGGGGGGATCAAGGGGGGGGATGTAAACGATAAAAATACAATTTCAAAATGTTATTAAAAAATAGTATTATTTCAATAGTTGCAGCAGACTGTTTTAATTACGCAGTTTTATTGCATATTTGTTAAATGTTTGTTTTATTAAGAAATCTTAATTTTGTAATAGTATATTAGCTGGAAAACCTGATTTACCCAGAAATATTGTAAATGCTAATTGTGTGTTTATTAGAACATAAACTAGCCGAACTTTGCTCCTGTAAACGCTCCCATATTGTCAATTATTTCTTATCAGTTATTCAAATTTTAAGTGAAAAACACAATTTTTACCCACCATCCTAGGACGGGCATTTACACTAGTGTTGTATAAATGAAAGAGTAATATAACCTTATGATATCAATTCAACTTTATGCATGCATTATTATGCATTGTACAACTTAAAAACAACAATTCACCATAAAACATAATAAACCTCATATGAAACTTTATAAAAGTATCATCATTAACCCCTTGGGAATGAGCGTCACGTATACGTGTCGCATCAGGTTATCAGAATGCTCGATTATTCCCACAAGTTATTTTTTATTGTAAATGTTGCCTTATTTTATAAGGGCATTTTACCGATTAAATTAGGCAAACATTTCTGTTTTGAAAAACCGTGACAAAGATTAAAAATTCTGTTAAAGACGCTCGTCGCGAAGGGGTTAAATAAATAATTACTGCGAAATATTGATTTACCATTTACACTATCTATATTTTTAAAAATTATTATTCTATTTCCAAAATTCAAATTTAATGACTTTTTATTATTTTTTTAATGCTACAATATCAGTTTGATTTTCTTTGGGATCTGATGCATACATATCTCTTTATTCCTAAGAAAAGGGAGAGTGCAAGGGGTTAATTATTGCTAGCTGAAGGTGGTACACGACATTTCGGTCCAGCCGTTTCGGTCTCGAGACATTTCGGTCCTTTGCCATTTCGGTGCCCACCACCTTGTAACTCGAATTCTCATTGTCATGGTCCCGCCAAACGCTGTAATTTCAACGTTAATAGGGCCCTTTTTTATCCCCCCCCCCCAAATTTTATAAAAAGCTAAATATAACAGTCCGATGAACTTAAACTTTTATAACTCGTGATAATGAAATCACGGCGAGCTGAAAATTTGTTTGATTGAACAATATGATATAATTTTACAGGGGACATTATCTTTTTTTTTTAAATATTATTATTTAACAGAATGTATTTTTTAAGTTTTATTATTTATTATTAATATTAGGTACTTTATATATACTATAAACTGCCATAAATGTTTTTTTTTTGTTGCTGTTGTTTTCATACATTTTTTTAGAACGTTTAAATTATCATTAATTAAATAATTTAAAAAACTGTGCCTAATTTTTTCTTCTTCTTCTTCTTCCAATTAGATTAATAAAAAATGTCTTTAATAATTCAATTAGACACTTATAAGTTATTATATGTAAATATTTCCTCAAATCACCCCTCTACACCCTCTCCTTTAATAATTCAAAAATGAGATAGATATTTATTGAAGAACAAATATTTCGTTATTCTTATTATTTTTATAATAGAATATGCATCTTATAAGTTTCTTTTCATAAGTTACTTTACCATTATAAACATTGGGAAAACAATTGAAGAGCTAAGTGGAAGAACATGTTAAGTAATAAAAATTACATTTGAAGAAATTTGAAGTGAAAGTTTTTGCTGTAAATTTTAATGATTTATTTTCTGTTTGATACCATGTGTTTAAAATATTAACAGTTATGGTACTAAACTCTCTCAGAAAAACTTATTCATATTTAATTTTCAAATATTAAAATTTATTAATATTATTGACATTATTAAATATTAAAATATTAAATATTAATAAATAATGTCTTAAATCTTCAAGACTAAATAGAATCTTAGTATTTTAGCTTCACCATTTGATAGGATACCTCATAACGCTTTCATCCAAACGATAAAAAAATTTTTTTTTAGAAAATGTAGCATAACATGTTCATCCACTCAGCTCTTCAATTGTGATTTGGTAACTAGGCGTGCTGTGAAAAATAGTATTTTGTTTTCAGAAAACTCCACCCACAACTTCATTTTTTAAAAATAATTATTGCTTGTATTTTTTTTTTTTAAAACAGTTTTCTCACTCCTTAAAGACGATTTTTATGAGCTAATTTTATTGAAACTGAGCCTATTTCTTTGTAATAAGATAATTATTTTTATTTTATGTAATAATGTTACTATTATTTTAATTTTATTTTCAATTTTTAACTGACAAAACTAACCTTTTTTGTATTTGTCGTTTATTTATTTAATTTTTATATTACTTTTTCCTCCCACTTTTCCAGAAATTTTTTTATAGTTTTTTTTTATTTTAGTTTTGTTATTAATTATATTAATAGTTTTAAATTTCGGTAACTTTAAATATGAAATAAATAAACAGGCAAAAGATAAATTTCAATTTAACTACTATAAAATATAATGATAAATTGAATATAAAATATATTATGTATTGAGTTTATTTTAAAGTAAAAATTTGTAATGTATATTAATAATGTTATTAATTTACTAAATTAAGGATACATTAAATTAAAAAAATATATTTAATAAAATATTAACAATTAAATGTTATACTAAAATTAGTAACTGTTTTTAAAATTAATTAATAGCTGTTATATATCACTTATAGTTTTTACTCAAAATTTTTGACTTATCATTTCCAAAAAAGAAAATAGAATCTTTTTTGAAAAATCAGTCAAAAACATAAAGTCTAAGTAATAATTATTAATTAATTAAACATACTACTAATAATAACAACAATAATGCAACATTGTACAAATACGTAAAAATAATTTTTAACAGTGTTAGGTGACATTGTTGTACAGATGCAGATTTTAATTTTAAGCTCAGTTATAGTTTACAATTCGAAAAAAAGCAAGATATTATTAATTGGTTATAATTAAAGAGCAAGAAAAATATTATAAACTAACTAATAAATAAATAAATAAACAACATATTTACCTTCAGAATCCGCATAAATTTTATACATTTTAATGAAGTTAATAACATTATAACAACCGAAATTTAAAAAAAGAATACATTTGCATTTACCCTATAATAACTATTATATCATTCATGTAATAGTTTTAAAACAAATAATTGATAAATTAGTTTTATAAACAATTAGTAATTAAAATGATTTTGAATTGTTATTAATAAATACGTTTAATAAAAACAATTTAATTTTTGAGAATGTTTTTATTTAAAACAATATAACTATGAATGTTTTCAATTTTTCTAAGATGATATTAATCAATTAATAAAATATAGTATGATATTTTACAATACTATAATATAAATAACAAATACAATAATACAAATACAATATACAAATAACAAATCAAAACCCGGTGCCGGGATTTTAAAAACTTTTTTGATGTTGGTGTTGGTATATAATTTGAAATACTAATAAAGTACCACCTAACTACTATTATACCCTACTTAGCGAAAATTCTGCATGCCAATCAATTGTCAACGCCCATATTAACTAGTATGTTGTGGCCATCACAAAACTTTCTATGTAAATCACGTCAATTAAATCATTTAAATAGTACAAGAAATTACATGAATTTAGCACCAATTCATATCAAAGTATATCTGAATTTGAAGTTTGATGAAAATTCGTGCATTAGTTCTTGAGATAGAGCTATAGCGGAAATTCTGAAAAATGTAGCATAGCAGTGCCACCTGTTGAGCGATTTACACCAAAAATAAACAGCACTAAATGATATCAAGGTATACCTGAATCTGAAGGTTGAAAATCTAAGCGTTAGTGCTTGAGATAAAGCTATTGCGGAAATCGCAAAAAATACAGCATAGCAGCGCCACCTGTTGAGCGATTTACACTAAAAATTAAACAGCACTAATTTATACGTCAATTCATGTCAAGGACTAACTAAATCTGAAGTTTGATGAAAATCCGTGCAATAGGTCTTGAGATACAGCTCTTGCGAAAATCGTGAAAATGCAGCACAGCAGCGCCACCTGTTGGGCGATTTACACCAAAACTTAAACAGCACTAATTTATATCAGGGACTAACTAAATCTGAAGTTTGATGAAAATTCGTGCAGTTTTTCTTGAGTTAGAGCTATTGCGATAACCATGAATAATGCAGCATAGCAGCGCCACCTGTTGGGCGATTTTCACAAAAAAGTAATCAGCACCAAACTATATCCTGGACTAACTGAATCTGAAGTTTTATGAAAATCCGTGCAGTAGTTCTTGAGATATAGCTATTGCAGAAATCGTGAAAAATGCCTCATAGCAGCGCCACCTGTTGGACGATTTTCACCAAAAACTAATCAGGTCCAGTTTATATCAAGGTATAACTAAATATAAAGTTTTGTGAAATTCCGTAAATTAGTTCTTGAGATAGAACGCCCACAAAATTTTTGTCACATAGACATTTTCTAAAAACCATCAAATCGTGTTCTGAGGCTTCTAAAACGTATAAATTCGTCGAAAACCGGAAGTCGAAATTTTTCACGAATCCAATACTTTCTTCTTGTAAAGATAGAAGAAAGTAACAATTGGTCATCTTTATACAAAGGTCAGATACACAAATACCCTATTCCATACAATAGCCTTTTCTCTCCCGAGTTCAAACGTTAACGGACCTTCCACATAACTGCTTTCATTCTTTAAAAAAATATGAATGTTTTGAAAAGAACAGCATTTCTCGATGTTTTTTTATTCTTCTCACTCTGTTATCTTGATTTCAGGAGTAACTGATATGCCAATCTTCATAAATTTAGCAAATATATTAGGATTACTTCTGAAATGTGTTAGAGAATATTGCATTAATATTTTCAAAAAGTCTAACAGAAATTGCAAAAGATAATTTCAAGGCATTTGTTAATATTCACTTTACAATTACAGTTATTTTTCACTTCGAAATTTAGCTATTATTTTTTTTAAAAAAAGGTGATCAAAGGATACCCCCACGTGTACTTACAGATGTAATGCTGTTTTAAACAAATTTTCTCATATAAAGAATCCACAGAACTCCCCCTTCCCACACTCCTGAAAACGATTACTTCTACCATATCAAATGTGCATGGGGTGCTATAATTTGGATCTGAGTTATAATTGTTTGCGGTTTTCGGGCCCTTATATTCGGGTTATACTAAAATTTAGAGGGTTCAGTTAAAAAATCCGATAATGTCCCTCCTTTTATAAAGATTACGTTTACCTTACAAAATATGAGTGTTTTGCGATAATTATAGATCGAATTATAAAAGTTTTAATTTATCAGGACCTTATACTTATGATACACTAAAATATAGAAAAAGACTTGGAGTTCCCCCACCCCTACTGCTTTTTAAAACGATTACCATACGAAATTTGTGCGGGCTGTGACAATTTGGATCCGAGTTATAAGTGTTTGCGTTTTCGAAACCTTTTATTCGGGTTATACTAAAATTTAGAATTTAGGGGGTTCCGTTTAAAAACCCGATATTGTCCCTCTTTTTATAAAGATTACGTTTAACATACAAAATATGAGTTCTTTACGATAATTATAGCTCGAGTTATAAATGTTTTAATTTATCTGGATCTTATACTTATGATGCACTAAAATATAGGAGGCTTCAACAAAAATTAACAGAGACCACACCCCCTCCCCCGCCTTCTAGAACTATTACGATTACCATAATAAATTTGTGTGGGCTGCGGCAATTTTGATCTGTGTTATGAGTGTTTGCGTTTTCGAGTCCTTATATTCGGGTTATACTAAAATTTGGGGGGTTCAGTTAAAAAAATCTGATAATGTCCCACTTTTTATAAAGATTACGTTTACCATACAAAATATGAGTGTTTTGCGATAAGTTTAGATCGAGTTATAAAAGTTTTAATTTATCAGGACCTTATACTTACGATACACTAAAATATAGGAAACGTCTACAGAACACCCCCCCCCTTTTTTTTTTAAACGATTACGTTTACCATACAGAATTTGTGTGGGCTGTAATACTACAATTTTAAGGTCTTCAGTTAAAAAACTGTACAATGTTCCTTTTAAAATTGTCACATATTTCACGTTTGCAAAAATTTCAGCTTGCTAGAGAAGGGACCGAAATGTCCTGCTTCCAGCTGAAGGAGTGTAAATTCAAATTATTCGCGTGATAAAATAAAAACTTGAAGATAGAGGTCTGCATCGGGTCGGTAACCAGATTTTTCAAAAGAAAGCCCAGAATTTTTTTCAAATAAAAACAGCTATATATTTTAATATTAATAACTGTATTAGTGTTCATTTCTATGCAAAACTAGCAGGCTTCATCCGCTACGTTGGTCGGTTTCTTGAAACGAACCCTGTTGAATCAAACGAAATATATCTATGAATTTGACATTTTATTTTGAAGCAATATGAATCTTTACCTGGAATGTTCTTCCGAATTGCTAAAAGTGATACGAAAGCCTCTGAGCTATTATATTTTCTAATGAATCAGACAAATTTGTGCTGTTAAGGATCAACTCTTTTAGTTGACTATTTACAGAAGGATTTGGTAAAGAACGATATGCAATACACTAAAACCATCCCTGAAAAATTAACTAACACTGCAAGTCCCATCAAAATCAGCCAAGTAGAACTTTTTTAAAAGGTTAATCTTTCATAATGGTGTTCACCTGATTATATTTCTCCCATAATTCTATAACTAAGCAACAATAGAACGAACGATATGCAATGTCTAAAAGCCATTCCTGAAAAACTGACTAATAATGCAAGTATCTTCAAAATTCATCCAGTAGAACTTAAAAAGGCTAATATTTAATAATCGGGTTCATCTGATATTAGAACTTTCCTTATAAATTCTATAACGTAGCAACATAGACAGGGCTGTAGCTAGAAGGGAATAATAGGTGGGGGGGGGGGGTCAAGAAAGTATAGGGTGGTTCATATTTTTTTCTCTTTCTGACACATGCACGTACCCTCATAGCAAGCATGGTCACGGTGACGTCGTTGTGACGTCACTGTGGTCACGTCGCATCTGTGACCAAAATGCCACCACTCAGTGATGTCACATTGTGACTGAGATGTAAACTTCTTAGAAAACTTTAAAAAATTAGAAAAATTCTTTAAAACATGTTATTTACTGTAAAATTATATTTTTCTGTCAATTAAAAAAAAGTTGAGACGCCATTGTTATGTCATTGCATGTAATGTACGTCACGTCACATATGTGACAAAAAACCACCATATTGTAAGTCACAGTGTGACAAAAATATGAACTTTTAAAATCTTTGAAAATGAAGAGAAATATTTTAAACAGTCCCGAGTAACAGTGGCATAAGGAATGAAAATATATTAGTGGATAGCAAATGGTAAATTCTTTCACGAAAGGGGGGGGGGGACATAATATATAAAGTGCACGATACAAACATTAATAAACTAAATTTTCATGTTATATTTTATCAATTTGATATCTAAGACAATGAAAGTATACTTTTTTCATGATTTCAATTTTATCTAGCATTGCAATTTAATATATAATCCTTCACTGATTGTTATTATTATAAAAGTGTTTCTCGGAAAAATGGTACGTGCTGGAGCAATTTGGATAACATATTTAGAATTAGGAGTATTAAATCTGTACACTTTATATATTTAGTTTGCAGGGAGGAAAATGTTTTATTTTTTTGCCAACCAGTGGTATTCGAAACACTTCTGTGGTTTCAAACTAAAAATTTTCTATTACAGTTAAGTTTGCAGCTTTTAATGAGCACGTAGAAAGAGTCCTCAGAGTTTAGTCATATATGTATTTCTTGCTTTATAATTTGCATTCAAGTCATATTTTTCCCGACAATTATTTAACTATTTTAAGTAACTATTTTTGAAAAAATTCTACTTCTTTCAGACTTTTTAAATAAAATTAACATTTTCCGAAAATAAAAGAAATATAGAAAATTTATGCAAAACCCATGATATAATTAATTATTCGTATTTCAAATTTGTATTTTAGAGATATGACTTTTAAAAAAAAGTTATTTTACAAATTGTTTTATTTTACAGAAAATTAATATGAAAAGAATGGCAGATTGACAAAGAAATTTTTATTTTATCCTCGATAACCCCTTTTTTATTTATTAAGAGCATATTTTGTAATTATTACGTGTGAAACAAACTTTACTTTAAAAAAAGGGGGGGGGGGTTCATTATTACCATTAAATTGATTTTTACACATTTTAAAAATTTAAACAATGTTTTATCTAATAAACTCTAATTATGAATATTATTATTATTATTTACAAAAAAGAAACTTTACAATCCATTGTAACTTGAATTGTTTGGAACTGATAAAAAGAAAAGGTAAAATACATTGGAAAATTCTTCAAATAGAAAATTTTAATTAAAGACAGTCTCATAAAATAATTGCGCATTTAAGTTCGAAATCTTTTGTATACAACAACAAATAACGGTAAAAAAGAACATCTGCAGAAAATAAAAATCGTCTACGCACAGAATAAATCGGAGAAGACGCGGGAAGTTTGTTCACTGTTTAGAACATCACCAAGTCTACAACACTTTTTTATAAAATAAGAGAAAGAAGCCCGCCATTTTAGGATATTACAAATACACGGATATTATTAATGGGACTTAAATGTCTTATTTAATTTAAATATTTTATCCATGTTTTGTATACTATGATCATGACTTAAATAGTTTTATGTTATATTAGTAACAGACTGATCTGGAATTGTTTTTAGAAACATTTTCCTATTCGATGCTGCGTTGAAAAATATCTTAATCACGTAAAATATTTCAGATACTATATTGTATCCGAAGTACTGTTCATTAGCGATGATTGCTGCAAATGCATTTTTAATTATGATATGCGCTTTTATGATTTACTATATTTATGCATAGTATATGGTGTATATAAATACTATAATTCATATACAGGGCTACGTAAAAGTATTCGTAAGGGTTACTGCGTATGGGCGCAAATTGCTTAAAGGTGGTTTTTAAATGAGTTATTCTTTTTTACGCTGAACTGCATTTAATCTACTAAGAAATGTTTGTATAATATAGATAAAATGATATACAGGGTCACGTAAAGAATTGGATACATGGCCGTCTATAAATTATAATTTCTGGAAATGTGATTTCAGCAGTTTTAAAAGTGTCTTAGTTTGAATTAAATTTTAACTAAATAGTGGCGTGTAATAAAGGTTCTAGGTAAACTACAGGGTGGTATAAAAGTATTCAAGTATGTTTCCATATATTAGTATAAATTGCTGAAAGAGAATTTCAACCTGTTAGGTGTTTTCTTGCTGAACTAAATTTTTCCATTATATAGTATATATATCAACATATAGATCAAAAACAGGGCTATTCAAAAGAATTGAAAAACATATTTGGCTATGGACGGTAACTGCTGAAATCAGTTTTTCAAATGTTTTATGCATTTTCTAAAATGTTTACTTAGTTATCTTATTTATGTTATTTCCCTAAATTACGATGCCTTGTTAAAGTATTCAGGAAATGTTGGAAAGTGTTTTATAATCTATGCTTAACGCATGATTTTTCTTACTTGTTTTTTCTATTTCCCAAATCAGTCTTATCCTATAAAACATACCACATCTATTTAGCTCATATTCACAAATTACAATATATACGGGAATAAAAAATTTAAATATGGCTTATCATGCCGCTCTATAAGTACGAGTTGTATTAATATCCGTTAGACTCCATGTTCGTATTTAATAAAGCAATGACAAAACACAACACATAAAAAAACTTACATATTCTAAATATCGAGCTTAAACTCAAGATCAAGCTTAGAACTTAATAAAAAAAGATGCCAGTTGATAAGCATTGTTTTTTAATTGGAAATATTAAAAATGTTTTAGAAGAATAGGACTCCAAAATAGCGATATTTTGCTAAAAAGTACGGTAAAAAGATAAGATTTTATATTTCAAACAAAACTTTATTTTTAAATTAATCGCAGTATTAATACTTAGAAATTTTTCCTGAGAGAAACATTCGCCTTATATACAATATTTCAATGAAAATTAAATTTCAAATTAATTGCTTAAAAGACGCAAAGGCCGACATAGTGAAAAAGATTCCATGCCGGGACTAGAACCCGGACCATCAGTATAGGGCACTGGCATTCTACAGACTAAACCACATGGAACGATACCCAGCCTGGAAAATTTCTCACTATTACATGTTGGTAAGGCTACAAACGCAGCACAAGATGGCATATTTATCGTGAGCCACCGACATGGGGTAAACACGAAACTTAATTAAATCCAGCATCGATTGAAACTATATTTATACTTGGAAAATTTTCCAGGGAGAAACATTCGCCTTGCATACAATATTTCAAATAAAAATCAAATGTGAAATTGAAATTGCCTTAATTTGAAATTTGATTTTCATTTGAAATATTGTATGCAAGGCGAATGGTTCTCTCTGGAAAAAATTCCAAGTATTAATATAGTTTCAATCGATGCTGGATTTAATTAAGTTTCGTGTTTGCGCCATGTCGGTGGCTCACAATAAATATTCCATCTTGTGCTGCGTTTGCAGCCTTGCCGACGTGTAATAGTGAGAAATTTTCCAGGTTGGGTATCGTTCCATGGGGTTCAGTCGGTAGAACGTCAGTGAGCTATATTGAGGGCCCGGGCTCGAGTCCCAGCATGGAATCTTTTCACTATGCTGGCCTTTGTGCCTTTTAAGCAATAAATTTGATTTTCATTTAAAATCTTGACAGTGTTTATGACAAGTTCGTCACAAATGACACATATTTCACAAATTGGTCGCAATGCGACTTCAAAGCATTGTCGCTTTCGTCACAGGTTCGTCACAAAGTTAATGCCAAAATAGTCACAAATGACACACTTTTCATAAATTTGTCACACCGTGACTTTACAGAGTGGTCACAATGTAACGTCACAAACGACCTCTAAAACGGCCATAACGACTTCGCATTCTCGTCACTATGACGTCACGTGACGTCACATCGACGGTCACAACATCTCAGTGTGACTTCACAAAGACGTCGCCGTGACGTCACATGGCTTACGGGTACAAACACATACACAGAGAGAGATATATGATAAAAATATAAAGAAAGATAAATTAGTGCATATTCATATTGACGGCACTATGTTTCTTAGTAAACTTTTTTATAATAACTTCATTTTATGCTAAAAAAAAGAAAAGATTGCAGAATAAAAATATCCAGTGCTTTCTGCAATGTTTACCTCATCTTGTTTTCAGTCCAGTTTTACTTCTAGTGTATGCAATTTTTTTATAGTTGATGTAGACATTTTTTGCAACTTGTAAATGTCCATTCCATCGTTGTTCTAACAAATGAGAAAAGGATTGACCTTCATATTTCTCATCTATGCTGCTTTTTCTCAAAAAGTTGTACAACATGGAACATTGATCAAAAAACTATTTGGCTTCACTTACATCATTTATTGCCTTTATGATTACTAAATGAAGCTTGTGGGTGCTGCAATGTACGCATGGGATGTTCCTGTCAAGCTGTTTCTGCAATATTGTTTGGACACCCCCTTTTCCACCATTCATGATTAAAGTGCCATCAGAACATTGACTCAAAATTTTAGAATTGTCCAAATTGCAATCATGAAGGACCTTTAAAGTTAAATCAGCAAATGTTTTGTATCCAAGTATGAATGAGTTTTTATTGCAATAATTGAATCCTTTACTTTCTTGTCCTTTACATATCTTGCTCCTAATGCAACATTTTCTCTATTGTTTTTATCATGTGTTCCGTCTTCCAAAATCTAAAACTAGGGAATATCAGCATTTAAAAGACTAAATAAAATAAGACAGACTTAAATTCAGTTTTACTAAAAACATTAAAAATACATTCAGTAAATGTTTCGCTAAGCAACCCCAAGGCCTCATCAGTACAATTTAACCATTGTAAAAAAAAAAAAAAAACATAACATGCATCAGCATTATTAATATCATTTGATATATCTTCTAACACTATTTCAGCAAGGATTTGTATTACATCATTTTGTATTTCAAGTGATGTGCACTTTGCATTAACTGGCACAGCTTTGACATATTCTGCAAGCTTCATGTCATTTTTGACTGTCTATTAAAAGAGGTTTTGACATAAAATAATTTCCTCATGCTCATCTAGTATATCATGAGTATCACGTAATGCAAGTTCATTTCAAACCAAAAATTGCACGATTATCGCTTGAGCATAATATCTTTTTTATTTCTTTCATATACCAAAGATGATACACTTAAATTCATCTTTTCACGTTCTACTTTTTCTGCCCACATGCTCATCAATATAATATGACTGTGAGAAAACATGCTTTTGGAAACCCTTGTCTTTACTTAACCCATTAACGACAAGTTTCTTTTACACTTTTAATACCTCGATACCAGTTGACATCAGTTTTTAAATATTCTAATTTTAACTTATTTAATCCCTCAAGGTTTGAGATTAGATAATAAGAAAATTTCCTTACTAAATTACTGGTTTTCACATTTAAAAGTTTCGGTACTATTTAGTTATCCCGTCGACCAAAAAGCTATTGCCAAACTATAAGATTCAATGCCAATAATGGTTGGTTGTAAATGTTACATTCACTTGACTTTAACCCTCTCGCTGCAATTTTTTTTTTTAAAATCAAAATAGCGGTTCAAAAATTGCGCATTTTTTAAATTACATATTTCAAATCTATATATATTTTAGAGTTTAAATATGTAAACATTTTTTGTAAAAGAGTTCAGAATCTTAGGTGAGATAGGATATTAGAAATCAGGCTAAATCAGGGCTGTCACTGGTGACTATTTTTATATTCTCGCATCACTATTGTAAGAAAATCCCTTTTGCAGCATATTTCTCTTGTAGATGTTGTTAAAGTCTATGCGGAATTTTTTGTATTTAAAAAGTGGCCCGAGTTGAATTGAAAAATAGTCGCCAGTGGAAAAAATCGCTCACCCGCAAGAAAAGTGACACATCTCGCCAAAATTAGTTTTGCGTTTCATTATCCACTAATAGGTCTGTCATAGGTGTGTCTTCATAAGTTTCATAAGTGTAGCTATGTGGGAAATCACTTTATTACGCTATATGCCCATTTGCGACCATAGGAGACGGGTGGATTGTGTGGGGAGGTAAAATTAGCGAACCTTCCAAACCTCATCCCACGTCTTTGTTTTTAAGGGTTTTATGCCCGTTTTCATTCCTGAATGCAAAGCTAAGTGCTAGAATTTCATGTTCCAGTAAAATCATGCAAATCCCCCCCCCCCCCTTTTGCCTCTCTTGTGAAATTTACTGTTGTCGAGATGCGTCACTTTTCTTGCGGGTGAGCGAAATGAATCCCCGAGAAAAAACCCCGAGAAAACCCCCCGAGCAAAATGAATCCCCGAGTTGCGCAAATTTTGCTACTTTTACGTTGCCCGAGGAAATCCCGGATTGCGCAGCGAGAGGGTTAAGCACACGCGTTTAAGTCATCAAGTGATTTTTATTTCGACGTTTAATTTGTATTAATGTTATACTAATTTATTTGTTCTTTCGTCATTTAAAATAAAAATTATGTCAATTTGTATAATTTGGCGAGTGGTTTCGCAATTTATATAATTTGACGAAATTGGTCGACGGAATAACTAAGTAGTACCAAAGTTTCGTATTACTTAAATGGCAAGTTTTCTTGGCAACCGATAACCCGTTGAAATGAAAGCATTTTCTTTTTTTGTTCCCGAGTGACAAAACAGTCGGCAAGTGTATCAAAATGCAGCATCTCTGCTCTTTCAATATTGCAACCATTTAAATTCATTAAACCAATCTTGCTGGAAACTTCTTTTATCAGAGTTTTTGGATATTCTAATTATTTTGTACGATTTAAATTTTCACCAATCTTTGATATGTCTAGTTGTGGTGGATACTAGGATACTACAGTAGCAGGCAACTGAGCAGCTTCACATGTACAGATAGGATGTGTGCGTGTTGAAACCCTTATTTGCGGTTTTTATACAAATACTAAAATTTAATATTTGTGCAAAACTGCGAAAGGGCCCCAAAACTAAGTTCAAATTTTAGACGGTGCTTCATTTGTATTTTTGAAACAAAGTTTCGTTTTGTGACCTTGGAATCTTTCCCAGGGGGAAGGGGGGCTGAGCCTCTCCTAGCAGCTTTCTAGCTACGGGCCTGAACATATATTTATATGAAGTATGCTAAAACTTTCAATTATTCAGGACGCCATTTTGGGAGGACTTGGGGGGCGCAGTCCCCAACCCCCAAAGGAATATGATATTTCAGAATGTAGCAGTCATCACAGGGCAGTCTCAAAACCTTTTTTTCCCCCTTTGCATAAAAGCTTGTCAGATTTTACCATAATAGAAACATTAGCATAAACGCTTTAAGAATAGGAAATAATAATTTAACAGTAATATTTGCTAAAATCTAACTATCACAACATTGTCAAAGTAAGAGACATTTATCATCAATACTTTTGCCAATTTTAAAAATATGTGTGAAAATGAAACTGGATCAATAGCTTCTTTGTTGTGCACAGCAAGATGGAAAGAAATTTTTGCCCCCACCCCCATCAAGAAAGCTTTGAAATGGTGCCGCAGCCGGGTGACATAACCGGCGTAGGCCGAAATTGCCGTTAAGTGAGAGTTCTCTGTATTTAATTTTTCTTGGTGTTTTTAATTTGAAATATTAGTAAGTTCGATGGCAAAGGTTGTTGAAAAGAAAAAAAAAAACATGATTTTCAATTGCTTCATTTTGTTGGCCAATTACATCTATATTTCTCAAAATTACATGTCCACCTTAAACAGAATTCAACAGAGAACTGATTTCGCGCGTTGTTGCAACATCCTGATGCACATAAACGTCTGGAACATCGATTTCGTTAAATTCACAAAAGAAAAATTCCCAGTCTGCATCTTCACCCAAGCTTTTTACTTTTTACAAGTATAATTTTTAAGAAAAAATTGAAATCGACTTCAAGGAGTTGTGTTTGACAATATTGCACTGATATTTATCTATAGCATGCCATTTAGCATATTTTAGTGAGAGTGATTTGGCGCAAGTGTTTTTTGTGTTAACTGTTTTCCACACTCACCATTACCAGATCAGATCCCAATGTTGCCAATATCCCTCATTTTGGCGCGCAGTAGACGATAAACTTCTCGATACGACGATTATCTAAAAAAAACAAAGTAGTATTGCATACCTTAATACCATGTTCCAAATTCGTGACGATTGTGTCAATTTTTACGAAAGTTAGTCTCTACAGCAGGGTTTTCCAAAGTGTGGTACGACTACCCCTTGGAATACGCGAAGATGTTCTAAGAGGTACGCGAGAAGTCTGTGTTCACAAGCAGCATGCGATGCAAGGTTGCTAAATGAATAGGTGAAAAAGGTGTTTATTTTTATCTGGTTGGCTGTTTTTGAAAAAGAAAAATGTTTTTAAAACATATTAAATGTTTGAGACAGGAAAAAAAAATAAACCCGCTAAATATGCAAGTGTGAAAAAACTTGCTACCTATTAATCATATGTTAAATATAAAATAAAAGTTATGTTTATTTGCATCCATTCGCTGTTTTCTTGTTTTTATTTTGCTAATCATGATTCTTACATGTAAAAGTAAAAAAAGAGAGGGGGTGGGGATACGCCAAGTACGTGCATTTTAGGTAGATTTCGTATGAAATACTACCTATTACATTCTCCCTTATGTTGGAATTTCTGAAAACTTTTTGCAGATCTACACCGATCATGACCCCTAGAACCCAAAACCACCCTTAGTAAAAAACTTTATATATCTATCTATCTATCTATCGATATACAGTTGGCTCTCTGTTTAACGACTTTCAAGGAACCTTGAAAAATCGTCCTTTAATAGAGATCGTCCTTAAACAGAATTTGTGGAAAAATAATATTTGAAAAACATTTCCTTTTACACTGTACAGGCTTAAGACTGTCAATACCTTTCTCAATGTATTGGCGTGTTTAGAACTGTTTTATTTATTTAAATTTAGTTTATGTTTTCTTTCTTCCTTTTTATTTTATCGATACGGCTAACGAATATAATAATTCATATTTCTATTGCACAAATACAAATTGCATTAATTATACTGCATACAATGTTACAGTACAATAAAAATATATTGATAATACATTTATTTAAACAAATTAAGTTTTTAAAAAATAAAAAAATGTAGATTGTTTCAATGATGGTCTAGTTTTTAGTACCCTTGCTTCAAGCTTTTCAAGAAGGTTGAATGAGTCATTTTCCATATTTAATAAAACAATGTACTGGCGAAGCATATCCAGGGCAAAATTTGCATTCTGAGTAAGAAGGAGGTGGTGTCTCGCTTTCTGTATCATCAGCATCATCACCATCTTCTGCATCTGAAGTTGAATTTTCGTTTGCGATGTCTTCATAAATTCGCTCTAAATTTCTGAAGTTGGTCGTTAAAAGTCTTCTTCACAATCGATAGAATATTTTACTAAAACATCTTCATCACCAACAAGACTTTTCTATTCTTCGGTGGTGATATCTTCCGTGTCGAGTAGTGCATCTGTTATATCCATTAGTTCTTGAATGGCAATTCCAGATGCCCGAGAGCAGTTTTCAATTGTGCAAGGAGAAACTTCTTTCGAGGCTGGTGTAATCATGTGCATGACTCCCAAAATTGTAATTTTTTAAATTTCATTTTTGTCAGCAAAATTATCTAATAATTTCCTAATTAAGGATTTTCGGTAATATGCTTTTACACTACAAATGATTCCCAGGTCTAATGGCTGCAACTTACTTGTATAATTAGCGGTAAAAAATGAACTGACATATTTGTATATACGAATTATAACTGGGAAAATACGTGAAAATCGTAAATAGAAACAATTTCGTCTTTAAATAGAGATTTTTTTACTTAAAGCAGCCGGGAACGCAAAAAATCGTCCTTAAGTAGAGATCGTCGTTAAGTAGAGCGACGTTAAACAGAGAGACGACTGTATATATATATATATATTGTCAGACTTGTATTTGTATCACTATGAGTGTACTTTTACTAATAATAATCAACATTTATATCGTTATATTGATGACATAATTTTGATTGCCACTGATCAAACTAAAATTTCTCAATTCCCAGTAGATTATCCCACTAATTTGGAATTAACGGAAAACCTCTTATCTAATAATGCAATCAACTTCTTAGATCTTAAAATTACAATAAAAGACAACAAAACAATAACAGATCTATATGATAAACATAAAGAATTTAAATTCAAAGTTAATACATTTACAAATTTTAAATCTTGTCTTCATAATTCTGTATATCGAAATATAATACTTAACCATTTATATAGAATAAAATGTTTATGTTCTTCTCATCTAATTAATAATAATATTAAAAAACTAATTTATGATGCATTAAACCAAGGTTTTCCAAAGAAATTCATATATTCTTTAATACACAATTAGTACTTACATGATCTTTTTAAAAAAATCAAATTAACACATGCGTAAACAAAATTACAAAAAAAAAACCTTATAAAATAAGAAAATATTTATAAAAAAAATTAAAAAATGTAAAATAATAAAAAATTATTATAGGACGGTTGGGTGGGTAGATGTTAAAGTACGGAGAAGGGTGGTGTTGTCTGGATAATACGCAATGATTAATTTATTTTAAAAAAATCGATGGCGCATTTGAATTATAACTACATTGCTAATACACTTTTTATATGGAGGTTGATTCGATATTTTATATACATATGGTGACGTTAAACTTTTATTTCAATTCATATTGAATTTATTTAGCTTAATTAATATTTAATCAAGTTAACAATTAACTTGTTTTTAATTTTTAGTCTTCTCGGGACAATATCATATTAATTTATAATAGTATACCATCTCTATGGTGAATAATATATGCATAATAAGTTTATTTAATATAACTAATGATATTACTGTTTGTATTAAAATTGGGTTATTAGTTTTTTATTATTCCTCTATACTTTTTAATAATGTTTAATTTTGAACTTAGTATTAAATGATTAATTAACGGTTTTATGCGAATGTTAATCCCATATTCATATTCTTTAGTTTTTTATGGTTAATATGAAAATAAACCACACAATTTATTTGTTATCATTAGGCAATTGGGAAATGAAGATTCTGACATAATTATATCAACATCCTTTTTTTTTTCATCCTGTTCATTTTATTAATTAATTTTTTTATATTTAAAAGTATTTCTTATAGTTTATATTTTTATTATATATAATTTTTTATATATAAATTATTTAGTTTTATAGCATATTGCTGTATTATATTATTATTGTTTTGAAATTATTTAAATTTTCTGTATAGATTAATTGGGTATGGTAGTAGAATATATTGTAATCATTCTATTAACATTTGTATTTATTTAATATTTATATGAATAATGAAATATAATATGGTATTTTTATATTAGGATTTGTTGGGCTATAGCAGTTGGTATATTATGAATGAATTAACTTATAATAGCATAATCTTATGACAATTTGTTCATATTAGTTTCAAGTTAATATCATAGATGGCAGTACTAAAATTTAAATTGGATTCTGTCTGATGCTTCGAATAGAGTAATAATATCAATTTTTAACACATGGTGGAGCTTAATGTTGGCTATTTGCGATTTTGTAAACTTATAGTTTTGGAATTTTTTACTTTAGTTAAGAAAAAAAAAAAAAATTAAAGTGTTAAGAGGTAATTTAATTATTATGTAATTATTTTCTATTTATATTATTTTAATTGCATTTATCACGGTATTTCAAAATAGATTAACTGTATACATTAGGTTTTAAAATCTGTATTAACTTAACTGTAAAAATAACCTTAAACTTATCTAGCTTTTGGATACCATGTGCTGATGTGTATTTGGATAAAATAACTGGGATTTTATTAGGTATTTTGTGTAATATTACTATTTTTCCTTGCTATAAATTAATTATTTAAAAGGTTGTATTGCTTTTTCCATTTCATAGCATTTAATTTTATTCTGTTTTAATCTTGAAACTATTCTCTTAGTTATATTGGTCGTTAGAGTACAAGAGAAAAAAAAATTCAGCTTTTCGCTTTTTTCTCACAGAAAACGACTGATTTTGCTTATATAATTGAATTCTGTACTCTTGATAACGTAATTCAATATATAAGCTTTTCAATTATTTTTATCGAAATCCATAATCTTCTTTTTTTCTTCATTATTAATTCTTGTTATATAGTACAAGGGACTTTATTTTATCCATAGCAGCTTGTTTATTATGTTTTTGGTATCCATTCAGTGTGTTTGGGGACATCACTGAATTTACACTGTATTGTTGTAAATTCATTCATACTATCACAATTATTGATGGTGGTCAGTAATGTTTAATTAATGGTTATATATATATATATATATATATATATATATATATAATCACTTTCTTCTGGACACGATAACTTCTACAATTCTCCACAAATCTTTTCCAAACTGATACATAAAATCAAGGGGCATAAAATCTCGGTCAAGTTCATTAATGGACAAAATCGGACCAAGGGGATGGAAATAGGGAGGGGTTTTGTGAAAACCGAAAAAAACCCATAACTTCTTAATTTTTGTACCTATCAAATCAGTTTAAAGTTTTTATTACTTCTAAAAATAGGGCTAAAAATTTATGTATTGCAGATTTTTGATAAAATTAAAAATCGACTCAAGGGGCGCAAAAAATATGGTTTTTGGAAAAAAAAATCATAACTTCGTCAATTCTCAAGATCCAATCAATCAAATCCAATCAATTTTATTATAAATCTCCTTAATATTATCTACAACTTTTATATTAACAAGTTTTTGATAGGACTAATTCGTACCGCAAAAAAAATAAATAAAAAATAAATAAATAAAAAATAAAAACGGAAAAAAAGGGGGGGGGGATGAAGAAGAAAAAAAATCCATAACTCCGCCAATTCACAAGATATAAAATCCCCATGAATTTATCACATATCTTCTTAATATTGTCTACAACATTTATATAGACAAGTTTTTGATAGGACCAATTCTTACAGCAAAAACAAATTAAAAATACATAGCGGTTGAAGAAAAAAAATCATCTTATTAAGGGTGTATTCAAATCCAAACTGCTTATTTTTATTTAATTTCGAGTTGTTATTGTTAAAGTGGGTTTATCTCTAATCATGATTTAGTTTTTGTTGGTGAAATTAGTATACTTAACTTCGAAATCTACCTCCGCCTCTAGGCCGGGCCGGCAAGGATTTTTTTCAAGGTGTACGTGAAGCATAAAAGTTTGGGGCAAATATATCGCTGCTTTAAAGAGAAAAAAAAAAGGACGATAAAACAAAGAAAAGCATCCAATTTTTTCAATTCTAATGAAATTCAAATAGAATTTCCTCCAGGACGAGCTCTCTTCCCCCCCCCCCCCACACACACACACACACACTCACAAAAAAAAAAAAAAAAAAAAAAAAATGAAAATTGGAGCCAAAAACAGAAAATCAGAATTGAAAACAGACAGGCGATATTTTAGTACAAGAAAGCTCCAACATTTCATAAAATTTAGAACATCACAAAATTTATCTTTTTTTTCCCGTAGAAGAATGAATTTTTTATTGTTTTACTCGTCAGAGCATGGAGAATATGTTTGTAAATGTAACCTGCAAGGTCCCAGGGATCGTATAAAAAAACAAGTTGGAAATTGCTCGTCAAACGTGGCAAAAGTGGTGCGTTCGTACTATAACTAGTTTTATAATAATTTTTTTCAGCGCATACGTGCAAACGTGATTTTTGTTTGCGTGAGGAGGGGTTTAAAACATCAAAACTAAATCTAATGGTAAAAAAAAAAAGGTATGTAAATGGTGTTTCCATCAGTGACATAAGACAGTGACAAAATGTGGTCACAAGTGTAAAAACCTCTTCGTACCCTAACTTCTTATAAAGATTGAAAAAGGCTTTTAATCATGCTGGAAACTTCTATATGCACAGGGGAACACTGCATGAGATCTAAAATTATCTCAATCAGTCTTGTCGATGAAATTTTGCCGGATAATAAATCTCAGATAATACATGCGGTACACCAGTACATACGTACGAAAGTTTTTCAGAATGTGACTCCGTGATTTCTTAGGGGTCACCGGAGAAACCCAAGAAATTTTGGAGGAAAGTCTATATAAATAATTATTTTATTATTATAAATAATTATAATATTCATTAATACCATAATTTCCTGCCTATAATCCGCAGATCAAACAATCATGTTTCGATCCAGAAATTTTATTTCATTATTGAAGTTTAATATTTATCGCGATTTAACAAGTTACATTTTATGAAACAAGATTTCTGGGTCCGAACATAATTGTTTGATCCGCGAATTATAGGCCGGAAATTACGGTAATTTATGTTTTTACCTCAGAATGTGTCGAATATATTAAGTAAAGCAAGTCATGATAATATACACTAAATTTTATCAAGATGATAAAAATTATACTATCATGATGTGACTGTAATAATAAAGATAGGTGCTTGTCTGCCTCTGTGTGTGTGTACGCGAGCGCGCTAAACTCTGTTAAAACAATTCAGCCTGCACAGCCGTAAGATTTGACAGGACCTGTATAGGCCTGAAGTCATGCATATCGAAGACAATTTCTGGAATTTTTCAATTAATGTTTTATGCGAATTTTTTCGCATTTAGCGGCATTTTTTTTTCAACTTAGTAAAAAAGAATTAGATTTCAATATTTTATCCTGTATAAACTTTGTCTTATTTTCAATAAAGTGTTTTCGAGATTCTTACAGCGATTTTTTAATTTTTAACAATTTTTTAATGTTATTGTTAGAGGGGTTTTTTTCCCTCATTTCTTAGTGATTTTTTTATATTCCTAAAAGGAATACGGTTTAAATCTTTTACCCAATTGGTTAATTTCGTTCCCTGTGGTTTTTTAATCTTTTCCGAATTTTTAATGCAATTTTTAGCGGTGGTTTTCGTGCTTTGAGGCGATTTTTTGACTTTTTTTTTTTTTTTAAACAGAAAAAACTCTCCGGTAATTTTTGCAATTGCCGTGATTAAATTCGAATTGGAAGAATGTCAAATCAGTTCTTATAAGGAAGCTGAAAATTTAATTTGGCTCGAAATAAAAAACGCAATAATTCAAGATTAGCTTCTTTCGAGACAGAATAGGTCGTAATTTGTTCGGGAGTACGTTGCCGAAGGTAGTCCCCACCTCAATCCTAGAATTGTTTAATTCTACGTTCGTTAAAAAAAAAGCCCAACCAACGAAACTTCACTAGTAATGAAGCTTCCTTTGAGGGACAGGTTTAGAAATAACGTGCGGGATCGCGCGATTTGCGCACAGAAAAGGAAAGTCCCGCATAATAAAAAATACTGTGCAGTATTTCCCCCTCCAAATTCTTTCACGGAGCTGTGATTCTTCAGTGACTATTTTATTTTATTATTTTTTTTTAAGTCCGCGATTTTTATTTCTTTTTTGGAATTTTTCAAAGTCAATTCGTGAAGCGCTCTCGGGAAATTTTGAGAATTTCTATAAACGATTGTGGTAAAATATCGGAAATTTCGATAAAAAAGGGCAGAAAATAATTGCGAATTTCGTCAAAAGATTGTGCAAAAAATTACGAATTTCGATAAACGATTGACGAAAAATTTTTCCACATTTCATCAAAATGTCGCGGAAAAGAGTAGAGAACTTTGTTAATTGGTACGCAAAGATATCGAGAATTTTCCCGATCGGTCGCGCAAAACTATCGCGAATTTCGACAAATTACCCCTGTAAAAAAGCCAGTTTCGTCAATCGGCCGCAACAGAAAATAAATTTCATCAAAGTATCGCGGTAAAAACGAGAATTTCGTCAAAGGATCGCAGAATGAAAAAGCGAATTCCGTCAAAAGATCGTAGAAAGAAAATGCTAATTTCGTCGAAGGATCGTGCTAAAGAAATGCCAATTTCGTCAAAATATCGCGGTAAAAAATGCTAATTTCGTCAAAAGATCGCGGTAAAAAACACGAATTTTGTCAAAGGTTAGTGGTGAAAAGTGCAGATTTCGACAAAAAATCGCGTAGAAAGACGTGAATTTCGTCAAACGATTTTGGAAAAAATTGTAAATATCATAAAATAATCGCAGAATAAAATCGCGAATTTGGTCAAAATTTACTACATTGGGCTAAAAGATTGAAACCGGTTCATTTTCCTACTTTCAAAAGAACGCCGCGAAACGAGAAGAAACTTTAAAAATCGTATAAAAATTTTCAGAGGAAAAAAATTACTATATTGACTTGAAAGACTGCAACCATATTCCCTTTACGAATGTCAAAAAATGATCGCGAAACACGAAATTCAACCAACCAACCAACCAACCTCCAGATTAATTTGAATTTTCTGTGCTATTACTTTTCATTTTCAAAGGAGGCAGGGTCTGTGCACTCCCTCCTCTTTCCCTCGGCTAATCGCATTTTTGAATTACCGTTTCACATCTGCATTCCCTTTCAAATTTTTTTGCTTCTTTCTAGATTTTAAACTACGAAAGCAAAGAGACAAATAGTTTCTATCCTCGTCAAGAACTTGTGTTAATATCTCATGAAATTGCAGGAACATGAAAGAACGGCGTTAAAAAAAAAAAAAAAAAAAAAAAAAAAAAAATCTCCCCCAAACAAAAGATGTCAAAGTGAAATTATAAAGCTAGCTTTCTGACTTACTATGACTAATACAGATTCTTATAAATATTCTAGTTTTGAAAAAAGATAAACAACATAATTTTCTTAAAAAAAGAACGTAGGTTTCTTTTTTATTACATTTCAAAGCTTAGGCTGTAAGTTTTCTGAACTAAACTAATTTGCTCAACTAATTGATCTCTGCTTTCACTTCTTCTTTTTTCTTTTGTAAATTTCGATTTTTTTTAAAGTAATCGTGCTCGAGTCTGCGCAAGCGAGGGGTGCTCGGGCACCCAGCCCCCCCCCCTCCCCCCCTGGTTACGCCTATGGTTACAAATGTTCGATGTACGAACCTTTTCGTAACACTACAAAACAAACACCTATAATCTGTAATCAAGTTCGTTCCACACATTTGTCAGTTTTGCACAGTCAACGATTCTTAATGCAGTACTGATGCATTAAAACACTGAATAATGCAGCATTATCGTCTTTATTTTCATATATCACTTATTATAATATGTGTAATAGTTCTGAAAAAATATTTTTTTTTAAATCCGGTCATTCATTTATGCTAATCCTGTATAATGAACTTGTACACGGGAGAGTTTTTCAAGAATGAGCGACTTTAAAGACATTGAGACACCAATTTTAATTTAATGTTCTATAAATTTTTACGCTATTTACATAAAAATATAATCAAAATGGTATTTTCTTTCGCTCTGTTTGCAGTAAATAAACTGTAAAAAAAAAAAAAAAAAAAAAAAAAATCTAAAATATATTTTCGAAATGCCTTTTTAAAAAAAATTAATCTAAGCTAATTGCAGTACGAATTTCATTTTAATGTTTTATAAATCATTGTTCTTTTAACATAAACATAAAAAATAAAACCTTCATCTGTGTGAAATAAATAGATAAAATGTGAAAACAAAATAGCAAAAATGTAAAAATAGCCAAGTTTGACCACCAATAAAGACAATTGACAATTGAACAATTGCAGTGAACTTTATATAATATCGAAAAATAAAAATATAATGCATTTCTAGAAGAAACTTCACCATTGAAAGGAGCCATTTTCAGAGTCTTATCGATTTCATAGGCGTAACCAGGGGGGGGGGGGTGCCCTGGGTGCCCGGGCACCCACCCGCTTGATCAGACTCAAGCACAATTATTTACAAAAATTGAAATCTACAAAAGCAAAAAGAAGAAGTGAAAGCAGAGTTCAGTTAACCAACAGCCTAAGTTTTGAAATGTGATAAGAAACCCACGTTCTTTTTTTCTTTCTTTCTTTTTTTAAGAAAATTATGTTGTTTATTTTTTTTAAACTAGAATATTTACAAAAATCTGTATTAGTCATAGTAAGTCAAAAAAATCGCTTTATAATCCCACTTTGACGTCTTTTGTTTGGGGGAGTTTTTTTTAACGCCGTTCTTTCTATTGCATGTTTCTGCAATTTCATGTGAAATTAACGCACGTTCAAGACGAGGATAGAAACTATTTGTCTCTTTGCTTTTGTGGTTTAAAATGTAGAAAGAAGCAAAAAAATTTGAAAGGGGATGCAGATGTGAAACGATAATTCTAAAATACGAATAACCGTGGGAAAGAGGAGCGAGTGACACAGACCTTGCCTCCTTTGAAAATGAAAAATAATAGCACAGAAAATGCAAATTAATCTGGAGATTGGTTGGTATATTGAATTTGGTGTTTCGCGGCCATTTTTTGACATTCGTAAAAGGAATATGGTTTTAGTCTTTCAAGTCAATATAGTAATTTTTTTCCACTGAAAATTTTTATACGATTTATAAAGTTTCTTCTTGTTTTGCAGCGTTCTTTTGAAAGTAAGAAAAGGAACCCGATTTCAATCTTTTAGCCCAGTGCAGTAAATTTTGACCAAATTCGCGATTTTATTCTGCGATTATTTCATGATATTTACAGTTTTTTTATAAAATCGTTTGACGAAATTCACGTCTTTCTACGTGACTTTTTGTCGAAATCCGCACTTTTCACAACTAACCTTTGACAAAATTCATGTTTTTTGCCGCTATCCTTTGACAAATTCGCATTTTTTTACCACGATATTTTCACGAAAGTGGCATTTCTTTAGCACGATCCTTCGATGAAATTCGCGTTTTCTTTCTACGATCTTTTGACGAAATTCGCTTTTTCTTTCTGCTATCCTTTGACGAAATTCGCTTTTTTACCGCGATCATTTGATGAAATTTATTTTCTGTTGCGGCCGATTGACGAAACTGATTTTTTACAGGGGTCATTTGTCGAAATTCGCGATAAATTTGCGCGACCGATCGAGAAAATTCTCGATATCTTTCCGTACCAATTAACAAAATTCTCTACTCTTTGCAGCGACATTTTGACGAAATTTGTAAAAAATTTTCGTCAATCGTTTATCGAAGTTCGTGATTTTTTGCGCAATCTTTTGACGAAATTCGCGATTATCTTTTGCACTCTTTTATCGAAATTCCCGATATTTTCCACGATCGTTTGAAGAAATCCTCAAATTTTTCCGGGACCGATTCACGAATTGACTTTGAAAAATTTCACAAAAGAAATAAAAATCGAGGACTTCAAAATATTTTTTAAATACTCACTGAAGAATCACAGGTCTGTGAAAGAATTTAGAGGGGCGAAATACTGCACGGCATTTTTTATTATGCGGGACATTCCTTTTCTGTGCGCAAATCACGTGATCATCACGCACGCTATTTCAAACTCTGTCCCTCAAAGAAAACTTCATTACTAGTGGAGTTTCGTTGGTTGGTTGGGGTTTTTTTTAACGAACGTAGAATTAAACAATTCTAGGATTGAGGTGGGGACTGCCTTCGGCAACATACTCCCGAGCAAGCTACGACCTCTTCTGTCTCGAAAGAAGCGAATCTTGAATTATTGCGTTTTTTATTTCGAGCCAAATTAAATTTTCAGCTTCCTTATAAGAACTGATTTGACATTCTCCCAATTCGAATTTAATCACGGCAATTTCAAAAATTACCGGAGAAGTTTTTCTGTTTCAAAAAAAGTCAAGAAATTGCCTCAAAGCACGAAAACCACCGCTAAAAATCGCATTAAAAATTCGGAAAAGTTTAAAAAATCACAGGGAATGAAATTAAATAATTGTGTAAAAGATTTAAACCGGATTCCTTTTAGGAATGTCAAAAAAATATCGCCTCGAAATGCGAAAAAACCCTCTAAAAATAACATTAAAAAATTGTTAAAAATTGAAAAATCGCTGTAAGAATTTCTAAAACACTTTATTGAAAAGAAGACAAAGTTTATACTGGATAAAATATTGAAATCGGATTCTTTTTTACTAATTAATTCTAATTTAAAAAAATTCGCATAAAACATTAATTGAAAATTTACAGAAATTGTCTTCGATATGCATGACTTTAGGAATACAGGTCCTGTAAAATCATACGGCTGTGCCGGCTGCATTGTTTTTACGCAGCTCAGCGCTCGCGCGTACACGCACACACAGAGACAGACAAGCACCTATCTTTATTATTACAGTCGCATCATGATAATATAATTTTTATCATCTTGATAAAATTTAGTGTACATTATCATGACCTGCTTTACTTAATATATTTGACACATTCTGAGGTAAAAACATGAATTACCGTAATTTCCGGCTTATAATCCGCGGATCAAACAATTGTGTTCGGACCCAGAAATCTTGTTTCATAAAACGTAACTTGTTAAATCGCGATAAATATTTAACTTCAATAATGAAATAAAATTTATGGATCGAATTGTTTGATCCGCGGATTACAGACAGGAAATTACGGTATTAATGAATATTATAATTATTTATAATAATAAGATAATTATTTATATAGACTTTCCTCCAAAATTTCTTTGGTCCCTCCGGCGATCCCTAAGAAATCATGGAGTCACATTCTCAAAACCTTTCGTGCGTATGTATTGGTGTACTGCCTGTATTATCTGAGATTTATCCTCCCGCAAAATTTCATCTACAAGACTTTGACTGAGATAATTTTAGATCTCATGCAGTGTTCCTTTGTGCCTATAGAAGTTTCCAGCATGATTAAAGGCTCTTTTTAATCTTTATAAGAAGTTAGGGAGCTGAAAGATTTTACACTTGTGACCACTCTTAGTCACTGTCTTATGTCACTGCTGCAAGGAGATTTACATATTTTTTTTTTTTTTTTTTTTACCATTAGATTTAGTTTTGATGTTTTGAACCCCTTCTCATCCCTCCTCACACAAACAAAAATCGCGTTTGAGCTCTCTTTAAAAGAAATACCACACAACTATACCTTCTAAGATGAAAACCTGTCTAAAACGGAAATTCGACCGGTTTTTGAGGTTCCGTTTTTGCAGGTTTTACCATATAAGATATTGTTTGTATCCAACATGTTCAGGTTATGAAGTCTGGGCACCCCCCCGTTCAAAAGGCTGGTTACGCCTATGATTATAGGCCTTTATGTTGTTGTATAATCGATACAATTTACAAACTACTTATTAGGAGACACGAAAATATAGCTGAAAAAAGCATAAAAGGGAGCTTTCTTTTTTATGATAAAAAAAACAACAATCGAATATTGACATTTCTTGTACAACCAAATAATACAGAGAATGCAGCAACGAATTATGAATCTTAAATGCCAGTTAACTTGTTTAATTTTTACCCGATCCCTATGAATGTCTGGCCCGGTTCACTTTGATTGCATTTCCATTTGCAGGAGAGCAGATTCTCGGGCTGTAATGATTCTAGACAACGAATTTCGCGCACGTATCTCATTGATGTTTTACTTTCCTCCTTCTATTCAATTTACATAACCTGGACGTTCGGAATGAAACTCAGAAATTTACTGTTTTTAATTTTTCGTTTAAAGGAATAGAGGTTCTTCAGCAGCGTGATAACAAATTAAAAATTTATACTAAAGCTTTTTTTTTTTAATTTGGGTTATTGAATAATATGAAGTAGTTTCTAAGGTTATAGAAGTAAATTTAAATTACGTTAAAAAACAAACCTATTTCAAAATGTGAAGGGTAAAATATTTTGTTATTATAATTGAAATAACAGAAAAGGTGGGATATTCATACATTTAAAATAAAAAGAAATTAGTGAAAAAAAGTACAATCAAATTAATAAAATGTGACAATTTTGATAGGATACCACTAAAAAGAAATAAACAACGACATGCGTTTCGAAACCAAAAATGTGTCTGTCCTTCTTTAGATGTAAAAAGCAATGTCTGGAGACATGCTTCGCCATGTTATGTGTACATCACATAAGCACAGTAAAACCTGTGAAATGGAATGTTTACCGGGGGGAATTTATTTTAGACAGGTTTCCGTCTTAGCAAGTGAACTAACGAATTTTATCTAGCGTAAATTGGTTTTTTTTTTTTTTTTTTTTTTTTTTTTTTTTTTGTAATTAAACAAATTTTGCAAACTTTAAATAATTTCTACACAAATTTTGAAGAAATTCCAGTTCACCAACACCTCTTGATATAAAATTTACCAGTAAGCCTTATCTGAATATTCGATCTTGAAAGAGAAAATTAAAAATAAGTTTTTAACAATTTATTTTCCAAAAATACATTTTATTATAAATTTTTATTAGCTGTGATGTTTTTTAATTTGTGTTTATTAAAGATCGACCGAAAATTCGGATTTGTTTTCGTTTTCGGCCCAAAATCTGAGTTTCTCCGAAAAGGCTGCCAAAAATTCGGCCGGTCTGAAAATCGACAAAAACTTTCTGTATTTCAAAATCTCGTTACTTCTTTCGAAAATTTTCAACATTACTCATTGGTTTGAGCGGTATCGGCTCAAGTGAAACACTATTTATTGCTATGAACTTCGTTGGTTCCAATTATCAGCCATGACTGACTCAAGACCTGAGTGCAAATTATAAAGCAAGAAATGCATATATGACTAAAATTGGAAGACGCTTTTCACGTGCTCATTAAAAGCTGCAGACTGAACAGTAATAGAAAATGTTTAGTTTGAAACCGCCGGAAGTGTTTCGAATACTCTTTGAGAAAGTTGTAATATAACAGATGATCATTTGCAAAAATCATAAGAGATAAATCGAGGTATGGATACCTAAAACATTTTTTAATTAGATGAAATTAAATGATAATAATTAGAAATTTCGTATAATTAGAAAATCATTTTGTGTGATGAATTAATTAAATTTTATTTTACATGAAAATAAAAAGTTTTGGTCAGTTGCATAGAGAGCCAACTTGGGCCACACGTATAAATTACACGTATAATAAATTAATAATTATGTATATTTATGTGTGGATTAATTACTTAAAAAATTTGGAAATTTTCGTTTTTGGCCGAAAATAGGAAGATTATCGAAATTCGGTTTCCAGTTTCGGTTCTTAAAAACCTGTTTCGGTCGGTCGATGCGTACGTTATAGATACATCGAAAAACATACAATATTCCTTTCATACCTTCTTATCATCATAGTTTAAATATGCCGTGGAAATATAAACCATGCATTCAAGTATGCCGTAAAAGTATAATGATAGATTCAAATGTACCGTGATATTCAAAGAAAAAAAAGTTGAAAAACTCTGATAGTATCTTATGTAATACTAAAGAAAATAATACAGAAACCAGTGGCGCAGCCAGGTTTTTCATCTGGGAGGAACCGCTGTTACCATAAAATGAATAATTTTGTGTGTTACATGTCCATAAGTTAGTGTTTAGTAAATACCTGCTCATAAAAATCGACGTAATGAAGCGTTCAAACAACTATAATAAATTTTAGCATTTATGTGTTTAAAAGTTTCATAAAAGAGCATCTTATTCAATCTTTCAAAGAGAAAAAAAAAAGAGAGAGATAGAAAGAACAGTAACAGAAGCACTACTTTGCTGCTATTGCTCCTAACGTTTCTTTCATTTTGTGTTGAAATAGGGGCTCCTATTATGAAACATTGTAAAAGTTGAATTGTAAAAAAATTATACTATTTATGCTTTTCTTTACGTTGCTTTTTACATATCGTATTACTTTTATATCCACAGAAGGTGTTGTGTATAAATCTTATCAGTTTTTAAATGCTCTGGGAGGGGTTTTAACTCTTACCTCCCCCCCCCCCCCCTTACTTCCTCGCTGCTCTAGTGAGAAACAAAAAAGCTTTTGCCGAGTTAAAGTCATGGCAAAAAATTCGATAGTTCTTTTGTCTTTTATTAAACAATATAACATAGTACGATTAAACTTTGTACGTAACATTTGAACGTATTCTCAATTAGTAGAAATAAATGTGTTTATAAACTAAATTTGAACACAGACACTTGCTAAAAGCTCTAAATAAGGAGTTGATTTTATATAATTCTTAAAGGGGATAAATGGATCACACAAATAGGTCCGTACAATTTGTGAATGAACCCTCATGTTTTTTTTCTCTGCTATCCTGCACAAGCCAGAATGCATTCATTCATTCATGCATTCACAAGCCCCAGGATTGCAGGAGCTGCGCAGTTTCAGCGCAAGGTCTGCTAAAACCGCGCAGCTCTAGCTCTCTGCTCACAAGCATGGCTGGTTTTTTATCGATCGCCTTCCTTGTTTTCCCTCCTACGCCAGCTGCTGTTTTTTACATTTCAGCAGAATGCTGCAGCCCGTTTTTTTCAGCGTCATTTGCAGATTCCATTTCTTTGGAATTGGGAAGGAATAGGAAAATTCGCTTTTCAAAAAATAGCAGCAAAAAACAATTTTTTTTTTAAATAATTTTTTTTATTAATGTTCCTCTTCTATACAGTATATTATTTTCTTTATTCAATTATAAACGTACCCCATTTTATTTTTGAAGTCAATGATTACGAATGAAAAAAATATATATATATCGCGGAAAACTATCTAGAAGTTCATCCTCATAAAATTAAACTAGAACAGTAGAAAGATAGATTGCCAAAATAAAAAAAAGGAAATGCGAAAATTCTGTAGTTATTTTATGAGAAATTATTTTTGTTAAATTAAATCGAATTCAGTATGTTTGTATTCGGTTCCCCTTTTCTGTCATGTGAAGTTCAACCTGGTAGCGATGCTCCGTTTACTGAAACATTTGTCAAAATCTCAAAAAACAAACATATAATCATATTGCTACCAATTAGTAGTATATAATTCTTCTGTTAGTATAATTGATATTGCTTTAGTATTTTCATACATATGTTTTTTTTTTGTTGTTGTTGTTTTTTTTTGTTGTTGTTGTTTTTTTAGACATATTAGCAATTTTTCTTCTGCTATACCTTTCCTTTTGTGGGTTGTCATTCACGATAAGGTTCAAGAAAGGATCCTTTCAACTTAAGTAATCGATTTAAAAAATCAATTAAAATAAATTGTGCAAAATTTCAATTTTTTTTAATTAGCAATTTTCAATTTTTAAAAGTAAAATTGGGGTTTTAAAGACTTTACACTATAACGCAGTATAGATCAGAAAAGAATGTGTTCGTAAAATCTTTAATTTTAATTACAATTTTTTTTTTTAATTTACTTTTAAAGTAATAAAGCAAATTTTTTTATGAGATTTTAATAGTTGAACATTGTGTCAATAAACGAAAGATTTAAGGATCGGATTTTCAACATATTAAACCAATATGTTAAAAACTCTTTTTAGAAAAAAAAAATCAAATACGGATTGTTTATAACTTTTCTAATGTTTTTCGCGCTTGATTGTAATTCGGATTGTTTTCGTTATGGAAGTATTGGCAGTAACAAAATATATTCCTTAAATTTGTTGCCTACAATTGCTCCTAACGACATTTAAAAACTTTGAAACATAAATAAACAAAATAAATAAATAAATGATATCGGCATTTTAAAAAATTTAATAAAAAAAAATATATACTTAAAAAAATTGTTTCTTGTTCTTTTGTTAGTTGGAATTTTAATTTAATAATAACAAAGAATAAATAAGTAAATAAAAAATTAAGGTAATGAATGTCTCGAAAGATTACTTTTTGAACTTATCAGGGTTTAATATTGGTTCAAAAAATGCATCCGTTTAAGTAATTATTGTGTATACAAAGTTACTCTATAGCGCCATATAACAAACTAACCAACCCCCCCCCCCCCCGGTCTCAAATAAATAAATAAATAAAATAATAAAATAAAAATTATTTTTAGTTTTTAAAAATTAATATATGTTATGAAAAAAGTCCAAATTTTATATTATTTTTTCAGAAAACATTGGGAAATTTTACTACAATCTTAACACGTACGCTTATGATACTTTAACACATATCATGTTATGATTTTTACTCCTATCTTATGTTATTAATCCTTCTTGATGTGTAAATTTATTCTTATATTATGTTTTATATATTGTCAATAGCAGTATAGTCAACTAAATTATCGGAGCTTGTTTATGGCTCTAGTTGCGAGGGAAGATAATTTAAAACTAGAACCCATTAGAGAAAAAATCCTATATTTTTATTTTTTCATGTTTTTAAAACATTTCATATTTGATCCTTAATCTTTTGCATTTAATGTAATACACAAATAGAAAAGGGTTATAAAACATTTCAAATGTTATTTTTAATTTTTTTTCCTTTTGATGCAATATTCAGATAGAAAATCTATGAAACAATTTCATACACATTTGATATTTCAAGAGAAACGAAATAAACTGGTATATGCTTTTACGTATTTTATTCAGTATTCAAACACTTACAAATTTTTTTTTTTTTTCTTTTTAAGCTGCAATAGAATAGCTATTAAATTTGACTAAGATTTAGTTTATAGTATGTGCACAGTTATGGGACAAGAATAACAACAACAAGAAACGGAATTTTTTTTATATCTATTTTTTATATTACAATTTTCAAAATGCTAATATCATTTCTTTCTTTCTTTTTTTATTTATGCTTAAAAGTTTAGAAATCTCGTTAGGAGCAATGTAGCCAACAAATTTAAGGAATATATATATATATATATATATATATATTGTCATTACTTCCACAGAAAAAAAAAAGTTAGATTTATAAACAAGTGCGAAAAACATTAGAAAAATTGTAAGCAATACATATTTTAATTTTTCCTAAAAAGAGTTTTAACATATTGATTTAATATATTGAAAATCCAATCCTTAAATCTTTCTTTTGTTAACACAATGTTCAACTACTAAAATCTTATTAAAAAAAATTCCTTTATTATTTTGAAAGTTAAATTAAATTAAAAAATTTTAATTACAATTAAAGATTTTACCAACACATTCGTTTCCAATCTATACTGCGTTATAGAGTAGTGTTTAAAGCACCAGAAATAGGTTAAAACCCTAATTTTACTTAGAAAACAAACTGAAAATTGCTAATTTAAAAGAAGATTCTAAATTTTGTACAATTTATTTTAATTGGTTTTTAAAACGATTTTTTAAATTGAATGGTTAGTACTTTCTTGAACCTCATCGTGAATGACAACTCACAAAAGGAAAGGCAGGCAGAAGGGAAATTGCCGTAATCGGCTAAAAAGAGAAGCAGATAGATAGAAGGAAAGTGATCTAAAATGCTGTTACATGTTATTTTTGTAATATATACTTAAATCCAAAATTTTCCTATTCAAAAATATCACGTCTGAAAAGATAAATAAATAACTATGACGTACTGAAGAATGAAATATTTCACAATTTAGAAGTTGGGAATAAGATATAAAGAATATTTTGAATAAGAAAAGGATTGATTTTATGGGTAGGAGTAGGATACGTAATGAAATGATTGAACCTGGTTCAAATGAAATCAATCTATCTCTCTCCTCATATGTGTAATTTATGTAATATATAACTTAATATTTTTTATCTATTTTATTCATTAATTTTCTTTTAATAAATATTTATAAAACATTTTAACTTAAACTACGGGTTTATGATGTGCACAATTTTCAGAAATTAATTATGTTAAAATTAATAGGAAAGCTGGTGTATATTATACACATTTTTAACATCAATACACGTACATTGCTATGGCAACACTCTAGACACGAGCCGGTGAAATTTTCGCCCACACAAAAATCTATAAATTTCTAGACAGAAAGTCTGCGCAACTGCATAAGCGCAAGCTGGTATATCGACCGTCTTGCTGGTTTTCTCTGATTGTTACTGCAATGCGAAAAGCTCTTTCTCCTTTTTTTTCTCTTTTATGCGCCGAAAACGCTCTTCTTGGAACTATCAGAAATCAGGAAGAGAGCTTTAAATGAAAATTTAGAGACGACATGGCGCCCTTTGAAGATTTTCTTAATTTTTAAGTATTTTACAATGCGTTTTGAAATAATATTAAATTATTTCTTGAAAGCGAATAATTTTATCAGGAAATCAAGCAATTTTTTTCCGAATAAATTTAAAGAAAATTTTTAAACTCTCCTTCTGCTACAGATACTAATATTTTCTAGTAATTTTTATTTTTTTATTTTTTAGTACTGTTTTTACAGGTGTTGGCTTATAATTTAAGAATCAGATATCAAAAAAAAAAAAAATAATGAGTTTGAGAAAAGAAAAAGTGGTCATGGTGTATGAAAAAATGCTTTCAAAGAAGACTATTTACTCAATATTTTTATTTTATATATATATATAGGGGAGAGTGGGGAGGAATAGGACACTTTTTACAAAAATAAAAAAATCAACTTTGACACAAAAACAAAAATTTTGACATATAGAAAATAGAATACAAAATGAAATACTTTCTAATGTTCTTGAACAATATAGAAACATAATTTGCATAAACAATTTCATAAATAAAGAAATTGTAAATTTCAAAATGTGTCCCATACCTTCCCACTAACAGGGAGGTATAGGACAGCTATAAAACAATCTATGATAAGGCACTAATAGTCTAGTGTTGACTATATATACAGTCTAACAAAGATTGTAGGTTGATAATGTCTCTTCTAAAATATCAAATTCAATTACCTTCATTACTGGAAGGAAAATTCAGGATTGTCAGTCAGAGATGACATTAAAAAGTCATCAGTTTAATTTATTTACATTTTGAAGTAAATGAATATATTTATAATGTTATAATTAATATACTACCCTCGAAAAATATTTGCATATTAGCAATTTACATTTATCTTATTAAAAGAAAGGGATTAGACAAAGCATTCGATTGCATAAAGAAAAAGATTATTTCAAGAATCAAAAGTAAATTTGCTTCATATAATTTTTATGTTTTTTTTTTTTTATATTAATGACTTGTTTATGCCTAGATGTAATAGTTTCCCCATTTATGGAACATTATACTGTATATTATCCTAATTTAAACTATGCTTAAAAGCAGCATATTTGTTTATACAAGAAGTTTAACATAAAAGATGGTAAAGGGAGGAATGGGACATGTCTAATAGGGTGGAACTTAAGTATAGGGAAATTTCAAATTGCTCAGCGGGGGAATTTATTATTGATTTTATTCTATTCCATTTTATTTTTTGAGAACCGCCTCTTGGGTGAAAATTATTGAAATCTAGTTTTTCCGAATTCATAGGTTGGGATACAAAAATTTTTAAAAAATTTGTGAGCATTTTTTCAGATACTTAAAGGCATTTTTTAATTATTATTTTGGGAATTTTTAGACCAATAAAATAGACCTGGTAATGGCAAAAGCTTGCTTGTGATAGTTTCGTTAAAGAGAGGAAAATAATCTTATTATTCGAAAGATATATAAAGTTTCAACAGTCAAATGTCAAACTTTATTTCATATCGTCAGACCGCACCTCATTGAAAAGCATCTGTCAAAGATTTTGACCCACTTTCATCCACAATTAGAGCACGACAATCATGCCGCAAAACCTTAATTTAGCGTCTTAAACTCCGCCGACAACAAAACAGATTAAAAAATCAGACTCACATCATCTCGTTTTGAAAAAAGAAAATTACACAGGTTAGTTAGTTAGGTAAATATACATGCAGAAAAGAGGTGCCCGCAAATGTAGGATTGCTTCAAACATGTCTTTCAATTGACTTCGCCTCGATGCAACAGTGTTCCGAAACGACGAATTTCCACAGCATATATGAAAGATGTATGTATTTTCCCAAGGTTTTTAAACTAAAATTTTACGTATAGTTGTTGTTCAGTAAGTCCCACAGCATTAGAAACCAGGGTTTACCCAGCCTGAAAAACTCGGGTTAACAATCAAAATCGCATTTAATCCAAAATCACAAATGTTTAAAACGTTGCCACATTTTCAATTAATATTTGTTAAATTTCTGATGACTAGCCTTGAAATTGGCGATTTCAAAAACTCATGACTTTCATCACCCAAAAATAAGACGCAATATATGATAGCACTACCTCTTACATCGTGATTACGAATAGATATTTTCAGGATATAATTCACGAATAAATTTGACCTAACGTGACTGAAAATTCAACCGAATTTACGGTAACACCTGTTTTTATATGTTTTTGAGAGAGAAAGGGAAAAAGAGAGTGTGTGAGTTTCAATGGAAAAAAGTTTTAAAAGTTATTATTTGATTACTTTCGTTTCACGTTTACTTTTATTTTGTTTCACTGATTATTTAGTTTTAGCCTATTTGCATCGTTTGGAAAATTAAAAAATAGACCCATAAAAAAAAATAAAAAAATAAAAGCATCAAAAGGTGGTAATAGGCGTGACAATTTTTCATACTGTACAGTTGTCAGTTTTTTTTCCTTCTTTTCACAAGATTAAAAAAAAATGAATAACAATCTAACAAGTATCACGATAGTATACTACCACGAGACCGGTTTATCTCGTCTGTATATCTTTCGATCGTCAAATTGTCATCTCTTACATTATAATCCGTAAATTCATACGTCTATCATACTGATTTCTGTCCAGATCATCAATCCACTTTCCTGTACTATATGCTCTTGGTTTTTTTCGATTGGTCTCTTTTTCTCCATTCTAGAACACATCCCCGTTGTCTCACTCCAGGCTGAATCGAGACTCGTCAAAGAAAATTATTAGACTCAAATCATTTTGAATCCAATCTCAATGTGCAACAGCCCATAGTCTTTGAGCTGCATTGTGTGTTGAAATCAAAGAATTCTCACCACTGGTTTACGTCCATTGAGGCCACTTTGATGAAACTAACTTCGGGCAGTTTAGATCGTCACCCTCCTCTCTGTTGTCAAAAGAAACATTCTTTGCATCTAATTAGCATTGTGTTCTTCAAAACAAACTTTTAGCATTATATACTGATCATCAGTTGCTATGATAACAGTTGGTTGGACATGCGTCGGCAAATGTTGGACATTTCTAATGCACCCTGTTTCTGCGAATCCAGTCCTTATCAAGAAAATACGCTTCTTAGAACTGCCTATGAGATCACGATTTCAGTTTTTATACCCTCTTTCTGGTATCTAACATCGCGAACGCGGTTTTTGCATGTGAAGATTTCTTCTCCTGATTTCTGCTATAATCTGCACTTTTGCTGTTTTGAATAATTTTACTTATCAATAGATTTATTTGCTTATTTCTTCAAGATTAGGTGTCAGTGAGTGAAAAATATTTCGTCTCATCAAATATATTTACTACTTGCCTATAGTTAATATATTCTTTATACAAAGCTTAACTTTTGCTCTACGTTATGCCTCAATAATATGTACTAGATTAATATTAACACAATTATTCTAACTGGTAAACAAATCATATTAGATGTAAATTTCCAACTGAGCGAAAAATGTCCGGACCAGGATTCGAACCCGGGACCTCCTGGCTGAAGCCGCCAGTGCTCTGCCGTCTGAGCTATCCCGGACGATTCTGGTCGAACTTTTTCACCCAGCTAACCTTGATGATTACAGCATCTGGTCTGAAACCTGGTTCAGCTCAACAGAATAAATCTCAGGTAATGGAACTCCAGAAATCGCTGGATACGAAATTACACTAGATTAATATTAACACAATTATTCTAATTGGTAAACAAATCATATTAGATGTAAATTTCCAACTGGGCGAAAAATGTCCGGACCAGGATTCGAACCCAGGACCTCCTGGCTGAAGCCGCCAGTGCTCTGCCATCTGAGCTATCCCGGACGATTCTACTGATCCAGCGATTTCTGAAGTTCCATTACCTGAGATTTATTCTGTTGAGCTGAACCAGGTTTCAGACCAGATGCTGTAATCATCAAGGTTAACTGGGTGAAAAAGTTCGACCAGAATCGTCCGGGATAGCTCAGATGGCAGAGCACTGGCGGCTTCAGCCAGGAGGTCCTGGGTTCGAATCCTGGTCCGGACATTTTTCGCCCAGTTGGAAATTTACATCTAATATGATTTGTTTACCAATTAGAATAATTGTGTTAATATGAATCTAGTGTAATTTCGTATCCAGCGATTTCTGGAGTTCCATTACCTGAGATTTATTCTGTTGAGCTGAACCAGGTTTCAGACCAGATGCTGTAATCATCAAGGTTAGCTGGGTGAAAAAGTTCGACCAGAATCGTCCGGGATAGCTCAGATGGCAGAGCACTGGCGGCTTCAGCCAGGAGGTCCTGGGTCCGAATCCTGGTCCGGACATTTTTCGCCCAGTTGGAAATTTACATCTAATATGATTTGTTTACCAATTAGAATAATTGTGTTAATATTAATCTAGTGTAATTTCGTATCCAGCGATTTCTGGAGTTCCATTACCTGAGATTTATTCTGTTGAGCTGAACCAGGTTTCAGACCAGATGCTGTAATCATCAAGGTTAGCTGGGTGAAAAAGTTCGACCAGAATCGTCCGGGATAGCTCAGATGGCAGAGCACTGGCGGCTTCAGCCAGGAGGTCCTGGGTTCGAATCCTGGTCCGGACATTTTTCGCCCAGTTGGAAATTTACATCTAATATCAATAATATGTATTCACTGATAATCTGCAAAAGATTTGCATCTAATAAAAATCGCTTGTCGGTCTGTGACGACTCATAATAATGTAAAATTTTCTCTTAGTTGTTAAACAAATTCTTTCGTAACATAGGGTTGTGTGTTTTCTGGACATATTACAAAATTTTATTCCGTACGAAAATAATTAAATTTTTAAGGTTACACTGCCGGGTTCGAGACAAGAGCCAAAATTTCTACTATTTTTAGTAAAGTTTAAATTTTGCTGTTTATTGTCAAAGTTTTATATATATATCATCATCATCATCAACCGTTTTCAATCCACTGCTGGATGTAGGTCTCCCCCATATTTTTCCAATGTTTCCTGTTTAATGCTTTAGTCATCCAATTAACACCGGCCACTTTTCTGATTTCATCACACCATCTTACTTGAGGTCGTCTTCTTGGCCGTTTTACATCTCTGTGATACCACTGTAATGCATATCAGCTACTTTTTTCAGCTGAAGCTTGGGGTGCCATTGCTTCATCTAATGTGTGATTGATGAAATGATTAGAATGATAAATAAAGAGAAAAACTTACTGTTCCATTACTCCCACTGTCTCATTCCACTCCCACTCTCCCCTATGCATATTAATGCAAATTTGATTCTTAATTTAATAAAACGTCCACCCCATAAGGTACTTCCTTTAAAAAGCTCAAGTCAATTGAGAAATATATATATAGCGTGTACACAAATTATCTTGACAACTTCAAATTTAAATAACTAAAGAATGGAATAAGATATCTCAGTTCTGTTTTCTTCATTTAAAAGAGGATCTCAGAAAGTTTCGTTTGTTTTATTTTTCAGGTACACTGAATAAGTGACGCCACATTTCCATAAAATGACTACTCCACAGGAGAAGGCACAATGTGTTTCATGGTTCATAAAAACAAGATCAGATAGACAGGTCCAACGACATTTCAGGTCTAAATATGTTCTTGATGGTGGTTCTCTTCTGAGTGTACATGAAAAACGTTTTAAATGAAGAAAACAGATCTGAGATATCTTGTTCCATTCTTTAGTTATTTAGATTTGAAGTTGTAAAGATAATTTGTGGACACGCTGTATAATAAGTTTTAGCATTTTGAAAATACTGATATATTGAGAAAACCCAACGGAAACTGAAAAAGAAAAAAAAAATGACTTTTAAAGATTTTAACTTTGACTCATTCGTGCATTAAAAAGCTTTTTCATATATTTTTGATTCTCGGATCTTTACGAAACTTCGTCAGAATGTACTAGAAATGTCTAAAAAAAATTGAAAAATTAATAATTTAGCCAATTTTTGCCAAATGAGGGCCACCAAATGCGGCATTCATTACATTTAATATAACTTTATTTTGAAAAATATTTAGTTATTTTTTTTAAATTATCAAAATTTAATGTAGTTAGGGAAAAAAGCATTTACTAAAAAAATGCGATATTTTGGATTGAAATTCAAAAGAAAATCATGACTTATAAATATATCAACAATTTTATCATTATTATTAAATGGTGCTTTTAAATTGCTAAACTTTATCAAATATTTTGATAAATTTGGTGATTCATTGGCATTCAGTTTGTAATCCTTTTCTTAGCTATATACACACATATATGAATTCGAACATTTTCATCAAACTCAATACATGCAAATATCATACAGAAAATTAAATGTCGTGGAAAGAAAAAGCACAAAACAATTGACAAGAAATGAACAATATCATCAAATCTGATAAAGCTGTGTCATGAAGTGCGCTATCAAGAGACGGATTTCGTTTGCAAAGAATTTATACCTTAGCATAATCAAAAATGCGCCTTCCGACATTTTGAAAATAAAATTTGTTAAAAATAAAAATATGAAAGTGGTCGAGTCCCACTCCCCGAAATAAATGTATGCATTATTTTTCCATAAAAAATTATTTCTTTAAACATAAACACAGTCTTTAAAATTATAACGAAGGGTATAAATTAAATATAATATATAATACGGAAATATGTAATTAAAACAAAGGGCGGAAAGTATTAAACAAGATAAATCAGGATACAAGTACATAATACAAGTACGATAAATCCAAAAAAAGTTTATATTTTTTAAAGTTAATATTTATCAATAATATACTATTTTTCGTATTATTTTTTTCTTATCTGGAACAAGAATTCGGTGATCTTGATGAGAAATAAGAAATTTTTCTCATTATTTGTTGTATTTTTTCTTATACTATTATTTTCATCTAATGTGACAATTTAACAATTTTTGTAACAAATAAATAAAAATACCTTCAATAGATCAAAAGTTCGATGTAAAAATTTAAATTTAAATATTTTTAAATTCCTAACATTTTTTATATTTAATTACCGTACAGTACCGGAAGTAAGCCCCCTCCAAATATATGACCCCCCTCCCCTTCCTCATACCTGAAATTTTCTTTTTTTTTTTTTTAAGTGCCATTTATAAGCCCTCTCCTTCAAGATTGATTTTCTGACTCTTTGAACCCTTCTGTTTTTTCTGGAAATTCATTAAGTTTTTTGTTTCTATATCTCCTAAATGAATATATTTTATGCAATTTATTTTATGTAATCTCTTTACATATCATTGTATCATAGAATGAGATACATCGTTGGCTATGCGCTCTACAGATCTTTGAAGGAATGTTCCTTTCGAATGATGCTAGTAATGCTTTCCTTGATATTTATGCACTAAGATTTAATAGATATTTATAGTGAGTGTAAGTTTTATAATTTTTTATTATATTTCTTTGATATCTAATTTAATTATTTTATGTAAGCTTGTTTCATTAATTTATTATTTTTATTAATGGTAACTACTTAGCTTCTATGGAAGAGAATTTTAAAACAAAAAAGTGTTAATTTGATCTGATTTTATTTTGAAAATTGTAAAAATCATGTGAAATCTATAAATTCCAAATGTATCCCGCCACCCTCCCAATTTTCCTATTATTTTCACAAAAGTTCCAATTATACGCCTCCCCTTAAAATCATTAGAATTTTTCTGTCTGCTAAAGGGGGGGGGGGGCTTACTTTCGGTACTTTACAGATGTACGGAATTTAATAAAACTTAAGATTCAGTTAGACCTTGATATAAACTGATTCTGATTAGTTTTTGGTGTATATCTCCCAACAGGTGGCGAGGCTGTTCTGCAATAGCTCTATCTAAATAACTAATGCACGGATTTTCATCAAACTTTAGATTCAGTTACAAGTTGACTTAAGTTACTGCTTATTAGGCAGTTCTTGAGACAGAGTTATAGCTGAAATCGTGAAAAATGCAGCATAGAAGCGCCACTTATTTGGCGATATACACCAAAACCTAATAAGCAGTAACTTAAGTCAACTTGTAACTTAATCTGAAGTTTGATGAAAATCCGTGCGTTAATTCTTGAGATAGAACTATTGCGAAAATCGAGAAAAATGCAGCCTAGCAGCGCCACCTGTTGGACGATATACACCAAAAACTGATCAGCACTAGTTTATATCAAGGTCTAACTGAATTTAAAGTTTTATTAAATTCCGTACATTGGTAGTTTTAACTATATAAAGATTTAACAATCTTGATTTTTTAAAAATGAATAGAAGATTTTATATTAAGAAAAAATTTGGTAGAAATAAAAAAAAAGACATAAATTTTCCTTATTTTTTAATTTCTACCAAAAATGTTTCCCCCCCTCATACTGAATTCATTTAAATAGTTTTAACTACATAAAAATTTAATAATCTAAAGTAGTATTTAGAGTAAAGTATTTTTTTTAATACTAATATATTAAAGATTTAATGATCTTCATAGAAAATGGATGGAAGATTATCTATCAAGAAGAAAATTCTCGGTAGAAAAAAAAATCAATATTTTTTAAATTTCTATCAAAAATGTCTTTTAGTATTTCATTAATTTTATCAATGTAAAATTTTAATCTTCGCAGAAAACAACAATAAAAAAAAAATAAATAAATAAAAATAAAAAATAAATAAAAATATCGCTAGAAAATTAAAAATAATAATTTTCATTATTGTTATTTTTATTTATTTTTTTCACGTTGAATTAATTTTATTAATATAAAGATTTAACAGTTTCAGTAGAAAAAAAATAAAAAAAATTCAAATAAAATATTAATCAAAGATTGTAAAGGGTACAGTGCCCCTTATTGCTGCAACATTTAAAATTTACAATATCCTTTTCTTTTATGACAACCCGCAAGCATAGAAAATATATAATATAAAAAATCGACAAAACGCACCGAAACATTTAACAAATTTAAGAAAAATAATAAAATGTTTTTTTTTATTAAATTTGAATTTTCTATCACTATGTACTTATTCATATTATATTAATTTTTCATAATAAAACAATTTAATAATCTATAACAAATTAACACCTTGTAATAATATACCAATTTTTATTGCTAAAAGGCGTAAATTCAAACTTGAAAAACAGTAAAAATAGGTTTATTCCACTGTTTACATGTTTCGACTCTATCCGAGTCATTTTCAAAACAAATACATAAATACAAATTTTCTAAAATTGCACGACCTATGAAACGCCATCATTCAAATTTTTACTTACTCTTCCATATTATGCACGTTATTATAAATATATATATTTTTTTTACTTAGACGTTTATTTGAATTTTCGTAACCATTGAGTAACTCGAGCGATAAATTTGGTAAGTGAAATGATGCTGCATCGTTACATATTGAATTTTTGTGCGTTACAATCTCTATGGTTTCTCTTACAATTAATGGATGGATAGTATAGACTTGAGGGAAACATTATCTTACTTTCATTGAAATTTATTTGGATGTTTTCTTCTTGATATAATCTTGCTAGGGCTGTGGTTTTTAAATCATATTTAATATCAGCTAGATGCTCCTTTTTTCTATACTTAAATTTCCTGCTAGTCATACCAATATAGTAATCCTTTGATCTGTCTGCTCTAATAAATGACATAATAAAAATAAACATCTAAGTAAAACATATACTATATATATATATTTTTTTTTAAAGGGGGGAATGGTACGTTGAATTTATGTGTTTCTATGTTTATTATGGTCCTTATGAAGTTGCTGTCCTTAGTACTGTATAAAAATATTTATACTATATTAATTTACATAAATTTAAATCACTTTTATTGATTTACTTCAATATATTTCGATTTAAAATGGTAGACGCTAATACAGATTGTGATATTTGTATTTATCAGTATGAAGAAATGTTGTAATTTGTTTATATATACCCCCCCCCCCATTCTGTAAAGAACATTTAAAATTTAAAACATTAAATTTATTTAGTGCTTAATAGAAACATACTTTTATATTATTATAATTGTAACTTATTTGAAATTATTATTAATTTACTTAATATTAAATAAAATAATTAAAAATAATTATAAAACAGTATAGTAAAGATGCTAAGTGATTATTATCGATATACAGCTAAGCTGTTTTAGAATGATATTGTTGTGCTGTTTTAAAGTGATTTAATTGGTTCTAGTATTAGCAATATTTTAAATATGCAATTTTTCTACAGTTATATTGGGTAATCTACAATAGATGGCACCACTACAAATTATTACTACTTATTTTAGACATGATTGTGTTCAATTATAGTCATTATTAACTTTTTAATTTTATGAATTTCCGCTAGATGGCAGCATTAAATAATTATTTATTTCGTTCTAAAATAATAATGTTGCCATACTTTTTATATTATATTTTATCTCTTAATAATTACCTGTTTAATTTTAAAATATACTTCTTTATGTACTTTTAAGTAATAATTTATTCTAGGATCCTTTAAATAGTATATAATAATTTTTATTATATAGGCTATATATGTTAATTATAATTATTATACTTATAAGAATGTGAATATTATCTGCAAGTTGTGATGATTTGCAACAGTAAGGATTCGCTTTGAACTGTACCAATTAATTAGGCGGGATTTTTGCTGTGCTAAAATTGGATACATGTTTGAGTTGTAATATGGACATTGCAATGCTCTTGCTAGGTATGTCTTAAATTTAAATGTTACAATTTATTCATATTGTTCATTATTACGGATCTTGCATTGATTAATAATTTTTTTTTTAATTCAATTTACATGGCATGGTAAATTTATGCTTTCTGGTGTATGGTCGATCGGGTACATATGGAATTCAATTTTTAGCTTATTGCTGGATTCTATTACAGAAATCGACTATGCTTTTGCTTATATTAGTATTTCATGTACCCTTGAAAAGTGAAATGCTATATAAGCTTCCGGCTACATCCATCCATTTGATCTATTTGTTTGCGATACGTCTTTTAATGGTTCAACAATATTTCGCTGGTTATTTGTTTCTTTTGTCTTTAATAGGTTATTTTATCAAAATTTGGTGGTTTTTCATATGTTTTATATGGATTAATTGTCCGCAATGTCCTAGTGAATTAGTGGTATTGTGCTTGATTTTGTATTACTCGTTAAAGGTTCCATCTTTATTTTGTATAATGTCAGTGTTATGAATTGTAGCTAAATTTATTAATTTAATTATTGTAATTGGAAATAGATGATGAATAGTAATTATATAATGGTTATATATATATATATATATATATATATATAATAACGTGCATAATATGGAAGAGCATGGGGAAATTTGAATGATGGCGTTTCATAGACCGTGCAATTTTAGAATATTTTTATTTGTTTAGAAAATGACTCGTAGGGAGTCGAAACATGTAAACAGTTGAATAAACCTATTTTTAGGTGCGTTCGTAATTACATAAATACTTAACACCTATAGGCGTCGTTCAGTCCGTCTGTCTGTCCGTCCGCATATAACAGAGCAAAAACTACCCAACCGAATGGTCTGAAATTTTAAATATATAATTGTTGTAAAATTTTGTCGAGTCATTTCAAATTTTATGAAAATCGGATGTTTAGTTTAATTACAGGGACAGTGAAACGTTTTCCGTTACATTACGACCAATGGGGAAAAAATTATTTCAAGTGCATTTTAATGATGTTACAGCCTTTCGAATAGAGTGAAATTGATATGCACTTATGAAGTGCACTAAAATATAGATTCAGTACAATATGCGGTGCAAAAAATATTTATAAAACAGTTATAGTACGAGAGGACTTCATTTGCCACGTTTGACAAGCAATTTCCAACTTATTACTGATGTTAGTTTTAATTTACGCCTTTTAGCAATAGAAATTGGTATATAATTTAATAATCTTTGCAGAAAATCAAAATAACGTTTTAAATTGAAGAAATTAGTAAAATTATTATAAAGGATATCTTTAAGGTGACAACACTTAAATTTTTCAATGTCATTTTTAAAAAAATACTAATATGTAGGGCAGGGCATGAAATTTCAGTTCAAAAGGTGCTCGTCCCACTAAAACTTTTGCTCGCCATTATTTTACATTCATTCAGACAGCAACTTGGTTACCACACTTGCCCAAAAATGAACTATTTATGAAAAATTGAATTTAAAGTGATCGTTGTTAGAAGGGCCTGTCTGTTAAATCAGGAATATTTTACAGTCATGAGAAATATGAATAGTATGAAGAACTTTCTGGTGACCGAAATCATAAAAGAATGCAGAAATTGAAAAATCAAAACATATTTACTGCAAAAGAAAAAAATAATAATATTAACTCAAAATAAAGTTGCCGTAAGATTTCAATGGTTACAGAACTTGTCAAATACCACTAAAAAGTCATGAAAGAAAAAGTTCCTGTATTTTTAGAACTTCATATTTGTCTAGCGTTGGCTTTCTGCACTGGAATACCACTTGTCAATCGCAGCTGTAGGGTCAAAATCTGTCAGGGTGGATCCACCAATAGAAATTCTGAGTAAATCCTCCAAGTGTTTCAGTCTTCAGAGAAGTTCCTGTATGCAGTCTTGAGTCTGCTGTGACAGCTGAAGCCTCTCGCAGGAAGCTATGCTCACTGGTAGAATAGCACAAATTGTTAGAATCTGGAGCGAATTGGGGAATCTTGCTGAGTACTTTTCACTGTAAAAGTTCTCCAGCATATCTTTCAGTGTTAGTGAAGGGAACATAAACTTGAATTCTGCTCACTCTGCCAATAAAATATTCACTTTTTTATTAAAGAGACTTGGGTTCAATTACATGAAGAGCTTTTTTATTTCTTCTAACCCAAATTCAAGAATTTTTTCTTTGGGAGGCCAACACAAAGTGTCAAAAACATGCAGAGATATTAACACATCTTTTGACATAGATTACAGTCTTTCAGTGATATATGTCTTTGCATGTTTAATTAATCTCCCTCTTAAAGTCTGAAACCCTCGCTCTCCATTTTTAACATTTGCCAGCTGTACAACCTTAATTATCCCTGAGATGGATAGTTGGTCAAAAAACTCCTGTTCGTTTGGTCCAACACTAGATTCGAGGTCTGTCAGAACTGAGATTCAATGTTTAATGTTCGTTTCCAAATGAAATGACAAGTTCCTTGTTTTTTTAATGCCACACTTAAAAGGGTTCAATTTCCTGTAGAAATCCAAGAAAAAATACAGAAAAAGAAATTTATAATCCTTCAATCTTTTCAGCAAACCCTTAGCTTTAGCACTATCATTGTCTTTTCCGTGAGTTCCCTGTTCAATATGGCTTCAAAAGTGCACAGCCCTTTCTTTAATGGATAATCATCTAAGAGTGTGAATATCACTGTTTAAGAATTCTTTCTCCTAGAATTTCTGTTGTTTCTTTTAACATATGAGGTCTTTTAGCCGAGACATGGTAAAATTTAAAAATATGCCTAATCGCTGAATCAAATGTTTTGAGATATTCAACTTCACGACATGCATCCAAAACAGCGAACTGCAAATGGCGCGTAAGGCAGTAAATGTTTATCAATTTAGCACAAATGTATTTCTTTTTCATAAGCAGTCCTGATTTGTATCCAACAATATTCGGAGCACCATCAGTACCCAAGCCTACAACATAACACCTGCTTTTATATTCATTTGGACCTGTATTCTTATCTATAAAATCTGTTATGGCTGTGAAAATAACCGAATGAAGTAGAATTTGGCACCTCTATTGCTCCTAAAATGTCCTCTTTGATATGATTATCTTTTGCATCCACGTATCGAACATACACATTTGCATGTTCAATATCTGATGTATTTGTGATCAACTAGAATGCTGATATATGTACACTTTTCTAATTTTTCCACTAAATCTAACTTCATAGTTTCAGCAGTAAAATGGATAAAATACCTGCATTTTTTTTCATTGCCCATAGTTTCAGCAATAAAATGGACCTGCATTGTTTTTCATTGTCTTTCTTAAAATATCCTTATTTCTCAGCTAAGCACAAAATATCTACAAGATCCGCATGTCGCTGGATTGAGGCACGATATACTGAGCGAATATAGTTTGATATAAACACAAAATTTTAAAAGACAAAACTTACTCGCCAACCTTAAATATTTGGTCGCCATTGGCGAGCTGGCGAGCGGAAATTTCGCGCCCTGATGTAGGGTATCCCTTCTTATCGTTGACAGATAGCTAGTTCCTAAACTATTAGTTGTAGAGGTAGAATTCTAATTCAAAAAACGTTCTTTATCACATCAAAATCCATTTATGTGAAAATAGTTAATTAAAAAAATCAATTTAAATATTTAGGCCTTTTGGGACTTACAAGATATATATTTTTTAAAAAAATGGAAAGAGGTTGTTTTAGTGCCGGAAAGCTTCTTCAACCTTCATAAAATTCAAAGTATCATAACTCGGCGAGTTTTGATCGTAGAAGGATAGGGTTATTGCTGTTTTACTTTTCAGAGCATGGAGAAATGTTTTCTAAATACAACTTATAGAACCCAAGGGTTGTATCAAAATTTAAATTTCGTAACTTTTTTTAAAAAATTGATTTTTATTTGATAAAGACAACAATTGAATTTTTTTTTTTTCAATTGTAACTATATTTATTAAATTAACGATTTAGGAATTAGTTATTGGTCAATGATAAAGAAAAAACCTCTTGTATATGACTATGAAAAAAAATCCATTTAATTTTTTTTTTCATTTGATTTTAATGCATCTTATTATAATTATACAATTTTAAAGTATTTTTTTTAACTACAAAAACTCTGCAACTGTAAGCAATCTGACAGAAATATAGAGGAGCGATAGCTTTGTACAATATTTTGAATTTCGCGCAATGATACACTTAAAGGGATAGTTTATCTTTAACTAGCTAAAAAAAAGATTTTTCACTTTTTATATTAAAGTCATTTTTAGATCTTACCAATCATTTTGATACCAAATTTACATTTCTGTGTTTTTAGTTACAAAAATATCTAACAAAGAATGAATCATTTACATGAGTTTTCCTTAATTTAAACTCAAAAGTTTTAAACACTCGTTGATTCATAACCACTGAATGAAAAGGTCTGAAAATTTTATCACTTATAAATGTACTAATTAAAAGTAAAATGAATTAAAATCTTGTACAATTTTTAAAAAAATCGAAATTTTGCAACAACAAAGGATTATGATACACAGCAAAGCAAACCAAATAATTTTTGTCTAAGAGCTTGAGGTCGCAATCTCCATATTCAGTCAAAAATACAGGATGCTTCAACATCAATATTTCATTTTACAAATTTAATTAAACTAGTTATAAATGTTCCTTGAGGGGAGGATGAAAGAGGGAAACAGCGGTAGATTTGTTAGTTTTCAACTGTGGTTAAATGACAATAACCCTTCAGACCTTCATAGTAAGTCTTGTAATCGTTTTAAAAATCGATTTATTTATTTATTTATTTATTTTGCGAATTTACACGTTTCAGACACTGGAGATTCCGAAAAACATTTTTAGAAAAGAAAAAAAAATGCCGTCCGCCTGTGTGTGTGTGTAAAAGCTCTATCTCCCGAACAAATTGTGATAGAGACTTGAAATTTTATGTGTACGTAGTATGTAATAATGGGAAGAAGCCTATTGAATATCAGTAACCTCTATTATCCGGAACTATTTTTTTCGGACTCTCGAAATATTCGTTCTTATAAAAGGTATATAAAATTTTTCGAAATTGTTTATTTTAAGTAGAGACTATAAAATACAATAAAAAAACATAAATTTTGCATAAAGAATGAAATAAATCGGATAATTAGTTGCCGAGATATTTGTAATCATATTTTCCGCACTCTTCGATTTTTCATGACTCTGTATTTTATTCAAATTTCAATTCAAAGATATATTTTAATTGTAAATGGGACGCTTAATCCGACGCAGTAAACTGTTTTAATATGATGATCATTTTTGGAGTTATAAGGATGTTTCTTTTATGCAATTCGGTACTACTTGTTTATACCGTCGACCAAAAAACTATCGCCAAACTATAAGATTAAATGCCAATAAAGGCTTATCGTAAATGTCACATTCACTTGACATTAAACACGTTACACGTGTTTGTTACGTCATCAATTGATTTATAATTCGACGTTTTATTTGTACTTTTATTAATCTTTTACTAATTTATTTTTGTTCTTTCGTTATTTAAAATAAAAATTATGCCAATTTGTATAATTTTGCGAGTAGTTTGGCGATTTATATAATTTGTCGAAATGGGTCGACGGGATAATCAAGTAGTACCCGCAATTCAGTAATAGAGCATTACTATGGATTAAAAATATTTGAATATACGTTTAAAGTTTATTTTGGAATTGCGATACATTTTATAAATAGTTTACACATGTTTACACATGTTTTATTTTCATATTTTATATTATGCATATCCATGATGGGTAAGTATTACGGTGGCCCCAAACGGCTTGTTTTTATATGTGTTAAATAAATGTCATTTTGTACTTAGGGCGGTCCCTATATGATGTCACACTTTTTTTCAATATTTTTGACTCCCCTCCCTCCCTTTGTCACAAAGTGTCACACTTCACCATACCCCCCCCCCCCTTGTCACATGTCACGCCATATTACATAAACATATACTTGCAGTTCAGAAACAAAGCACGACGTTATAGATCATATTTCAAACTTTATTTTAAAACTTTAACTATGTGTTTTAACGGCATTTGTGAGCATAACAATAAAAATTATTCATGTACTTATTTTGTCTGAAATAAGGTTAAGGTTTATGACAAAAACATTATTAATACAAAATAGCAATAAAACAATACGAAAGAGCAGTTGAAAACAGTCGTAGTTTAGAATATGAAATGGAATTTAATATGTTTGGCTTTAAATCTACTTTATAAGCACAAAATACTTTAATTTCAAAATAACTTCAAAATTTTACCTGCTGATTTTTAATGCTTTTATTTTAACCAAAATGTGTGATGTCACATTTCTTCTTACCCCCTCCCACTTCCTTGTCACAAACTGTCACAATTTTACGAACCCCCCTTCCCCCTCCAAGCGTGACATCATTTGTGGAAGGCCCCTTATGAATGTTGCAATTTTTCAAAATAGTAAAAAAATAATTATTTGGGTATATATGAAAAAAAAAAAAAAAAAAAAAAAAAAAAAAAAAAAAAAAAACGAAAGAATTTCAGAATGTGTAGGAATCATTTTTTCACTTAAGTCATTTAATTTAATAATATTTTAATGATTTAAAGTTGCTGTGCTCCAGCCAATTAATCCTCTAATCCCCCCCCCCTTCCTTGTCACAAACTGTCACAATTTCACGAACCCCCCTTCCCCCTCCAAGCGTGACATCATTTGTGGAAGGCCCCTTATGAATGTTGCAATTTTTCAAAATAGTAAAAAAATAATTATTTGGGTATATATGAAAAAAAAAAAACGAAAGAATTTCAGAATGTGTAAGAATCATTTTTTCACTTAAGTCATTTAATTTAATAATATTTTAATGATTTAAAGTTGCTGTGCTCCAGCCAATTAATCCTCTAATCCCCCCCCCCCCCCCACCCTTTAAAAAAAAGTTCAAGTTTTTGTAATATCGTAATAACTAAAAGTTAATTTAAAAAAAAAATAAATAACTATATGCTATAATTAAATTCTGGCATATATCTAAAATCTATCCGCCATATTCCTTTTGGCAAATCTATTAGATATTTTCGGATGGGAGGGAGATCGATAGAAAACTCAGCTCGACTGACGTCAGCCGAGTATCGATTTCGAGATATCTCTCTCTCGAAGGAGACTAAGATTTTTAGCTAAACTTTTGTCTGAAAATTTCCTTTGGTACAAATCTGACCTCTCTCATATAAATAAATTAAACAATATTCTAAAATCAGACTATCTAATTAAAACGGCAGATTTTTTAAAAAATCGAATTGTTTTACTTATCTACTAAAAGAAAGCCATATTTGTTATGAAAATTTCGATACCAAATTAATATTTCCTAATTTTTTTTTATTTAAATATATCAAACAAGGAATGGGCGCATTAACTCACATTTTCTCTTAATTCGGAAGGTTAAAACCCTTTTATCTTGGAATGCAAACATTGACATTATGCGCTGGAATTCTTCAGAAACTACTTAACGTAATTAAAAAATTTTGTAATTATATATACAAAACTTCCTGAATGGTACACAAGAAATATATCTAAAAGATATTACACAAAAACCTTAAAATAACAATAAAATCGAATTTTTATATTCTTAAAATATTTGGTTTTTTGTTATTTTAATGTTTTTATGCAATATCATTTAGATGTATTTCTTGTGTATCATTCAGCAAGTTTTGCATGGTTTAAATAGAAAGTTTTTATAAGCGCAATTATCCAATTCGTATTTACACTTAACGGAATGCTTTGAAAGTATTAGGGGTCAATAAGAGTGTAAATGGAGTTCTTGGGAAAGTCTTGGTAAATTTTAAAGTAAATCATAGAACAGTTATTAAATAACAGTACGCAATTAAAACTATTTTTAAAAAAATGCTAAGCATAAATTATATAATGGGTATTAAAAATTATTTGCTATAGTTTGATACTAAAGAAAAACAATTTATTTTTTGACACTACAGAACCAATTTAACTATTGATATTACAAAATTTCATATAAAGATCTAAAAATCTATAAAATAAATATTTAAGAATACTTTAAAAACTTTATGTATCTTCTAAACGAAAACTTTTTTTCAAGTATGGGTACCACTTTTTTTCCCATGTTTTATAAATCCTTATACCCCCCCAACATGCATCAAAATGAAAATGGTATTTTCATCATCAATTTTCATTTCATTTGCATTTTTCATCTATATGAAATAAATAGATAAAATGTGAAAATCAGTAAAAAAAAAAAGGTAGCAAATTATATTTTTTAACCTTTTATATACTGACGGCATTTGTAAGTACCATTAAAATAACTTGTTATAAAATTCATTTAATACATCGATTAGTTGTAATACAGTTTAGACGGAATTATAGATACATTACTTTATCTTATTCCAAAAGCATTATGGGTACACTAAACAAAAATATTTTTAAAAGGATGATTTCTTTTGCCTTTGCATCTTTTCAGCTTTCTTGGCGTTGTGTGTGTGTGTGGGGGGGGGGGGGGATTTTTCAATTCGGAAGTATTTCTATATTTCTATTGTAAGTACATTATATTTTCACATTACCTAATTCTACAAAATACTAAGAAAAACATTTAAAATAAAAGATTTGAGTGGGGTTATAAATATTGCACAAAATCCCTATAAATTCAAATTTAATTAATATTTCTAAATCCTTCAATTCTTCTGAGATCCTTGTAAAATTTATTAAATGATTATGTAAATCTCCTAATGTAGTTTAAACAATTCACGAAAAATGCTTTAGAAGATAAAATTTTCATGAATTCATAATTCAGTGCATAAAGGGTTAAAGTATTAGCGAACTGACGCATCAAATTTAACCTTCCAATACCCATAAGTAACCACACACACACACACACACACACACACACATATATATATATATATTTCAAATTCATATGTTATATTGCATTGTTTTCACTAAAAAAGAGTAATAAAAAGCAATTTTTATCAAAAAGTATACATGTAGGATTGATAATTCGGACTGTCACCTATAGATGATACGTAAATTCAAGATCACATCACAGCAACAAAAATTAATCAAACATTCGAAATCCTACCAATATCAATTCAAAATATAGTTAACTTTAATATTCAGGTAAAAAAAAAAAAAAAAAAAAAAAAATGAGATGCTGCTTTTTTACAATTTATTATTACTCAAGAGAAAGAAGACCAATTCAAATCCTTGTTTTTTTGGTGTAAGTATAAAAATCTTTGGAAGGTTGTAGTACCATATCAGAAAATTCGAGGATTATGGAACAATTTTCTATTATTATGTAGACATTTTTAGTAATTATGTAAACTCCCAATAAAGGGGCCATGGTACATGCGCATTTAAAATATAAGCCTATAGACCTTAGGTGACACTGGACGTTGGCGGATTAAGAGAACTCGGTACCTTAAAAAATATACTTGTGCCTTTTTCTTTTCTTTTTTTTTTTTTTTTTTTGTACCTCCTTTACATATCATAAAATGAAATTTCCAAAAAAATTGATTGTGACAACAAAAAATATATCATTGCTAATTTTTTTTTAAAAGTTAAGAAAAGTTTGAAACATTTAAATTTTTCCAAATTTTAATTATTTTTACACAATTTTTTCCTTACATTCACCGGGGTATCCTTCTTAACTTTAGAGATTGATTTTTCTATAAACTCATTAGTTTATGAGAAAACAAAACAAAGCGTCCTTATCTATGCTAAAATTGAGTGAAAAACACGAAATTTTTCATATTTAAATTAAAATATAAATAAAAGTTGTATTCATCCTGTTTCAAAATCCACCTCTAATTCTATAGAATAGAGTAGGTGGGGGTAAAGATACGCACTAGCTGATTTAATATGAAGAAACACTTCTACAATCATGACTGCTAGGTGGTAGTTTGGTCTCAAGTGTAGTAGTTGTGTGTCCAAACCTTGTGAAAAAAGTAGCAATACGTACCAAGAAAATTAGGTAAGTTTAAATTTTCGAATTTTGATCTAATATTTTTAAAATTTCACCTTATTGTTTAGTGACAATACTTTGAATTTTTACAAATCCAAAAATTCAGTGGAGAACGGAATTTATATAGCTTCTAAATGCAGTATAGATTACCTCGATCACATTTGTTTAAACTTGTAGGTAGCCGGTTAAGTAAAATACTGCAGAATGGGGTAAAAGTACGCATCCAACTTGGGGCAAAGATACGCACAAGTTTAAGATGCGTGGCCTTGCCCTATCGTTTTAGGCAAAGCTTTCTACGATTACGTTGTGGAAAGTTTTATTTTTTATAAGTTAGTATTGTATAAAATATAATAGCTACCTAATATAAGCTAGCTAACTACCTTTTCATTTTTCTAGTTAATTTTTTTAAAAATATAGAACGTAGGTATCATCTACCTACTTACTTTTAAAAATCAATATTCTTGTTTAATAAAACGATTTTGTTTTAAGACTTAACCTAACCCAACTCCTGTTAAGGGTCTCACAGACCGCTGTTAATATTCAGTTTTCATAGCTTAACTTATAATTTTCAGCTTAACTATTGATGTTAGTTTAATTTCGATTCATTTGGAAAAACTTAGTAGCATCACTAAAGACTTCTAAATGAGGAGAATTTTTATTATAATAGGCCTTTACATAAAGTTTAGCGCAAAAACAGTATTTTATGAGTCAGTCAACCCTTTTATTCATTCTACGATCGAGGGGTCTTTGAGACCGCCCACAGTATTTATGCAACAATTTTTGTAACAGTAGTTAGAGGTTATCTGCTATTTGTGATCTTACAGACCGCTGTTTTTTCTCTTTTTTTTTCATGGTTTAACTTACAATTTTCAGTTGAACTGTAAATACTAGTGAAATTTACTAATGCTTTTGTATAACTCATTGGTTTTATTGGAAATGGGGCAAAACTCCACAGTAATGGGGCAAAAATTCGCATTGCGTATCTTTGCCCCACCACTGCGTACTTTTACCCCAACCGATGGGGCAAAGATACGCAGAGCAATGTTTTTTAAAAATTGCAATTTCTCACAGAATTTTAATTTGATAGAATGTCGGTTGATGGTGGCACTTGCCAAAGGTTCTAATCTAACATTTTAATCACTCATTACATAAGTTTAGACCAATGTGTGCACTAAAAATCAAAATGTATGGAAAGTGCGTATCTTTGCCCCCACCTACTGTATACCTTTTCGATTATGTAAAAGTATATGCAGGGTGTTGCCGAATTCGACCGACAAATTCAGAGGTGGTATATTAGGTATCAAGAGGATAAAAAATTGCCATAGAACATGGGGTTGCAGACCACTTATTTAGTCCCAAATACAGGGTGTGTCATCTTAAATGAACTTGGGTTGATGGTTGTAATTTTGAGGAAAATATAACGGTATGTACCTTGTTTTGTGTGAAATGTGTTAACATAACGAAAAGTTCCCGAAAAAAGGGTGCTCAAGCAATCGATGATACCGTATGAACTGGTAATCGCAGTTCAAAATGCGTATCGTCAAGTGCATACTGCTGGCGCGTGTAATGGGAACTTCTACCACAATTTTTTTATATTATCACATTTAAAGCAAAGGTGAAACTGTTTAATAAAAGTTCTATTATAACATACTTCCGTTTTCTGAAAGTTATTACTGTCAAACCAAATTGAGTTAGGGTAGAAAACCCTGTTTTATTATTATTATTAAATACGTGGTTTGCGACCCCATGTTCTATGGTAATTTTTCATCCTGTTCATGTCTACTATCACTACTCTGTATTTGCCGTTAAAATTCGGCAACACCCTGTATATATGTCGTTTTTTATAATCTGTTGAAGCTAGATCCTTTTATATGTAGGAAAATGTAAAAATAAAATAAAATAAAATAAACTCAAACTGAGAAATAATTTAAAGTTTAGAACTCTGATATATTTCAGATAAATGGATGCAGGAAAAAGTATTTTTCATTATTTTTAATCATCAGATCTTTACGTAACTTGTCCAGAATATACTAAAGATGTCTAATTGAAATTTGCAGCTTTTTTCGTAAAGTAAAGGGTACTGAATCTCCTAATTTAATGTTTTATAAAATATAAAATTTTATACCCTAAAATATAAACATACATCAAAATCAAGATGGACCTTTGTTCCTATTGTGAGGGGGGGGGGGGGGAGGGGTCAAAATATAAAACATAGGCAAAAGTTTGCCACCAAAAATTATCCGTTTAGCAATTGCAATGAACCTAAATATTGTAAAACATAGAAAGATATAATACACAATTTAAAAAAATGTTATAAAAATTTTTTAGATGAAACTTTTATGTTCACAAGTGAAAAGAAGTCATTTTCATAAACTTAAAACAGCTCTCGACCTTTTCAGAAATCACAAATGTTACAATTTCCTGTAGACTGGCCCAAAAATATATTATATAATTTAAAAGTTTATATTAAAATTTCAATATGAAGAAAAAAAATTCTAGAATTTTGAAAGGATTTTCAAGTATAAATTTTTATTTTCTGAAATATCTCCCAGATAGTGGATTCATTTTACAGGTAATTATTACGTAGAGTAGGTGGGTACTTTCCACACATTTTGATTTTTAGTGCACACATTGGTCTAAACTTATGTAATGAGTGATTAAAATGTTAGATTAGAACCTTTGGCAAGTGCCACCATCAACCGACATTCTATCAAATTAAAATTTAAAAAATAAAGAAAAAAAAAGAGAAAAAACAGCGGTCTGTAAGATCACAAATAGCAGATAACCTCTAACTACTGTTACAAAAATTGTTGCATAAATACTGTGGACGGTCTCAAAGACACCTCGATCATAGAATGAATAAAAGGGTTGACTGACTCATAAAATACTGTTTTTGCGCTAAACTTTATGTAAAGGCCTATTATAATAAAAATTCTCCTCATTTAGAAGTCTTTAGCGATGGTACTAAGTTTCCAAACGAATCGAAATTAAACTAACATCAATAGTTAAGCTGAAAATTATAAGTTAAGCTATGAAAACTGAATATTAGCAGCGGTCTGTGAGACCCTTAACAGGAGTTAAGGGTTAGGTTAAGCCTTAAAACAAAATCGTTTTATTAAACAAGAATATTGATTTTTAAAAGTAAGTAGGTAGATGATACCTACGTTCTATATTTAAAAAAAAAATTAACTAGAAAAATGAAAAGATAGTCAGCTAGCTTATATTAGGTAGCTATTATATTTTATACAATACTAACTTATAAAAAATAAAACTTTCCACGACGTAATCGTAGAAAGCTTTGCCTGAAACGATAGGGCAAAGCCCCGCATCTTAACTTGTGCGTATCTTTGCCCCAAGACGGATGCGTACTTTTACCCCATTCTGCAGTATTTTACTTAACCGGCTACCTACAAGTTTAAACAAATGCGATCGAGGTAAACTATACGGCATTTAGAAGCTATATAAATTCCGTTCTCCGCTGAATTTTTGGATTTGTAAAAGTTCGAAGTATTGTCAGCTAAACAGTAAGGTGAAATTTTAAAAATATTAGATCAAAATTCGAAATTTTAAACTTACCTAATTTTTTTGATACGGATTGCTACTTTTTTCATAAAGTTTGGACACACAACTACTACACTTGAGACCAAACTACCACCTAGCGGTCATGATTGTAGAAATGTTTCTTCATATTAAATCAGCTAGTGCGTATCTTTGCCCCGTGCGTATCTTTACCCCCACCTACTCAATATGTTATGAAAATTCAGGTCATTTCATTAAATTTACTTACTACAAATCTATTCACTTTAATATCCCATTCAGCTAAATAATCTAACTTATAATGGAGCAATTATTATGATTAGTACCTAAATCAAGCAAAATGAAAATCTTTACAATGTAATATTATGCCTAATAAAGGTTATGAGAAATGAAACTTGCATTTGTATTATTAATAAAAGCAGATTCTTTGTAAAGGAAAATCTTAGATTTTTTTTTTTTTTTTTTTGGGGGGGGGGGGGGGTGGAGGGTAGTTGCCATATAGTGTAATATATAAATATCATATCATATGAAGGGGGGATGTAATTATTACAGGTTGTATCGATTTGTGATAAATGACATTTTATACATAACAGCAACGTTCATTGTACAGGTCAATTCACTTGGGGATTTAAAATAATTCAAAATGAAACGATGGTAAACCCAAGCCTAGATTGATTTCGTAGTCGTCTATCAAATGAAATAAATGCATTGATCTTCGGTAGAAATCTTATACATAAACTGCGGACTTTTTTCTGCAAAACCGGTATAAATTTAACATATTATGAAATTAATTCCTGTGAATTTCTGATGTTGAAGTACAGCACATCGCTCACCTATTAACAGAACACAGTCTCAACTCAAAAAATTATATTTTTAATGAGAAAAGAATACCAGAAATTCTAATTACATTGTAACTAAATTTTGAAATTGAATTTCATTGAATTGTGAAAGTGTCGCAAATTACTGACATTGTTGACCCAGTTATAATTTCAGACTTAAGGCTCCCGCCCCGTCCCGTCAGGCGAAGACACTCATGAGCTAATGCTAAACCTATGGGAAGGTTCTTTTCAAGTATCTCATTTGCATTTCGATATTTTTATTTATTTTTTGCATTCTATAGCTGATCACGATTCCTACATCTGCCTTTTTTACTTTTTCAATTTTGGTTGCAGATTTTTTTTATATATATAAAGTTACTTTCACTTTCGGAACCAGTTCATTCATCTTTAAAAAAAAAAAAAAAAAAAAAAAAAAAAACAAATTTGAAAAAGTAAAAAAAAAAAAAAAAAAAAAAAAAGGCAAATGTAGCCATGGAGTTCAGCTATCCAATGAAAAAATAAATATTTAAAAATATCGAAATGCAAATGAGATATTTGAAAAGAACCTTCCCATAGGTTTAGGATTATCTCGCCAGTGTCTTCGCTTGGGGAGCGGAGATGATTTAATTAGCTGGTCACTATCAGCTTCCGATTTCCCCTCACTAATAGTCCAGGGGAAATATACAAGAAAAGGGGGGTTACCTTGCAAAAAATCGGGTAGAAGATTTTTTTTTTCTGTATTGTTTATAATGATGCCAACATGGAAAAACCAAGTTTTCCAACAAAATTTCTTAAGGCTAAATTTTCTGTGCCCGAAAAACAACAAAATTTTGGGACTTTTTTCGGTTTTTTTTTAAATATCTAAATAGCCGTTGCAGTAGCATAATTTTTGTCAATTACAATATTAAAGAGGACAAAATTCTCTACAACTTTCATACTTACAATTTTTTTATACACCCAATAGCAGTACGCCATTTCAAAAGTAAGACAATTTTTTCAATTTTCTTAAAAACCGTGAAAAACGTAGTTCTCCCCCGATTATTCATATGTTTCCCACGGATTTAATCATGTATGTCAACTTCTATATATTGGTAGCAGTAAATTATGTGTTTGAGGGCCAAAACTAGCCTTTCGGGGGGGGGGGGGGGGAATTATGAAAAAATAAATAAATTTTAAAATTCAAGCAAGAAATCTGAAAAAACACTTTTGTAGGTTTAACATGAGCGTGCAAATGTTTTCGCGTGAGACTTCACTACTCACGCGAAGAAACTGGAATGCTAAGGTTAAACCTATGGAAGCGTTCCTTTTACAATTTCTCGTTTGCAATTTAATAGTTTTAAATGATTTTTTTTGAGGGGCTTAGAATTGCTGACGTTGAATTCCAACCGTATAAGTGTTTACTTTTTCTATTTTGATTACAGTTTTTATTATTTTTTTATTTTTGCTCAGTTTTCCGGCTGCGAGACTTTTTTATCCAAATTTTTTACCCAAAATAAAAATGTTTATGTGGTCTGCAATCATAAGTAAATTGGTATTTCATTTGATAAATGCTATCACTGAGATCATTAAACAGACATAGTTTCAAATCAGTGCATAATACAGAAAATTAGAATATTCCACAAAGTGTATTTTTCAACAATCGAAGTAAGTTTTTCTGTTTAAGCTTTAAAGCAATTAATAGATAATCTTAAAGTTTTATATATTTTTGCATGCTAAAGTGATATAATCTCTTGTTCTATTTATTGATATAAGTAGGAAAAAACTGACAGTATTTATTAAAACTAATCTTTTAAATATTTTTATAGTGATCTCAAATATGTTATTGACAAATTTTTTAAATTTTACAGGAGATAAATATATAACAGTTAGTGAAATAACCTGTTGTCATTTTTATTGTAACTATTTTATAAGGTAAAAGCATTTCTTACATAAAATATATTTATTTTCTGAGTGCCTCCCCTCCCCCAGTTTATATGGAAGTATAATCCAATGTTTACTATCTTTAAAAAATAAAGCATTAAAATATGTGTTGTCAGTAATTGGTAAATAAAATATACCATTGTATGTTAAGTGTGTAATATGTAGAATAAAGTATGTTTTTCGCAAATTTTCATATCTATCCCATTGTTTCCTGGAAAAATATGCATGCATTATAAAAATTATTACAATTACGAAATTATTAAAATTAAACAAAAATTCTTTCTTAATTGAAACTATAGTACCAATAAGTTATTAAATACTAAAGTATTCTTTTAAACAATGCTTTGAAATTAACATTATAGGGGAGACCGGGGGAATGGCAACACCTTAAGGGAATTTAAATTTTTTCACCTCGAAAAAATGTTTATTTTTTAATAGTAAAAATTCTAAAGCTGAATCATGATCTTTAGTATCTGTATGAATTTAACCGTAATCATAACTGTAAAGTAAGCATACATAAAAAAATATTTTTTAAACCTCTGCACAGTGGCGGGATTACCCAGGACACTGGGGTAATTCCGCCACTGTACCGGGGTAATGCCGCCACTCTTTAATGACCTAGTACATGCATCAAATGTATACTAGGAAACACACAACTTACTGAAAATAGTTAGAAAGCAATGTAATTGAGCAAAATAATGGTTAAGCTTACAATTTACTTCATATTGCAAAAGTCACTCTGCTGAATCGGCTCCACAACATTAAAATGAGGCCATTTCTCACCCAATTTGCATGGTGGCGGCATTACCCCGAGAGGACAATATGGCGGAAATCCTCAAGCAAAGCCGAAACAAGAACCGAACTTGTTCAACACATTACATCAAAATGTCGGCGAATGCATATAGTTTACGGGTCATATTATCTTAGATACCTAATGTTACAATAAAAGGTGCTTATCTCTACTCATTTGAAGCTCCAAAATAACAAGTAACTAGATCAAAACTACATTTTTCACTAGAACAAAAGAACGACGTACAGCAAAGTCACTCTCACTTTAGGCACTGTTTATATTGTTGGCCGCTATAGTGCAGGCACATTCACTATCTCAAACTGCCGTTAGTTTTTAAACTAGGTGGGGTGGCGGCATAACCCGGGTTGGTGGCATTCCCCCGGTCTCCCCTACACACTTAAAATTACTGTCGATACGAAAATTGTTTTATTCATCTACACACTATCCTATTTTTAAAATTATATAATTTTATTGAATATAAAATGTATGTTGTGATGAATATAAAGACGTGGGTGTGCAAATAATATTTAATTTACTGCTACCAATTTTTAGAAGTTGACATACGTGATTAAATCCGTGGGAAACATATGAATAACCGAGGGAGAACTACGTTTTCACGGTTTTTAAGAAAATTGAAAAAATTGTCTTATTTTTGAAACGGCGTATTGTGCTTGCTGTTGAGTGTATAAAAAAGTTGTAAATATAAAAGTTGTAGAGAAGTTTGTCCTCTTTAATATTGTAATTGACAAAAATCATGCTACGGCAACAGGTATCGAGATATGTAAAACAAAATCAAAAACAGTCCCAAAATTTTGTTGTTTTTTGGCCACAGAAAATTTAGCCTTAAGAAATTTTGTTGGAAAACTTGGTTTTTCCGTGTTGGCATCATTATAAACAAGTCAGAAAAAAAAATCTTCTACCCGATTTTTTGCAAGGTAAAATGTACATTTCCCCTGGACTATAATGTAAAGTCTATGGGCATTTGATGCATTCGTATATTTAAAATATCTCCTCGAGAAATTAATATTTTTAACTTCAATTTTTTGTGTACACTTCCTAAAAGATGTCTCTTTTTTTCTTAGTTCCAAAAATATTTCTAAAGTATAGACTTAATTTTATATGAAATGTTAAAATATTACTCACAGTTCGCCCGCTTTTTACACATAAAATATTGAATTCAGCATAGATTTTAGAAATATTTTGAAAACTGAGAAAGAAAAGAGACATCCTTTAAGAAGAGAATGCAGAAAAAAGATGTTAAAATATGAATTTCCCGAGAAAACTGCGGTCTGCGAGACCGCTAACAGCAGTTAAAGGTTAAATAAAAATTATCATTTTTTAATATGACTTATTGAATATGCTGAAATGTAAGTATATTAAATAAGATTGTCCTTTTGCAAAATGGCATTTAAAAAAAAAAAAAAGATGCTTTAGCTCCGTTTACGGACTCTTTTTCGCAATTTTTTTACTGCGTTCATATCATCACGCTCAGCGCTAATGGGTTTTAACGAACTTTTTGGAATTATGAAAATGATGTTTACATGTGCAATTATGTGTGTGTTTTTTCTTTATAAGAGAAGTCGATGTCGACAATACACATTCCTTCCAGTGTTGCCGACTGATCAAGGAAGGAAAAACCTAAAAGTACTCAAAATTGGCTAGGGGGGGGGGGGGGGGGGCGCTCCTTTTTAGGTCATTCTAGCACCTTTTTGCTTGTTTTTACTCCTCTTTAACTCGTTTTAAGCCCTGTTTTAGAAATGTGCTTAAAATGAAATCCTAAAATGATGTAGATTTGGGTTAGGGGGGCTAACAACTTTTTGGGGAACTAGACCAGACAAAATGGGTTATATTTATTCCGGAAAGTCTAAGGTGGCAACAATTTTTTTTTCATCAGTTTAAAGATATTATGTATTAGACATAGGATCTAAGTCAGGGACCCAGATAGGTATTCGCGGAAAGAGATTAACCAATAAAAAACTTGTATTTTTGCGAGAAAATTCCTATGTTCTTTTCTGATTGGTCAATTACGTTTCACAAATTTCACAAAAATCTATCTGGATTTCTGTTTAACCTTTAACTGATGTCACAGAAAATGTCACACAAATAGTGTGAAGTGGTCTGTGAGACCACTCCATCGAAAGATGAATAAAAGACGCGATTAACTCATAGGATGGTGTTTTTGTACTAAACTTTCTGCACAGGACTGTTATAATTAAAATTCACCTATTCAAAAGTCTCTGGTGATAGTATTAAAGTACCAAATGGAACAAAATTTCGGTAGTGTTTGTAGTTAAACTGAAAATTGCAAGTTAAACTATGTGAATTGAAAAAAGCCGCGGTCTGAGAGACCGGTAACATCAGTTAAAGGTTAACTTTAGAAAACGGCCAAGATCAATACGTTTACATACTAATATCTGCGAAGGAGAAATACATAAAGACTAATTTTAATAAATCTTCCTCTGGAAAAAAGGTTAAGTAAAAAGGTCAAAATTAAGGAACATGAAAAATATTTGGGTTTTTTTTTTTTCATCAATTTAAAGATATTCCGTTTAGAATGTTAATCATAGGAACTAAGACAGGGATCCAGATAGTTACTCGAAATTTTGCGGAAACAGATTAATCAATTAAAAATCTGTAATTTTGCGGAAATATTTTATAATAGGCTTCTGATTACTCAATTACGTTTCGCAAAATTGAAAAAATCTATCTGGATCCCTGCTTAATATTCCAAACGGCCAAGATTCAATAAGTTTACATATTAGTGTGAAAAAGAAAAATACATTAAAAAAAATTATTTTAATGAATCTACTTTAAATCAGAAAAAAAAATACTGTTAGAAGAAAAGAGCAAAATTGAGGAACATGAAGCATAGAGTATTATTGAAGTGAAAAATAAAGTGAAGGCAATTAATTTGAGTAATTTCAGAAATGATGTCATTGCGCTTCAACCTTCCGAATAACAGGGGTGATGTGCCACCCCAGTCACCTACCTAATGCTCGTATTTATTGTCTACTTCAACTAGAGGCCTGCACGGGCCCGGATTTGGCCCGAGGCCCGACCCGGAAAAATGAGGACAAACTCTCAAACGGGCAAGACCGTACCAGCAGAATGAAGACAGTTTTTTTTTTTTTTAATGGACCGGGCCGACATAAATTTAAACGGGTCAGCCAGTCCGATAAAAATATTAAGCAGACCGACCGGTACGATAAAATTTAATAAAAGGGACAAACCAAACCGATCCGGCAAAATGAGGGCAAACTCTCAAACGTGCAAAATATAAACAATTTTCAATGGACATGACTGGGGCAAGAATAAGTATAAACGTGCTGCACGAGCCTAATGCTAGTTTGACTCGGTACAGAAATATAAGATGCCCAGCGAGGACATCGCATAGGATAGTTGCATGGTGTCTGAACCCGGGCTTATTTTTTCAGCAGACTCCTGCCTGGATCAGGCTTACATTTCCCCCCACATAATAGCACTTTTTTCTATATTTGTATTTTAGAAATATGTAGGTAGAGTATTCTTAAAAGAATCTTAATTGTATGTTAAGGAAAATTGGTATTTTTTGTAGAAATTAAATCGGGTCGGGTCCGAACTTTTAGTTTTTACACCAGGCTGGACCGTGCCGTACCAATATAACTTTCATTCAGACCGGGCCTGGAAATTTCGGCCCGTGCAAACCTTTAAAACCTAGAAAACCTCTGAATAACGCTCAAATGGTATTCATCAATAATCTGATTGGACTTCAGCCGCAATCAGTCTAGTCAGGTTAATCATGAATTTCATTTGAACCTTCGATCGAGGTTTTCTAGGTTGAGGTAAATGGTGAATTCAATAATAAAGTGCCATAATCGTGTTACTAGAGAAAGTTAAATTACACAAGAAGAAATGATTCCTTAAATTTATTAGTGATAATCATAAATTTATTCTACTGAATCAAATAAAATGTTTCAAGCTTCAACAACAATAATTTTTACTATTAACCGCGTTTGATACGGCATCTTCAGTGTTGTGAGTATTTACATTTTTTTTCTCGCAATTTAAACACATGGTAGTGATCATAATCATTTGATTAAGTTCTGGTACTTCATTAAAAGTTCTTTTATTTAACCCTGTATTTCTGTTAGTGGTCTCACAGACCGCTGCTTTTTTTCAAATTTTTCAGTTTAACTTGTAAATTTCAGTTTAACTATATTTTGAGGAATTTTGTTTCCCTTGGACCCCTAGTACTATTGCTAGAGATTTCTGAATAGGTTAATTTTAATTGCAACAGTTCTGTACATAAAATTTTGTACAGAAAAAGTATCCTATGAGTTAATCGAACATTTTATTCATAACTTTCATCAAGCGATCACAGAGACTGCTCATAGTATCATGGATGATCTTCAAAAAGTGTCGTATTTTACTGTCCTTTCTCATTTGCACAGAAAAATAGTTAAATATCATAATTTTAATTATTGAATTTTAACTATCATGTTTTTAATGATAATTTACAGATATATTATTATTTATAAAAAATTAAAAAATAAGAAATATATTCTTTTGTAGTCAAAATGTCATTACCATAGGTTGTCCCAACAAGCAATTTATCAGGTAAAGATTTGACTAAATTCTATTTAAAACAGATGCTTATAATTTTTTAAATACATTTTTATTTATTAAGATGCTACTAATTAAAAAATGTATTTATTTTCATAAATTAAACTTATCTATAATTCTTAATAATTTTTTTAAAACCGTGTCCTAAGAAAGAGTGTCATTACCATGCTTCTGACAAAAAGTTCATCTGGAATTTTTTAGAGGGCAGCACATGCCTTTTTATCAAGGCAAAAATAATCCTTAAAAGTCATCTTGTTACCAGGTTTAGGTGAACAGAGTAAATAGTTTTATAGTTTCAATAAAACAGACAAAGACTTTGAATGTTTTGTAGTCGTTACCGTACCCAGTTCTAATTGATAATTAAATAAACTTTTATTTCTTAATCTGCTTTTATTATATAAGAAATAGAAAAAGCATTGTATGGGCTAGAAGATATAGGGGAAAATAGGGTAATAACGCTCAGAAGGGTAATTCCGCTCACCCAATATATCTAAACAGAATAGAATTGAAAACGTGCGATCGGTACCGGCACCTAGCGAACTTCATCCGAAGTTCCCAGTAAGGATATAGTGACCGTCGGAAGGAAAGTATTTTTGTGTCCTCACGTTATTAGTTTGTAGTTGTTTCATTATAAAATTCTACAACGTCTAACTTGAAGGTAAGTGTACACTCTTATTTTCAAATATTAATTTACTCATTATGTCTTCAAAATATATACATTTAGCTGCACTTTCATGCTTTTATTTATTTTTGTAGTGCGTTGTTACGCCAATTATAATGCATTAAAACCCAACATGGCGATAACGGGTAATGGCGCTCGCGTGGAATTCCAGAAGTGTTGCCAGTGGCAACTTTTTAAAAATTCAAATTTATTGATTAACACCACTTTTTTGAAAAGGTAAAATTCCCCTGTTTTCGCCTTAAAATATGTCATTAAACAAGGCGAATTTTGCGATTTCAAAAAAGTGGTGAAAATCAAAAAATCTAATTGCCGAAACGTCAGTGAAGGCTTACTGTGGAGACCCGAAAAGTTTTTGGTTTCTGTCTGTTAGTCTGTCTGTCCCGCGATAACTGCCGTAAAAAGCGTCCGATTAGCTTGAAATTAAGGAGGCATGTTTGTGAGCTCCCCGGATTCAGCTGTATAGTTTTTGGTTAAATTTGGTTCATTCGTTCGGAATATATAGAACATTTTATTTTCCGCCTTAATGCTTTCCTATAGCAATTCAGACGATTTTTCCATTTTCATTTGTTGAAAGGAAATGGCTCATATGATTGAAAGATTTAAATGATAAATTATGGATGATGGAATTTCCTAATTAGAACCATACCTTATTCATATTAGTTTGAAATTTTGTGTATACATTTGTCAGAATTTTTAAATTCGGTGTATATCTTATGGAGGGATTTTATATATGTGTTCCAATAATATAAAATATTTTCTTTTTTTAATTTACTTTTTTTTAATCCCATATTTCATTGTCTTAATTTTCTTTTAACTGTTTCCTAGCAACGGAAAGGTGAATTTGATCTCATATATCAAAAATGAAACGAATACGCTTTGAGGTTGAAATAAAAAAGGCTTGTGTTATGATATTAATTCTTCTTATTAAAAATGTTACGGTTTATCGTCTGGACGTAGCTAACAGAAATGTTTAATTTTTAATCGAAAATTCCAATGAGAAAAAAAAACTTTTGAAAAGCAAATTGATAGTAAATGTCAAAATTATGCACCGCAAAATTATCGCTGTCGAAAAGGACGTCATTGTATCGGGAAATAAATATTTTCATTCTTAAAAACCAAACATTAACTAGATTGCCTGAAAAAATATTTTTTGACGAGTGTTAGTTCTTAATACCGCCTCATTTCAGAAAATATGGATGAAAATTTTTTTATCTTTAAAAGGAAATTACATTTTCGTTCGTAAAACCTAAACTTTTAATATAATTGCGTCAATGTAAATCCTTTTCTGCCCACCAGTATTGAAGAATAAGGCTCGGAAGTGTAAAAAGATTTACGATAATCAATAGCGCAATCAATAAAAAGTTAAATATGTAAATTAATGAGACCACGGGGGGTTCAGGGGGGCTCGCCCTCCTGATCCGCCCTCCGCCCGCTAACAACCTTTGTAATTTAACGCTTCTAATGTCTGAAAACTTCGTATTTTTTATTCTTATAAATAATTACGTAATTTGAAAACTTTAAATTACGGTTTGCAGGAAATTGAATATTACTAAAGTGTGTCTAAAAACAATGAAATGCAGATCTGACGTTGAGGCTCCTGATCTGCAGATTTACTAGTTATAAAAAAAAGTAGCCCACTATATGTGTAACACAATATGTGTAAAGTGGTCGCAAAAAGTTTGCAGTGGTGTGAACAACCCACACAAATACATATGTGACTTTTGTCTTACTTAAATGTTGTATTCAAACTCTGAGCGCAATTACCCTACCATGTCGAGCATTACTGCTCAATCGATGGTTATTTAAATAAAACGATAAAAAAAATTCCTTAAACTTTTATGCAAATTAGTTGATTGCAAACTATTCCTTATGCTTTGGAGTTATACTTCGTTAATAAAATATTAATTTTTTTGTCTAAATTTGACTAGCTATTCATGTTTTTCCTTAAGTGAGCGCCATTCCCCTACTTTCCCCTAATGGTTGCCATTTATGCCTGGGGAAAAGTAAAAATATTTTGCTTAATTTGTTATTACCATATATGCCATTACCGTGCTCACTTGTGTCATTGCTAAGTTCATTAAAATTTAAAAATTAGTTTAAAAATGTTAAATTAGTAATTTTTGTCTCTGCTGATGCTTGTATATTAATATTTATGAGGTAAGGTAATTATTTACAAAAAATTAAAACTTTGATTATTTCTAAAAATTTGATTTCGCTATTCCGAAACACGGACAGATTTTGAAAGTGACCCCTCCCTATGCGACAGTTTTTGTCATAGCAGTTAAGGGTTAAATTACATGGATCCCTGGGAAAAGATCAAATCTTAGTTCGTAAAATTACAAAAATGATATTTCTCAAGGCGTGAAATTATGATTTTACAGATTGGAAATTCTAATTGTTTTAGTGGTATAATTTGAAATCTCTGATTTTTTTTTTTTTTTTTTTTTTTTTTTAAGTTTAACCTGTGCAGATATTAACTATAATCATAACTTGATTGTGTGACATTCTACGAAAAATTTTACTTCTTGAGCGTAAAAATTCTAATACAAAGCAAACCAAAAAATTTTATATGGGGCATTCTCACAATCTTTTAACTTTCATGTCCCATAATAATAAATTTTTATTTAATACACATTTTTGTGTTTTTTTTTATTTCATATACTTGGGAACATCCCATTGCATGATTGCACAACAATATTAATAATAAGTTTTGGACGATGTTGGGGGGTCCAAACGCGTGGAAAACTCATCTACCGTCCCGTGTCCCTGATGCTGATTTTGAAGTTTGGAGCTGTCTGGATAAAATTGTTTCAATAAAAATAATTCGATGTAATTTTTTTCTGAAACTGGAACTATTGTTTTATATAAATATGTAGCTAAAAATTAACCGGCACACATTTTTAGGGATGATATTATTTTTTGAACTCTGTCCTTGGGTTTTAGATTTTTTACCATCCCTCTTCTAAAATTATACAGAAAATCACTTCAGATGCAGCGACAGAATTTTTTTCAAGTTTTTGCTCATGCAGAAGTATGCTAGAGAAAGAATATCTAAAATTCTTTGACAGGAAATTTACTGCAGAATATAAATCAGCATTTAAATATCAATTTTAAGCACCGTGGCTTTATTGGTAGTCCTACCGTCCCCAAGGTTTATTCCTGCACTTTTCGAGGTAAATTAAAAAAAATAAATTAATTTAATCCGATGTTAACAACTATTTCGAAAAATCAATGAACATTGTGGCTATCACTTAGTCTTAACATGATTTTCCTAAAAATAGGTGGTAATTTTCCATACCGTTCCATCCTTACCATCTCTTTTTTTTACCATTTCGTCCCTTTTTTTACCATTTCGTCCCTTCCTTAACACCCCTTTAAGACAATGTTATACAAAAATTCTGTATTAAAAGTACTACATTTGTATTATTTCTTATTTGAATGTCCTGTGGGTATACTATGCAAATTCATTATAATTAAAAATTTAGAAGAAAATAAAAAGGTACAGGGGTAAAATGGTAAGGAAAATTAAACTCGCAAGTTTAACCTAAACCTCAGTTAAATAAAGAAAATTTCGCTGCCGACCATTTTTTCTTTATTTTGAATCATTAAGGCATTCGTCTATCAGATTAAAATGTTATTTTAGCAAGTTTAATTTCGCCAGATTTTTTCCCCCCCAAAAGTCAAAAGATTGTGAGAATGCCCATATAGCAACATCCACAGTTTATCTTTCGTGCTTTTCAGATTCATATAGGTGGTTCTTTTTGTTAATTGGTGCTTAATTTATTTTAAAATGTTGTACTGTAATGGTTAATGTCTTTAATAATATTGTAACGGAGGATACATATACAATGTTCAGTTTCATATTGTCATACTTATTTAGCGAAAGATGTGAAATTAGAAATAAATATCTCGAAGACACGTTATGCGTACGGATTGCATTTTTTCTTGTTAAAAATAATACTTTTTAAATCAAGAACGGGGTAAACAAAGTTCATGACCTTTTCGAATAGGTTAATAAGGTTGGTTTGGGTAATTCCGACTATGGAGTATTACGACCGTCTTAATTATCAACCAATTTTTGTAAGATTTAAAAAATACAATATCTAAACCACATTTCATGTTTCATGTATTAGGGGCATTGACTATTAACATCCTCAACACCATTAATTTGTAGTGGTGTAAAATTTGTTTTAAAGTTTTGTTTCCTGACATTCAAAAGTGAAATATTTGCTCAAATAATTTATTTAATGTTAACATTTTCGTGTGAAGTAGGGGAGACCAAGGGAAAAGGCGCCACTCAGGGTTATGCCACCACACTGCTTTGTTTAAAAACTAAAGACAGTTTGAGATACTGAATGCGCCTGCACTATAGCGGCCAATAATAGAAACAGTTCCTAGAGTGAGAGTGATTTTGTTGTACGTCGTTCGTTTGCTCTAGTGAAAAATTTAGTTTTCATCTAGTTGCTTCTTTTTTTGGAGCTTCAAATGAGTAGAGGTAAACACCTTTTATTGTAACGTTAGGTATTTAACCCCTTGAGGGGCACCGGTATATATTATATACCACCTACGATTAATGAAGTTTTAAACCAGAAAATTTTTATTAAATTTTACTTTTCTAACTTTGGTGGAAAAAAACCGTAAAATTGCTTTTACTTATTTTGAAATAGAATTTTTCAAAGATTCCGGTGTGAGTTCAACATTGCAGGAACATCATTTGCCCCTCAAGGGGTTAAGATAATATTACCTATTACCTGTAATCTACATGCATTCGCCGACATTTTGATGCAATTTGTTGAACAAGTTCGGTTCTTCTTTCGGTTTTTCTGGGGGATTTCCGCTATATTGTCCTTTCGGGGTAATGCCGCCACCATGGCAAAGGGTGACTTTTCCAATTTGAGTTAAATTGTAAGCTTAGCACATTAATAAATCTAGCTTAAGGAACATTGTAATTATTCATTATGCTGCTAAATTATTGCTTTCTAAATATTTTCAGTAGGTTACGTGTTTCCTAGTATCCATTTTATGTATTTACTAGGCCATTAAAGAGTGGCGTCATTACCCGATACAGTGGCGGAATTACCCAAGTATCCTGGGTAATTCCCCCACTGTACAGAGGTTGAAATAATTTTTTTTAATGTATTGCTTACTTTACAGTTATGATTACGGTTAAATTTATACAGATACTAAAGATCATGATTTAGCTTTAGAATTTTTACTATTAAAAAATAAACATTTTTTTGAGGTGAAAAAAATTAAATTCCCTTAAGGTGTCGCCATTCCCCCGATCTCCCCAATGTTTGTTGGAGTCATTTTTAAAAAAATAAAGGTATTTCCATGATATCTGAATTATTATTAAATTTTATTCCATGGTCGTTATTACCCTAACATTTTGTGAAATACTGGGCAAAGCCGATCGGTATTTTTGACAGTCAGTCAAATCATATAAACATTAGCATATGCTTAGAAACAATAAAAAAACTAGTATGTTGTGGCCATCACAAAACTTTCTTCTACATAAATCACGTCAATTAAATCATTTAAATAGTACAAGAAATGAAAACGATTTAGCACCAATTTATATCAAAGTGTATCTGAATTTGAAGTTGGATGAAAATTCGTGCATTAGTTCTTGAGATAGAGCTATAGCGGAAATTTTGAAAAAAATGTAGCATAGCAGCGCCACCTGTTGAGCGATTTACACCAAAAGTAAACAGCACTAAACGATATCAAGGTATACCTGAATCTGAAGTTTGTTGAAAATCCAAGCATTAGTTCTTGAGATAAATCTATTGCGGAAATCGCAAAAAATACAGCATAGCAGCGCCACCTGTTGAGCGATTTACACCAAAAATTTAACAGCACTAATTTATACATCAATTCATGTCAAGGACTAACTAAATCTGAAGTTTGATGAAAATCCGTACAATAGTTCTTGAGATACAGCTCGTGTGGAAATCGTGAAAAATGCAGCACAGCAGCGCCGCCTGTTGAGCGATTTACACCAAAAATTAAACAGCACTAATTTATACATCAATTCATGTCAAGGACTAACTAAATCTGAAGTTTGATGAAAATCCGTGCAATAGTTCTTGAAATACACCTCTTGTGGAAATCGTGAAAAAATGCAGCACAGCAGCGCCACCTGTTGGGCGATTTGCACCAAAAATTAAGCAGCACTAATTTATATCAGGGACTAACTGAATCTGAAGTTTGATGAAAATTCGTGCATTTTTTCTTGAGTTAGAGCTATTGCGATAATCATGAACAATGCAGCATACCAGCGCCACCTGTTGGGCGATTTTCACAAAAACGTAGTCAGCACCAAACTATATCCTGGACTAACTGAATCTGAAGTTTTATGAAAATCCGTGCAGTAGTTCTTGAGATACAGCTATTGCAGAAATCGTTAAAAATGCCGCATAGCAGCGCCACCTGTTGGGCAATTTTCACCAAAAACTAATCAGTTCCATTTTATATCAAGGTCTAACTAAATATGAAGTTTTGTGAAATTTCGTGCATTAGTTCTTGAGATAGAGCGCCCACAAAATTTGTGTCACATACAGACAGACAGACGGACAGACAGACGGACAGACAGACAGACAGACTCACAGACAGACATTTTGTAAAAACATGTTTTTTGGAATCTCTGACTCATAAAACGTGTAAATCCGTCGAAAATTGGAATTCGAAAATTTTCATGAAACCAATACTTTCTTCTTGTAAAGATAGAAGAAAGTAATAACATAATTCTATTTTATTTGCCAAGTCACTTGACTGATAAACTTCAGTCATTGGGAAAATGCGTCTTTGGACTTGTAATAACTACATAGGACGGCAACCTTGTGGATTATGGTAAAAGCACTATTGATCTAAACTTAAAAAGATAGTCATCTTTTAAAATCTATGTTTGTTCAACTCTCAGGAAAAATATTGCAGATTGCTATGAAACCAAGGAACATAATATCAGGCTATGGAAGCACTGAAATTTTTCTTCTCAAGAAAGCACATATGTCAGAATTAACAACAGAAAATAGACATTTAGATATTTTATATATGAACGATTTATCAATTACATGCCTAAATATGCCTAAATCAAGAGACACTTTTGTCAGTCCAACACAAAAATCTGTGAGGTTTATTTACAGAAAAATGGTGAACATCTGTAAATGTTCCGACAGAAGAAAGTCTCGTAAAACGCCTTCAAAAAATATCCCAACTTAACAAAATTTATTAATGCTTTTTACTAGCAAAAAAATTTCTAAATAAATCAATTATTCCATCAAATAATTGAAATTGTTGTTTAGATTTATTAACAGTCTTAATGAGATTAGCCATTTCCTTCATGAATATATGTTTCCTCAAACTGTAGTGCTGATGGTCCCTTAAGCCTAACTGAAAACATCTTATTAACCTTTAACTGATGTTAGCGGTCTCTCAGACCGCGGCTTTTTTTCAATTCATATAGTTTAACTTGCAATTTTCAGTTTAACTACAAACACTACCGAAATTTTGTTCCATTTGGAAATTTAATACTATCACCAGAGACTTTTGAATAGGTAAATTTTAATTATAACAGTCCTGTACAAAAAGTTTAGTACAAAAACACCATCCTATGAGTTAATCGCGTCTTTTATTCATCTTTCGATGGAGCGGTCTCACAGACTGCTTCACACTAGTTATGTGACGTTTTCTGTGACATCAGTTAAAGGTTAAATAGCTTTTAATACAGTGGAAAACAGGCACGTATATATAGACTTTTTATGGGGCGAGTTCGATAACTGGACAACTGATTTGTTCCCACTCACACCGGTGCTGTAAGTAAAAACAAAATTGAAATGTTTTTCTAATGTTCATAATTGAAACACAGTGGTCTATGTAGTGTTCGAATGTGCCCCCCACCTCTCAAAATAAATAAATAAACTTGAAAGATTTTTTTTTAAAACAAATGTATTTTAACCCTCTATGTCCCAAATTATGAATTCATGAAAATTTCATCTCCTAAAGCATTTTTCGTGAATTTTTGAAACTATATTAGAATATTTACACAATCATTTAATAAATTTTAGAGGGATTTTTCCAACCAAAATTAACTAGTAAATCTTGAGATCAGGAACCTCAACGTCAGCTTTGAAAGTCATTGTTTTTTAACATACTTTGCGTAATATTCAACTTCCTACAAATCGCTTTTTAAAGTTTTCAAATTACTTAATAAAAAATACTTTAATGCAATGCAATTATACAGTGATATTCTGAAATTCTGATGAGCTGCTTATTCTGGTAACTTTTTTATCAAAAATTGCATTTCTTCAGGGGGGTCTCTGCTCCCCCTGAACACCCCCCCCCCAAACTATTTAAATTTACATTCCTAATTTACTATTGATTGTGCGAATGGTTACAGTATATCTTAGATTTCTTTTTACGCTGTGATTTATAATAAGGATAAGCAACTGTTTGGACAAGCAATTTATATTAGATTTCTTGTTACACTGTGATTTATAGATTATAAGTATAAGCAACAGTTTGCCCAAGCATTTTATGTTATCCCAATATCCAAATAGCAGTATTTACTTACCCACCAACTACAAACACCTGCATCTGATGGATCAGGGACTTATGGATATGTGTACTGAATCATCTAATTTAGAACTCTAATGTTTTTACAATTTTTGTTCCAGAAAAATAGTTTCCATTGCCGTTTTATAGTATTTATATCTGGGATCTTATCTAAATACATAGCATAAGATTACTAAAATAAAGAAAAAATAGATATGTTTTGGAGACTTTTAAACCTAATGGGTAATCATTCATCATCTTGTTCAGTGTTATTTGAATAAATGTAAAAATTGATTTGGTGCTATAAAGTATTTTTTCTGATAGTCTTTTAATAGTATCCACATTCAGTTTAAAACCATAATGCTACATTTTTCATATTTGACGTAAACCTACGTTTCAGACCAAATTGTGAAAGATTAATTAACCTTTTATTTCCCTAATCCAGACTTTCTGCTTAATCTTTCATAATCAGGATTATTTGAATGATTTTTATAGACCACTAGCTGTTACCATCGACTTCGTTTACGTAGCTTTAAAAGAAAGATAAATGCATTAATTATGCAAAAGATTTCACTCCCAATAATTAAAAGCATGTTTAATTAAACAACTCTTTGTCACATTTTATAGAAGACAATAAGGAATTTCTTATTTGTAGGGGTCTAAACATAACTCAGTCCATGGGCGTACCCAAGGTGGGGGGCTGATGGGGCTACAGCCCACCCCCCCCGAAATTTTCGAAAGTAATATGAAAAAGTGCTGTATTTTCGTCTTTCTTTTTTGGAAAAAAAATTAATTTTTTTTCAATCATACAGCAAACTTGTCATTCCCATTAGACCCATATTAGTCCACATTGACAACAAAGAAGAGAAAGGGGGCAGACGGGGTTACAGCCCCCTCCCTCTCCCGAAGTAGTCGAAAAATTAAATGAAAAAGTAACTTTTCCTTACATTTTTAAGATAATTCTGTAATTTTTTTCTTCTCTCATATAGCAAAATAGACATTCTCGTTAACACCATATTAGTCCACATTGACATCACAGCATACTCAAAGATTGGGAGGGGGCTGATGGAATTTCAGCCCCTCCTCTCGAAATGGTCGAAAATGGAATGATAAATTAGTGCTGAATTTTTTCTGCCTGTTTAAGATAAATTTGCATTTTCCCCCCTATCGTTCAACAGACTATGCGCTTCCTTCGCTTTAGTTCCATAGTATTCCATATTGACACGAAAGAAGAGAAAGGGGGGCTGACGGGGTTACAGCCCCCCCCAAACCAGAAATAGTCAAAAAATTAAATGAAAAAATTGTTTTTTCCTTACTTTTTAAAGATGAATCTGTAATATTTTCTTCTGTCATACAGCAAAATAGCCATTCTCGTTAACTCCATATTAGTCCACGTTGACATCACAGCACACCCAAAGATGGTAGGGGGCTGTTGGAATTACAGCCCTCCTCCTCTCGAAATAGTAGAAAATGAAATGAAAAAATAGTGCTGATTTTTTTTTTCTGTCTGTTTGAGATAAATTTGCATTTTCTCCCCTATCATTCAACAGACTAGCCGTTCCCTTCGCTGTAGTTCCATATTAGTGTACAGTGACACCACGTTATACACAAAAAGGTAGAAGGGGGCTAATGGGGTTACAGCCCTCTTCCCGCTGACCAGTCAAAAGCTGAAAACCGAACCGCTGAAAGTCGAACATGAAATGAAAAAGTGCTGATATTTTTCTTTTTGTTTGAGATAAATTTGTATTTCCCCCCTATCATTCAACAGACTAGCCGCTCTCTTCCCGTTAGTTCCATACTAGTGCACAGTGGCACCACATTATACCCAAAGAGGTGAAAGGGGCTAATGGGGTGCCCCGTTCCTAAATAGTCGAAAATGAAATGAAAAAAAGGCTGATTCTTTTTCTTCTTGTTTGAGATAAATTTGTAATTTTTCTTCTGCCATACAGCAAAATAGCCATTCTCGTTAAATCCATATTAGTCCACATTGAAATCACAGCATACCGAAAGAAGGGGAAGCGGCTGATGGGCTTACAACCCCCTCCTCCCGAAATAGTCGAAAAAAAATATTGCTTTTTTTCTTTCTGTTTGAGATAAACTTTGAGATTTTCTTTCTGTTTGCAATATTTTCTCCTATCATTCAACAGACTAGCTACACCCTTCTGTTTAGTTCTATATTAGTGCACAGTGACACCACATTATACCAAAGAAGTAGAAAGGGGGTGATGGGGTTAAAGACCTCTCCCAAAATAGTTGAAAATGAAATGAAAAAAGTGCTGATTTTTTTTCTTTTTGTTTGAGATAAATTTGTGATGCAGTTGTTTTCTGCAATACAACGAACTAGGCTTTCTGGCTAGTCTCATATCAGTGCACAGTTACACCACAGTATACCCAATGAGGGGAAGGGGGTTGATGGGGTTATAGGGCCCCCTTTCGAAGTATCAAAAATGAAGGAAAAACTCCCGGTTTTTTCTTCTTTCTTTTGAGATAAAATTTAATTTTTTTTTCTGCGGCGCAGCTAGTCTGGTTAGTCCCATATACTAGTGCACAGTGATGCTACCCGCACAGTGATGCTCCTGCATACACCCAAAGAAGTCGATGGCGACGGGGGTTATGAGGTTACAGCTCCATTCCACCTCCGAAGAGATCGCAGTGAAATGAAAAAAGGACTGATATTCCTTCTTTTTCAGATAAATTTGTTTTATTTTCTGGCATGCCGCGAATTTGTTTTTCTTGTTAATCCAATATCCTCCTCAGTTCTGCGACCAAATTTACTTGAAACTACAAAATAAATTTTCAAATGACTGAAGAATAGCTCCATACCTGTTTTACTGGATAAATGAAAACGTATATGGTCAGTTCAAGAGACCTACAAGTAAATTCGACAAATCAAAAAGTAGTTTAATTTAAGGAGTGTTTTAATTTCTCTCACAGTCGACGGGCGCCAAGATTGTCAATGCAGAAGTATGTTAATGCACAGTAACACTACAGCTAATCACAAGTCGATTTCGTCTAAATCGGAAATCCGGTGCGGAAGAGTTGGCTGTAAAAGTAGCTTATTAACTTTGATTTTTTTCAGTCGCATCACCCTGCCAAAAATTTGTGTTTTTTCCACTGTTTTTTGACAAAATTTGAATTTTCGCCGCAGTCCTTTGAAGAAATTCGCTTTTTCTGCGGCTTTTTGCCGAAGTTCGCGTTTTTTTTTTTTTTTTTTACGCACTCCTTCGTCGAAATTTGCGGGTTTTCCGCGGATCTGTGACGAAATTTGTGTTTTTTTCGTGGTCCTGTCGAAATTTGTGTTTTTTTTTCGCGCTTTTTCGGCGTGTTTTTGATGAAATTCAAGTTTTTTTCGCGGATTTTTGCCGAAATTCGCGGTTTTTTTACGAAATTCTTCGTCGAAATTTGCTTTTTTCCCGCGGCTTTTTTGACGAAATTCGCGTTTTTTTTCTCGTCTTTTTCATAAAATTTGCTTTTTTTCTGCGGCTCTTTGACAAAAGTAGCATTTTTTGCGGCTGTTTGACGAAACTCGCTTTTTTTTCGCAGTCTTTTAACAAAATTCACGTTTTTCTGCGGCCCTTCTTTGTGACCCTGCTTTTTCTTTTTTTGCGATCCCTTAACGAAATTCGAGTTTTTCTGCCACCCTTTGACGAAATTCGCGTTTTTTCCGAGGTAATTTGCTGAAATTTGCGTTTTTTTACGCAATCCTTCGTCAAAATTTGCGTTTTTTCTGCAGATTTTTGACGGAATTTGCGTTTTTTTCTCGTCTTTTTGATGAAATTCGCGTTTTTTTGCGATCCTTTACGAAACTGGCTCTTTTTTCGCAGCCCTTTGACGGAATGCGTGTTTTAAGCGACCTCTTTTTCGAAATTCGCGTTTTTTCCGCGACATTTTGATGAAATTCGCGTTTTTTCTGCGACTCTTCGATGAAATTCACGTTTTTTCGAGATCCTTTGTTGAAATTTGCTTTTTTCCGCGGCTTTTGACGAAATTCGCTTTTTTCCGCAGCCTTTTGACGAAATTCACGCTTTTCTGTGGCCCTTCTTTGTCACCCTGCTTTTTCTTTTTCTTTTGCGATCCTTTAACGAAATTCGCCCTTTTTCCGCTTCCCTTTGACGGAATGCGTGTTTTTGTAGCGATCCTTTGTCGAAATTTGCGTTTTTTCTGTGGTCATTTGCCGAAATTCGCGTTTTTTAGGCAATCCTTCGTCGAAATTTGAGTTTTTTCCACGGCTTTTAGACGAAATTTGCTTTTTTTCTCGTCTTTTTGATGAAATTAGCGTTTTTCTGCGGCCTTTTGACGAAATGCACGTTTTTTCTGCGAGCCTTTGACGAAATTCGCGTTTTTTCCGCTTCCCTTTGACGGAATGCGTGTTTTTTTTAGCGATCTTTTGTCGAAATTTGCGTTTTTTTCTGTGGCCCTTTGAAAAATTCGCGTTTTTTCTGCGGTCATTTGACGAAATTCGCGCTTTTTCGGTGGTCATTTAACGAAATTCGCGTTTTTTCGCAATCCTTCGTCGAAATTTGCGTTTTGCGCGACTTTTTGACGAAATTAGCTTTTTTCCGCAGCCTTTTGACGAAATTCACGCTTTTCTGTGGCCTTTCTTTGTGACCCTGCTTTTCTTTTTTTTTGCGATCCTTTAACGAAATTCGCGTTTTTTCCGCTTACCTTTGACGGAATGCGTGTTTTTTAGCGATCATTTGTCGAAATTTGCGTTTTTTCTGCGGCCCTTTGACGAAATTCGCGTTTTTTCTGTGGTCATTTGCCGAAATTTGCGCTTTTTCGGTAATTCTTCGTCGAAATTTGCTTTTTTTCCGCGGCTTTTTGACGAAATTTGCTTTTTTCTTATCTTTTTGATGAAATTTCCGTTTTTCTGCTGTCTTTTGACGAAATTCACGCTTTTTCTGTGACCCTTTGACGAAATTCGCGTTTTACCGCTTCCCTTTGACGGAATACGTGTTTTTTAGCGATCTTTTGTCGAAATTTACGTTTTTTCTGCAGCCCTTTGACGAAATTCGTGCTTTTTCTGCAGCCATTTGACGAAATTCGCGTTTTTACGCAATCCTTCGTCGAAATTTGCGTTTTTCCGCGGCTTTTTAACAAAATTAGCGTTTTTTTCTCGTCTTTTTGATGAAATTTGCGCTTTTCTGTGCCCTTTTGACGGAATTCACGTTTTTCCATCTCCCTTTCACGAAATTAGCTTTTTTGCGATCTTTTACGAAATTAGCTCTTTTTTTCGCAAACCTTCGACGGAATGCGTGCTTTTAGCGATCTTTTTTCGTAATTCGCGTTTTTTCTGCGGCCTTATGACGAAATTCGGGTTTTTTCTGTACTCATTTGACGAAATTAGCGTTTCCTCCGCGAGCATTTTACGAAATTTGACTTCTTTTTTCGCAATCCTTTGACAAACTTCGCATTTTATCCGCGGCCCTATGACAAAATTTCGGTTTTTTTCCTTTTCGGATCCTTTAAAAAAATTGGAGATTTTTTTTCTGCGAACGATTTTGAAATTGCTTTTTATCGGCGACTATGTCAAAAATCACGATATTTTTTAAATCCAAATTTTCGGACTAGACCAAATTTTTCAAATTTTCGGAAAATTCGGAACAAAGCCACCCCTGTTCCTCCCCCCCCCCCCCCCCTGGCTACGGCCTTATTGGCAAAAATGATTTCTGTTTATAACACAATTCAACGTGTTTCGTAAGATTTAGAACATTATGGAAATTTAAGTCAGCCCCCCCCCCTCCCCCGAAATAAAATCCTGGGTACGCCACTGACTCAGTCATAAAGAAGTAAACATTTTTGTACCAAATAATATAACCATTTGCCAAAATGAAACTAGTCGTTGGGGGGCCACCGTAATACTTAACCATCATGGATATAGATAATATAAAAAATGAAAATAAAACATGTGATATTTTGCTAAGCATTGCACCATGTTACTTTTATTCATAATTTAATTTATTTGGACTTCCTTAAATATAATTAATATAACCCCTTAAGCTAATATTACTTTTTGTTGCATTAAAATATCTCAATTTGTTGATTTTCTGTAACCAAGAAAACGCTATTGGTTTACAATGGAAGTCTATGGGAATTTGGCGAAATATTAGAGATGCCACCAATTTAGCGTCACTTTTGGCGACTCATTTTGGCCGCCAAATTTGGCGATATACCGCCAAGTTGGCGACAAACTTGGCGTTATTTGGCGACAGAACAGGGTCCCCCCTATGGTAAACCCCCTTATAGGTATGGAGAGGCATTAAATGCTTGACACTTACGATAAGCCATTATTGGCATTTAATCTTATAGTTTGGCGATAGTTTTTTGGTCGGCGGGATAATCGAGTAGTACCGAATTGCGTAAAAGAAACATCCTTATAATAAGGATGTTTCTTTAAAACTCGAAGCATTATAATCCTATTAACTAACAGTTTACTGCGTTGGATTAAGCGTCTCATTTCCAATTAAAATATATCTTTGAATTGAAATTTGAATGAAATACAGGGCCATGAAAAATCGAAGAGTGTGAAAAATAGAATTACAAATATCTCGGCAACTAATTATCCGATCGAGTTCATTCATGATGCAAAATTTATGTTTTTGTATTGTCTTTTATATTCACGCCTTCAAACAAACAATTTCGAAAATTTTTGTATACCTTTTATCAGAACGAATATTTCAAGAGTCCGAAAAAAATAGTTCCGGTTAATCGAGGTTACTGATATTCAATAGTCTTCTTTCTATTATTACTCCCTAAGTACACACCGAATTTCAAGTCTCTATCTCAATTTGTTCGGGAGATAGAGCGTTTACAGACACACACACATACAGACGGACGGACAATTTTTTTTCTTCTAAAAATATGTTTTTCGGAATCTCCAGTGTCTGAAACGTGTAAATCCGTCAAAAAATTTTTTGTTTCGATTTTTAAAATGATTACAAAACTTGCTCTATACTACGTATGATGAGTAACTAAAAAAGGAGGGCCAATTAAAATCGTGGAAATCGACGAATGCATCTTCGTAAAATGAAAAAACGACGCTGGCGCTGGGAGAATTCTAAGGACGTATCCTGTTCTGGTCAACGCGATTGGCGAAGGAATCCAAAATAGGGCCAAAAGACCGTTTTAGCATCTTATTAAATTTTACATGATGGCACAAAAAATGGTTTTAATTTTTTATAAACATCTATTTTTGTATTATAAACGTTACATATGTATATGTTTATATATATTATGTGTATGTAATTAAACATATAGATGAAGATACATATTATATACACGAATAATATATATAAGTATAAATACTTTATAATTATATATATTTTTTATAGATGAAGATACATATTATATACACGAATAATATATATAAGTATAAATACTTTATAATTATATATATTTTTTATAATTTTATATATTTCATATTTCATATATTTATTTTATATGTGAAATTAAAACGCAACATTATATTATAAACGTTAATGTTGTATAAATCTTAAAATACATATAATGCAGAAAAATATATTTACCCAATTTTCCATCTACAGAAAAATGTCGTCTGATAACCACCCAGAAAATTATAAATAAGAAAAATGAATTGTAAAAAAATATGCTTGTAAAATTATTACTTTTTGTGGTATTAGGACATTAACTGTAACCGAAATTAACCTAGAACAAGAGCTCTGACTTATGTTTATGTGATGTTGTGTCGTGCTTGTATGTGTAACCTAAATAGAATAAGTTATGTGTGAATAAATGTGTGTAAGTAATTTCGCTGTATAATATCCATTGGAGCCTTCGACGATTCGCTACATTATTAACAGAACTTCATAACAACGCATGGTGGCAGTCGGTTAAAAGGATGTTTACTACAGTGTACTAAATGTGGTATTAGGACATTAACTGTAACCGAAATTAACCTAGAACAAGAGCTCATATTGAAACTTATGTTTATGTGATGTTGTGTCGTACTTGTATCTGTAACCTAAATAGAATAAGTTATGTGTGAATAAATCTATGCAAGTAATTCCGCTGTATACATCCATTGGAGCCTTCGACGGTTCGCTACATTATTAACATATCTTCATAACAACGCATGGTGGCAGTCGGTTAAAACGATGTTTACTACAGTTGAATACTGAAAACGGATTCATATCTTAAAGTAAGAAGTTTCCTTTTCTTGCATAATTATACGACACATATGTATTCATTTATTAAGAATTAAAATGTCTAAAGATATAGAGTATAGAAATTCATATCAGGTTACACCGCCAGAATCATTTACTTTTTCATCACCGGCACTTTGGTTAAAATGGAAGCAACGTTTCGAAAGGTATCGATTCGCTTCGGGTTTAAAAAATCAAACAGGGGTAGAACAGGTAAATTCTCTTATTTATCTCATGGGAGATAAAGCAGAAGATATTTTTGCGTCTTTTAACTTGTCGGTAGATGACCAGCAGAAATATAACATTGTTCTGAAACATTTTGATGATCATTTTATAGTAAAGAAAAACACAATTTTCGAGCGGGCGCAGTTTAATCAACGCATTCAAAACGAAGGGGAATCTGTTAATGATTTTATAACTTCACTTTATTCACTAGCTGAGCATTGTGATTACGGAGTTCTTCATGATGAACTGATACGCGATAGAATAGTTGTCGGTATTAGAGATAAATCATTAAGTGAGAAATTACAATTGGATCCAGACCTTTCTTTGAGCAAAGCTATAGAAAAAGTTCGGTTATCGGAATCAATTAAAAAGCAACAAGAGATTCTTACTTCTAGTAATGCTTCTGTCCATAGAGTTTCTAGTGTAAACAAAACAAAGGTGAATTTTAAGAGAGGGGTATCCAGTCAAAATCCACGGTTTAAAGAAACGGATAAAAGGAATAATGGGAAAAAAGAGTATCCAAAACCCTTTGATCTTTGCAAATGGTGTGGTAAATCTACACATAACAGAAAAATATGTCCAGCAAAAGATGCTAAATGTCTGAAATGCTCCAAATTAGGGCACTATGCACGAGTTTGTAGGAAAAATGAAAGTAAATCTGAAATTTCATTCTTAGGAACAATTAGGGAAACACGCTCTAATAATAGTAATGATTTGTTATGGTCAGTACCTATTCAAATAAAAGGTAAAACCATTCGCTTCAAAATAGATAGCGGAGCAGATCACACTGTTATTCCTGCTACTTCATCGATTTTAAAGGATTCGAAAATCTTAAAACCAGACAAAAAGCTTTGCGGCCCGGATGGGAAAATACTAAAACACACAGGAAAACTTATTGAGGAGATCCAATACAAGGAAAAGAAAATAACCGAAGAAATCCATGTAATTGAAGGACTGCAGAGCTACTTATTGGGAAAACCTGCGATACTAGCTTTTGGATTGGGACCGAATATTTCAGAAATCACAATAAGTCCTAAGCAAAATTTTCCTGAACTGTTCACAGGCCTGGGATTACTGAAAGGTTGTTATACGATTAAGCTTAAGCCGAACTCTGTCCCGTTTGCTATTTCAGCTCCAAGAAGGATACCAATTCCACTGCTGAAGAAAACTGAAATGGAAATCAAGAAGATGATTGCACAAAAAGTTATTGTTCCTGTAACCAAACCGACAGAATGGTGTTCACCGGTCGTTATCGTTCCTAAAAGTGATGGTACTGTTCGCTTATGTGTCGACTTAGTCCAGTTAAACAAATCTGTGGAAAGAAAATTTCATCCATTGCCTTCAGTGGAATATTCATTGAATCTACTGACAGGTGCTAAAATTTTTTCAAAGTTGGATGCTAATTCAGGTTTTTGGCAAATTCCACTTGATGAATCTTCGTCATATCTCACGACTTTCATCACTCCTTTTGGAAGATACAGATTTTTAAAATTACCTTTTGGAATCTCATCTGCACCAGAACATTTCCAACGTAGAATGTCACAGCTGCTAGAAAATATCCCAGGTACTATTTGTCACATGGACGACATCTTAGTGTGGGGAAGCGATCAGAGTGAACATGACCAAAGACTGAGGATTATTCTGAACAAGCTTAAAGAAGCTGGTATTACTCTAAATGACAAGAAATGTAAGTTTTCAGTCAATAGAATCAAATTCTTGGGACATATTATTGATGACAAAGGCATCCATCCTGATGAAGATAAAATTAGAGCAGTGAAAGAATATCCACCACAAAGAACAAAAAGGAATTAAAGCAAATGCTAGGCATGGCAAATTTCCTCGCTAGATTTGTTCCAAATTTTGCAGAAATGTTTTCACCGTTAACATCTTTGTTAAGTCAAAAGAATGAGTTTGTCTGGGACGAACCTCAAAAACAAGCATTTCAAAATTGGAAGAATGTCCTGACATCTCAACCTGTTTTAAAGGTTTATAATCCACAGAAAACTTCAATTGTCACAACAGACGCTTCTTCTTATGGAATAGGAGCCACCTTGAGGCAAGAACAAGAAAATGGAGAAATTTCTGTCGTTGCATATGCATCCAGAACACTCACACCTACTGAAAAGAGATATGCTCAAATAGAAAAAGAGGCACTTGCTCTAGCTTGGAGTTGTGAGAAATTTCGAGATTACCTAACTGGAACTCACTTTAGGTTAGAAACCGATCATAAACCTCTAATTCCAATCTTCTCAAAGAAAAACCTTGAAGATTTATCTCCACGGTTGCAAAGGTTGAAGATGAGGATGATGCGATATTCTTATTCTATATTCCACATACCAGGGAAGAAACTTTATGCAGCTGATGCCTTGTCAAGACAACCTCAAGAAACTAGAGAAAATGTTGAAGAATTGGAGGAAGAAATTGATGCTTATATTCGTATGGTAATTTCCTCATTACCCGCTTCATGCAACAGGTTAGAAGAATTACGACAATCGCAAAAGTCTGATGCAACATGCAAAGAACTAGAAAATTTAATTTTGAATGGTTGGCCATCAAGGAAAAATTTAAAACCAAGTTGTCTACCTTACTGGAATCATCGATATGAAATATCGATCCAAGATGGACTCATAATGAAGGGCTGTCGAATCATCATTCCTGCCTGTCAGCGAAAAAAGGTTCTGCAACAAATTCATGAAGGACACTTGGGAATTACGAAATGTAGTGCAAGAGCAAGATCATCTGTCTATTGGCCTGGAATAAATAGAGAAATTGAAGAAATGATAAAGAATTGCACATCATGTATCAAGGAGACCACTTATCGCCATCAACCACTTATCCCTACCGAATTTCCTGAACGACCATGGGAAACTGTGGGCATGGATCTTTTTAAGCTTTATGGATTTTGGTACTTAATCGTGACCGATTACTTCTCAAGATATCCAGAAATCGCCAAACTGGAAAGATTAACTTCGGAGGAAGTAATTCTCCACTGCAAATCAATCTTTGCCAGACATGGGATCCCTAATGTGGTTAGATCTGACAATGGTCCACAATTTGAGCCAATTAACTCATCTGAATTTTCAAAATTCTCAAAGCTTTATGGATTTCGTCATATCACATCAAGTCCTAGGTATCCTCAAAGTAATGGTTTCATTGAATCTGCAGTAAAAACCATCAAGATGCGACTCAAAAAAGCTGAAGACCCTTACATTTCTTTAATGGCATATAGAGCATCACCATTAGAGAATGGCCTCAGTCCGGCGGAGCTTCTCATGAATCGTCGTATTAAGACAACACTGCCAATTGCAAGATCTCAATTAGAGCCAAAAATTGAAAACAGGGCTGAACTTCAAAGGAAGGAAGAGAAGAGAATACAACGGCAAAGAGAAAACTATAACAAAAGTCACGGAGTACGAGACCTTAGTAATCTTGATGTTGGAGATGGAGTGTGGATCACAGACAAGCGAGCTACTGGTACGGTTCAGCAGAGATTAGATTATCCACGTTCGTACATAGTCAAATCTGGAAAAAGGGTATATCGTCGAAACAGAATGCATCTTGTTCCATCAACTAATTTCCAGCCGGAAACTGATGATGTGGATGATCTTCAACCAGACGTTTCCAGTAATGAGTTTCCAATACCACAGAAAGTTCCTAGTCCAACGAAACAAAGCTCTCAGAATATTCATCCATCCTGTAACAATGATAAACGTAACTCTATGTCTCCACGAAAGCATCAAGATCAGTATATCACCAGAAGTGGAAGAGTTGTTCGCCCTCCGCAGAAATTGAATCTTTGAAGAAAGGGAGATGTGGTATTAGGACATTAACTGTAACCGAAATTAACCTAGAACAAGAGCTCATATTGAAACTTATGTTTATGTGATGTTGTGTCGTACTTGTATCTGTAACCTAAATAGAATAAGTTATGTGTGAATAAATCTATGCAAGTAATTCCGCTGTATACATCCATTGGAGCCTTCGACGGTTCGCTACATTATTAACATATCTTCATAACAACGCACTAAAAACGGATTCATAGCTTAAAGTAAGAAGTTTTCTCTTCTTGCATAATTATACGGCACATTTATATTCATTATGTTAAAAATTAAAATGTCTAAAGATATAGAATATAGAAATTCTTATTGGGTTACACCGCCAGAATCATTTACTTTTTTCATTACCGGCACTTTGGTTAAAATGGAAGCAACGTTTCGAAAGGTATCGATTCGCTTCGGGTTTAAAAAATCAAGCCGAGGTAGAACAGGTAAATTCTCTTATTTATCTCATGGGAGATAAAGCAGAAGATTTTAACTTGTCAGAAGATGACCAGCAGAAATAGAATATTGTTGTAAAGCATTTTGATGATCATTTTATAGTAAAGAAAAACACAATTTTCGAGCGTGCGCAGTTTAATTAACGCATTTAAAATAATGGGGAATCTATTAATGATTTTATAACTTCACTTTATTCACTAGCTGAACATTGTGATTACGGAGTTCTTCATGATGAACTAATACGCGATAGAATAGTTGTTGGTATCAGAGATAAATCATTAAGTGAGAAATTACAATTGGATCCAGACCTTTCTTTGAGCAAAGCTATAGAAAAAGTTCGGTTATCGGAATCAATTAAAAAGCAACAAGAGATTCTTACTTCTAATAATGCTTCTGTCCATAGCGTTTCTAATGTAAACAAAACAAAGGTGAATTTTAAGAGAATGGTATCCTGTCAAAATCCACGTTTTAAAGAAATTGATAAAAGGAATTATGCGGAAAAAGAGTATCCAAAACCCTTTGATCTTTGCAAATGGTGCGGAAAATCTACACATAACAGAAACGTGTGTCCAGCAAAAGATGCTAAATGTCTGAAATACTCAAAATTAGGGCACTTTGCACGAGTTTGTAGAAAAAAATGAAAGTAAATCTGAAATTTCTTTCTTAAGAACAATTAGGGAAACACGCTCTAATAATAATAATGCTTTGTTATGGTCAGTACCTATTCAAATAAGAGGTAAAACCATTCGCTTCAAAATAGATAGCGGAGCAGATCACACTGTTATTCCTGCTACTTCATCAATCTTGAAAGATTCGAAAATCTTAAAGCCAGATAAAAAGCTTTGCGGCCCGGATGGAAAAATACTAAAACACAAAGGAAAACTTATCGAAGAAATCCAATATAAGGAAAACAAAATAAGTGAAGAAATCCATGTAATTGAAGGACTGCAGAGCTATTTATTGGGAAAACCTGAGATACTAGCTTTTGGATTAGGTCCGAATATTTCAGAAATCACAGTAAGTCCTAAGCAAGATTTTCCTGAATTGTTCACTGGCCTGGGGCTACTGAAGGTTGTTATACGATTAAGCTTAAGCCGAACTCTGTCCCGTTTGCTATTTCACCTCCACGAAGAATACCTATTCCACTGCTGAAGAAAACTGAAATGGAAATCAAGTAGATGATTGCACAAAAAGTTATTGTTCCTGTAACCAAACCGACAGAATGGGATTCACCGGTCGTTATCGTTCCTAAAAGTGATGGAACTGTTCGCTTATGTGTCGACTTAGTCCAATTAAACAAGTCTGTGGAAAGAGAATTTCAGTGGAATATTCATTGAATCTTCTTACAGGTGCTAAAATCTTTTCAAAGTTGGATGCTAATTCAGGTTTTTTGGCAAATTCCGCTTGATGAATCTTTCTCATATCTCACGACTTTCATCACTCATTTTGGAAGATACAGATTTTTAAGATTATCTTTTGGAATCTCATCTGCACCAGAACATTGCCAAAGTAGAATGTCACAGCTGCTAAAAAATATCCCAGGTGCTATTTGTCACATGGACGACATCTTAGTGTGGGGAAAAGACCAGTCTGAGCATGACCAAAGACTGGGGATTATTCTGAATAAACTTAAAAAAGCTGTCATTACTCTAAATGACAAGAAATGTAAGTTTTCAGTCAAGAGAATCAAATTCTTGGTATATATTATTGATGCCAAAGGCATCCATCCTGATGAAGATAAAATTAGAGCAGTGAGAGAATATCCACCACCAAAGAACAAAAAGGAGTTAAAGCAGATGCTAGGTATGGAAAATTTTCTCGCCAGATTTGTTCCAAATTTTGCAGAAATGTTTTCACCGTTAACATGGATGTTAAGTCAAACGAATGAGTCGTCTTAAAATGGTAAAAAAAAATTCAAACATTTACGTTAATTTGCACCTTGAGAAACTTCTATCTTTTACAATAAATATTTTTTTTAGCGTTGACGCATGCCAAAGTTTTACTCTAGTTAGACAGTCCCATTTTTTACCGACTTCAAAAAAAGGAGGAGGTTATCAATTCGACGCGTATGTATGTTTTTTTTTTTTTTTATGTATGTTCACCGATTGCTCCGGAACTTTTTGTCCGATTTATGTGATTTTTGTTTTAATTGAAAGAGGATACTCTCGAATTGGTACCACTTCCGTTTCATCGAAATTGGTTCAGTAGTTTTTTAATAATTCAACAAAAACCAATAAAATGAAGGATTTCACCCAGATTATCTTTCATTGTTGCAACCAGTTTCTCAATCATAAGCATAAAACTATGTATTCATATACGTTAGCGCAAAGTTGTCGCCAAACATGGCGCAGTTAGGTGAATTATCGCCAAATTTGGCGGCCAAAATAAGTTGCCATAAATGAAGCCAACTTGGCTGTAACTGACTAATTTGGCGATATTCCCATTCAAATTCAGTAATGGATCTTCCCCAATCTGTTTCTTCGCATTTTCTAATCGACAGTCCTATTTAAAATTCTCAATTGGCAACTTCTACTAGATAACATTAATGATAACTTTCCTGTATAGGGGCTTTGGAGAGAAAATGAAAATTTCACGCATATTTTCTAACAACCTATTAACTGTCTCGGTACTACTTAGTTATCCCGTCGACCAATTTCGCCAAATTATATAAATCGCCAAACCACTGGCCAAATTATACAAATTGACATAATTTTTATTTTAAATAACGAAAGAACAAATAAATTAGTATAACATTAATAAAAATACAAATAAAACGTTGAAATAAAAATCACTTGATGACGTAAACACGTGTAACTTGCTTAAAGCCAAGTGAATGTGACATTTACGATCAACCATTATTGGCATTTAATCTTATAGTTTGGCGATAGATTTTTGGTCGACGCGATAACTAAGTAGTACCACTGTCTCATATACACAAACAAGTTTTTCAATATTTATAAATTTATTTATTCTAAACAGCCATTTGTCTACTTTTATATGCAAACCCAAGTTGAGTCAAGATCCCTTATGCTGTTAAAGTACAGGATTAACAACAAACAAAGAAAAAAAAGGAGTTACTCTAATTAGTATTATAGGCGGCATTGTTATGGTGCGGTGTATTTACATGGCACAGAACTTAAACATCAGTAGGCAAAGGCATAATTGCGAAAGCAAGTCTGTGAGTTACGCAGTCATGAAAACATTTGAATTGTATCAAGAAATGAGAGCAAGTAAATTTGAATCAGATTGCCCGATAAAAGCAAAAGGTGCGCGAAACTAACAGCAAACATGGTGTAAAGGAAATGCGAATATCAAGTTGCTTCCGAAAGTTCTATATATTTTGCAGTACTATATTCACTAAAATACGTCAGTTACTATGCAGACCGATGATACTTTAACCAAGACTATTAAATGAGCATGACGATGTATTTCTAATCTTCCGTAATCGAGCCCACAGTTAAGGCTAGCGTGAAACAAAAAAAAATATCAGCAGCAATGTGGTTTAATGTAAATGTGGGTATCATAAAATATTTAATTCGCAAAACGCTTCAATGCACCAAATCATATTAGCTCAGAAACAACAATTGGCAGTGGACTCAATAACGGTAGATTACTTAATAGTTTTAAAATCTCCACTGCCCAACGTATTGCAAATGATGATGCAATAAGAAGCATAAATGCCTAAGTGAGTTAAGCTGATTTTGTCAAGAAAGATTAAATACATAATAACCAAAAATAAACAAAATGCCGTCATGATGCAATGAGTTCTCAATTTCTCTCTCAGAATCTTTAGATTTGGCGAAAGATTAAGCAAATAATTTAAATTATGAATAAAAGTACGGCACAGATGTCATATACGCCCCATATTGGCGCGATTTCTTTCTGACGCCAATGTCATATACGCAACGGGTACTTAAATGGCGCCAAAGTGTCGTTATTTTGCTTGATAAGGTAACCCGGATGTTGTTGTTTATGCTATTGATGTTTTCGCCAAATTGGCGTCCGAAAAAATCGCGCCAATATGGGGCGTATATGACATCTGTGCGAAAAGTACCATGCTGAAATGCTTAGCATACATTCATTTAAGCACATTGGCATTGCGTATACATTATACATTACATATTGGTACTTGCATAATATCTCCATATAAGAAAACATTAATGCCACCAAAAAATAATTTGTTTTTAAATTCTTGAAGCCACAAATGAATTATATATAAATTCTTTTTTGATACTATAAAAATTTCATCAATGACCAGCCATTTGAGGGAACACCATTTAAGACTTTCCCGCTGTAGTCTTTTCACGATCATTTTTTGATAAGTTATTCGGTTTTCATGTACCCTAATGGCTCATGGTGCATGTAAACTCCGTCGCGGGTGCGAAGACGTCAAAGTTACCTATGAATTATACCTCTGAGGTTCCTTGCCAGGTAAAGGTCTCGTCATCTGATTAAGCTTCTAAATTACGAGATTAACATAAGTAGCAATGTAAAGGTGCTAAACAACAAGATATAAATGTTAACTAACTGGCATAAAAAAGTTCATAATTAAGAAATAGGCACTGCCGATAGAAAAAAGAACTAGGCGCTCATCAGGCTTATTGCCGCTACGTGGCGATTATGTGGTCTCCTACGCCGATGACAGGTATAAAAAACCCGTTCATCTAGGGCAACCCGGAAGATAAGGGCCTGGTCATTGGTTAGAAAGTATGAAAAATGAGTCATTGGGTCTCTCTTCTCTATTTCATAGAACATTTTCAGTAAGCCGAAGAACTTTTTATTGTCGGTTTCCAAAGTTCGATATTTTTTCATGCGAGCAGCATCTCCTGTCCTTCTACCCATGTCCAAATAGAGAAACAAAAATATTCAATTTAAAAATAAAGCTATTAAATCTGAAGAAGAATAAATGTAACACATATATATAAAGAATTTTCACAGAAAACCTGTGTTATTAATGTACACACTGATCTGGACAAAAGTATTTACTTATCAAAATAGCATCTTTAAAAGTCCGTAATTTCCTCCAAAAGAATCATGCAAAAATTGTAATGCGAAAAAACTAAAAAGTGAAAAATAAATTTTTTTACCAAAAATAAAACCGACTTCAAAAACTACTGCAAAGTAAAAAATAATTTTTTTACATAATAGTTAATAAGAAATTAAATTAAGAGCATTGTATTTATCATGCGTATTATTACATTTATGTACATTAATTTGATTTTTTGGAGTCGGTGCCAGCCAAGCCAAGTTCAAAATTAAAATTGTTCATCCAATACACATCGTAACAAGATTCAGCAGAGCCGTTTAGGAAAAAAATTCCATTCTCAATCAACTTTGACACCATCCTGCATTTGAAAATCTGTCTTTGGCTATGATTTTTTTACATAATAGCCTGTATAAACACACTAATTTTATAATAACCCTTAATTTAGCACACATAATTACAGCTAATCTCACTTGAAAATGCACGTTTATAAAATCAGATGAAATGTTTCAAAAATGGTAAAATTAAAATTTTTTAACTAAATAACAAATCGTAAAAAATCTCGTAGATATTTGGATGTGTGTCTGTTGGATAGTTATACTTAACTTCGTTTGGCTGGCACCGACTCCAAAAAATCAAATTAATGTACATAAATATAATAATACGCATGATAAATACAATGCTCTTAATTTAATTTCTTATTAACTATTATGGAAAAAAATTATTTTTTACTTTGTAGTAGTTTTTGAAGTCGGTTTTATTTTTGGTAAAAAAGTTTATTTCTATTTTAAATTCAAATTTTCAGCATTTCGAGAGATATTTTTTACTTATTTTAGAAATTGGTATTAATTTAAGCTGTTGCCAAGTGTATAAATAGCGCAAATAATAATGTTTGCTTCAAATTAAAAATTTATTTTACACGTGACTATTATTAACAGAAAAAAACTTCCAAATTAGAATTAAATAATTACGTATGAAAAGCAGGAACTTATTGAAAATACTTCATAAAAACTATACTTACACGTGAATTTTAAAAGAGAAAGGATATTGTAAAATAATAAATTCATTAACATACGTTAGAAGACTTAAATAGTAGAAATTACGTCACATTTACGTCACATGACACTTATTACGTAAAATGAACAAAAAGTAATATTGCAAAACAGTTTAAATTTAAAAATTGCGCGAGACATTATTTTGATATTTTGAGATTATATTAATAAGATTAATATTAATTTTATTGAACGCGTTTAGACTGCTTTCGAGCTACTATTTAGTCTATACTAATATTATAAAGAGGAAAAAATTGTTCATTTGTATGAGGTAAGCTCTGGAACTACCGAACCGATTCAAAAAGTAATGGTATCAAAATGATGATGTTAGCCCAACTTAGAACATGGGCTATATCTTATGTCCGTGCCACTGGCCAAAAGGGGGTGTAGCAGCAAAAAACGTTCTAAAAATGCGATTTTTGTGTTACTGAAGGGCCTAGAAACATAAAATTTGGAATGGTAGTTACTTATAAGATACTAATGATCTCTAAGGACATTTCTTAAAAAAATCGAAATTAAAAAGGGGTGAAAATGCACAAAAAGCGTTCTAAAAAACGTTCTAAATGACAATTTTTACGCAATTTCAAGAAGTACCAAACCGATTTCAAAACTAATGGTGTCAAAATGATGGTACAGCCCTTGCTCCAATATAGGCTACATTTTATGTCGGTGCCACTACCCCTAAAGGGGGTGCAGGAGCAAAAAATCGTTTGAAATTGCGATTTTTGTGTTACTGAAGGTTCCAGATACATGGAATTTGGAATGGTAGTTACTTATAAAATATAAATGATCTCTAAGAACATTTCTTAAAAATTTCGAAATTTAAAAGGGGTGAAAATGCGCGAAAAGAGTTATAAAAAACGTTCTAAATGGCGATTTCTACGCAATTTCAGAAAGTACCCAACCTATTTCAAAAGTAATGGTTGGGAATTGATGATGACAGCTCTTGCTGCAACATAGGCTCTATTTCATGTCAGTGTCACTACCACGTAGAGGTTGCAGAAGCAAAAAACGTTCTAAATTGCGCTTTTTGTGTTACTGAAGAGCCTAGAATCCTGCAACTAGGCAGGGCAATTATTTATAAGATACAAATGATCTCTAAGAACATATGAAACCGATTTCAAACAGAATGGTTGCAAATTGATGGTAATGAACCTGCTCAAACATAAGCTATATTTTATGTCGGGGATTGCAGGAGCAAAATCTTTCTAAATTGCGATTTCTACGGTACTGAAGAGGCTAAAAATTTTAAATATAGCACGTTATTTACTTATAAAATATAAATGTGCTCTAAGAACTATCGAAAATAAATTCGAAATTAAAAAGGGGTGAAGCGAAGGGAAGGAGCGAAAAGCATTCTTAAAGAGTCCTAAATTACGATTTCTATGGAATCTCAGGAAATAATAAACAGATTACAGAAGTTATTGGTTGTGAATTAATCCTATACGGGCTATATTTTATGCCGGTGTCACTGCCACCTGGTTGGCAGGAACAACAAGAAAGCCTTTAAAAACGTCTAAATTATGTTTTCTATAGAATATTAGGAAATAAAAACCGATTTGAATGTTAATGTTGGCAAATTAATGGTGACAGTCTCTGTTTCAACATTTTTCGAGACATTCTGTTTCAACTCTGTTTCGGCATTTTATGTTGGTGCCACTAACACCAGAGAGGTGTTAGACTGTTAGACAAGAAGCTTGGAATTTGACATGATGGTTAATTTTAAGATGTAAATGTGTTAAGATGGTTTCTAAAAAATTCAAAACTTCAAATTAATACTGAAATGAGTGTATGAAATGAGCATAAAAGTCTCAAAATTCTTTCTAAATTATCATAATTGGAATTAGCTTTAGTTCTTATTAATTAAAATCTCATTTCTGTCTATTGCACTTTTATAACGAAGTTTAGTCAAACTGTAGCTTAATTTGTAATTTATGAATTATTTCAAAAAATGTTCTTCTAATAAAAAATAGTCATGCAAATATCACTTGGCGTATTTCAACTATTACGCGAGCAAAGCCGCGGGGTTTGCTAGTAATTTAATAAAAATAAAAAAGATTACAAGCTGAAAATGAAGTGTCATTGACAAAAAATATGATTTGAAAGAGAAAAATCTGTAAAGCAGAAAATAAAGAAATTGCTTAAATGGTTTAGTTAAGATTCGTTAACATTCTGTGTCGTTTCCGTCAAAAGAAGGCATTGGTATTTGTGAAATATATTTGCATTTTGATGCACATTTGCTTATTATATTAGCTTATTTTGAAATGTTTATCTGATTTTATTTAATCAAAGGCGAAAACAGCCATTGTATCTTTTAACAGCAGCTAATTTTTCCTTAAAATTCCCCAATTGAAGAGAAATGAATAGAAACCCGTTTGTAGGGAGATCGCCACTGTTTTTTAAATTATAATTCAATCTTTCAAAATCTGTTTAAAGCCGATCAAATTAGCGTGCTTTTAGAGACTGCGGTGTCTGAACGGCGGTTGGCGAGCGTAGCTCGTAGGGGGCCGAGCCCCCTAGTAAAATAAATAAAATATTGCCAATTTTCATTTCTGGGTTAAAATCCATCTATATGTAAAGATACAAATGCATTAATTCATCCATTTTGACGTTGACTTTACTCAAACATTATACACACTCATATTCACATTTATAATAATATGATTAGTATCAAATACGCTGCTAGATAACTGATAAAAGAAAAGGAAAAAAATGAAATATGTACATATCAAATAAGTAGATTTATAAAACAAATTGTTTTATATTATTGGAACACACGTACAAAATTTTACCAAAAGATGTACACCTAATTAAGAAAATCTTACAAATGTATTGACAAAATTTCGAAATAATAGAAATAATTTAAGGCCATTTTTGGGAAATTTCCGCATTCTGTAATTTACCATTTAAATGCATTAGTAAAATAAGTCATTTTCTTTCGAGAAATGAAAATTTGAAAAAACTCTGAATTGCCTTAGAAAAAGCATTATGGTGCAAAATAAAATGTTCCATATTTTCCGAACAAGTGTCCAAATGTAATCAAAAACTATAGAGCTAATTTCGGGTACCTCACCAACATGCATACTTAATTTCAAGCTCATCAGATGTTTTTTGCGGCAGTTATCGCGGAACAGATAGACTAACTAATTAACTAACCACCGGAAACCAAAAACTTTTCGGGCTTCCACAGTAAACCTTCACTGACGTTTCACCAACAATTAACTAGTAAATCTGCAGATCAGGGGTGTAGTCCTGGAAAAAAAGGTGGGGGGACGCTCATAGTTTCGAATATTAGGGCCTGTATCACCAATTAGGGCAAACTTTATTTTGAATCTTGCTTTTAATTTTCAGCTGCAGAGAAAAGTAATTGAAAAATTAAATTTAAATTAAAAAAATTTAAATGTAAATTTAATTTAAATTAATTTAAGTAAAGTTTCTTGATCTATTGGACATTAAATAGGTTGCTACCGAATTAAAAAATGTAAAACCTCATTTAATGTCTGAAAATGTTTGGAATAGAATTCTTAATTCAGTAACACTAATTCAATCAACGGAATTTTTATTAGAATTTGTTTTGCATTGTTTGTTTTGGAAATAATTATAAAATAACTGATTTCCACTCAGAGCATTAAAAATTGTTGCATTTTTACGTTATTGTCAGATATAGTGTAATGAATTTATTGTAATCATGGTAAAGAAAAATAAGACTGTGAAAGTTTGGTACATCTTTACTTTTTAAACTCTCCTGAATCCATTTTGCTTGTTTTTACAGCAATTCTCTATGTATTTGCGTATACATGTGTGTATGTTGGTGTTTTCTTTCAGTCTCCTAAAGTCTTTTTTTTAGCTTGATAGTGTTCAAACGGGGTTTTCGACAGGGCTCAAATTTATACATGATGAATAGACTATTTAATATTCTAAAATCATATGCCACTATTCAAACCATGTTAACTAAGCACGTTCCTGCGCTGGCAGCACGTCATCGCCAGCAGCAACTGCAATGGGCCCGTGAACATCGGAATTGGACCATAGAATAATGGAAGAAAGTTGCATGGTCCGACGAATCATGTTTTCTGGTCCATCACATCGACGGGCGCGAGCGAATACGCCGAGTTCCAAAGGTAACCCTGGCTCCGGATGCACAGTTGGTCGGAGACAAGACTGCGGCGGCTATAATATCGCGTGGGCGATGTTTTTATGGAGCGCATTAGGACCTATAATCCCCATAGAACAATCCCTGATGTCTGTGCGCTAACCCGAACATCATTGCAGGCCAAGTGAACCCATTAATGACAACAATGTTTCCGGCGGTTTATTGCATTTACCACCAGGATAATGTACCATGTCATTCGGGTGGGATCGTCAGGGAGTAGTTCGAGGAGCATTCTAGTGAGTTTCAAGTCATGTCTTGGACTCCAAATTCACCTGACATGAATCCAAAAGAACATTTGCGGTTCTACCTGGAAATAGCAATTCGTGCTGCCACGCTACTACCTCGCAATATACGAGAATTTCAGGAGCAGTTGGTATGCGATTGGTACGAGATACCTCAGACTACCTATAAGAACTTTGTCGAGTTGATACCAGGTCGGTTGTTGGTGGTCTTGAGGGCGAAATGTGGTCCTACGTCGTATTAAACAGGTGGTCATAATGTAATAGCTCTTCGGTGTATAGATATAAAAATATTTGCTTATGTGATACAAATAAATTTTTAATTTCATTTCTACAGTTTTTTTTTCTTATTTCTTTCTTTCTTTTTTTTTCTTCTTGAAAATAGTATTATTTTGTTAATATAAAGTTATTAAAAGTTCTCCAAAACAATGTGAAATGTTATTTATAATAATGTAGAATTGTGATAAAATATGACGGATGGGTGGTGGGTGACACCATTTGCATCCACCCTAGGTGTCACCCATCCTAGCTATGCCACTGCTTAGGGGGGTGGAGTTTTTTAATATAGCTAAAATGTGTGTTTCATTATTTTTTAGTAGATTTTGCTATCGTGAATTTCACACTCATACTTCAAACTGCTGCTGAAGATAAGGCGACATGACCTAAAACTTTCGAACCCCACATCAACCTCCTTAACTACGGAGTTTCTAAAATTCCTGAAATACGCGTTTAATTATTTTTTAGTAGCTTTGCTATCTCGAATTTCACGCATCTATCTAAATCTGCTGCTGAGATAAGCCGAAATTACCTAAATTTTTCTATCACCCTATTTAACCCCCTTAGGCGGAAATTTCTACAATAGCTGAAATACGTGCTATTAAATTAGTTATCCAGAGTTTCACTCTCTTAGCTAAACGGTTGCTGAGATATGACGAAATGACCTAAAACTTTAGACTCCCCTTTAAACCACTTGGGGGGGGGGGATTTTTGAGATCGCTGAAATACATGTTTAATTATTTATTTAGTATTTAGTAGATTTGTTATCTCCAATTTCACGCTCCTACCTAAAACGGCTACTGAGATGTGGCAATATGACCTAAAACTTCCAACCTCCCTTAGGAGGGGAATTTTCAGAAATCCTTTCTTATTGCTTGCCTAGGTCATAACCAGGGATTTGTTTAGGAAAAGATTGGGTCCTTTAAAGGACCCTTCACAAAATTTTTCATCTCAAAACAGGACCCTTCACAAAAATTGTCACCTTAAAAAAAGGACCCTTCACAAAATTCTTTGTCTTAAGGCTGTTGGTCACTTACAGAAAATATCGCATTCGGCTGAGAGAGTAGTTTGTTCCTACCCCCCATACAAGCTGTCAAGAGACGTTTATCGTTAATTGCCGTGAAATCCAGCATCTTATCAGCTGTCTGTTGACAAAGTTTATGACCCAGTGGGAGAAGGGGCTGTTCTACCAGTCCTATTCTAGCAGTCTTTTCGTCAGAAGAAACATATTTCAATTTACAGAATGCTTTGGCAGTTTTTAAAATAGTTCAGATCACTTTGAACAATTTTACTCTTATTATTATTATTATTATTATTATTATTATTATTATTACAGCGCCGCAACCGGCAGTTTCATCAAGAAATAAGTTTCAGTAGAATAATTACGACTTTTATAAATGCATAAATTTTAGCAAATGTTTCATGAAAATGAAATATGACAATAAAAAGTGATTTAATGTAGTGGCTAAAATGATTTATATGTTTCACCTTACTTATTTATATCATGTTTATTATATTATCATCTTTGCCTTCAAATTTAACCATTGTAAATTTTAAACAATTAAATAATAAATCATATTGTTTATGACTCGTTTTGCATTACGTAATATTCAAATTTTGTAAATTTTTTCTTTTGTTTATGCAAAGCAACATTAATTTACTACTGAAAAGTCAAAATACAATCTATTATAACTAATTACTACAATATGTATTTAAATAAAAGACTGTTTATAGATAAAAATATTATTATAGGTCATTATGTAAAGAAAATATGGACAAAGAGTGACGATTGCAGTCTATGAGTTACACACAGTGATGTGGGATGATTAAATACACAGGTATTACCTGGAGTATGCACCTGGGTATTTATCCGAGCCTTGGGTAAATACCCAAAAATTGGGTATTTTCATAGTCCATTGTAAAAAAAACACAATCCTGTAAAATATTTTTAATGACAGGGGAATATGTCACACATTGGAACATCCCTTCAAAATGTATTTATTTCGCGTGTTTTAATTTCATATTTGTACTCATTAATAGCAGTATTGTAAAGAATACTTTCAACCATAAATCCTGTGGTCAAATCAAAATTTATTCATTATGTTGTGTTTAACAACCAAAAGTATTTTTTTTTTAATTTTAGATATTTTGTTAATAATGCTAAGAATTAGAGATGAGAAATTGTTGACGTGTAAGGCACTCATTTATTGCTAATTTTATTCGAAATATGCCTTTTTATGTAAAATAAGATGTTATAGAATATCTTCTTATTCCATGTGTACATGGTACACAGTTGGTCATCCCAAAATGTATTACAGTACACAACTCTTTTATACCGATTTAATAGTGAAATTTTCACTAGAAAGACTAACAGGTCATCATTTCCTTTTTTAAAATTTTAATTTATCAATATGTTCTAGTACATTTTGTTATTTTTTTTAGATTAAAAAATGTAAAATAGTTAAATTATTTCTGCGCAATTTTAATATTTTTAAGAATGTGACAACCAATTTATATTACACCGAGAAATTTTTAAAGTTATATATATATATTAAAAAACTAATTTATGATGCATTAAATCATGGTTTTCCAAAAAAAATCATATATTCATTAATATACAATTAGTACTTTTCTTACATGATCTATTAAAACAAATTAACACATGCGTAAACAAAATTACAAAAAAATTATAAAATAAAAAAATATCTATAAAAAATTAAAAATTGTAAAATAATATAAAAAAAATTATAGGTTGGTTGGGTGGGTAGATGTTAGAGTACGGAGGAGGGTGGTGTTGTCTGGATAATACGCAATGGTTAATTATAAAAAAAATGGGGGGCTCTTGTATTATTACTATATTTATGTTACGTATTTTATATGGATGTTGATTTGATATTTTATATGTAATTGGAGAATTTCATTAATATTATAATTAGCCTAATTATTGATTAATCTAATTTACAATTATTTGTTATTAAATTTTAAATTTACTAAGGACAATATCATATTAATTACTAATAGTATGCCATTCTTATAGTGAATAATATACATATAAATATGTTTAATATAAATATAGTTATACTGTATGCATTAAAATTGTGTAATTATTTTTATTATTATTACTCTATTCTTTTTAATATTTATTATCGGTTTAATGTTTTTGAATGTCCCACATTCATACTTTATGGTTTTTTATGGATGTCTGAAAATAATCCACACTCTATATTTGTGCTTTTTAAGTAATGGGTATTTTAGTATCATTTAACCTTCTATTTACTTCCACATGTTTTTTATTTCCTGTTCATTTTATAAATATCTGATATATAATTCATTAAAAAATAATTTTTAAATTTAATAATTATTTATATTAATTATTACTGAATTTATTTTGTTTTATAGCATATAGCTATATGCTATATATTATCAATGTTCAAGAATTATTTAAATTCTTAGTTTAGTTTAAATAAGTTAGCTAATAGAATATATTGTATGCTTTTAAATTTTATTTACAATAGTTTTTAAATACATTGTGTGGTTTATATTCGGTTTATAATTCTCTATATATAAGGATATGTTTGGTTTTGCTGTTTATACAGTTATTTACATTCAAATGCTTACAATTATTTATACAGTTATTTACATTCAAATGCTTACAATTATTTATACAGTTATTTACATTCAAATGCTTACAAATATTTATCTTGCGTTAGTTGTTTAATAGATGTAATACTAGATGGCAGCACTAAATTTGTCTCTTTAAGATAGCTCCTATTTTTAATTTTTCTAGCTCCATTTCAATTATAATTTAATACACCAGGGGGTATTTTTAGCTAAATTTTGACGATATTGTTAAACTGTTATTAATTAATTTAATAGTGCATTTTAAATAATGTAATTAATATCTATTTATTTTATATTAGATTAAATGTGTTTAACAAGGTATTTCAAATTTTATTTCAAATTGTATTAACTGCATCCTTTGGTATCATTTACTGTGATTTCTTAACTGTTTTATTCACCTTAATCTTTTTGATATACTGGCAGCCATGTGCGCGTGGATTTTTGTAAAATACTGAAATATTAATCGGTATGGTGTTTATTATTTATATTTTATATCCTATAAATATTTAAATACGTTATATTGATTCTTCCATTTCATAATATTTGTTTCTATTCTGCTTTCATTTTTAATCAATTCACTTGATTTTTTGGTTGTTTGGGCACAGGGGAAAATAACTTTTAGCTTTAGCTTATTTTTCCCACAGAAAACAACCATTTTGCTTATATCATTGAATTCTGTGCCCTTGATAACGTAATTCAATGTATAAGCTTTTCAATTTTTGTCGGTTTCCACTTTTTTCTTTTTCTTCCATAATAATTCTTATATTAATTTTTTTTTTTTTTTTAATACTTACAGCTATAATAATAATTGACGGTGGATGGTTATGTTTAATTAATGGTTATATATATATATATATATATATATATATATAATGTTATAAAACTTAAGACATTTATAGCTAAGCCTAATTGTGTACATTTTTAATGTGCTAATTGTTCTTTTAAATTATTTTATTTACACATATTTAAAACATGTTAATTACTTTTTATTTAAATATAAATATGCAAAATTTTGTTCAATATATCTAAGAGGGCATGAGGAGACATTGTCCACAAAATTCTTTTATTCATATAAAATGAATCTATTGTGTTCTGAACTATTTTAAACCAAGTGCAGAAGTTATTGAATACCTTCAATCAAATTATCCCCCCCCCCCAAATCTATTCAATGCATTATAAATGTAGCAACTTAGAAAATGTATTGTAATAACTACTGACCATATCTTCATTGTAAAGAAATTGATGACAATGCAGGTAAAAAATCGAATTTTAAAAGTTTTAGATATAGGAAACCAAAATTACAGTTAACTTCTCTAAGTAGTTTTGAGTTATGTTTAAAAAACTAACCACTTTCAATCTGGTTTGCGACCGTTGCAGATGGATTTAACATTAGGAATTCTAAACTTGAAACCTGCCTAACTCCAAAACTACTTTGCTGAATTACTTCTCTTTTGACTTCTAATGTAAATATTACCGAAGGAGAAAAAAAAAAAATATGCTGACAAAATTATGTGCTCGAATTGAAAATTTCGGAGTTTAGTCCAATTTCACCACTAAGACGACTCCAAAACTTATTTTTAAGATATAATTTCCAAATAATGGCTATTTTTCTTTATTTCTGGGACGATTTGATGATTAAAATGTATAAGGTGTTTATCTCACTCACTCACTCACTCACTCACTCACTCTCTCCCTCTTTTTTTTTTTTTTTTTTTTTTTTTTTCTTTTTTACCGGCTGTACATTTTAGAGGCAAGAACTTTGAAATGGATAAATAAAGTACCGTATTTTATGGAAGAAATGCCGCGGCGTTTACGAGTTTAAAAGTTAATTTTTTTCCAAGTGTGGCGTTTACGATTTTTTTTAAATACCAACTGAGTTTCCTTAATTTAAAAATTCATAAAAATATTTAAAATAGGATTTAAATATTTTAAATAAAACTTCAGACATCTTAAGATATTAAAAACGAGGCATCCTACACTGCTCAGAAAACTTTGATTAAAGTTAGGTCAATGTGAAGCTGTCGACAAAGGTAGAGTTCCGATGGATGCGGCGTTTACAACGGGTGCGGCGATTACGATATTTTTAAGCTTATTCAGGCCAATTTGAGGAGTGCGGCGTTTACGACGGGTGCGGCGTTTCTTCCATAAAATACGGTAATTCTTCAATTATTTCTCTATTTAATCAAAGGATATAATATTAAATATACTAGATACAACATACATGCAGCAATACATACGATATATATATATATATGATTCACAAAGACAAAATATCAAAGTATATTATTAATACATGTATACAAATGAGGGAGAAAATATTATCAAATGAATATTAGTATTTTGCATGTTAAGTATAGCCCTCCCCCCCCCCCTCAACCTTGTTCCCACTAAAAATATTCATAACAATATTAACTGAAAGGAAAATAATAATAGTTTTGCGCTGCATATTTAAATTTTCAAATAATATTCATTTTTTAAATTATGTGATTGTAAATTCAAATTAAAAAGATGCAGAATTCTTGTCAAAAAATTATCATTATTATTATATGTTTTCCCCCGAAGCTTATTGTTACACCTTTCCTTGAGAATATAAAAATTTTGTTATTAGATCAAAAAACTATAATTTCTGTATTAATTCTGTATTTTCATAGTTACATCCGAATGTAAGTATTACCCGAACTGTCTTTTTTCTTACAGATCATTTAAATAAAGCAAATCTTTTATTTTATGTAGATTAAAACTTAGCATTAAAAGTTATTTAAAAAACATTAATTACTCAAGATATACCATAGTAGAGTTTTCTCATTCATTAGGAAAATTCATAGATATCTTCCACATATTTTACCAAATTCTTTTCTTTTCATTTTTTAATTTTGATCATCTTTCAATAAAATTTACACTATTAACAAATATCCAAAATTGCTAAGCTCAATGCAAATAATTAATTTTCAGTTCACTCTGGCATTGTCATCTATTCAATTAAAAGATACAATATTCAATATAGATCAATATACATGCTGCATACCTGCAAAAATTTAGCGCAAAATATAAAATTTCAGGAAAAATACACGGGTGGTTAAAAAAAGATATCATCTCAGAATTTCATGGCTTTATTTAAGCATAACAAAAATTTTTTTAATTTTCTCGTAGAAGTTTTTCCCGAAAGATTGCATGAAAAGCAAAATTGATTTATTCGTATGGAGAACAATATATAACGAAATCGATTTATTCATCTTTTTATATTTATTCACACAACCAACACAACCAACCAACCAACCGCACTCTTTTACCTATTTGGATTATACTTTCTGCAATAGAATGGAGCTGAGAGCATTCGTTAGAGAATTTTCATTAGCTTTAGCTTTAAACGATAACATATGGCTCAAAAAGAAAGCCATTTTCCTTGCTGTAAAAAAGGAATCCATCAGTAAATCTGAAAATTACAATGTCCGTAAAACCGATTTTGCTAGTTTAAACAGAATTCAATGTTTTACTTAGCAAAGAACTTTAAACTAAGTAGATTTATTGCATCAAATTTGAAAAAAAGATGGGAAAAGTGGCTTAAAAAAAATAATAAGTAAAGAAATAAAAGGTATGTTACCTAACTTACACCTTATTTTATGTTCAGTGTTTTGTTTTTGTTCTTCCTCGATTTAACGTTTTCCCGCATATAGCGTCTTTTCATTATAGTCCCTTGAATAACGTTAAATCGGGGTTTCACTGTATATATATTTTTTTGTTTTGATCCTTGAATCTCCTTGATTTATATTTAAAGAAACGAATACTAACCCTAAATGAATACTTTGACATAGGTGAAAAACTTTATTAATTCCACCTTTTAAAAAAATAATTTGTGATAAAAAACATAAACGGTTTAAATTAAAATTATTACTCTAAAAATAAGAGTAATGAGAATTAAGATTTTTTTAAAATTGTTAAATGCAATTTGATGTACTTTTCCGTTATAATAACTTAGCTACATAGCTAATATAAATAATCTAAAATTGATTATAAGAACTTAAAGCGTGAACAATTATGAAAAACTATAATAGAACTTATTGGAAAATTATTGAAATGAACTACAGAAAGATTTAAAATAATCAATTTAAAAGCATGGAAAGAAATTTTGGTTATAAAATTACGATTCCTGAAAATTAAATGCACTTCTAAGCAGGGCCCGACCTCTGAAGGTATGGGAAGCACAGCTTCATTTCGGTACCCCTTTTCATCCAATAAGGGTTTTCTAAATTGAAACTCGCCAATGCTATAAATATTACTTCAAAGAGTGGCTTATTCGAGTTCATATATAGCCATAAAAGGTTTTAATTAAAATTAAACACATATAGCTAATAAAACAACTTTTTTTATGTTCTCTTATATATACTATCAACAGGAAAATTGGACGCAATCAAGAAAAATATGGAAAAATGATTTTGCATAGTATTGACATAAAAATGTTGAATTCAGCATGCATGCTCAATATAAAATATCAATATTTTGAAATACTTCTTTCAATTTTAGCAGTAGTTTAAGTTACTAATATTTTATGTTGGGCATACAAGTCAAATTCAATATTGTTCAAATTCAATATGTAAAATAAACATACATCTAAAATAATGGACAAACTGAAGAATTGTGATCATGTGGTTTAAACTACTGGTGTATTATGTATATGAAAAATTAATGTGTTATGAAAGATATTTTCATGAAACACTTATAAATACACACATACACACGCACATACACATATATATATACAATTTTTGATTGGAATTAATTTACTATAACATTTGGGGGCCCCTGTTTTCTCAGTTTCGAGTCCTGTTTTTTCAATTTCGAGTCCCTTCAAAATTTTCTGAGGGAAGCAGGAGCTAAACGTGCCTGTTCGATAATCAAGGCCTGCTAAATTGACTTTGAAAACTTCTATATCCCTTACCTATTTCTACCCCCTCTAACTATACCCCCGACCCAACTTTTATTACACCGGAGTGCGAGCAAACGCTACGGGGTGTCCCTCCCCATGGAGTGATGGATTGTATCGAGGGGGTAGGCAATAGACAGATCAGAATATACATATATGCATTTTGTTTTAATTATAGCTCCCTCCCTAATTAATTGAAATGAAATACTTTTATATCAATGGATAAATTGGAAACTGAACATTTTTTCGTATTTTTTTAAATTTCCAAACGACCTAATAGAACTGCCAGAATTTACAGTTTAATGAGAGGTAGAAATTATTTTGGTCATGCTCCCAGTATTTCACGTAAAATCAAATATTTAAAAGTATTTTTATTATAAAATGAAAACTAGGATGAGAAGTGGCAAGTTTTAAGAATTGCATACAGAAAACAAAATTCGAAAATCTTAATTTTTTCATGAGATATCCTTAGAAAAGTGAGACAAAATATTCCCATAGGTTTACATGGAGAACGGAAAACGGGATTGTAAGTGATCAGCACCCTTAATAGGTCTTTTACAAAAAAAATTCCAGCTCTAAGCTAAGTTTAGTTTAGAGCTGGAAAATTTTTTACCTTAAAAAAATTTACCTTTCATAAATTTAATCATTTAAAAGTAAAATGTGTCCTGTCACTTTTATATATATGAAGAAAATATATGTATTTTACACGCACGTATCTTCTTAAAAATATACATAAAAGAACCTGAATATAATGATCATTTCAAATTCACAAAATGAGGAAAAGATTTTTTACAAATTTAAAAAAGGTGTTCACAAGTTCACAAAAACAGGACCCTGAGGAAAAAGTCTGGAAAGACCAGACCCCCGATAACAGCAATCTACTGTCCGAATTTCGTGATCCTGACTTTAGTCGTTTCAGCTTTCAGTTCTGCCAGTGAGGAATTTCTCTTTTTATTATATTAATATAGATAATGTAAAATTCAGTATTTTTAAGCACTTCCATCAGTAATTGATGTAAAAAGTTTTTTAAATAAAATTTGTGGACAAAAACGTTCAGCAAAGAGTTTTGAGAGCAAAGAAAATGCTAAAGCTTATTCTTTATTCCAAGATTCCTTTAGCATATAGGGTAAGTGCACCAATAGTCGGCCACCCCCCAGTAGTCGGCCACTTTGAGATAAAATACGTTATGAATAGCTTATTTTTGGTTTCAAATGAAATATTACAATCCCCCTATAGGTAGCCATCCTTTATACGTTATAAGTCACCAGCAAAGAATTGTGGGTATTTTTATTGCAGTAGTAATCAGCCATTTTTTATTTGGTTGCGGTCAAATAACCGTTTTTGCTATTTTTTTGTTAACCGACGACTACATTTTTAAAAGACTGCTATTAATTTATTTTTTATTTCTTCCTAAAACTATAAGACTGTACTGTTAAAAAGTTAAATAAACTAATGTTTATCGGTATAAAAATTAAATAAGTGTGTTTGTATTATTTAATTTTAATGTAGTCGACTATTGGGTATTATATTTACTTACATGTTCAGTGATCGGCCACTACGGTTGATTACTGGCTAAAAGCCCATTTCACTTTTTTGAGTCTTATTTTTAATAATTTGATTTTTTTCGTAATTTGATTTTTTTCGTAATTTGATTTTCACAATTTGAGATTCACATAAGCTTTTACTTGCATTTTATTTTATGCATACTATATATAAGGTGTATTGGGGTAATAACGCCACGTTAAGGTTCTACCAATTTTTACGGCTTAGTTTTAGATTTTTTTCCTAAGCAAATATAGGATTTGATACATTGATTATGTATACAAGAAAGACTATTTTAGCATATATCTATTCATAAAAAGTAGTGGGGTGATTTCTTGACCAATGCTAAATATGACCAATGTTATTACCCACCTGGTGGGTAATAACGCCATGCAAATAAAACTATAAAATAAGATGGAATAATGGCATGTAAATTGTCCGATTCTACAGATACAAACTCTACAGCTTTAGAAATTGACAAATCGCTTCTACTTACCATTAATTGCGATATCAGGATGCAGTAATAATCATATATTTGTTCTTCTGACATGAAAAAATTAGCAGCATTTAGGACGTACAAATTTCTATTTATCTTTTTTAGTTTTCAACAATGACAATAATGGATTCTTGTATATAAAATCAAAAAAATCAAATAAAAAATGTAGTTCTGCCACGGAAAAGAATCAACCGGGGTAATAACACTAGTGGATGGCGTTATTACCCCGGTATGCAATTTGTGCAGTATATTTAAAACTACAAGCTATCTCGCGAATATATCCAAAATCTTCCACAACATTTTGAAAGTACATGAAATACACTACAAATTTATGTAATAAACAAAGTATTTCCTAAACAATATAACATACACGACACTAGTGTTTCCTTCACGACACTAGTGTTTGATACAGTGTTTTGACTGTATTGAAAGTATTTCCTATCAAATATATAGTCTTCACATTACAGAACTTACCTAGCAAATTTTAGATCGGCCGTTGACTCTTACGAGCTTATTCCAGCGATAAGGCCTACAAGTGTAACAAATTAACTTTTAGCGGTTGTTTGTAATTCAGATGACCCAGAGCCTTTCAGCGCAGAAGCCGTAGTGCCATTTTTTGGATTGCTTCATAACTACGCCTAATATTAGCACTTGGCGTTATTACCCACCCTGTCGTTTATACCCAGGATACCTGATATAAAATGCAAATGGGAATATCGTTCAGGCCGCTTATAACTTTAGTTTTGCTGAATAGATTTCGATGGAACTTGCATCGTTAGCTAGATAATTTTTTCAGGAAAAGTTTTAGTTTATTGTATATCATCTTACGTTGCTTAGTTATATCACAATGGAGGAAAGTTCTATAATCAGGTGAACTCAATTATGAAGTATTAGCATTTTAAAAAATACTAGACGATTTTGATGAGATTTTTATTGTTAATTAGATAATGTTTTAAAGATGTTTTAGTATATTGCATTATATCGTTCTACTGTTATTTACTAATCCTACTTTAAATGATCGACTCAATGATTGTTCAATGATTCTTAACAGCAAAATTTTGTCTGACAAATTTAAACATAGAATAGTGCAATGGCATCCGTATAGTTTATTTCAATTCGCAATGACATTTCAGAAAAGGCTCATTTTGCTTTAAAATTTGTAATATCGGCGATGTAAAATTTGTAAACTGTGAATTTAAACTTGTATTTACAAGGTTTTAATCCCGCAATATATTTCGTTTGGGGAAATCGACCAGCATATAAAACCTTCTAATATACTAATGTTATAAAGAAGAAACGTTCATTTGTTTCTTTTGTAGGAGGAAATGTTTGGAACTGCCGAATCAATTTTAAAAGTAAAAGTGAAAAAATGATGGTGACAGTCTCTGCTGAAGCAAAATACGTTCTAAAATATCCCTTTTTTGTAATACTGAGGGTGTTAGATATTTGAAACTTGACATTGTGTTTGTTAAAGAGATAAGTGCCCACTGAAAACGGTTTCTAAAAAAAAGGTAAATATAAAAGACTGAAATGAGTAGAAAACTTTCTAAAAACGTTGGAAAATTATGATTAATATCAAAATGTTAAGAATAAAGACTTGAAATATCAAATGACAGTTATTTATAAAACGTAAATGTTTGCGCATAATAGTTATGATAAATATGAAATTTAAGAAGATAAATTAATCAAAAAACGTTATACTTGTTAGGTACAGAAGTAAAAGTAATTTAAATATTGGATTGAAACTCGACATAGCTGTTGCTTACTCACACAGAACAGATTTTTGGAATATGGAAATTTTAAAGTGTGAAATGTGCGGAAAGCATACTTAAAACGATGATTTATTTGGGAATTGCGAGGGCTAGTGCTAGAAACTTGAAATTTTACATGGGTTTTACTTTTAAGACATAAATGCTCTCACAAAGTAGGTTATAAGATATTCGAAATTTAAAGGGGTGAAATGTTTCTCACAATCATCTAACGGGTTATTAGGATGAAATTTCAGCAAATTTCGTTTTAATTAACAATATTTAAACTTTCAGCGGAAATATAACTTCTTCCTAATTTTAATAGGCGCAAAAATATAATTTCTCCATAATACTATTAAGCACATAACTATCTTTTGCCATATTCCAATAACCACAAAGCTACGGATTGTGATAGCTTTTCAATAATATAAAAATAAAACTCATTATCTAGTTGATTAACTAAATAGTCAGCAATAATATTAACTATAGGCTAACTATTGGGTTTCAAAATCCCATCTTTTGCGTCTATAGAACTTAAATTTTAAAAAAATGAAGCTAACATTGTTTATTTTCATAGGAGCTGGCACTTTAAAATATACATTGCACAGAATATCAATAATCGATACAATAATCGATGTCTGTGACATGTTAAAATTTCACATCGAAACTCGATCTGTTAGTATCCCCAGAATGGCGAATTGACGCCCTATTCTGATCGTATCGTATCAAAATATAACGAAGCAGATAGTAACATTTTTACCGTACTATCTAAATATGCAACATATTAAAATTTCATTCCGAAATTCGATTATGCTATAGTACAACTAAAAGGAAGAATTGGCTCATATCTTACCGAGATATCACGAAACAGACTGAAGCATTTGTATTATACTAATCTGTAACTTTAATCGTTAACATTTCATGCTCAAAACTGGAAACGAGTAGTACCGCCAAAATAATGAGTTGACGACCAGTTATGCTTGTATAGTACTCAGATACCACTAACAGACTGAAATACGTAAATCGTATTAATCGAAAGAGACATATTAAAATTTCATTTCGAAATTTGATGACAAGATAGTACCGCCAAAATAAGAATTGGCGCCTCATTCTGCTCATATCGTTCAAAGATATTACGAGGCAGCCTGTAATATTTGTAATTCACTATTCGAGATATGCAACTTATTAAAATTACATTTCGAAACTCGATGACGAGATAGTACAGCCAAAATGAAGAATTGGCACCGCGTTCTGCTCATATCTAACCACGAAATCCCAAGACAGACTGAAATATTTGCATTGTACTAGTTGAGATATGCAACATATCAAAATTTCATCCTGAAACTCGATGACATGATAGTAACGCTAAAATGACGATTTGGTGCTCCTTGTTGCTAATATGATACCAAGATATGCATAGACAGATCGATCATTTATGTTCTGTTAATAATATTGTCCTACATCATAATTTCATTTTGAAACAAGATGACGTAATAATTTTGTCTCTGCCCGCCGCCTAGTCTACGATGGCTAAACATAAAATTTTAAATGCCGACTACTATATAGTTTGGTACTTTTAACTTTACTTTCTATAAGAAACAAGAATGAAAAATCATGCATCAAGAATAGATTACAAAAGCACTTCCCATGACCAGTGGTGTAGTCGTAAAAAAAAACAGAGGGTATACGTTTTAAGCAGAGGGTATACGCTCAAGGCAGGGGGTATACCCTAGTATATATATACTATAGCTTTCTTAAGAAACAGAGGGTATACGGTGTTCCTTAAAAAAATCCAGAGGGTATACCCCCGTATACCCTCCACTACATCCCTGCCCATGACTTGCAGAATTCTTTAACGAAATTTAGCTGTTTAATACTGTAAAATAAGTAAACATTTTAGAAAAGGCATAATACTTTTGAAAACCAGATTACGGTCACTAACCGGAAAAGTAGGCCAATTATTTTGTGCAGTTCTGTATTTAATCTAAAAATTTGTATTATTCTATACATAGTATAAAACTTATTATAGTAAGAAAATGCATAACAGATTGAAAATTCACCTTCAGCAATTTCTACCACTATACGGGAACATACTTGAATTATTTTGTACAGCCCTGTATATTATTAACAGATTTTTATATGTCGCACATATTGAGCTAAAATTTAATTCAGGCGAAAACGTGGTTAAAACTACTGAAATAACACTTACACATATTATTATCCCTGGGAGGTCATGTATTCAGTTCTTTGCGTGGCCCTGTATATGATTTTATTTATATTATACAAACATCTCTTAGCATGCTAAATATAGTTCAGCTTGAAAGAGCATAACTCAATTAAAAGCATCCTTTAAGCCATTCGCACTGATATTCCACAGAGCTTGCAAACTCTTTTGTGTAGCCTTGTATATGATCTATATCAATTATAAAGACCGCATACCATGCAAAGATTTAATTAAACTTAAAAACGTATCTCTTTTCTCTATTCTAAAAAAAGGGAACTTGCGTTGTCACCGCCGCCGGTTTTGAATTTTTTGTGACAGGAGCTCTTTCTCCGTTAATATCTCTCTCTCTCTATTCTAAAAAAAAGTAACTACCGCTGTCACCGCCGCCGCCGGTTTTGAATTTTTTGTGACAGGAGGTCTTTCTTCGTAAATATTAAGAAAAATAATGCATACAAAAATATGAAAATCGGCAGTATGATACAGAAATGTTTGATAAACACGCTGATGCAGTCAGTTTTCAAATCGAAGAATTATTTTAAGAGATATTTAATGCTAAAGTTTGACAAAATCGTTCCACTAAAAAAGTTTTATAGGAGCAAAAACTATTCATAGGAATTTAATCATTTTTAGATCATTTTATACGTTTGAAGTTCCCGGTGTGCAGATTGTTTTTCTTTTTTTAATTTGACTAATTTTTTGAGGTTTTATTTCTATTTTAAATTCAAATTTTCAGCATTTCTAGAGATATTTTTTACAGATTTTAGAAAGTGATATTAATTTAAACTGTTGCCAACTGTATAAACAGGGCAAACAATAATGTTTGCTTCAAAAAAAAAAAAAAAATATTTATACTTGTAAATAAATTAAAAATTTATTTACACGTGACTATTATAAACATAAAAAACATTTGGAATTAGAATTAAATAATTATGTACAAAAAGCAGGAACTTATTAAAAATTACGTCATAAAAACTATAATTACACGTGAATTTTAAGAGAGAAAGGAATTTGTAAAATAATAAATTTATTAACATGCGTTAGAAGTCTTAAATAGGAGAAATTACGTCATATTTACGTCACATTACAGTTATTACATAAAATGAATACAAAATAATATTGCAAAAAGTTTTAAATTCAGAAATTGCGCTAGACATTTATTTGATATTTTGAGCGGATACTTTTCAACTATTTTTGTTAGGAAAGCGCAAATAATATTTCATTTCTAACACAAGTATTTTCACGTGAATATTAAAAAGAAAAATAATAGTTTGGTCAAAATTACGTCAGATTAAAAACGATTAATTTAAAAAGTCTTATTTAAAAGAACTTTCTTTTCGCTTTGTTAAAAAATACCGGGAGACAAAGACTCTGTTTACTTAATTCCTTTTACATTAGCTTATTTTGAAATGATGTTACACGGGTCTACGTCAAAGACGAAAACAGCCATTGACATATGTATTTTTGGTACTACTTAGTTATCCCGTCGACCAAAAATCTATCATTCGCCAAACTATAAGATTAAATGTCAATAATGGTTGATCGTAAATGTCACATTAACTTGACTTTAAGCAAGTTACACGTGTCTACGTCATCAAGTTATTTTTATTTCGACGTTTTATTTGTATTTTTATTAATGTTGCACTAATTTATTTGTTCTTTCGTTATTTAAAATAAAAATTATGTCAGTTTGTATAATTGGCGAGTGCTTTAGCGATTTATATAATTTGGCGAAATTGGTCGATGGGTTCATCAAGTAGTACCGCAGCGGATTTGGCCTTAAAATTCCCCATTCAAAGAGAAATGAATAGAAATCCGTTTATAGGGAGATCGCCACTGTTTTTTAAATTATAATTCAATCTTCCGAAATCTTTTTAAAGCCGATCAAATTAGCGTACTTTTAGAGTCTGCGGTGTCTGAACGAGGGTTGACGAGCGTAGCTCTTAGGGGGCAGAGCGCCCTAGTTAAGAAAAATATTGCATACAAAAATATGAAAATCGGCGGTATTATAGAAAAATGTTTGACAAACACGCTGATGCAGACAGTTTTCAAATCGAAGAATTATTTTAAGAGATATTTAATGCTAAAGTTGGACAAAGTCGTTCCATTAAAAAAGTTTTATAGGAGTAAAAACTATACATCGGAATTTAATCATTTTTAGATCATTTTATACGTTATAATTTCCGGGTGTGCAGAATGCATTTATTTTTTTAATGTGACTCATTTTTTGAGCTTTTATTTCTATTTTAAATTCAAATTTTCAGCATTTTGAGAGATTTTTTTACTTATTTTAGAAAATTGTACTAATTTAACCTGTTGCCAACTGTATAAACAGCGCAAACAATAATGTTTACTTCAAATTAAAAATTGATTTACACATGACTATTATAAACAGGAAAAAAACTTCCAAATTAGAATTAAATAATTACGTATAAAAAGCAGGAACTTATTGAAAATTACTTCATAAAAACTATATTTACAAGTGAATTTTAACAGAGAAAGGATATTGTAAAATAATAAATTCATTAACATGCGTTAGAAGTCTTAAATAGGAGAAATTACGTCACATTTACGTCACATTACACTTATTACGTAAAATGAACAAAGAATAATATTGCAAAACAGTTTAAATTTTAAAATTGCGCGAGAAATTTATTTGATATTTCGAGATGAACTTTTCAACTATTTTTGTTGGGACAGCGCAAATAATATTTCATTTCTAGTAAAAGTATTTTCACGTGAATATTAAAAAGAGAAATAAAAGTTTGTTGAAAGTTGCGTGACATTAAAAACGATAAATTAAAAATGTCTTTCATTTATTTATTTATTTATTGAACAACAAACATACGACTTATGTGCTTGACGTGAGAGCCCGCTTAAAATGTCTTATTTAAAAGAACTTTCTTTTCGCTTTGTTAAAAAATACCGGGAGAAAAACACTCTGTTTACTTAATTCATTTTATATTAGCCTATTTTGAAATGTTTAACTGGTTTTATTTAATCAAAGAGGAAAACAGCCATTGTATCTTTTAAGAGCAGCTGATTTTTCCTTAAAATGCCCCAATCAAAGAGAAATGAATAGAAACTCGTTTATAGGGAGATCGCCAATTTTTTTAAAATTATAATTCAATGTTTCAAAATCTTTTTAAAGCCGATCAAATTAGCGTGCTTTTAGAAACTGCGGTGTCTGAACGGGGGTTGACGAGCGTAGCTCGTAGGGGGCCGAGCCCCCTAGTGTCATAAAAGAAATCAAATTTTCAGCAGTTATCACTAATAGAAAGATCCAGTACTGTATCCGAATTTTTTGTGTGTCCCTGTAAATGAACGATAAATGCTATGCATATCATGTTATACAACAAGTATATTATAATAAGCCTCAGTAATGTACACCAGTTTAATTATATTTGAAAACCTGTTACAGAACTAAAATATCCTGCAAACCGTTTCTCCCCTGACGCTATTGTGTAAAGGAATTCTTTTCCATGGCCCTATAAATGAATAATAAATACTTTGGAACCCATACTGTCCAGAATGCATAGTTTAGTGGACTTTATAAATGCATATCAATTTCATTTTGTTTGAAATGACCAACATCATTATCATTAAAATAAACTTGAAGCAATTTTTTCGCGTTGTATCGGAATACTTTTGACTCTCCCTGTATATGAACTATAAATTCTGCACACTTTATTTTCAATAGCGATCGTGCTATTGTTAACGTCAATAACATAAAAAAAATTCAGGGATATTCGATAATATTTACGAGTGTTAGAGTTCGGACAGACTGCAGAAAATCCAAATTCACAAACACTTATAAACTATATTGGAAAGTGTTAAAAACTATTATAATAATTTAAAATATTACTCAAACATTACAAGAAAAGTGTAAATTAACACATGTTATTGTTACAACGTTGTTCTGTTTATAAAAATTATACTTTGAGTTATTTACAATAACAAAGCATTTAAGTGGCCGACAACTGGTACAGTGATGACCGAACACTAGAACTGAGTGGCCGACTACTAGCGACTTGCTACTTTTAAGTTTAACTTTTTATAAATACTAGGGAGCTCTGCCCACTACGAGCTAAGCTCGCCAACCCCCGTTCAGGCACACCAAAATCCAAAAAGCACGCTAATTTTATTGGCTTTAAAAATATTGAATTAAAAAAAAAAAAAAAAAAAAAAAACAGTAGCAATCTCTCTGTAAACGGGTTTCCATTCGTTTTCCTTGGATTGGGGATTTTTAAGACCAAATCTGCTGCTGTTAAGAGATACAATGGCGGTTTTCGTATTTAATTAAAAAATTAGTTAAACATTTGAAAATAAGCTAATGTAAAATGAATTAAGTAAACAGCGTCATTGTCTCCCGGTATTTTTTAACAGCGCTATAAGATAGTTCTTTTAAATAATTCATTTTAAATTTATCGTTTTAAATCTGACGTAATTTACACCAAAGTTTTATTTCTCTTATTAATATTCACGTGAAAATACTTTTGTTGTTAGAAGGAAATATTATTTGCGCTGTCTTCGAATTCACGATAATAGTTAAAAAGATTATCTCAAAATATCTCGCGCAAATATATTTTTCAATTTAAATTGTTTTGCTATATTTTTTGCCATTTTAAATATGACGTAATTTCCTCAAATTACAAGTTTTAACGCATAATAATGATTTTTTTTATTTTGAGATTTTGTTTCTCTTTTAAAATTCAAGTGCAAATATGGTTCGTCGCAGATGTCATATACGCCCCCCATATTGGCGCAATTTTTTTCTGACGCCAATTTCATATACGCAACGGGTACTTAACTGGTGCTAAAGTGTTGTTATTTTGCTTGATATGGTAACCCGGATGTTGTTGTTTATGCTATTAATGTTTTCGCCAAATTGGCGTCGGAAAAAAATTGCGCCAAAATGCGCGTATCTGTGTCTATGGTTCTTATGACGTAATTTTCCTGCTTTTAACATGTAATCATTTAATTCTAATTTTAAAGTTTTTTTTCTGTTTGTAATAGTCACGTGTAAATAAATTTTTAATTTGAAGGTAAACATTATTATTTGCGCTGTTTATATAACTGGCAACAGTTTAAATTAATAACATTTTCTAAAATTTGTAAAAATTATCTCTCGAAATGCTGAAAATTTGAATTTAAAATTGAAATAAAACATCAAAAAATGAGTCAAATAAGAAAACTAAATGCAATCTGCACACCGGGAACTTATAACGTATAAAATGATCTAAAAATGATTAAATTCTCATGTATAGTTTTTGCTCCAATAAAACTTTTTTAATGGAACGATTTTATCTAACTTTAGCATTAAATATCTCTTAAAATAATTCTTCGATTTGAAAACTGTCTGCATCAGCGTGTTTATCAAACATTTCTCTATAATACCACCGATTTTCATATTTTTTGTATGCAACAGTTTTTTTAATATTAACGATGAAAGGCCATGCTTAAGCATTCAAATTGGATGTGATCTACCCGGAATATCTACGCAGATTTTCATTGGTCCATTTCCAAATCAAAACTTTTTTTTTATATATAGAAGGAAAAACTATAAGCAGTTTTTTAAAAAGCAATTGCTGAAACAGTAACATAAAAGTATACATTAACATGTGTCACTGTTAAAAATGTTGTATTGCTTTTTAAAATTCCGCTTTGAGCTATATACTAAAATAAAGCGCTTAAGTGTCCGACTATTGGTGCTTTTAACCCTATCATTCAATATTATATATCATATATTATACATTCAATGGATATAAAACAAAAACAAAACTAGTATGTTGTGGCCATCACAAAACTTTCTTCTATCTCATACTTGTCAATACTTCAAAATTCATTATCACAGTGCATCTATGCTCATCATGAGGATTCTAAAAAGATGAAATTCCGTGCATTAGTTCTTGAGATATTACTGTCCCTGAAATCGTGTAAATCCATCAAAATGCAGCATAGCAGCGCCACCTATTGGGTGATTTACAGCAGAACCTAATTATCATCAATATATGTCAATGTCTAACTGAATATGAAGTTTGGGGAAAATCCGTGCATTTGTTCTTGAGATAGAGCTATTGTGCAAATCATGACAAATGCAGCATAACAGCGCCACCTGTTGAGCGATTTACACAACCACATAATCAGTATAAACATTTATCAAGGTGTACTTGAATCTGAAGTTTGATGAAAATTCGTGCATTAGTTCTTGAGATAGAGCTATTGAGGAAATAGTGCAAAATGCAGCATTTCAGCGCCACCTATTGGGCCATATTCACCAACACGTAGTCCGCATCATTTCATATCAAAGAGTAACTGAATCTGAAGTTTGATGAAAATGTGTCCATTAGTTCTTGAGATACAGCGATTGCAGAAATCGTGAAAAATGATGTATAGCAGCGCCACCTGTTGAGCGATTTACACCAAAATGTACAAAATGTCAATTCATATCAAGGATTAACTGATTTTGAAGTTTGGTGAAAATTGTTGCATTAGTTCTTCAGACACCGCTATAATGGAAATTCTGAAAAGTGCAGCATAGCAGCGCCACCTGTTGAGCGATTTGTACCAAAACACAAAGAGCACCAATTCATATCAAAGTATACTTGAATCTGAAGTTTGTTGAAAATACAAGCATTAGTTGTTGAGATAGAGCTAATGCGGAAATTGTAAAAAATGCAGTATAGCAGCGCCATCTGTTGAGCGATTTACACCAAAATGTACAAAACTTCAATTCATGTCAAGGACTAACTGAATCTGAAGTTTGATGAAAATCCGTGCATTAGTTCTGGAGATTGAGCTATTGCGGGAATCGTGAAAAAGGCTGCATAGCAGCGCCACCTGTTGAGCGATTTACACCAAAAACTAATCAGCACCAATTTATATCAGGGGCTAACTGAATATAAATTTTTATTAAATTCCGTGCATTAGTTCTTGAGATAGAGCGCCCACAAAATTTGTGTCACATACATACAGACAGACAGATTCACAGACAGACATTTTGTAAAAACATGTTTTTCGGGTTCTCTGACCCCTAAACGTGTAAATCCGTCGAAAACCGAAAATTTTCACGAATCCAATACTTTCTTCTTGTAAAGATAGAAGAAAGTAAAAAGAACATAGACGTTGTTGGAGACTCTGGAGAATCTAAACGAGAAAAAGTGCCGTTATGAAAATATGTAGTATTACGCAGAATTAAAATTGCTTCTTTCTTTGAATATCAAAATTTGTTCTTTAAAAAATATTATTTTCTAGTTATTCAGTGTTTTTTCATGGATATATGAAAAAAAAAATTAAAGAAGAAGATAACATTTCGATTAGTTCGAGAATCTGGCAACAAATTTGATGGGGTATAAATACCGGATTCTAAGCGTCTTTTAGCCATTTTCACTCGGGCACTCGACAGTGTGTCATCGATGTATATACTTTGTTCTTAAAACCACTGTCGGTAGTTGTTCTTCATCTTCATTATTTTAGTAAGCAATTAATTTTATTATTAAGTAAACAATCTGGTCTATTTTTAGAGTATTCTAATCATTCCATTATTTTAATTGTTATTTAGCTAAAAATTTTAGCCGATGTTTTAAGATTACACTGATGCGTAGTTGGATCTTTAATTCTTGGGTCTGTTTTCATCTTCCGAATTTAAAATCTATTATAGCTTTTAATTAATCTGTTTATTATGCTTTTAAATATTCGTATTATGTAATTGCATTTAATGCAGAAAAAATATTTAATAGAAAGTAATCTTATTTATCGTATTACTTAAGATACGCGTCTCGAGTATGTTGCTACACTTACTATCGCATCTTACTAACTTTTTTTAAAAGCTTTTGTATTTTTAAAACATTATTTTTTCTTCATGCAGATTGTTTAAAAGCTGTTTTATTATTTTAATGTTGATGCACTTATTTAACATAATTTTATTTTACGTATTTTTGTTAATTTTTTAATGGATATTACAAATGTTCACCTGATTTGATCGGCTAATTAGATTCTGAACAAATCAAAATTATGGTATTTAATTTTCTTTTTAGATTGTTCTCTTAAGTTGAGCTCCTTTTTCCGGCTGTTACCGTCAATGCTGCGAAACTTCTTCGTCAGTTAAGAACGTTAATGCATTCTTAGGAATTAGGTTAATGAATTATTTGGAAGTATTTATATTTGCATTAATTTTATATTTATAATTTTTCATTGTTAACTTGCCATTTAGTTTAACAACGTTTAAGCTCTTTGGCGTAACGCTGGTGCTTTACTCCGCAAAATGGCGCCGTTGGGACGCTATCTCCATCGCCATATTGGATGAGTTGCAGCGTCACCAACCATATTGTATTTTGTGCGATAAAGTTTCTAGTTCTTTGATCCTGTATAACTAGCTGATTGTGTAAGCTAACTTTTTAAATTTCTCTGTACTAAGGGCTTAATTGAAATTGAGAAGTTCTATTTGATAATTTCTCAATTAGCTTTTTTAATATTGGCGTCTTGTCGGTTTTGGCCAATTATATTAATTGCAGCTTAAAGGGATTAGGCTCAGCGTGCTTCCATTTTTTATTTTATTTCATTTTAATATTTAAATTTATGCATTGTACCTCCTGTTTCTGTCACTTGCTTCCACTGTAAGTTAATTGCATAACTTAAGATACTGTGTAGTAAATTACCAATAGATTTTATTCCGTTATAATATCTGTTTAACGGCTGCTGTAAAAATACTTTTTTAATCGAACAGTGCATTATTTTAAACTTTACTGTTTATGTATATCGGAAAGCATAAGTTTCTGATTTTACTAATATTATAAATACACAAAGAGTGCAATACTACTTAATTTGTTGTGAATACATATAAAACCATAACCATATGTTTGAAGACTGGGTGGGGTTGTAGTGGCTGTCAAATCACAAAAATCTGAATTTTTTGCTTTTTAGAACATTAAAACTAGTATATTAATTTGCACTATGTCATGGTTCTAATTGAGTGGCAGAATTTCATTCTAATTTTCGCCCTTTTCATTGTTTATTTACTGGTAATTAAAGTTCTGATTTGAAAGCAGCATGTAATCACTATGCAAGTTTTCTTTTGGGCTGGAGACTTATGAAGTCTACCGCCAATTTTTAAAACTGCCAATTATCTCTGACAAAGTAACTGCTGTAAATAAATATTAGTTGATTTTTTCTGTTAAGTTGGTCTTTAAAAGTAGTAACGTGAGCTAATTGGCAGTTCCATTCATTTAACACAATTTTCACATTTTCTTTTTCTTTTCCAGTTTACTAGTCATTGTGTCATCAAACATCTGTGCTACCATGTCGCAACAGTTTTGTTTAAAGTGGAACAACCACATGAATAACATGATGGACGTGTTTAAAAACTTGTTATCGACCGAAGCAATGGTCGATGTTACACTAGCCTGTGATGGGCTGAGCTTAAAAGCGCACAAAATAGTTCTTTCAGCTTGCAGTCCTTTCTTCCAGTCCTTGTTTTTAGAAAATCCCTGCAAGCACCCTATTGTGATACTTAAAGACATGAAATATACAGAGCTCAAAGCAATTATAGAGTTTATGTATCATGGTGAAGTTAATGTTGCTCAGGACCAGTTATCAGCTCTTATGAAAACTGCAGAAACATTAAGAGTAAAAGGACTTGCTGAGGTGACGAACGAAAAAAATCAATCTGGTGATGAATCGTCACATCGGTCAGTTTCTAGGACAGACACGCCTCCTCCAAAACGGAGAAGAGGCAGAACGCGGAAACGGTCACTAAGTGACCAAAGTGATGACGGAGCCTCTGAACCAAAAATCAAACAGCCAGATTCTGATATAGAGGAGTTATCTGGTGATATGGACCCTAGTACTCCCTATTCAACTGCTTCAACAGTGCCTTTACAATCCCATAGTACAAATTCCTTCCACAAATCTCAGCAAGATCAGCCAGTTGAACAAGGTGCTGACGAAAGCTTTGCACCAGAAGAAAAATTTGGTGTAGAGCCTAGCAAGTTACTAGAACAAACCTTAACAACAGATGATGTAAGTATAAATTGTAAAATTCTAACTGCTATTTGCACATTGATAAATACTTAGTTGTGTGTGCTTCTCATTCTAGCTACCAAGGCGGTCGGGTCGATCCTCTGTACAGTCAAACATGGAGCTGCAAAGGCGGCCCCGAAGTAGCACAGATCATTCCTCTAGTTTAGTTCCAGTCACATCCACACCTATGTCATCAGACGCCTTAGTAGTTGCCAATCAACAGCCTGAAAGTCCACCAGGTAAAAATAACTAAACTGACTTGTTCTTAATTGTAAAATTGCACCAAATTAACTAGAGTTTTCTAATGATCCTATAAGAACAACCTACACTAGTCATGTAAGCTGAAGAGTCTTTAAACTTATGGGAGGAGTATTTAAAAAATTAAAAGAATGCTACCATGTTTTAATGCTTTAACTTTATTGAATCTTCTATAAACTTTGAACAATTTTACTTTTTTTTTCTCCCCCCAAATAAATTGAGTGAGTATGGGGAGGTATACATATTGGAACACATTTCATTTGAAAGTAGCATTTAGACGGGTTTAGTGTCCTCTTTTTTTTTTTTTTTTTTTTTTTTTTTTTTCAGTCTTTGGGCTAATGCTTTTTTTTTAATTCACCAGTTAAAAGGTTTCAAAATTGCTGTTTGAGAAACAAGGATGTAAATTTTGGTGTTTTACGTTCCCAGATAAGGCGAAATATTTTTATTAGCTTGTACAGTCAGTATAATTAATGTAAAACCATGGGATATCGATTATCTATTTTTCTATGGGCCCTTTTTCAGAATGACTGTATAGTTCTGTAATATTTTTTTTTCCTACTATGTGGATACAAATAAGTTTTAGGTGGTGTTTTCAAAGCATGAAAATATCTGGTGTCATGAAGAAATATTTACTCTATACTTATTCAGGGTGTCTACAGAATCAGGGAATCGTAGAAAAATCAGGGAGGTTTATCACCCTGGAAAAATCGGGGAAATTTATCTATATTGCAAAAATATTTGCATTTTCACCTTGCCAACGAGACTGATTCGTCTATTTTATGTACCATATTTTTTTGCATGCTGATTAATCTTTCCCAATATTTTTTAAAAGATGTGCATGGTATGAGTTTTTGATATTTAACGTAAATTAAGGTGATCAGATATCCTGATTTTCTGTACTTAGCACTTATATTGAAAGCAGTTTACACATTTTTAAAAATTTTAAATGATATATTAGAATAACCTGACCAGGTGTCCAGCTTAATCCAATTAGTTATCCCGTCAGATTTAGAAGTCTTAGAATTTAATATTTTTCGGAAAATGAGGATACTTTCTGGTCACCTATATCCATTGGCTTCTATATGTTGGACTAATTGAAGTTGCATGCTATGAAGTTAGTTGAGTTTGAATTTATAAAACTGTCAACCAATACTTAATGAATATTAGGCAATTTTTGTTTTTTTCTCCCAAATGAGATATTAGCAAGCTGGGTAAGTGTGTTATTCAAGGAATCTGCATTCTTGAAAAAATATCGTATGTGTATTGTTAATAATGGAAATCAAGGGAAGTCTGATAAAAAATAGTCAGGGAAATCTTGGAAAAATCAGGGAACTTTTTTTTAGAATTTCTGTAGACACCCTGTATTCTATGCAAGGTATCTTTAAATGAAAGTTGGGCACTTTTCTATTGTATATATTTTACATTGTTGGTGTTTAAGTGGTCATTATTAAAACTAACAATATGTGCAAGTATGTACAGTACATATTCAAAGATCGATTTTGTGAAGGTCGCAATACACATCTTTTTATAGTGAAAATATTTTATCTTGTGAATTATGTTTTTCATTGTTAAAATCTAAATCTGTTTTTCTGCAAAATTTCGCCTAATCGTCGTTTGCCACATTGGACGTATTCTGCACCCATTCGTTAACTCGTGTAGAATTATACATGACCAGTGTCTTCCTAAGTAAAGTTATTTAGTGTAGTTATGACTAAATGAAGTGTTAAGTGGCTTATTAGAAGTGTTAAAAAGGGCAGCTGGACACATCAGAAGGGTCTAAAAGGGTTGCCGTGTGCTGCGCCCTGCACAGCCTTAGTCACAGGTATGAAAGAGGAATTCCACCCTTTTTAAAAACAGTCATTCTCTGGATTGATGCAAAGAAAATATTAGGATTTTCTACTCAAATCCTTGCAGTTTGTTTCTGAATTTCTCTGCAAAAGAGCTATCAAATCAAAGGTGAACTTATATAATAAGCATATGAAAGTCATGTAAATGAAATTGTTTAAAGTACCTTTTCAGAGTGAAATTTGGCTTTAAAAGAAAAAGGAAGTTTTCATAAGGTTCTTCTTCGGATAAAATATTTTGTCCTATTTATACAATACTTTTGATTTAGAAGTTTTAAATTTGTTTTTAATGCTTTTAAGTTATGAAAAAGATAGCAATCGTACATAATTTCATTTTATTCTATATAATAGCTGTTAAAATGTGTCTAAATTACAAGTTTTGTGCCATTCTATAGATAGAAAAGATTTTTCACCTTTTTTTTTCATATTTACCGATACTTAAAGGTAGGCACGCACACCAAAAAAAAAAAAAAAAATGCATGCTGCAATATCTTTCTGTATTGGAATCTCAAAAAAAATACAAACTTGGCAAAATCTTTAGTGATAAAACTTTAATTATGAATGAAAACAAAGTAACATTGGATACTTGCCTACAATTTATTTCTCTTGTCTGCTGGACATAGGCGTAGCGTGACCAGAAATTTTGTGGGGGGCACCAAGGCCGTGCGAAGTGCGCCCTTAGCGAATTTTCAATTTTGTGCCCCCCCCCCCCCCCCCAAGAAAAAATCTTTCTTTTTGTAATGTGTGTAATAAAATTGATAAAGTCCAGAAACATAAATTCTATAATATTTTTAATATGAATAAATATTTCGCGTTTATTTTGGAACTTTAAAATGTTTATTTTTAATTTAGAAATTCAGAACAACTAATTAACATAAGAGAAAATTGCACATATTTGTTAGAGCTCATGATTTTTTGTGGCAGGAAAAAAAAATGATCAAGAAAAAAAGAAATTCCCCTGAAAATGATCGGCGGCCAAAAACTGAATAAATAAACAAATAAAACTGGTTCGCAGCATAAGTTTTGCGCCCGGGCGACCGCTCCTTTAGCCCCCTCTTTGCACGACCCTGGGGGGAACACTAGAGGTCTGCACGGGCCGCAGTTTCCAGGCCGGCGTGAAAATTTAAAAGTTCCACCCAAGACCGGCCCATTTATATTTTCAGTTTACGGCCCGGTTTGTAAAAAAAATCGGGGAAAACAAGCCTGGCCCATAAAAAACCAATTAAATCGGGCCTGGTCCGGCCCGACTCAATTTCTCGAAAATTCAGATTTTTCTTAACATGCAATTGCAGGGCTGCCACTTGCTACAAAAATGCTACTAAAAGCGACTATTTTCAGCATCCGGCGGCTATGGCGACTATTTTAGGCCCAACGGTTGTTTGAGGAGATTCGCGATTTTTTCCGCGACTAATTTCAATATTCGGGATTCCCCCTCTTCCCCCCCCCCCCCCCCCAAAAAAAAAAAAAAAACATTGACGAAAATACCTATTCTTTTCAGAGATCTTTTTATACTACTGTTGAAGGAGATTTTGCGATTTTTTTTCCGCGATCCTTTGCCAAATTTTGCAGATTTTTCGACTACAGATTCACGAAATTGATTTTTTTTCCTCCACCACTTGTCCAAATTCGCGATGTATATTTTCTGCGACCGATTGATGGTAGTTACTATTTGTTTCAGAGATCTTTTGACGAAATTCCGGATTCTTTTCCAGATCATTTCTAAAAATTCGTGATTTTCTTTTCACGACAGATTTATAAAATTTGTGATTTTTTGCGCGATCATTTGGTTAAATTCCCATTTAAAAAAAAAAAATTTTTAAACAAATTTACGTTTTTTTTGTCAGCTACCATTTGACGAAATTTGAGATTTTTTTTTTATTGTGGTCGTTAAACGAAATTCGCAATTTTTTGTCCTTTCTTTTGACGAAATTTGCGATGATTTTTCCGCGACTGAATGACAAATCGTTATTTGTTTCCGCGACCTTGGATAAAATTAAAGATATTTTTAGTTGTTGGGGAGATTCGCGATTTTTTTCCCCAATCAGTTGACGAAAATAGTTATTTCTTTTCGCCATCTTTTGCTACGATTGTTGAAGGAGATTTCGCAATTTTTCCTATGACCTATTACAAATTTCCAGATTTTTTTGGGGCGATCGTTTCGCGGTACTCACATTTTTTTTTTTCCCGTGATCCTTTGCCAAATTTCGCATTTTTGTTTCTGGCGATCGTTTCACGGAACTCACGATTTTTTTTCTGCGATCCTTTGCCAAAATTGACAAATTTTTCTGTGACAGATTGGCGAAATTTTATTTCCGCCACCACTTGTTGAAATTCGCGATATATATTTTTTCCGTGATCGATTGATGGTATTCGCTGTTTGTTTCAGATATCATTTGAAGAAATTCGCGATTCTTTTCCACGATAGTTTGTCGAAATTCATGATTTTCTTTTCAAAACAACTTACAAAATTCCTGATTTTTTGTGCAATCATTAGTTTAAATTCTCGATTATTTACGCAATTATTTGACCAAATTCGTGCCTTTTCAGGAGTGATTCTGTTCTGAATTTTCCAAAAATTTAAGGCATCTGGTTCCGAAGTTTTTAAAAATAAGCATATAAAATATCGTGAATTTAGGCAAATGGTCGCCGAAAAAATAAATTTGACAATTGTTCACAGAAAAAAATCAATTTCAGGATCGCAGAAAAAAAACGAATTTCACCAAAGAATCGCTAATTTCTTCAAGGGATCGCGAAAAAACGTGAATTTCTTCGAGGGATAGCAAAAAACGGAAACTTCGTCTAGGGATCGCGAGAAAAAACACAAATTTCATCAAAGGATCACGGGAAAATGCGAATTTCTTCAAAGGATTGCAGAATAAACCGCATAATTGGCGCCGGGAGGCTATTTCCACCCCTTTTCCTCCCTCGACTGTAACTTTTTAGAAAATTTGCTGTGAATTTGTTTTTTTTTTTTTTTTACTCGGAATTACACTTGCCGTTTTTTTTGTCCGCGACCATTTGACGAAATTTGCATTTTTTCCTCTTCATCATTTGACGAAATTCCTAATATTTTGTATATTCTTTTGACGAAATTTGTGATTTGTCCGTGACCGAATGACTAAAATCGCCATTTGTTTCCACAACCTATGATAAAATTAAAGATATTTTTCCATGGGCCTTTAAGGAGATTCGCGATTTTTTCCCCCCGACGAATTACCAAAATTCGCATTTTTTCCCGCCAATCGTTTCGTGGAATTCACGATTTTCTTTACACGATCCTTTGCCAAATTTCGTGAATTTTTCTACGACAGGTTGACGAAAATGATATTGTGTATTTGTTTCAGTGATTTTTGACGAAATTCGCGATTCTTTTAAACGATCTTTTCTTTTGTCGACTGACAGGAAGTTCTTGATTTTTTGTGCGACTATTTGACCAAATTCGCGCGTGTAATTTTTTTTCTGTTCGCGACAGTTTGACAAAATTTTAGATTTTCTTTCCATAATCTTTAGGCGAAATTTACAAGTTTTTTTTTCGCGACCGATGGAAAACTTTTTTTTTTTCTAAGGCCAATTGTTGATATCTGCGATATTTTTTGCGATACCCCACACGTTATTTCTAACCCTGCCCCTCAAATAAAACTTTTTTCTTCTTTCCAAGAAACTCTTAAAATGAAAGGCCTAATGGAAAGTAGTACCGGGGATGATCTGCAAGAAGTTTTTACTCCTATGTTTCCTGGTGCTGTACATAATTTTTATTATGAAAGAACAAAGTTACTTCGTAACTGAAACATTAGGGCCTTATTTTCTGGATATTATTTGAGCAGAATCATAAAATGTAGATATTCATAAAGACCTTTCATTGTTATGGATACATTCGTTCTTCCTTTTTTTAAAGTGGGTACGCGAGTATTTTGGCTACTTGTTTCGAACAAATCCTACTATTTTTTTTCTTTGGAGGCTACTAAAGCTACTATTTTCAATGTCATTTGGCAGTGGCAGCCCTACAATTGAGATGCTTTTATGAAGTAGAATAAAGGTTTTTTTTTTTTTCTAAAAAGCTGATTTTTTTTTTTTTTTTATAAAATAATATCAAAGTTGGACTTTTGATTTCCAAATTCAAAGGCTGACAATTACAAGACATCCATTTAGTAATCCGCTTTAAATCAAACTGCTTCGAATTAGGAAAAACGTTAAACAGGAGAACGTTACCCTGAATACTTAAGCACCTGAATGCTAACATCTAATTTTCGGGCAAATAGAAATGAGTTTATGAATGTGTCAAAAATAATCATATTTTTGAGTGGAGATTTTTGTTTTTTTCTGAAAACGTTATTAATTTAATTAAAACAAACAATTCTGTACGTTCTTATCTTCTATTCCATTTTAGTCCTTTTGAAGCCAGACTTGAATGAATTTAGAATAATGGCTTCGTGACATCGCTTGTTATTGAGTTTTCTATAAAAATTTCCTATTTTTTTATCGCGTTTGTTTTTGCGTGGCTCATTCATTCCTGATCAGTTTAAAAAGTAGTTATAAATAAGTGCACCAAAAGGAACAGAGCGGTATTTTACAATTTCCGCCTAGAGTGGCAAAACGCCTAGAAATGGCAAAAAGAAGAGAAAAAATCATTTTTGGGGGTAAAAGGCAGGGGCGAGTTTATTAGCCATGGCGCCCTGTGAGAGATTTTTTACTGTACCACTGCAAATGCTATACTTTTTTTCTTTTTAAAAGGTTTTACTAAAACCAGGGTTGGAAAAAAACCGGGTTTTTTTTGTAAAAAACCGGTTTATTTGGTTTAAACCAGGTTTTTTTGGTTTAAACCAGGTTTTTTTAATATTATTTCCTATTGCATACAGATGCATATCTGTTGATAAAATAAACATTTTTGGATATTATGTAAGTAATATAACTTTTGAAAATCTTTAAATTAAATAATTACAGTCAATTATATAGAAAATTGAAATCATTTCTAATTTAAACATTATTAGTAACAGCTATGTCTTTATGTTCAAAGTAAATTGCTCTACAGACTGAAACATTGATACTTTGAAAATCGTATGAAGAATCCTTTGATTAATAATTTAATAATCAATCAATAAACATTTGATGCAGTTTCATGAATATCATATATTCTGTGGTTGTTATTATTATTATTTTTTTAATATCCAAATACTTCTGGTTATTTTGTTTTCTGAGTGATAACTCCAAGTGTCCAAGTCAACACTTTTGGCCATTAGATTCCGCAAATAACAGAAAAGATTGATTGGTATTATGGAAATGCTATAACTAGCACTCAATTTTTGCAAGCTGTATTATTCAATTTGATATCTTAAGTTACTCTTTTAAATTCCTTAAGGATAATCTTCCCCAATCCCAATCCAGAAAATTTTCTTTTACAACTTAACCAAAATCTTAAAGATCATTGTATTTTGTTATTAACTGCTGTAAATAATCTGCATTTTTTAAATGAAAATATTTTATGCTAAATATTGAATATTATTTATCTATTTTATCTTTTCTAATTTCACATGTTTCAAGAAAAATCTTTAGGGTACCAGATATGTTCATCAGCACATGCTAATTAATTTTCATTCTACATGCATAGAAACATGACCTAGGCTCATTATGTCTCATGTTGACTGCTGAGATGAAGTGTTAAAAGTAGAAATTACTTCTATCTATAATTTAAAACAATTAAATTGCAAAAAAGAGAAAATATTATATTAGATTTTTCCTAAAAAAACCAATTGGTTTAAACCGTGCCAACCCTGACTAAAACATTTTACTTTGTGCAGTCCTTCCAGGTCCGAAACTAGCTATATTTTCACCCGGGGGAAAACATCAATTTTGCCCCCCCCCCCCCCCCTTCTGCAAAGAAAATTTACAAAGAGAAATTTACGAAAGTTTCTAGTAGCGAACTTATTTTAAAATTTAAAATGTGTAACAATAAAATACGTAATATTTAAATATAACCAGCTTTGTCAAATATTTGTTCATTAAAACCTTGGGAAAAATCGAAAGCAAGCGGAAATAATTCTGCTTTATACAGGTTTCTGTCTTAGGAGGTATAACTGTTGATATTCTTTCTGTTGGAACCATGTGGTTTTTTCATTTAAGACACGATTCCATTATAGACAGATTTCATTTTTCGAGATTTTACTGTTGTAGCATTACAAATTATTACAAGTGGGGCACTTTAATGTCATAGTAATATGAGTCACATTGTTTTAGAAACTAAAAAACCAGGATTTACTGTAGGTACAAAAATGAATTCCAGTATTGTAAAATATCTTCCCATACTATCTACATCAGTTTTGCAGAATTATCACTTATACCACTCTTCTTATTTATAGACTGATATGTCTAGATACTTTCCTGAACTTAATGCTAATTTTCAAATTTGTCTGACTCAAAACAATAACAATAAAATTATTAAGGTTTTACTTTTTATTTTGTGAATTTTCGATCGCTTGGTTTTTATTGTCCCAGTCGGTCACCTGACCTCGCCTCCTCTAAGGCCAGATATGGTGATATGCATGTAAAAAAGTAATTATAAGAAAAAGAATGGGGTTATTCATTTACTGCCTTGTATATTGTATGCGAATCTTTTTATCTATTTGATATTTTTAATGCACTGAACTAAGCTTTACTTTAAGACTTTTCGGCTAGAAAATATTTTTTACACAAATTTCACACGCACATACATATATTGTATAAAACGGCAAACCAAATTTTCATCTGACGCCCCCTGTGTGAGGCGCCCAGAACACATGCCCCCTCTGCCCCCTCCCATTCAGTTTCAAACCCTGGCTCCTCGCGTTTGTTTTTATTGTACCGGACAATCATTTGACGTCGCCCATAGCAAGACTGAAAAAAAGAAAGCTCCAAAAAGAATAGAACAGCCTTTATAGAATCTTTTCAACAGAAAAGTCACAGTCAAACAAAATCTTCATTTGGCGCCCTTTTCGCCTTTCATTCTGACGTCCGGAGAACAAGTCTCCAGCCCCCCCAAGAAAATCGGTTACCGGTGAGGGACAGTTTTAAACAGAAGAAAGGAGTAGAAACCGATCTATTGGCCTTGGAAAATGTTAGTGATTCTCCTATTTGCAGTCTTCTATTATAGATAAATCTTTTTATATATTTGTAAATTTTAATGAATTTGGTTGTTTTCCAGCGAGACACTTTTATGCAAATTCGATATATATACATATACATTTTTGTATGTAAAGACAAAAAAAATCTTCATCTGGCGCCCCCTACGCTTTCGGGTCTGGCGCCTGGGGTACAAAAGGTTGGGTGGGGCGTTCGGATTTATGAAACTGCCAACTAATTATCGACCAAATTACTTAGTAGTGAATATTAGGCAATTTTTGTTTCGTTCTTTTTTTTCTCCCAAACAAGACATAAGCAAGCTGAATATATGAGGAATCTGCATAAATGAAAAAATACCTCATGTGTATTGTTAATAGAAGTCATTGAAAAAATCAGGCAACTTTTTTTTTACTAATTCTATAGACACTGTTGTAGGAAGATTTCTGAATTATAATTTAAATGCAACAGATTCAATTTAGGTAAATATCGAAATTGGGATTTTTTTTTTTACTTGAAAACTTTTGAAAATGTTAGATACTTATAAATATTTATGTAATTTTAAAAAGTGCATTGTAGTATGTTTGATATTAAATGAGATTAAAATAACTTTCAGAGCCGACATTGATGCTCCTGATCTGTGTATTTACTAGTTTTGTAGGATCTATTTAGTTAAGATCTTAAATCTATGACCACCAAAATTTTATCTCATAAACAAATTGTAAAGACTTTCTAAATTGGATATAAGCCAGATATTTAGATATTTTCTTCTGTTTATTTCTATTTAAACCTTCAAAGAATTTTATATGCTTTTTAAATATTTATGTAATCAAAAAGTAATGCAGATTGTAGGGTGTTGAGTTTTGTGCAAATACAGATTAAAAGGAAATGACCTGCAGTGCTAAAGTTGTGGTTCCTGATCTGCAGATATCAGGGTTCGTAAATATCATGATATTTTCGAAAATATCAAAAATATCCGATATTTTGATATATATCCGATATTTTCGATATATATCCGATATTTTAAAAATTGTCATTTTATTCATGATTATAAATATTGTTAGACTTAATATAAATTAGAATCTAAATCACATTACATTTAGCATGAAAACATAATAAAACAATATTCTACATGTCTTTTTTAATTTTTTTTCTTACAAAATTTATGATCAAATAATTGGAAACACTACAATTTTCTGTAAAGTTCAAAAGTTGCTATGCTTTTTCATTCATCAAAACACAGAATGCAGGATTCCGTCTCAAATTAAAAAATATATATATTTATATATTTTATTAAACAACAAATTTCAAAATACAAAATAAAGTTTATTTTTAATTCTTGTATTGAAAAATTTAAACATGGATGTAAGTTTGTCTGTTTATTCATTCCTTAAACTATTGCACAGTTTAGACTGAACTAAACCAAAACTAGAAAAGATTCTTTCTGATGCAGCTGTTGAAGAAGTTGTAAACAACTGATAAGTTAAATTACCTTTCATGAGATATTCTAAATTAATATTATCCCACCAAATTATTGGTTCAACATTTGAATATTCAGTTTCAAACATAAAGCTTATAAGCATAGATTAAACTTTGTGCGAATTTTAATAAAAAAGCTAAAATCTTTAACAACGATTTTACGCACAAACAACGTACAGAACGACAAAAATTTCTCATATGATCGTTTTGAGGATTCCTGGATCCCCTTCCGCAGTGAGAGAAAAAAAAAAAAAAAAGAATTAAAATGGGTTTGAAGAGCCCTTCGGTTATAGCCCCGAGTACTGGCTTATGGATTGATTGAAACTTTGATTAGACTGATTTTTCAATCAGTCCATAAGCCAGTACTCGGGGATATAGCCGAGGGGTTCTTCAAACCCATTTTAATTCTATTTTTTCTCACTGAGGAAGGGAATCCAGGAATCCTCGAAACGATAGTATGGGAATTTTTTGTCATTCTGTACGTTATTTGTGCATAAAATTGTTGTTAAAGATTTCAGCTTTTTAAATAAAGCTTATAAGATTGAGATTTTTTTTTTTTTGCTAAAATCCAATCACCAATTAACTCCTTTATCCCATTCTTGCTGGCACAGTCTAAAAATAGAATTAAGACAGGTTTTAGAGGTAGTGTTCAAAGACAGATTTCTCATGACATTATTGGGAAAGATGCAGATACAGTCCAAAACTAGTTTTTGAAGGATGGGAAATATTTTGTGAGCTATTCTTTTTAGTTATTTATTTACAGATAGGCCAATTTTCAATAACAGTTGAAGACTTCATTTACACTTCTTTTGACTGAAAATATTTTGAAAATAAAGTATCAGACATATGAAAATATCAAGAAACGTGACATTTTGAAAATAAATATCACGCGTATGATGAAAATATCGAAAATATCAAAAACCTTGATATTTTGAAAATAAATATCGGATATATATCATGATATATATCAAGATATATATCCATTGATATATATCAACGAACCCTGGCAGATATACTAGTTAATTTTGTTTATCGCCAAAATATCAGTTTAGGCATGGTGATTTGAAAAGTTTTCAGCTTGTCTTTCATTTGAAAGGTTGTACTGTATAAGTAGCAACCCTGTTAATTTATGATTTTAATTGCATTAGTGTTGTTAAAACTTATTTAATCTTTTTTAGATATCAAACCAGAACTATTAGACTTAGAACCACCTATGTCTCCTGTAGCGGGTCCATCTCATAGTACAGATGAAAACTCCATGATGATGTACATGGATCAGTCAAGTATGTCAACAATGCCAGGGCCTAGTGGTTATCAAGATAACTCGGCCCTGGTATCTACAGACTCTCAACCACAGGGTAATTATCTGTCCTTGTTCTCAAACCTGCCTTTTAAGCGGGAGCAGAAGTCTGCTTTCTCTCAGATTTCTGGCCCCGGCTTTCTGACCAAAAGTGTTTTTAGTAAATGTGTCGAATAGCTTGCATTTTTCTTAACCAGCACCTGATTACTTTAAGGATCTTATTTGCTGACCCCAAAGACCAAGAAACTGCAATAAAGATTTTTTAAGGGTTTCATTCAAAGAATATAATCTGCGATTGTGCAAGTTTGAGGGAAGTATCCCCTTTCAAGTGATTTTGGTCCTTGGATTGGTAGACGTGAGTTGTGAATAGTTAATAGCATACAACTTATGAGTAGCTGAGGACTTCGTACCAATGCAGAATGAATAGCGTTGTGATGCTTCAGTTCACCTCTTAGTGACTGATCAGGCAGATTGTTCTTATTGCATATTTGTTGAGTAATTGTGGAATTTTTTTCAAATTCCTGTGCACTGGAATGGTAGAATAGCAAGCCAGGGTTAGTGGGGGGGAAGGAAAAAAACCTCAGAACCATACATGCATTAAAAAAATTGTTTTTTGGGGTTTACTTAAGGTTTTCTGGTTTAAATTCTTTGTATGTGAAAATTGCTTCGTCTGATAGCATTGATAAACTGATTAGAAAAGTATAATTTTGCAGATTTTTCTGCTGTTGCATGTAAATTTATAATTTTCTTCCTTTTGATACACATCTAAGAAACTGTTTTTGGGTCTTCTTGATCCTCAATTTCTACAGCTTAAGGAATTTAGCAGATTTTTCTGCATTTACATTACTGTTATGTGCACCTTAGAGATGCTGTTTTTTTATTTAAGCCTTCTAATTTCACTACAATAAGATTGTTGCATCGTATGCTGAACACTTTTGGTCAAATTATGTCTGTTAATGTACTGTTAAGTTGAATTTTCTAAGATTTTAGGCAGTTTTACTTTGTGTTAAAATTTTGATAAATTATCAGTATACTAATCAAAATTATTAGTATCATTATCAGTATTAGTATCATAAATTATCAGTAGTAAAATTTTCAGTCATGGCTCTTATTACAGTAATAAGCTAAACTTATTGTTTTGATTAAAAAGTGCCTGAAATCTTCAAAAGTAGCTGTATTTTTATTAAGTTAATGACAAAATGAAGCTTTTATTTTTAAGAATATTTTTTAAGTTTATTTTATAAGTTTTTGGCATTCTCTAGGTAAAAATATCCATAAATTATTTAAATAAAAGAATTATTTAAATTTAAGGCTTCAAACTATTTAAATAAAAATTATTTAAATTTAAGGCATTAAATTATTTAAATAAAAATTATTTAAATTTAGGCATTTACTTGTCTTTGCATTCAGATTGCAAACATAAAAAAAAAGCTTCATTTTTTTTTCTTTTTGCAAAAAAGTGTATGAATTTAAATTGTTTTATGAAGATTGTAATTGCTGTCAGGTAATGTATGGCTCTGTATGATTAGTTTAATTTGTAATTTTATGTGAATGTATAATTATGTAATCTACATGTTCCGAATGTGACATCATCATTAATCAGAGTCGCCATGGAGCATTTCAGCTCATAATTCCCGAAATCGTTCGCTATTTTTGCCGATTGCGCTAATCCGATATAACCGCCATTTGAAGAAGAGTGAAGATAAAGTGGATTCTCTTTAAATACGGTGAGTTGGCTTCTTTTCTTACTCTTTTACCCTTTTCAGTATTTGACATGTATTTTGTGTCAGAAGGTAAGCTGACAAGTGTATGACTAACATGTTGTTTCACTTTCAGCAATTAGGTTAAGTTTTTTAGTATAGTTTTTGTTCCAGCCTTTGTAAAGCACATGAGAATGTGTGTGCTATTTGGAACTGTAATATGTATATGTTAATTGCATAGGTTAAGAATATTTTAGTAATAGTAACAATTAATATGTATTTATGAATTGTAAATATTTGTAAATAAATGATGTGATTTTACACTGTGTTTATTTTAATTTCACAAACAGCTTTAAACTTCAGATTGTGATTAATACTTTAACATAAATTATGTCAATGAATGGGTTATATCGTAAATATACCAACCACATCAAGAAGTTGCACTGAGTCCACTCAGCAATGCCATCAGTTATCAAAAATAGGTATAACACAAGTTTAAAGTGCTCATCCTAAGCTGCAAATATGTTAAGTTAATAAGGTCCATTATATTAAGTTCATGTTACTTAAATGTGCTTCAAATGACTTTTACCTGTTTTAAAAAATGCATTGAACACAATTTTTGAACACCCTGAAAGTGATCAACTTGCATATAAGTTATCCAATATAGATAAAACAATTTCACCTCGAGTAAATATGAAGCATATGGAAAGAATATGTAAAATCACAAGAATTTTCCTTTTTGTGTAATTAAAACTAATTGTACGTTCATGATGTCTATCCTTCTGCATACAGAAGTATAAACTATTCTTATTTTACAGAAAGATTTGATCAGCAGTTAATTTATCTTTAAAACAATAGTATAGATTCAATATTTTAAATTTTAGACAAAAAACAAGAGAAGTCACCAGTTATTCATAATGTACTATGTTTTTGTGCGTAAATGCAAGTTAATTTGATTTGATAAGCAAAATCAATATGGCCTGTTCAAAAAAGGGGGGGGGGGTGCCAGTACCAACACAATCTTATTTTGATTGTTACAAGAAATTATATATACAGAGAGTTTTTTCAAAGTGAAAGTGCATAAATTTTTCTTTTCAAAGTTTCACTGTCCCTTAACCCATACCCGAATACAGATTTCTGTATAGGGACTTATTTTAAAATCTTGTTCAGACTTTTTTTTTCATTGGAGAGCTGAGGTCCATCGCTCCTTTACTTTTTTTTGATTTTGATTTCAGATATCTTTTAGAATGACACTTTCATTTTCAGGACCGGTTTAAAGAGAAAGTAGCTGTGAAAAATATCTGCAACCAAAATTGAAAAAGTAAAGAGTGTGGAGATGCTATCCAATGCAAAAAAAATTCCAAACGAGATATTAGAAAATAACCTCCCCTTAGGGTTAGCATTAGGGACAGGAGCCTTACACATGAATTAATGTTAAACCAATGGGAAGTTTTTTTTTTCTAATCTTGTTTGCATTTTTTTTTTCCTTCCTTGTTGTAGGTCCATGGTCTACATTCGCCCGTCGTTGAAGGCAAGGTAATTTTTTTTAACAATCGGAAGTGAAGAAAGTTTCGTTTGTGTCCCTAAAGACTTCAGCAGTAAATGAATAATGTAAATTAATTCCAAAAAAGGATTTTTTTTTTCATGCGGAAGTCATCTCTATACCTCCCAGTATGGAAATCCTACAACGCCAGTCTTATGAGGCTCATCACCACTGACAACTAAGGTCTTCCCGAAGAGTAATTTCTTCCCCTGCATATTTTGTCATGTTTAAATATCTAATTGATAAAGCAATTAGACTAAATTTGTTTTTCTTGACATTGTTTTTTGCACTTTGAATTTTTAATAGACTGAGATAAACAGAAGCATCTCAACAACTGCATTGGTACATTTATAATATTAATGTATTTAGAAGGAAGAACTCTTAAAATTTATTACATTATATATATTTTGCTTAGATTAAAAACTTACGAGTTATCATTTTTAGCCATTGGCTCCTGCCCTGCACTCACACTCAAATGGACTAAGGGGAAAAATTGTTTCTTTTATATAGTTTTTGGGCCCACCCAATATTTTTCATAAGTTGGCGCTACTGCTCTGCAGCCCTGATTATATTAAGATTCAGCAGGGGTGATTGCGTTCAGGTAATATACTTGAATTCAGGTATTTATTTCATTTTCAATACTGGATTTCCAGTTTTTCTTATAGTTCGTAAAATAACACTAGAATACAAATTTCATATGATTGTTAAGCATAAAAGTAATATATTTTATAATTAGAGAAATGAACCTCCCTGCAATAAATTGTTCTCTCTCCATTTCAAAACTTCTTTAAAATTTTTTCATGAATTCACAATTGCCCCCCTGAATTATGCTCCTGTTCCTGCCGACAAAGGCACTTACGAGCTAATTCTGTGGGGAGGGATTTTTCTAATATCATTTGCATTTCGACTTTTTTTTTTGCATTGGATAACGGAGATGTCTGAATCGCCTTTTTTACTTTTTTGATTTTGTTTGCAGAAATTTGAGAACAGGTAAACCTTCTGTATTTTAAGAAGCACCGTATGTATCAGTGTATGTCTGTTTCTGAAAGCTATAGCGTATACTCTAGTCGTATACCATCTGGGTTTTTTTTTTTTTTTTTTTTTTTTTTTTTTTTTTTAAGACTACATGACTGCTTAAGAGCTCACTTCAGATACGGGATAAAGGAAAACTAATGCTAAGTCTATGGGGGCGTTATTTTCAAATTTCTCGAATGGGTTTTAATATTTTTGAATGATTTCTTTTGCATAGGACAGTTGAGGATGATCAACAACTGGGCTAGTTTTTTTTTTTTAATTAAATACTTTCATGCTCTGAACCGGTTCTGAAATTGAAACTATCCTAATATAAAAAAAATCTATAACCAAAATCAAACTAGCCCAGATGTAGATCGTCCTCAACTATCATATGCAAAAAAAAAAAAAATTCTAAACAAGATATTTGAAAATAACTTCCCCATAGAATTAGCATTATCATCCAAAGTCTTTTTGAGTGACTAGTGTGCCCTCTTAAAAATAAAATTTTGTAAATGGCCACATATAAAATTTATAATTACAACAGACATGCAAAAATTGCAAGAAAATGAAAAATAAATTAAGATTTGCACTGAAAAACTGAATGTAAAAACATTTTCTGCTTCCTGATTTTAGTATCTCCATTATTATAACCCAGATTTTAAAACATGCAATTGGGAGTTATGAAAAAAGGGGCTGGTCACTCAGCTTCCAATTTCCCCTCACTAATGTAAAGTCTGGTTATTTGATGCATTCGTATGTTTAAAATATCTCCTGGATATTTTTAACTTCTATTTTTTGTGTACACTTCCTAAAAGATGTCTTTTCTTCTCGAAGTATTTCTAAAGTATAGACTTCACACAATTCAGCATAGATTTTAGAAATATTTTGAAAACTGACATCCTATAAGGGGACGAGGGACCTTTAAAAATCATATTTTGTAAATTTAACTTCAAATATTCAAGGTTGCATTGCATACATTTATCGTTTTTAGGGGGGGGGGGGTAGTTTTCCGTAGTACCTATTTTAGAACTTTTCAAAATGCCCCATGCAAACTGAATATCATTGAAAATCTCCATTTTTTTTTATACAATTTTTGTTCATATATACAAGTAAAACTGCGTGTCGAATTTCATATATTTGGATATAAAAGTAAGAAATTTCAAAATTTTTTGGAAGTTTGAAGCACAAAAATTTAGAAAATTACACTACACGAATGCATCGAGTGACCAGCCCCAAGCATTTTTTTGGTTAAATAAACCAAGTGTTGAAGGATGTCCGTTATTCACACACAAGTACCCTATAAGCAGTTTTCTGATAAATAGAAGGCATAATGAGAATAATGCAGTGAAGAAATAAATGTAGGGAATACTTGCGAAATTTCGATCTTTAATATTGGGGAACCAATGTAGTTAGTCAAGTTTTGACGAGAGACTCATTATTTTATAAATTTTTTTCTAATATATAAACCAAAAGCATTGAAGGATGTCCTTTAATCAGGAGTGAAAGTGCTGCGCAGAAATGGCGTTTTTCTTAAATTTGCGCCAAAACGTATTTAGTAAGATTTTGTCAATCCGCGAAACAAAAAAAAAAATTCCTTTTTTAACTTTCTTCAGACCGCTAATTTCGTCAAAAAGTGAAAAAAACGCGATCAAATTATGGCAAATTTCGTCAAAAGATCGTGAAAACACTAATTTTGTTAAAATCGCGAAAAACGTGCGAATTTTATCAAAAGGTCGCGAAAAACGTCATTCGTTAAAGGATCGCGAAAAAAATGGGAATTTTGTTAAAATCGTTAATTTCGACCAAAAAAAACAAAACGCGGTCAAAAAGATTGCGAAAAACGCGAATTTCTTTAAAAGATAACGAAACAGCAAATTTCGTCGAAAGATCGCAAAAAATGCACGAATTCTGTCAAAAGATCGCGAAAAAAATGTGAATTTTGTCAAAGGAATGCTAGTTTATTGAAAAAACGAACAAAATGAGGTTAAAAAAATATCCGTAAATTTCTTCAAAAGATCGCAGAAAAGTCCAAGTTTTGTTAGAAAAACGCAAATTTCATGAAGATCCCGAAAATATGCGAATTTAATCAAGATTGCGGAAAGAACGCAAATTTTGGCGAAAAACCAGAGTTTTATAAAAAGGTCGCAAAAAAACAAACCGTGTTCGTCAAAGTATCGCGATAAAATTGGAATTTTGTCACAATCGTTGATTTCGTCGAAAAACAAACAAAACGCGGTCAAAAGATCGCGAAAAAATGAGATTTTCGTCAAAAGATCGCGAAGAAACAGCAATTTTTGTCAAAATACTCAAATTTCGTCGAAAGAGCGCGAAAAATACACTAATTCTGTCAAAGGATCGCTAGTTTCTTGAAAAAACTAAAAAAAAAAACGCGCTTAAAAATAACTGTAAATTTCTTAAAGCGCAAGTTTTGTCAGAAGATCGCGAAAAACGCAAATTTCACCAAAAGATCGCGAAAAATATGTGAACTTGGTCGAAAAATAAGCAAATTTCTTCAAAAGATCTTAAACACTAAAATTTTTGTAAGAGATCGTGAAATCACGCGAATTCGTCAAAGGATCGGAAAAACTCTAATTTCGTGAAATGGTTGCGGAGATTTTATTTTGTAATTTACTGAAATAGGTCCCTAAAGGTTCCTTTTTATACAAAAGTCTTCTGGTTCCTCCCTCCCCCATTTTTCAAAAAAATAAAAAATGGTCTCCTTTTACCATTTTTTGCTACAGAAGTTGAGTGGGAGTCCTGTATGTTGTATTAATGCTTTTTTTTTTTTTATTAGTTAAAATTACTGCTCTAAAATAACATTTTTTTTTAAAGCCAAATAGATTTTTTTTTTCTTCCTGCTGCTAATTTTTCATTATTGCAATCTGTACCCAGTTATTAGTTATAATGTCCAGAGTTAGCAAAATGTGTGGAGAAATTTTATCTGGGTAATTATTCTTTCAAATGTCAAAATTTTCAAGATAGGAGTAGCATTAGAATTTCAATCTGTTCCAAAAACAGCTTTTATTGCTACAAAATTAGATTTTTGCTGCTCCAAAAATGCGATTTTTACTGCTCCAAAATCAGATTTTAGGTGCTCCAAAATGGCTTTAGTGCACTGTCATCCCTGTTTACCGACACATCTGCCCTATTATGGAATTTTCCAATAAGTAAGCATTGACAATAGAACATATCAGTGTAGGAAGTATAATGCGACTAGCATGCAGTGAAGAAATAAATATAGGGGAATACTTAGAGAAATTTCGATCTCTATTTGATTGTTGAACCAATGAAGTTCCTACAAGAGACCAACTATTTTATAACAAAACTAGGCAACTGGTTGTTATACTGGAATATATAATCAGTTTAGCAAATTATAAAATTTATCTTTTACAGAGAATCTAAATTAAAGTTAGAAAGAATTGAAAATGTATAAAAATTGTTTTCGGTACTTGAAAACCAGGGCGCGGAGTCGGTGGGAAAAATCTGACTCCGGTATATTTTATAAAATGATGAAATATAAGAAAAGTAAAGCTAAAATCTCACTATTTCGGCATTATCTTTTTAATGATTCAAAATTGCAACAAAAAATATTACGTTTTCCGCTTTATTAACTTTACCATTTTGCGCCCGAAAAATCGGACTATCGGAGTCTTAAGAACACAAAACGGAAATTTTACTATTTTGGACCTGCGGACTGAGAAGAAAAAGTCCCTCTAGACTCGAAAAACTTGCATGGAAAGGAGGAAAAATAAAGATTAAAATTTTATTTTGGCAATAATTCGGATCCTGTGGATTCTAATGAAATGAAAAAAATAGCATTTTTTGAATTAAGTTGACAATTTTAGCTTTATTTCAGGTTTTGCAGATCTGAAAAATGCGAAATTCAAAAGGTGAAAGATAACGGAATTTCACTATTTTATTTTTATTTTGGTTACCGTCTATTCAGAAAAAGAATTGCGCAGTTTCATCTTGAGTCCTGTGCACAAAATTTTCAGTCCTAGTTTTGACCCAGCCCGTATGAAAGTCATTGTCTCAGCGTGGCCTGGTCCATTCAAAGGTCGGTTAAATTAGGCCTGGCCCAAAAATTTTTGCAAAAAATGCCTACATTTTTAAATCGTCATTATTCTACACTTAAAAATTAAAATTCATTCTTTTTAAATAGGATTTCTACGTTCATTAAAATATAGTAAAACGTGTGAACAGGAACCTGCCTATAACGGAATCCTGTTTTATATGGAAAAACGTGGTGATCTACGCAGAATTAATATACTAATACGTAAGAAAATAATATGTAATACATTTACAAGTCAAGTCAACGCGGTGCTTACGGAGTACCGACGTGGATCGTTTTACCGCCACGCGAAACCTCCAACGAAATTGAAAAAGGCAACATAATTTAAATTTAGAAACAATGCTTAAAAAATAAAAAGAATTTAGAAACCCTGGTGGAGGGCCCTGAGGCTCATTCCGGGGTTTGGAAGCACCTGAGGCACAAATTCTCCTCAAAATAAGGGGCGCGTAGAGCATCCAAATAAATTTGGTTGCCCTACACTTCGTTGATAGACTAATGTTTGACCTGGCAATAGTCGGAAAATGAGAAGGCAGGTGGCGCCAGGAGTCACAGCTAAGCCTGACATCCAGGAAAACCATCCTTTTCTATGAAATTCAGTCTTTGAAGATTTTACTGTCATTTTTCAGATTTTTAACACTTCCATACATGGAATATGGATTAGCAATATTAAATACTATATAAATGATAACTCAAACATTATACATACAAGGAATAGAGATTCATTAAATAAATAAATGTCGCCATGTCGCAGCCTGCGGCATTTATATAAACATGAAAAAAAAGTTAAGATAAATATTTTTGATCAGAACTTCTCGTACGAGACACATTATTAACCAAATCGACGTAAAAATCAATGTTTTGTAGACATTCACTCGGGCAGAGATTTTAACTTTTAATTTTTTTGCCGGGCCGGGCCAATATTATTTCTTCTACGGGTTCGGGCCGAATTTTTAATTTTTGTATCGGGCCGGGCCGAATTCTTTTTTCTATGAGCCGGTCCTGGAAATTTCGGCCCGTACATACCTCTAGCTGGTACCAATCTATTAGAAATAGCCTTATTTTTTAATGATGTATATACAATTTGTTTAGGGGTGTTATCTACAAATTAAAAACTTTTTTTTTCAATGACAACACCCGATTTTGACAATATATTTTAAAACTTCGTTTCAAACTGTGCCTGGAAACGAAATTTCTAGTCATTTGAATTTTTTTTTTTAATTTATAAACTTTAAAAATTTAGAGCTTCTAATGCTTGGTTAAATTTTCATATTTTTTATCTCCTGAAATTATAATTCAAATGTGGTAATTTTACGTGTGGTTATAAAACTAAAAAACCCAAACATAAATACATTAATTTGTAATTAAATTTTTTTTATATTATGAAATTAATATGAAAAATATATATGAATTGCAACCTACAATTTTTCTTTTCATAGATTTATATTCATTATGTCCTGCTTTATGCGAATTCTCAATTTCAAATTTTTCTTTTAAATAATTTTCAAATTACGATTTAAAAACTTCGAAATGGTGGTTTAAGGAGCCGTCTATGATGTGCAGAAAAGCATAACTTGAAAAAAAAATATTTTTTTTAATTCTCCGGCTTTTTGCACTTAGCCATTTTATTGAAATATTTGGCCTGGCAGTATTCGAGACATATTAAGCGAGTGAAATGGTCATGTTGGCGAGAAAAAATACATTAATAGAAGTGACATGATTAATCTGTAGCATTTCAACAATCGAGTGCCGAACTTTAATTTAGATACAGCCTCTAGGCGCATTTTAAAATAATTTCTCAGAAACTAATCGTACGAATTTCGTGAAAATTTGGATTTAGGCAAATTAAAGAGTGTAGAATTTATGTATGGTGTCAAACTTTGGTATTGTATTGCTGTTGAAGGAAAAAAAAGTTTGGGTTCATTTTGATATGTAGATAGCCCCTAAGCAAATGTTATATACATCATTTAAAAGTAGACCATTTTCAATCGTTCAGTACCTGTAACTTTCTTCTATGTTAATTTGTTAGTGTTTACTCCCTCCCCCCACCACGATGGTACATTATCCTCTTGACATTTCCCCCTCATTCTTGATACCCAAAATTAGCATTGTCCGTTAAGGACTCCTTGAAAACTCACTGCAAATCCCCCCTAGGGGTCCGCAGATCATTATTTAAAGAGCCACTGTTCTAGAGTATTTCTGATCAACTGAAAAAAAAATATTTCTAAATATGAAAGTTCTGAAATTTTAGGCAATTCTATCGTCGAATTTAACAATTAGTAATGCCCAGTAGGCGTTAATTCGAACCAAAAAAATTTTTCATAAAAATTCCGCACAGAAATGTTAATTTTAAATAAAAATGGGAGGATATTTTAAAACTTAGTTTTTTGGTCATTTTAGGTTTCAATATTCAGTTTATTGGCCTCAATTTGGTATGCATTTTATTTAATCTGATTTTATTACCTCTGAAATCATAAGTGTAATATTGAAATTTTGCACAGCAAGTTGGACAGATATTACAGTAACTCGTTATGTACCAAATTATAATCAAATTGTTCCACCTCAAAAATTATCTTCCTTGATGTCTGAAGATATATTAGAAAATTTACATTATAACATGACAAGAGATTCTGATATAACATACTGCATCGATGAAATCGAAGGGCTATGTAGAAAATCTCAGCTTTATGGATAAATTTGAGAACTGCAAATGAAAGCTGAACTAACATGCTTCTACAATGGCGATTCTTTATTTTGGCTGTTTTTTACGTTAACCGAGATTGATATACTAACCTATGACCCATACTCTATTTGGTTGGCACCATGTTATAAGAAAGATTAGTTATTTAATCGCAAAAATGCCCTTAAATAAACAAGGTAAATGTTGGTCTTTATTACTGGTGCGAAAAGCTATTGCTGTATCGTATGAGTCTTTTGAAGATCCGGTCCAAAGTATGTAAATAAACTAATACAGTTAAATGTAACTAACAATTACCCCCTCTTACCGAAAAAAAAAATCGTTAATTAGAAATTTTACAATACGTGATGGTATGTGGAAATTAAGAAATATATTTAATCAAATTTGTTTTAAGTAATTTTTTTTTTTGTTGAAAAATATCAGGAAATATGAAAAGTCGAATGATGTTTTGCAGTTTATTAAAGTCCCCCCCCCCCCCCTGTTGGTTGAATTTAGCAAAAAAAAAATATATATAAATGAATTTTTAATAGTTTTAAAATAAGGCTTCAATATTAGTTTTAATATATATAAACGAAAAAAGCAGGGGAGAAAATGAAAACATAGTAGTACCTACATAAGAAAAACTAGTCACCAGCTCTTAAGCACCCCCCCCCCCCACCCTTCCGGAATTAAAAATATTTTAAATTCAGTGTTATGTTAATTAGAATGGTGCATTAATAAAAAGTCAATTTTTGGTCAGTGCGAAAACTGGAAAGATCTTAAACCCGATGAACTGATTTTGGATTAATATAGGCAATGTCTAACTTTAAATTGTTTCGCACAAAAATTCGCAATGAATCTCTTGGTATATGGTTTTAGAAGGATCATTTTACATTTTGTGCTATGAAAGTCCAAAGGACTCTGGTCCATTTACTTTAATCTGACATCTGAGGTATTTCGTATTTGACAGTTTCTTTAAGAGATAAATAGAAATCTGAAGGGCTTTAAAATATTGTTATGTCGCATGATAGATGGCAGCATCGGTGAGTAGTTCGGGCTTTAAAACAAGTCTTTTTCTGAATAGTAACATAAACTTCTAAATGTATTTTAATGGTTTATTGTTTTAGTATGGAATCGAATCATTAGTTCTAATAGTAATAAAAAAAGTGGATGACGGGGAAGTGCTTTTTCTTATCGGCTGTGCTTTGAAATTAATCAGCTTTTTTTTTAATAGATATCAGCACTATAAAATCCATTTTGAATAGTGTATAACTGGCTGCCGAGTTATAGTATACTATATCCTGAACTAATAAAACTTCCATTGATTTTATTTTAGGTGATAGGTCTGTACAATAATCGAACGTTTTTTAAAGAATACATAAGAGAAAGTAATACAATAAGTTTCATTTTTAAGAAATACTGTAAATACACATGCGACATGCATCAATTTTATACTTTGTACGAATGAGCAGAGAATTTTACTATGGAAAACTATTCGTTCTTTAAAACCATAAACTTACTTTTCTACTACAGCATCAGTTTCTTAATAAAAGTTTTAGATATACAGGGTGATTCAAAATGAAATGGGCAATCACGTTTGTTTTGAACCGCCCTGTATTTTGGAGACAGAATAGCTTTCATTTGTTAAACTGCATCGATACCAAAGATTACTGAACGTATAAATTGTGTAAGGTTTATCAATTTAAAAAAAGTTTCAGTTGAAACAGGATGTAGATTTTTTATTCTATAACACGTCCTTAAAATTAGCGCCACTCTATATAAACAATGCAGTTTTGTTACCCTTTAATTTTTAATCCAAGAACTCAAAAAAAAAAAAATTTTTTTCCATTCTGAACAGAAAATCTGAGTTCTAACTTTTTACGACTGCTCTTTCATCTTCACCTAACACCTTATTTATAATGGCTGTTTCATAATAATGGAAGCCATCAGTCCATCAGAAGAAAATAACTCTTAAAGTGGAAACTCGGATAATCGGGGCTCTACTGTAGTGAAAATTTCGTCAGTGATATTACGTCGCATAATGAATGGTAGCTCCGGACGGTTGCCGATTCCCAGCTTTAAAACTTGTATTCTAAGTTTCTAAAGCATTTTTCTAAATAAAAATCGAAAGCTTCAAACATTTCATGGTTTGTTTAATAGAATGAAAATAATTATAGAAATTTTATTGGTAACTGAAACAAAAAAAAAAGAATGGAAGGGGGAAAGTTTGTTTCTTTTCATAGGTTGTGCTTCGAATTTAAGGGCAAGCTGTTATTTTGATAGTTGCTTAGTAGATGGCAGCACTATCAATTTATTTTGACTGGCACAGAACTGGCGTAATAAATGTGACTATAAATTTATTTTAGGTGATAGCAGGAGAGCCTTTTCAGATTTTATTTGGAGGGGACGAAATTTCTTTGTTCGTGGCTGCACATACATAACGTTATCAACTTTTTGGTAATTTCGGACGCTCCCCTACGATATCATTCCGCGAACGCCTCCTCCCCTTACGATTTTATACGTTATCATTCTGCGAACCCCTCCGCCCTCCCTAATGATGTCATTATCATCAGTATCTAAAAATTCTTTTTATTTTTGCAATATTTTCTTTCTTATTCTTTTTATACGTTTGCAATTATATACATGCATTATTCGCATATTTTACTAATTTAAATAAAGAGAAGTCAATTAAATATCACTATTATACATGAAATATCTTTATATCAAATAACATTTTAAGGAAATACTATTTAAAAGTATTTAATAATAGCTTTTTTGTTACATAATTCATTCAATAGTAATATTTTCTTCCTGCTCTTGCCCCACGTATGGGGAGAGAGTAAGCACAATTTCTTAACAAAACTGGTGGTCAAAATTCTCCCCCATTTTTTTTACTAGTAAAAAGTATAATTTTGAACCTGGTTTCTCTAACTGCGTATTATATGCTCATATGGCAGAAGAATAGGAATGCCGAACTTTGGGATATTCCATATTTTGGAGTGAAATGATTTTATAATTTAATAGTTTAAATAATAACTTTGTATTTTCATGAAAATAGATAATAGACTATTTTGATGCAAAGAAAAGAAAAAAAATTAAAAAAGAGAGAACTTTGGGTGTATCAAAAATGATAATGATATGAAAAGACCCCCCCCCCCCCCATACAGATAACTTACGATATCAAGTGTCAGAACACCCTCCCCCTAAAGAAATATCGTTATATATGTACAGCTAGCTCCTTAGGCACAGTATATCAAAGTTTTCTGACCACTTGAAAGGTACCATATTTTTTCCGCAAATTTTTCCTACATATTTTTAGGGGAAAAAAGTTTATTCAATTTTATTTCCATGCAATTATTAAGTGTATTTAAAAAACAAATGTAAATTTTTAACTAATAAGAAAACAAACATTTAATTATAGATAAAATTTAAACTTAGAAGAAAGGGGGGAGGGGTACACAATTGCACGACCCTGCTTTCCCTAAATGACGCCTATGAGTGATAGGCGTCACTGTAGATTAAACATTTAGATAACTACATTTCATATCTTTTCCAAAATTTTTACAAGCTCCCCCCTCTACAATCGAATGACTACATTTATCTAAAAATAAATTATTCATATAACGACCTACTCCCATCCCCACCCCTATTAAAAGTTGCAAATTTGCTAGTAAAAGTTGCTGCAATGAAACTGATCAGTGGACTTGTTCAGTTCAATCCAAATGCAACGTCCACAGCCACTGAAGCGTAGACCACGAATTTAACTTAAATCATTCGGTTAATTGAGTCTATAAATATTGATAAAGCATATCAATATAGATCTTGAGAAAGTCGCCGTCTGAGCGAGGAAACATGTAGATCAGAAGAAAGGTATTTATATGTCCTTTAAATGTATTTTATCCCTTTTAGCACGTATCAGCTTAGTTTGATGGTTTTAAGTGATTTTCACATAGATAATTTAAAATCATTTTGTCAAGCTACATTCCTAAAAGAAAGTTTCTTTAGCAAACCATTGTTAGCTTTATCAAATAACATCTGCAGAAAATAAAAAGAAACTGAAAACAATTTTACAAATTTTATTGAAAACATCAAAATTCTGTACAGAAACATTTATAAAGTTTATAACAAAAATGATTTTTTATCAACAAACATTTTAAACAAACTAAAACATAGCACTTCTTCTGCCATACGTAAGATATAGTACAACAGCGTACTCGTCAGTTGACTAGCTTCATGATCGCGCTCCATGAGTACTTAAATTGTAAAACCTAACACAGCTCTTGACAAAAAGCAGTAATAATTTACACATTGAAATAGAAAACTTTAATCATTGATTGGAGTGCTGCACTTTTAAAAAGGATTTTTTTTTTAATTTCAGGCAATTTAAAATTCAAAAATATTTTTAAATAATAATATTGGAGGAAATTTGAATATCACGGTTATTAAGCAGCTATTTATTTAGCTTAATTTAACTGATTTTTACTTTTGTTGAAGTCCGATTCATGTTGAGGATCAGTAGGTGTTCCAAGATCGAAATCACTAAGTATGTACTTCGGACCATTTAAAACATCGATATATATTTTTTTCATTTATTTTAACAATAAGGGGAAGAACTGTTTAAATTATTACAAATTTAGAATTAATTAATTAACTTTAAATATTTACTGGAAGATTTTTGCATTAAAAGTTATATATTGACGATATATTTAATTCTAGAGTTTTTATTAGATCAGAAGACTGCTGTACAAATCAAAGTTTATTAGCAAAGAGAATATTTTTTATACTTACTGCAATCTTCATTTAGTATATTTTAAAGTCATTTAGATTATTTTATTAATTCTGAAACATTTTCAGATAGGGAGGATCCAATCAAAAAATAACTTTTTAAAATGCATTTGCTATTGTGTGATTTTTATAGCACAAATTATAATCAAGATTACAGTAAAACTTTATGCTTGGATAAAAAGCAAGTTGACATATCATTTTGGTTTAAAGAAATCAAACATTTTAAATTCTGCATGATTCACTATGTATGAATAATATATAATTGTGCTTGATGATACAATCTTGAAGAGCAACCTGTTAATTTCAAGCTGACAAAAAAATCAATTTTTCTTATGTGTACCATTATTTAATGTAATGGATAAATCTTAGTTTTCTAAATGCTGTCAATCTTAAGTAGCGTTTCTTAAGCTTAATGTATGCATGCTTTATTCTGGAAGAATTCTAAAGCAGTTGCTATCATTAGGATTAGATAAATACAAAAACTTAGCGCTACAACGAATACTTGACGTGGAAACAGATGTATAAACAAAGTACAAATAACAAGAAAAAGTACCGCTGTTTCAAGACCTTTTAAAGTGAGCTCCGTCTCCAAGGCTAAGTGAGATATTTAAAAAAAAAAAAAAAAAAAAAAAAACAATACACGCGTCCCACATTAAAATCTATGATAGCTGCTGTAGAGATTCGGATCACTCACTTGAAGAAGGGGATGTATTTAGAAGATTTGAAACAGCTTTACTCTGATTAATTGTGCTTTCTTTATGTTTAATTTTAACGTCACGAATTTGTTAATCGCTGTTGTTCTCCACTATACAAAAGCAGTAATCTATATTATTTCCGAGAAATGACTTAAAAATTGTGTATAAAATTTTATACAATCCACACTGCTCCGTATCTGCAGTGAAGTAATAAAAAAATAAAAGCTCGTGAAGGGATGGTGGATAGTGAAGTTCAGTCTATGTCATGAAGTTTCCTGTAGAAGCTTTGGACGTAAGTGAAAACACATTTCCAGTCAGGTTTCTTCATTAAAACCATGTCCTCGACATCCAGAAGGGGAGCTATGTCTGCCCGTTCCCTAAAAAACGATCAAAGTTATTAAAATTATCATTAAAACCTACATTTTTTTAAAAATCCAAGCAAAAGTTAATATTCTACTAAATGCGGCATGGGCGCTAGCTGAACGAAATCCAAGGATTTCCTGAACAGTGCCTGAGGTACTATATCTAAACAACTTTTAAGCTGAACTAAGGATTTTTTATCTTTTGATCAAAATCCATGCAAGACAATTTTGAAAGTTTTAAAGTAAAAAGCAATATAAAAAAAATAAAAAATTCAGCCTCTACTGACTTTTACTATAATGAAGAATCGGGACCCCTAAAGGGGTCCCTTCCTCGCTGAAACCCTGTTTAAGGGATCTCGGGACTCTTAAAATTGGGGGGGGGGGGGGGGAAGACCATTTTCAACATTTAATATCTTAAAATGCATGTTATTTTGAAACACAATTTTTGAAGGGATGAAAGATATAATTATTTTCTTTCATTTCATATATTTACAAAATTACTAGATGCAGAATTAATATTTACAGGGGGCTTTAAACTCTCACACATTTGTGGAGGAGAAAATTGGTGTAACAGTTTACGCGCAGGATTACAAAATATGTTTTGCATCTAGAATAAAAATTCCGGTGCCTAATTACATTTCAGATTGTAATAACTAATAACTACCCTGAACTTAAATTTGCATTTAAAGCATTTTTATAATACGAAGTTATACTGTTGAAATTTTATATTAGCTAAACACAACTGCTTCCAAAAAAAAACAATAAAAAGGAAATTTTAGGTTCACATTACGCAGACTAACATAAAACATCCTTTGAAAATTTCGTGAAAAAAATATTTAAAAGTTTTTGATATATCCTGCGCGTTATGATCAAAACCGTCATTGAGAAAAATGTCTTCAAAGTTTCGGAAATGCCGTTTTAACTATGAGTGGGTATAATTCTAAAAGTCATAATTTTTGTTCTAATGAGAATTTCAAGGAAACAATTGTATCAAAATGTTCAGAAAAAATAGTACTTTAACCTATCAAAAAATTAAAATTTTGAAGATTTAAGAGTTTAGATCCCTTAGACCTAGAGTTATAGACCTTAGAGATTTAAGATCCCTTAACCCTTTCCGACGCAGTGATCCCACGTCGGGACCACCTAATTCCCTATTTACAAACAGCACTAAGAATATTTTAATAAAATTTTGCTTTTACAATGAAAGTTTAAAGTAACAAGTTTTTAATTTCTAAAAAAGTCGTTTGTAAATTCCGGTGTCAATCATTTCATCATTTTACAACAGAATTTTTCTGTGCCGGAAAGGGTTAAGGCTGTTCCCAACTGCTCTGCTCAACAAGCGCAAAACGTTTTGACATATTTACAAATTCATTTTTTAACCGAAAGATATAAAATTGGAAGGCCTGACTATGGAAGCGATTTGGAATTTGTGTTTTCCCATTTTTGATAAATAAATTACCTATCGAGTTATAAGAGATTTTGATCGCGTGACAAAGACTTTTTCAACCATCCTTGAGTGGTTATTCTTTCGCGCTGAAATTCGGTTCTAGACTTTCACTTTAACACTATTTTCTGAAAGATCTATTGCGTTTGCAAAAAAAACGGAAAAAAACAATTAGATTACATAGTTTCTGAATAACATCTGCTAGTTTCATGCATTTCCGAACAAAAAATAAATTAAAATTTGCCATAAAGTTGCCCTTTTGGATTTGAGAACAGCCTTAAGTAAGTTTTTAAACGCACGAACGTAAAAGGAACCAAAACTAAATATTGTCTTTCATGGGAGATCAGCCAGGCCTTTCTCAACCTGACGAAAAATCCTTAGTTCTTTCTTCTCTTAGGGTTAAATTATTTTAAGTCACTTCGAAAAAATAAATTTTATTTTTTTAAAAGCTATTACAAAAAAAAAAAAATTTCTAGAGAGCAGCAATAGTCCTCCCCCCCCCCCCCCTTGAGGAAGCCTATGAACTTTAAAGTTTGTATAGAGTGCAAATAGAATAAACTATAGCGTATGCAGGGCTCCCAAAATGGTCAGCTTTTTTAATAACACTTTTATAAAACATTTCTATATTTTTCTTGCAAATTTTGTAGAAACCTATTCTTCACGAAGATTAATCTTCGTAATTATTGGTGTTCAAAAACTGACCATTTGGGAAACCTGCATATTCGATATTATTTTATCTATTTAAATATTCTTGTAAATTTCTATTGCATCTCCAAATTTTATTATTATTTTTTTAAGTATATAAATACGCTCCAAAAGATTTGCTTATTTTTATACTAGCAAACCTCGCGGCATTGCTCGCGTAATAGTTGAAATATGCCAAGTGATATTTGCATGACTATTTCTTATTAGAAGAACACTTTTTGAAATAATTCAAAAATTACAAATTAAGCCACAGTTTGACTAAACTTCATTATAAAAGTGCAATAGACAGAAATGAGATTTTAATTAATAAGAAGAACTAAAATTAATTCCAATTAAATGATAATTTAGAAAGCATTTTGAAACTTTTATACTCATTTCATACGCTCATTTCAGTATTCATTTGAAGTTTTGAATTTTGTAGAAACCATCTTAACAGATTTACGTCTTAAAATTAACCATCATGTCAAATTCCAAGCTTCTGGTCTACCACCTCTCTGGTGTTAGTGGCACCAACATAAAATGCCGAAACGAAGTTGAAATAGAATGTCTCGAAAAATGTTGAAACAGAGACAGTCACCATTAATTTGCCAACATTAACCTTGAAATCGGTTGATATTTCCTAATATTCTATAGAAAACGGAATTTAGAAGTTTTTAAAGGCTTTCTTGTTGTTCCTGCCAACCAGGTGGTAGTGACACCGGCATAAAATATAGCCCTCATAGGATCATGGAGTATCTTACTCTAGATTCCCAACCAATAACTTTTGTAATCGGTTTATTATTTCCTGAGATTCCATAGAAATCGTAATTTAGGACTTTTTTAAAATGCTTTTCGCTCCTTCCCTTCGCTTCACCCATTTTTAATTGCGAATTTATTTTCGACTGTTCTTAGAGGACATTTATGTTTTATAAGTAACTACCGTGTTATATTTAAAGTTTCTAGCCTCTTCAGTACCGCAGATCTCGCAATTTAGAATTTTTTTTGCTCCTGAAACCCTCGGCATATAGTAGCTTATGTTTGAGCAGGTTCTATCACCAACAATTTGCAACCATTATGTTTGAAATTGGTTTCGCATTTCATACGATTGCATAAAAATCGTAATTTAGAACGCTTTTCGCTCACTTCATCCTTTTAAATTTGGAATTTTCTTTCGACAATTCTTAGAAAGCATTTGCATCTTTGAAGTAATTACCATTCCAAATTTAAAATGTTAGACCCCACTCAGTAACACCAAAAACGCAATTTAGAACATTTTTTGCTCCTGTAACCCCCAGATGGTAGCGACAACAACGTAAAATATTAGCTATGTTGAAGCGGGGACTGTCACTATCAATTTGAAACCATTACTTCTGAAATCGGTTTATATTTCCTGAGATTGCGTAGAAATCGCTAATTAGAACTTTTTTAGAACGCTTTTCGTTCATTTTCACCCCTTTTAAATTTCAAATTTTTAAGGAACTCTTCTCAGAGAGTATTTACATCTCATAAGTAATTACCATGCCAAATTTCAAGTTGCTAGCCCCTTCAGTATCATAAAAAACACAATTTAGAACGTTTTTTAAAATGCAACCGCAAGGCGGTAGTGACGCCGACATGCAATAGATCCTATATTGGAGCAAGGGCTGTCATCATCAATTTCCAACCATTACTTTTGAAATCGGTTGGGTATTTTCTGAGATTGCGTAGAAATCGCAATTTAGAACGTTTTTCGTCCATTTTCACCCCTTTTAAATTTCGAATATTTAGGAAATGTTTTTAGAGATAATTTATATCTCATAAGTAACTACCATGCTTAGTTTCAAGTTGCTAGCCCCTGCAGAATTACAAAAAACGCAATTTAGATCGTTTTTTGCTCCTTCACCCCCTTTGGGGTAGTGGCACCGACATGAAATACAGCCTATGTTGAAGCGAGGGCTGTCACCATCGTTTTCACACCATTACTTTTTTTAATCGGTTCGGTACTTCCTGCGGTTGCGTAGAAATCGCAATTTAGAACGTCTTTTTGAACGCTTTTCGGTCATTTTCACCCCTTTTAAATTTTGATTTTTTAGGAAATATTCTTAGAGATCATTTGTGTCTTATAAATAACTGCTCTGCCTAATTTCAGGATTCTAGGCCCTTTAGTAACACAAAAATCGCAATTTAGAACGTTTTTTGCTTCTGCAACCCCTAGGTGGTAGTGATCCCGACATGAAATAGAGCCTATGTTGCAGCAAGGACTGTCATCATCAATTTCCAACCATTACTTTTGAAATAGGTTGGGTACTTTCTGAGATTGTGTAGAAATCGCCATTAGGACGTATTTTAGAACAATTTTCGCGCATTTTCATCCCTTTTAAATTTCGATTTTTTTAAGAAATGTTCTTAGAGATCATTTATATCTTATAAGTAACTACCATTCCAAATTGCATGTATCTGGGCCCTTCAGTAACACAAAAATCGAAATTTCGAACGTTTTTTTGCTCCTGCAACCCCTTTAGGGGTGGTGGCATCGACATAAAATGTAGCCTATGTTGGAGCAAGGCTTGTCGCCATCATTTTGGCACCATTATTTTTTAATTCGGTTTGGTGCTTCTTCATATGGCATAAAAATCGCCATTTAGAACGTTTTTTAGAACGCTTTTTGCGCAATTTCACCCCTTTTAAATTTCGATTTTTTTAAAAATGTCCTTAGAGATCATTAGTATCTTATGAGTAACTACCATTCCAAATTTCATGTTTTTAGGCCCTTCAGTAACACAAAAATCGCATTTTTAGAACGTTTTTTGCTCCTACACCCCTTTAGGGGTGGTGGCATCGACATAAAATGTAGCCTATGTTGGAGCAAGGCTTGTCGCCATCATTTTGACACCATTTTTTAATTCGGTTTGTTGCTTCTTCATATGGCATAAAAATCGCCATTTAGAACGTTTTTTAGAACGCTTTTTGCTCATTTTCACCCCTTTTAAATTTCGATTTCTTTTTTAAATGTCCTTAGAGATCTTTAGTATGTTATGAGTAACTACCATTCCAAATTTCATGTTTCTAGGCCCTTCAGTAACACAAAAATCGCATTTTTAGAACGTTTTTTGCTCCTACACCCCCTTTGGGGTAGTGGCACCGACATAAGATATAGCCTATGTTCTAAGTTGGACTAACACCATCATTTTGATACCATTACGTTTGGAATCGGTTTGGTAGTTCCAGAGCTTATTTCCGACAAATAAACAATTTTTTCCTCTTTATAATAGGAGTATAGATTACTAGCAGAATTACCCGGCTTCGCCCGTGTCAATTATAAGGAGCCTTCCAGGTAAAATAAATTAAAACGAAATAATACCGCTATCACAATAACTGAAATTTGTGCATTCCAATCACCAAATCGTTAAAAAGTCAATCAGAAAACATGACGTTATTATCGCGCAACCACAGTAAAATCCTTCAGCTTTAATAACAGAATGCGCGTTTCCTTTGGCGAATGTAAGAGAAAATTATGTGATTTTCCTGACAATACGAAAAAAAAAAATCCAAATCGCGCAGCATTTTGTGAAATTCTCGTTTGTATGGCACATACCGGGTGTCCCAAAAAGGACTGACTGATTTTAAAATTCAATAACTTGCAAACGGTGACAGATATTAAAAAAATTCTTGCAGGAGGGTTATGCATAAGGTCAAAAGTTTTATTACAGTGATTTTCAATTTTAGTTCGATTTACAAACAATAGATGGCGCTGTAAGCAATAGTCGCTAAATTCAGGCTCGATTTTTGGTACTTCGTGGCCCGGATAATACATTTCCATCTCCTTTTTCTGCATGGAACAAGATAAAGGACCAAAAATCGAGCCTGTATTTAGCGACTATTGCTAACAGCGCCATCTATTGTTTGTAAATCGAACTAAAATTGAAAATCACTGTAATAAAACTTTTGACCTTATGCATAACCCTCCTGCAAGAATTTTTTTAATATCTGTCACCGTTCGCAAGTTATTGAATTTTAAAATCAGTCTGTCCTTTTTGGGACACCCGGTATCTACATTATAAAGTAAACACACTATGTCAGTGCCCCTACATTGCACCTTTTCTGCAATTTTTCTGACTTCTAGACATCACATAATTTCATTTTTTAGAATGCCGAATAGAAAAAAGTTCTTTCAAATGAAATTTGGTTGCACATTGTATCTCAATTTTCTGATTTTAATGGATTTTAAAGTAATTTTTAAGCATGGATATTTTTAAAGGTGCGTGCAACCCGATTACGAAAGTTGAACCCGTTTACTCTTAATGCAGTAGTATAAAGAAAAGATATGTCTATGAGTAACGCTGGTATCATATTTTCGGTGGTAATAACCTAACACAGGGTTGGCGAACCTTTTCACATGCGCGTGCCAAAAATTTAAAAACAATATCTATCAACATTGCAACGTGCCAAACTTTTATACAAAGAAAATATTGCTACATATGCCGTTTATACGGAACACTGATTAATAGAATCAGTCACTTCCATGCGTTAAATAAATAAAAGCAAAAAGCAAAATGCGATTATATATGTATATATATTGAATGTATATTGCAATTAGTCATTAATTTTATGAAATTTCGACTCGGAAAGGTTCATGTGGAGCGTACAGAAGGAAAGACATTTTGGAAAAATTTATTTCAGTAATTTTTAATTTATCATTAATGCAACATCAAACGTATAATAATTTTAGTTGCATTTAAAAGGTATTAATAATTTATTAACGAGGTTTCTGCTGCTATACGTTTGATAGGAAATGCCTCCTATTACCTGATTCCTGTATTGTTATTTTAGTAATATATACAGCAAAATTGGCTCTATTTGTCATTTTATTACAGTGTCTTTTATAAAATTCATTTGATGAAGTAAAGTCTTTTAAAAAATTTACAGAAAAGACAAGCAGTTACCTGTCAAAAACGTTACATAGAATCAAAGAAAAGAAAATTTTCTAATGTGTTATTTCATGAAAAATGATTATACTATATGTGCAGTCTGTACATGATGAGCAAAATTTTGTTTGTTATAACAAAAACAAAAATTAATTTTATCTAAAAAATAATTTCGCGTGCCAGAGAAATTGTCCTGCGTGCCATCTCGGGCACGCGTGCCATAGGTTCGCCGACCCTGACCTAACACAACAATAAATTTCCCTTTTACTGCAATTTAACCTCTAAACAACGCACATTCGATTGTTCCAACGTTTTATAAAAAACAAAATTACTTTCAGTAATATTTGTTTGTAATGCTTAGCACAATTTACAGATTTTTCATAGATTTTAAAGTAATTTTCAAGCATGAATATTTTTTAAATATGCTTGAAACCCAATTACAAAATATTAACTCAATTGTTCAAAAACATTGTAATTAGTTTGTTTTCGAGTAATATTCAATAACTAAATCGGCAAATGGAATTAAACCGCCAAAAATAAAATAAAATAAAACACGAATTTAATAGGTATTAAACTAAACTACTCAAAATAATCTAATAAGTATACGAAATGCAAATGGGAATTTTGTGCCGGGTGCATATAACTTGAATTCTTCAGAACGGATTTCCATACGACTTTCACTATTAGTTTTTCTGGGAAGATTTTAGTGCTTAACATATTGTTTTCCGTTGCTTAGTCATATAATTATACGGGAAAGTTATATAATCATGTGAACCCAATCATGAAAGATTAGTCTTATTACCGGAATGAAAAATGCAGAACTATTTTTATCTCTATGTACTAACTAACGGGTTAGTCTTCAGTTATCGGGCAATGCGCTAGTTGGCGTATTCGTATTTTAATGAGTGTGCCTCACACCTGTTATGACATGCACATTTGTTTATAACAATAAAGAAAGACATGTTTTAAGCGAATATCTGGCATGCAACTCGATTACAAAATACTAATCTGCAATAATGCTTAAGATAGTTCTCCAGTTCCCTGCTCAACAACGCGAAACTTTTTGACACATTTTCTGACTCATTAAGCATAAAGGCATAAAATTTGTAGGCTTGACTATTAAAGCGATTTGGATTTGAAATGAGTTTTCCATTTTTTGATAAATAAAATTAGTTATCGAGTTATGAGCATTTGTGGTCACGTGATGACCGGTTTTGCTCCTTTATCACGGTGTTGCGTCCGAAATTAATTTTAAAACACCAACTGAAATATTTTATACCTTTACCAAAAAAGGGAAACTATCATTCGTTTGCACAGTTTTTAAATAAGTACTGCAAATTTCATGTGTTTCCGAACAAAAATGAATTTAAAAATATGTCAGCAAGTTAGTCCATTGTATTTAAAAACAGCCTTAACTTGACGTTTATGAAAAAACTCACATTTTTAGCTGTAATTTTGGAACTCGCGAATTCAGAAAAAGGATGTTCTTTTGACCCAATTGTGGCATTTTTTTTAAATTTTAAAATTAAAATGCATGTTTTCTTTGGTACGCGTAACAGAAGTATACGATTTCTCACAATACGGGGAAAAATACAATAAATGCATCCAAATGCGGCTGCAGTTATTGAAATTTTATTTGGAAAATTTGAGATTTTATTTGCTTAAAACTAAAATATTCACTTTACGTGTAATTATAAACTTTAATTAAAGTATTAGATCAAGAAGGTTTCCACTCTAAATAAAACATCATTCCTAAATGTAAACTTATTGTTTTCATTAATAGAAATTAAATCTACCGTGATTTGCTGAAATGATGTCATTTTCCATAAATTTTGAATCGTGTCATCAGTTAAGAATTTTTTTTTGTAAATTGAAATAACCGCCCTCTTTTTACTATAAATCACAGAAAATGTTACCACTGAGTTTAAACCAATACAACACTTAGCTATAACGTATAGCTATAAGATATTGCTGTAGTATATACAATCGAAGTAGTAAACAAAATATAAGAGGCATTTATTTACAATGAGTTTGATAGAATGTGACGTCATATCTAGCCTTTTTTCTTTTCCTAAATTGTTTTCATGAAATTTGACTGTCTGTATTAAAGTAGATGTTTTAATTAAAAAAAAAAAATCATTCAAATTGAGGTGCTACGTTATTTTCCCGCTCTTAAAGTTTTTATTTTATATACAAAAAAATGTGAATTTTCTGTTTAGAATGACGTCAATTTCAAACATGCAAAAATATAGCAAGAAAATCTGAATTTTTATTGGCAAATAGAAACAAAATACAGCCGTTATCCTTATTTTTTTCATATTATTGTGTCGTTTTTTAGGGTTTGGCAACAGGAAAGAAACGTTTGAATTAAAAAAGATTTAAAAAGAGATATTTCTATAATGTTAAATTATGGAAGTGGTAGAAAAAAGGGATAAATAGTGGTCTGATAATTTTTTTAAGTAGACAGTTATCTTTTTCACGTTCTAAAACGTATGTATATCGAGTTTCGTCCAAATCGGTCAAAAATTAAAGATTTGTATTAAGGACATACACACAGAGAACGACTTTTATATATATGATGTTATAGCAGGGACTATCGCCATTGATTTGCAACCATTACTTTTGAAATAGATTTGGCATTTCCTGAGATTGAGTATAAATTGCAATTTAGAACGTTTTTAGTACGCTTTTCGCGCATTTTCACCCCTTTTTAAATTTCTAATTTTTTCGAAACTGTTCTTAAAGACCATTTATATCTAATAAGTATGTACCTTGCCTAATTTTAAGTTGCTAGCCCGTACGATCACAAAAATCAAAATTTAGAACGCTTTTTTGCTCCTGCAACGTCTAGGTGATAGTGATACCGACATAAAATAGCATCTATGTTAGAGCAGAGTCTGTCAGCATCAATTTCCTACCATTTCTTTTGAAATCAGTTTGATTCTTCCTGAGATATCGCTGACTAATCGGCATTTAGAACGTTTTTAGAACGCTTTTCGCGCATTTTACTCCTGCATCTCCTCTGGGGTAGTGGAAACAGATATAAAATATAGCCTAACTTGGAGCGAGATCTGTCAGCATAATTTTTACACCATTATATTTGAAATAGGTTCAGTACTTCCTGAGATTGCATAGAAATTGCAATTTAGAACGTTTTTTACAACGCTTTTTGCGTATTTTGACTCCCTTATAAATTTCGATTTTTTTAGGAAGTGCCCTTAGAGATCATTGATATCTTATAACTAACTACCATTCCAAATTTCACGATTCTAGGCCCTTCCGTAACGCAAAAACCGCAATTTAGAACGTTTTTCCACTGCACCCCCTTTGGGGTAGTATCACCGACATAAAACATAGCCTATGTTGGAGCAGGGTCGGACTGGGCCAGGGAAAAGGGCGCAGACCTTGGATTTTCAGAGGGCGCAGAAATTTTAGCGAACTCATGTAAATTTTTCTTGTTTGTGTTGTTCCTGGCTTGAGAAGGTTTAACACATTCACACAGCACTAAGAATGAAAATGGCTTAATATTACATCTCTGAGACTAGATAGAAGACTTCGATATATCACCCGTGCAATTTTAAAGTTAAATCAAATCTACACAATGCTACGCAATTTTTTAAAACGAATCTAGTAATATCTAAAAGTTCCGAGTTGAACACAGATTACTTTGTAGTAGATGACCGATATCAGGGCTAGGGCTTTATTATTTTGTTAATAGGTACCTTATAAGACTCACGGGGAAAAAAAAAGTGATCACCCCTACCAATTCTCTTGCAAGTGACTGTATAAAAATGACATAGGTACCAATTTGGAGATTGTCTAGGTATTAAAAAATGCACGAACGTTAATTTTTCAAATGGTGAACGTTGATTTTTCAAATGGTAACATCCACTTTTGATACCCTATTTGAATTCTTTGCCAGCAAATAAAGAGATAGAGTTTATATAATTTTCTTAAATCTGAATACAGTTATAAAACAAAAAGTGTTAGGGGTTTATCCATAAGTTTCGAAAAATAAAATGAAATATCTTACAACCGAAAACACTCAATTACTCACCAGTCAAATGATACAGAAATTTTAAATTTATTATAAACTTTATATTAAGAAAAATCTTACAAAGTATTTCTGTTAAGTTTCTACGATTGTTTTCAGTGGCTCTTTTGATAAAAGAAGACGGTACCCTTATATTGTGGAAAGGCAAAATTTTTCGTATCTCGAACACTAATTATTCAAATTAGCTATAAACTTACACATTGATGTTTTAAACGATTGTTCTTTGTTGTATGCAAAAATTAATAAATTAAAGTAACCAAAATAAGGTGTCAAAAATGGGCGTTATTGTTTGTAAATTCAGAGTTGGTGCAATTTTTAATATGTAGACGAGTTCGGAAACATAATTTATGTATAACAATAATTAGTAGACATTATTTACAGACAGTTGTATCTATAGACTTTTTTACGAAGATTTTCTGCTGAATTAGCAATGGTAACCCCTTTTATTCCATTTATTCCCATTGGCGCACTGAAAATCTGTACGAAAACTAACAAGATTTTTCGCACCAGGCACCAACTAGAGTTGCTGCGGTGCTGCTAAGGGTTTCAACCCATTTTTTAAGTATACTTTTTTATAAAATGAATTAGTTATCAGTCAGTTTATAATGAGATAGATTCAATTTCTGTTACAATCCGACAACAATTACCTTTTATTTACTACAGCTTTTTTTTTTTTTTTTTTAAGTAGAATTTTTAAATATGGTATCTATCGGTATCTCCCTCATGATACACAAAAAAATTCAGTATGCAAACTTCGCTTACAATTTCTTTGTATCTAAAACAAAAATGTATAAAACTTTTCATATAAAAGTAGAAATTTTGAAAACTAAAGCTTGTGCTTCTTTTGTTCTTTTATAAAAAGTACCACATATTATAAGGTATTTAAATGTTGAAACATAAGAATATTTAAACATTCAAATCAACATCCCATTAAGGAATTTGAAAATAACACTTGCTTGTGAAAATAATGCTTATTAAACTTGCAACATTTATATAAGGCGAATTATGTATTTTGTAGGAAGAGGCACTTTGCGTTTGTGTCCTTAAAAAAATGACTATGTATCCGTAAAATGCTGCATTAATGTTGCACTACTAAAAAAAATTATACACAGAAAGTACACCAAAAATGCCACTTTGTTAGCCTAAAAATCACCAAAATAATTGAGTAAATTTACTCTATTCAGCACCCTCTTCCTATGATTTGCAAAGTTCTTATCCTAATTAGAGATCAAGGGAAATATTTAAGTTTACACAATTGAGAGAAATGCCCCGGAATTGTATTCATACAAGCTGCAAGATCCCGTGGCAGCGTTTTCTTATTCGAAAAACCTATCCTAATTTCTGAATAGTAGTCATCGCTTTATTTAATGATAATTTTTCCGTGATTAAATTAAAACAACTTTTTATTTAAAATACACACTAGAATTTCCTAATATTTATTTAGCCACAGAAAATCTATCATTCAATAAAACAAAGATTACTAACTGAAAATTATGGTGTAGATTTTGTGAATGAAAAAACGCTAGCCGCGGGATTCCACAGTTTGCGGGATTGTAATCCAGAAGTCTTATCAAGTTTGTATTCCGCGAAAAGAAAGGTCATGTTTTTCAACCAAAAACGAAATCCGCACAAATAGTTTTTTTTGTCTTCTGATATTTATCACTTTTTTTTTCGCAAGTTGTTTTCAAAAAGCACGGTTTCAATTGTAGGCACATTCATGGCCGTCATAAAAAGTGTAGGGACAAGGTACTAAAAGCTAAAGGCCTGAAAATATGCAAAATATTTGGTTAAAATCTAAAACGTATCATTCAAAGAAGTGATGAAATAAATCTCGCTCATGGCGCTGTGGCTACTAATCTTTTCCTGCGTACTTCTTTTCCCTCTCAATAGTATGCAAAGATGCCACGATTCGTTTCCAATCGTGAAACTGCTTCGATGTATTTTTAATTTCTTTGTGATAAAAAATACCTCTCGTGCTGTTTGCCTAATGATTATTCTGATGATTATTTCTAAGCGAATCCTCGAAATTTAGTACACTAGTCCGAATGTATCTGCACAACTTGGGGGAAAATATTGGAGCGGCTTAAGGCACTTAGGGGCGCGAAGTTTTCCGTGGACGAGGGCGCACCGGCCCTCGGACCGATGGGCCGGCGGTCCAGTCCGAGCCTGTGTTGGAGCAAGGGTTGTCACCGTCATTTTGACACCATTATTTTTTAAATCGGTTTGGTATTTCCTGAGATTGTGTAGAAACCACCATTTAGAACGTTTTTTAGAACGCTTTTCGCGCATTTTCACCCCTTTTAAATTTCGAATCGTTTAAGAACTGTTCTTTGAAATCCTTTATCCCTAATAAGTAGCTAATATTTCTAATTTCATATTTCTAGGCCCTTCAGTAACACATAAATCGCATTTTTAGAACGTTTTTTGATCCTGCACCCCCTTTGGGGTTATGGCACCGACCTAAAACATAGCCTATCTTGGAGCAAGCGTTGTCACCATCATTTTGACACCAATAATTTTTAAATCGGTTTGGTATTTCCTGAGATTATGTAGAAACTACCATTTAGAACATTTTTTAGAACGCTTTTTGTGCATTTTCACCCCTTTTAAATTTCGAATTGTTTAAGAACTGTTCTTAGACATCATTTATGTGTTATAAGTAACTAATATTCCAAATTTCATATTTCTAGGCCCTTCAATAACGCAAAAATCGCGTTTTTAGAACGTTTTTTGCTCCTGCACCCCCCTTGGGGTAGTGGCACCGACATAAAATATAGCCCATGTTCTAAGTTGGACTAACACCATCATTTTGATACCATTACTTTTGGAATCGGTTCGGTAGTTCCAGAGCTTACCTCCTACAAATAAACAATTTTTACCTCTTTATAATATGACTAGCAAACCCCGCGGCTTTGCTCGCGTAATATTTGAAATATGCCAAGTGATATTTATATGTCTAATTTTTATTAAAAGGTACTAACTAAATTTTTATTTTATTAAAAGGTAATATTTTATTTTATTAAAAAGGTATTTATTACTTTTAGGAATAATTAAAAAAAATTACTTTTTAAAACACAGTTTGATTAAATATCATTGTTACACTGCATAAGGCAGAAATGAGACTTAAATTAATAAAACGAAATAAAAATTAATAAATAATAATTTAGAAAATGTTTTGAAACTTTTATGCTCAATTAATACGCTCATTTCCGTATTCATTTGAAGTTTTGAATTTTTTAGGAACCATCTTCTTACATCTTAAAATTAACCATCATGTCAAATTCCAAGTCCTACCACCTCTCTCAACATAAAGGGCTATGTTTAAATATGAACTATCACCATTAATTTGCCAACAATAATTTTGAAATTGGTTTGTTATTTCCTAATACTCCACAGAAACGTAATTTAGAAAGCTTTTAAAGGACTTTTTTAGAGCGTTTGTTTTTCCTGTGAATCTCAGGTGGTAGAATCATCGGCATAAAATATAGCCTGAGTAGGATCAGAGACTGTTACCATTGATTCGCAACTATTATTTTTACATTTCCTGGTTTACATTTCCTGAAATAGCGTAGAAATCGTAATTTAGGACTTTTTTAGAATGCTTTTCGCACCTCCCCTTCACTTCACCCCTTTTTAATTCGAATTTATTTTCGACAGTCCTTCGAGGGCATTTATATTTTATAAGTAACTACCATGCCATATTTAAAATTTCTATCCTTTTCAGTATCACAGAAATCGCAATTTAGAAAGTTTTTAGCTACTGCAACGCTCTGGTGGTAGTGGCACAGACATAAAATATAGCTTATGTTTGAGCAGGTTCTATCACCAACAATTTGTTATCATTATTTTTTAAATCGGTTTGGTATTTGAAAAGATTACATAAAAATTGTAATTTATAACGCTTTTCGCTCACTTCTTCTTTTTAAATTTGAAAATTTCTTTCGACAGTTCATAGAAAGCAGTTGCATCTTGATAGTAAATAACATGTCATACTTCAAAGTGTTAGACCTTCAGTTATGCAAAAAACGCAAATTAGAACATGTTTTGCTTTTTCAACCCTCAGATGGTAGTGACAGCAACATAAAATATAACCTATGTTATAGCAGGGACTGTCACCATTGATTTGCAAACATTACTTTTGAAATAGCTTTGGAATTTCCTGAGATTGAGTGGAAATCGCAATTTAGAACGTTTTTAGAACGCTTTTCGCGCATTTTCACCCCTTTTTAAATTTCCAATTTTTTCGAAACTGTTCTTAAAGATCATTTATATGTAATACATATGTGCCTTGCCTAATTTTAAGTTGCTAGCCCCTGCCGATCACAGAAATCGAAATTTGGAACGCTTTTTTGCTCCTGCAACGTCTAGGTGATAGTGATACCGACTTAAAATAGCATCTATGTTAGAGCAGAGACTTTCAGAATCAATTTCTTAACATTACTTTTGAAATCAGTTTGATTCTTCCAGAGATATTGGTGACAAATCGGCATTTAGAACGTTTTTAGAACGCTTTTCGCTCATTTTGCTCCTGCATCTCCCCTGTGTTAGTGAAAACATATATAAAATATAGCCTATCTTGGAGCAAGCTCCGTAACCATCATTTTAACACCGTTATATTTGAAATCGGTTCAGTATTTCCTGAGATTGCATAGAAATTGCAATTTAGAACGTTTTTTACAACGCTTTTTGCGCATTTTGACCCCCCTTTTAACCAAAGCTTCAGGAAAGCAAAGAAACAGGAACTGTCACCATTAATTTGCCAACATTAATTTTGAAATCGGTTTGTTATTTCCTAATATTCCATAGAAACGTAATTTAAAAAGATTTTAAAGCCCTTTTTTAGAACGTTTGTTGTTCCCGTGAACCCCAGGTGGTAGAATCACCGGCATAAAATATAGCCTGTGTAGGATCAGAGACTGTTACCATTGACTCGTAACTATTACTTTTATAATCGGTTTATATTCCCTGAAATTGCACAGAATCGTAATTTAGAACTTTTTTAAAATGCTTTTCGCACCTCCTCTCCGCTTCACCCCTTTTTAATTCGAATTTATTTTCGACAGTCCTCGAGGGCATTTATATTTTATAAGTAACTACCAAGCCATATTTAAAGTTTCTAGCCTTTTCAGTATCACAGAAATCGCAATTTAGAAAGTTTTTAGCTCCTGCAACCCTCTTGTGGTAGTGGAACAGAGATAAAATGTAGCTTATGTTTGAGCAGGTTCTATCACCAAAATTTGTCATCATTATTTTTTTAATCGGTTTGGTAATTTATAAGTTTGCTTAAAAATTGTAATTTATAACGCTTTTCACTCACTTCATTTTTTTTTAAATTTGGAATTTTCTTTCGACTCTTCTTAGAAAGCAGTTGCATCTTGTAAGTAAATACCATGCCATACTTCAAAGTGTTAGACCCCTCAGTTGTGCAAAAAACGCAAATTAGAACATGTTTTGCTTTTGCAACACTCAGATAGTAGTGACAGCAACATGAAATATAACCTATGTTATAGCAGGGACTGTCACCATTGATTTGCAACCATGACTTTTGAAATAGCTTTGGTATTTTCTTAGGTTGAATAGAAATCGCAATTTAGAACGCTTTTAGGACGATTTTCGCGCATTTTCACCCGTTTTAAATTTCCAATTTTTTCGAAACTGTTCTTAAAGATAATTTATATCTAATAAGTATGTACCTTGCCTAATTTTAAATTGTTAGCCCATATCGATCACAAAAATCGAAATTTAGAACGCTTTTTTGCTCCTGCAACGTCTTGGTGATAGGGATACCGACATAAAATAGCGTCTATGTTAGAGCAGAAGCTGTCGGCATCAATTTCCTACCATTACGTTTGAAATCAGATTCATTCTTCCGGAGATATTGCCGACAAATCGCATTTAGAACGTTTTAAGAACGCTTTTCGCACATTTTGCTCCTTCATCTCCTCTGGGGTAGTGGAAACAGATGTAAAATATAGCCTATCTTGGAGCAAGATCTGCCACCATCATTTTTACACAATTATACTTGAAATCGGTTCAGTACTTCCTGAGATTGCATAGAAATCGCAATTTAGAAAGTTTTTTACAACGTTTTTTGCGCATTTTGACCCCCTTTTAAATTTCGATTTTTTAAGGAAATGTCCTTAGATATCATTGATATCTTATAACTATCTACCATTCCAAATTTTACGATTCTAGGTCCTTCCGTAACGCAAAAGCCGCAATTTAGAACGTTTTTCTCCTGCACCCCCTTTGGGGTAGTGGCACTGACATAAAAAAGCGCCTATGTTGGAGCAAGGGTTGTCACCATCATTGTGACTCCATTATTTTTTAGATAGGTTTGGTATTTCCTGAAGTTGTGTAGAAACCACCATTAGAACGTTTTTTAGAACGCTTTTCGCGCATTTTCAACCCTTTTAAATTTCGAATTGTTTAAGAACTGTTCTTAGAAATCCTTTATATCTAATAAGTAGCTAATATTTCAAATTTCATATTTCTAGGCTCTTCGGTAACGCAAAAATCGCATTTTTAGAAAGTTTTTTGCTCCTGCACCCCCTTTCTTGTAGTGGCACCGACATAAAACATAGCCTATGTTGGAGCAAGGGTTGTCACCGTCATTTTGACACCATTATTTTTTAAATCGGTTTGGTATTTCCTGAGATTGTGTAGAAACTACCATTTAGAACGTTTTTTAGAACGCTTTTTGTGAATTTTCACCCCTGAACCCCCTTTGGGGTAGTGACACCGACATAAAACATAGCCTATTTTGGAGCAAGGGTTGTCACCGTCATTTTGACACCATTATTTTTTAAATCGGTTTGGTATTTCCTGAGATTGTGTAGAAACTACCATTTAGAACGTTTTTTAGAACGCTTTTTGTGCATTTTCACCCCTGAACCCCCTTTGGGGTAGTGACACCGACATAAAACATAGCCTATCTTGGAGCAAGCGTTGTCACCATCATTTTGACACCAATATTTTTTAAATCGGTTTGGTATTTCCTGAGATTGTGTAGACACTACCCTTTAGAACGTTTTTTAGAACGCTTTTTGTGCCTTTTCACCAATTTTAAATTTCGAATTGTTTAAGAACTGTTCTTAGACATCATTTATATCTTATAAGTAACTAATATTCAAAATTTCATATTTCTAGGCCCTTCAGTAACGCAAAAATCGCATTTTTAGAACGTTTTTTGCTCCTACACCCCTTTTGCGGTAGTGGCACCGACATAAAACATAGCCTATCTTGGAGCAAGCGTTGTCACCATCATTTTGACACTAATATTTTTTAAAGCGGTTTGGTATTTCCTGAGATTGTGTAGACACTACCCTTTAGAACGTTTTTTAGAACGCTTTTTGGGCATATTCACCCCTTTTAAATTTCGAATTGTTTAAGAACTGTTCTTAGACATCATTTATATCTTATAAGTAACTAATATTCAAAATTTCATATTTCTAGGCCCTTCAGTAACGCTAAAATCGCATTTTTAGAACGTTTTTTGCTTCTGCACCCCCTTTTGGCCAGTGGCACGGACATAAGATATAGCCTATGTTCTAAGTTGGATAAACACCATCATTTTGATACCATTACTTTTGGGATCGGTTCGGTAGTTCCAGAGCTTACCTCCGACAAATAAACAATTTTTTCCTCTTTATAATAGGAGTATAGACTAGCAAACCCCGCGGCTTTGCTCGCGTAATATTTGAAATATGCCAAGTGATATTTATATGTATAATTTTTATCAAAAGGTACTAACTAAATTTTTATTTTATTAAAAGGTACTTATTACTTTTAGGAATAATTCAAAGATTACTATTTAAAACACAGTTCGACTAAACATCATTATTACACTCTATTAGGCAGAAATGAGACTTAAATAAATAAAATGAAATAAAACTAAATAAATGATAATTTAGAAAATATTTTGAAACTTTTATGCTCAATTAATACGCTCATTTCAGTATTCATTTGAAGTTTTGAATTTTTAGAAACCATCTTCTTACATCTTAAAATTAACCATCATGTCGAATTCCAAGTCCTACCACATCTCTCAACATAAAGGGCTATGTTGAAACAGGAACTGTCACCATTAATTTGCCAACATTAATTTTGAAATCGGTTTGTTATTTCCTAATATTCCACAGAAACGTAATTTAAAAAGCTTTTAAAACCCTTTTTTAGAACGTTTGTTTTTCCTGTGAACCCCAGGTTGTAGAATCACCGGCATAAAATATAGCCTGTGTAGGATCAGAGACTGTTACCACTGATTCGCCACTATTACTTTTATAATCGGTTTATATTCCCTGAAATTGCATAGAATCGTAATTTAGAACTTTTTTAGAATGCTTTTCGCACCTCCCCTTCGCTTCACCCCTTTTTAATTCGAATTTATATTCGACGTTTCTTCGAGGGCATTTATATTTTATAAGTAACTACCATGTCATATTTAAAGTTTCTAGCCTTTTCAGTATCACAGAAATCGCAATTTAGAAAGTTTTTAGCTCCTGCAACCCTCTGGTGATAGTGGAACAGACATAAAATATAGCTTATGTTTGAGCAGGTTCTATCACCAAAATTTGTCATCATTATTTTTTTAATTGGTAATTTATAAGTTTGGTAATTTATAAGTTTGCTTAAAAATTGTAATTTATAACGCTTTTCACTCACTTCATTTTTTTTAAATTTGGAATTTTCTTTCGACTGTTCTTAGAAAGTAGTTGCATCTTGTATGTAAATACCATGCCATACTTCAAAGTGTTAGACCCCTCAGTTGTGCAAAAAATGCAAATTAGAACATGTTTTGCTTTTACAACACTCAGATGGTAGTGACAGCAACATAAAATATAACCTATGTTATAGCAGGGACTGTCACCATTGATTTGCAACCATTACTTTTGAAATAGCTTTGGTATTTCCTTAGATTGAGTAGAAATCGCAATTTTGAACGTTTTTAGGACACTTTTCGCGCATTTTCACCCCTTTTTAAATTTCTAATTTTTTCGAAACTGTTCTTAAAGATCATTTATTGCTAATAAATATGTACCTTGCCTAATTTTAAGTTGCTAACCCCTACCGATCACAAAAATCGAAATTTAGAACGCTTTTTTGCTCCTGCAACGTCTTAGTGATAGTGATACCGACATAAAATAGCGTCTATTTTAGAGCAGAGGCTGTCAGCATCAATTTCCTACCATTACGTTTGAAATCAGATTCATTCTTCCTGAGATATTGCGGACAAATCGGCATCTAGAACGTTTTTAGAACGCTTTTCGCGCATTTTGCTCCTGCATCTCCTCTGGGGTAGTGGAAACAGATATAAAATATAGCCTATCTTGGAAAAAGAACTGTCACCATCATTTTTACCCCATTATATTTTAAATCGGTTCAGTACTTCCTGAGATTCCATACAAATCGCAATTTAGAAAGTTTTTTATAACGCTTTTTGCACATTTTGACCCCCCTTTAAAATTTCGATTTTTTTAGGAAATGTCCTTAGAGATCATTGATATCTTATAACTAACTACCATTCCATATTTCACGATTCTAGGCCCTTCCGTAACGCAAAAGCCGCAATTTAGAATGTTTTTTGCTCCTGCACCCCCTTTGGGGTAGTGACACCGACATAAAACATCGCCTATGTTGGAGCAAGGGTTTTCACCATCATTTTGACGCCATTATTTTTTAGATCGGTTTGGTATTTCCTGAGATTGTGTAGAAACCACCATTTAGAACGTTTTTTAGAACGCTTTTCGCGCATTTTCACTCCTTTTAAATTTCGAATTGTTTAAGAACTGTTCTTAGAAATCCTTTATATCTAATAAGTAGCTAATATTTCAAATTTCATATTTCTAGGCCCTTCGGTAACGCAAAAATTGGATTTTTAGAACCTTTTTTGCTCCTGCACCCCCTTTGGGGTAGTGGCACCGACATAAAACATAGCCTATGTTGGAGCAAGGGTTGTCACCGTCATTTTGACACCCTTATTTTGACACCCTTATTTTGACACCATTATTTTTTAAATTGGTTTGGTATTTCCTGAGATTGTGTAGAAACCACCATTTAGAACGTTTTTTAGAACGATTTTCGCGCATTTTCACCCCTTTCAAATTTCAAATTGCTTAAGAACTGTTCTTAGAAATCCTTTATATCTAATAAGTAGCTAATATTTCAAATTTCATATTTCTAGGCCCTTCAGTAACACATAAATCGCATTTTTAGAACGTTTTTTGCTCCTGCACCCCTTTAAGGTAGTGACACCGACATAAAACATAGCCTATCTTGGAGCAAGTGTTGTCACCATCATTTTGACATCAATATTTTTTAAATCGGTTTCGTATTTCCTGAGATTGTGTAGAAACTACCATTTAGAACGTTTTTAGAACGCTTTTTGTGCATTTTCACACCTTTCAAATTTCGAATTGTTTAAGAACTGTTCTTAGATATCATTTATATCTTATAACTAATATTCAAAATTTCATATTTCTAGGCCCTTCAGTAACGCTAAAATCACATTTTTAGAACGTTTTTTGCCCCTACACCCCCTTTGGGGTAGTGGCACCGACATAAAACATAGCCTATCTTGGAGCAAGCGTTGTCACCATCATATTGACACCAATATTTTTTAAATCGGTTTGGTATTTCCTGAGATTGTGTAGAAACTACCATTTAGAACGTTTTTAGAACGCTTTTTGTGCATTTTCACCCCTTTTAAATTTCGAATTGTTTAAGAACTGTTCTTAGACATCATTTATATCTTATAAGTAACTAATAGTCAAAATTTCATATTTCTAGGCCCGTCAGTAACGCTAAAATTGCATTTTTAGAACGTTTTTTGCTCCTACACCCCCTTTGGGGTAGCGGCATCGACATAAGATATAGCCTATGTTCTAAGTTGGACTAACACCATCATTTTGATACCATTACTTTTGGAATCGGTTCGGTAGTTCCAGAGCTTACCTCCGACAAATAAACAATTTTTTCCTCTTTATAATAGGAGTATAGATGACTAGCAAACACCGCGGCTTTGCTCGCGTAATATTTGAAATATGCAAAGTGATATTTATATGTCTAATTTTTATTAAAAGGTACTAACTAAATTTTTATTTTATTAAAAGGTAATATTTTATTTTATTAAAAGGTACTTATTACTTTTAGGAATAATTCAAAAATTACTATTTAAAACACAGTTTGATTAAACATCCTTATTGCACTGAATTAGGCAGAAATGAGACTTAAATTAATAAAATGAAATAAAAATAAATAAATGATAATTTAGAAAATATTTTGAAACTTTTATGCTCAATTAATACGCTCATTTCAGTATTCATTTGAAGTTTTGAATTTTTTAGAAACCATCTTCTTACATCTTAAAATTAACCATCATGTCAAATTCCAAGTCCTACCACCTTTCTCAACATAAAGGGCTATGTTTAAACAGGAACTGTCACCATTAATTTGCCAACATTAATTTTGAAATCGGTTTGTTATTTCCTAATAATCCACAGAAACGTAATTTAAAAAGCTTTTAAAGCCCTTTTTTAAAACGTTTGTTGTTCCTGTGAAACCCAGGTGGTAGAATCACCGGCATAAAATATAGCCTGTGTAGGATCAGAGACCGTTACCATTGATTCGCAACTATTACTTTTATAATCGGTTTATATTCCCTGAAATTGTATAGATTCGTAATTTAGAACTTTTTTAGAATGCTTTTCGCACCTCCCCTTCGCTTCATCCCTTTTTAATTCGAATTTATTTTCGACGTTCCTTCGAGGGCATTTATATTTTATAAGTAACTACTATGTCATATTTAAAGTTTCTAGCCTTTTCAGTATCACAGAAATCGCAATTTAGAAAGTTTTTAGCTCCTGCAACTCTGTGGTGGTAGTGGAACAGACATAAAATATAGCTTATGTTTGAGCAGGTTCTATCACCAAAATTTGTCATCATTATCTTTTTAATCGGTTTGGTAATTTATAAGTTTGCTTAAAAATTGTGATTTATAACGCTTTTCACACACTTAATTTTTTTTTAAATTTGGAATTTTCTTTCGACTGTTCGTAGAAAGCAGTTGCATCTTTTAAGTAAATACCATGCCATACTTCAAAGGGTTAGACCCCTCAGTTGTGCAAAAAACGCAAATTAGAACATGTTTTGCTTTTGCAACCCTCAGATGGTAGTGACAGCAACATAAAATATAATCTATGTTATAACAGGGACTGTCACCATTGATTTGCAACCATTACTTTTGAAATACCATTGGTATATCCTTAGATTGAGTAGAAATCGCAATTTAGAACGTTTTTAGGACGCTTTTCGCACATTTTCACCCCTTTTTAAATTTCCAATTTTTTCGAAACTGCTCTTAAAGATCATTTATATCTAATAAATATGTTCCTTGCCTAATTTTAAGCTGCTAGCCCCTACCGATCAAAAAATCGAAATTTAGAACGCTTTTTTGCTCCTGCAACGTCTTGGTGATAGTGATACCGACATAAAATAGCGCCTATGTTAGAGCAGGGGCTGTCAGCATCAGTTTCCTACCATTAGTTTGAAATCAGATTCATTCTTCCTGAGATAATGCCGACAAATCGGCATTTAGAACGTTTTTAGAACGCTTTTCGCGCATTTTTCTCCTGCATCTCCTCTGGGGTAGTGGACACAGATATAAAATATAGCCTATCTTGGAGCAAAATCTGTCACCATCATTTTTACACCATTATATTTCAAATCGGTTCAGTACTGCCTGAGATTGCATAGAAATCGCAATTTAGAAAGTTTTTTACAACGCTTTTTGCGCAATTTGACTCCCTTTTAAATTTCGATTTTTTTAGGAAATGCCCTTAGAGATCATTGATATCTTATAACTAACTACCATTCCAAATTTCACGATTCTAGGCCCTTCCGTAACGCAAAACCCGCAATTTAGAACGTTTTTCTCCTACACCCCTTTGGGGTAGTGGCATCGACATAAAACAGTGCCTATGTTGGAGCAAGGGTTGTCACCATCATTATGACGCCATTATTTTTTAGATCGGTTTGGTATTTCCTGAGATTGTGTAGAAACCACCATTAGATCGTTTTTTAGGTCGCTTTTCGCGCATTTTCACCCCTTTCAAATTTCGAATTATTTAAGAACTGTTCTTAGAAATCCATTATATCTAATAAGTAGCTAATATTTCAAATTTCATATTTCTAGGCCCTTCGGTAACGCAAAAATCGCATTTTTAGAAAGTTTTTGCTCCGGCACCCACTTTCGGGTAGTGGCACCGACATAAAACATAGCCTATCTTGGAGCAAGCGTTGTCACCATCATTTTGACACCAATATTTTTTAAATCGGTTTGGTATTTCCTGAGATTGTGTAGAAACTACCATTTAGAACGTTTTTCAGAACGCTTTTTGTGCATTTTCACCCCTTTTAAATTTCGAATTGTTTAAGAACTGTTTTTAGACAATCATTTATATCTAATAAGTAGCTAATATTTCAAGGCCCTTCAGTAACACGTAAATCGCAGTTTTAGAATGTTTTTTGCTCCTGCACCCCCCTTTGGGGTGGTGACACCGACATAAAACATAGCCTATCTTGGAGCAAGCGTTGTCACCATCATTTTGACACCAATATTTTTTAAATCTGTTTGGTATTTCCTGAGATTGTGTAGAAACTACCATTTAGAACGTTTTTTAGAACGCTTTTTGTGCATTTTCACCCCTTTTAAATTTCGAATTGCTTAAAAACTGTTCTTAGACATCATTTATATCTTATAAGTAACTAATATTCAAAATTACTTATTTTTAGGCCCTTCAGTAACACGTAAATCGCATTTTTAGAACGTTTTTTGCTCCTGCACCCCCTTTGGGGTAGTGACACCGACATAAAACATAGCCTATCTTGAAGCAAGCGTTGTCACCATCCTTTTGACACCAATATTTTTTAAATCAGTTTGGTATTTCCTGAGATTGTGTAGAAACTACCATTTAGAACGTTTTTTAGAACGCTTTTTGTGCATTTTCACCCCTTTTAAATTTCGAATTGTTTAAGAACTGTTTTTAGACATCATTTATATCTAATAAGTAGCTAATATTTCAAATGTCATATTTCTAGGCCCTTCAGTAACACGTAAATCGCATTTTTAGAACGTTTTTTGTTCCTGCACCCCCCTTTGGGGTAGTGGAACCGACATAAAACATAGCCTATCTTGGAGCAAGCGTTGTCACCATCATTTTGACACCAATATTTTTAAATCGGTTTGGTATTTCCTGAGATTGTGTAGAAACTACCATTTAGAACGTTTTTTAGAACGCTTTTTGTGCATTTTCACCCCTTTTAAATTTCAAATTGTTTAAGAACTGTTTTTAGACATCATATATATCTAATAAGTAGCTAATATTTCAAATGTCATATTTCTAGGCCCTTCAGTAACACGTAAATCGCATTTTTAGAACGTTTTTTGCTCCTGCACCCCCCTTTGGGGTAGTGACACCGACATAAAACATAGCCTATCTTGGAGCAAGCGTTGTCAACATCCTTTTGACACCAATATTTTTTAAATCGGTTTGGTATTTCCTGAGATTGTGTAGAAACTACCATTTAGAACGTTTTTTAGAACGCTTTTTGTGCATTTTCACCCCTTTTAAATTTCGAATTGTTTAATAACTGTTCTTAGACATGATTTATATCTTATAAGTAACTAATATTCAAAATTTCATATTTCTAGGCCCTTCAGTAACGCTAAAATCGCATTTTTAGAACGTTTTTTGCTCCTGCACCCCTTTTCGGGTAGTGGCACCGACATAAGATATAGCCTATGTTCTAAGTTGGACTAACACCATCATTTTGATACCATTACTTTTGGAATCGGTTCGGTAGTTCCAGAGCTTACCTCCGACAAATAAACATTTTTTTCCTCTTTATAATAGTAGTATAGATGAGTATAGATAGATTACTAGCAAACCCCGCGGCTTTGCTCGCGTAATATTTGAAATATGCCAAGTGATATTTATATGTCTAATTTTTATCAAAAGGTACTAACTAAATTTTTATTTTATTAAAAGGTAATATGTTATTTTATTAAAAGGTACTTATTACTTTTAGGAATAATTCAAAAATTACTATTTAAAACACAGTTTGACTAAACATCATTATTACACTGTATTATGCAGAAATGAGACTTAAATTAATAAAATGAAATAAAACTAAATAAATGATAATTTAGAAAATATTTTGAAACTTTTATGCTCAATTAATACGCTCATTTCAGTATTCATTTGAAGTTTTGAATTTTTTAGAAACCATCTTTTTACATCTTAAAATTAACCATCATGTCGAATTCCAAGTCCTACCACCTCTCTCAACATAAAGGACTATGTTGAAACAGGAACTGTCACCATTAATTTGCCAACATTAATTTTGAAATCGGTTTATTATTTCCTAATATTCCACAGAAACGTAATTTAAAAAGCTTTTAAAGCCCTTTTTTAGAACGTTTGTTGTTCCTGTGAACCCCAGGTGGTAGAATCACCGGCATAAAATATAGCCTGTGTAGGATCAGAGACTGTTACCACTGATTCGCAACTATTACTTTTATAATCGGTTTATATTCCCTGAAATTGCATAGAATCGTAATTTAGAACTTTTTTAGAATGCTTTTCGCAACTCCCCTTCGCTTCACCCCTTTTTAATTCGAATTTATTTTCGACGTTCCTTCGAGGGCATTTATATTTTATAACTACCATGTCATATTTAAAGTTTCTAGCCTTTTCAGTATCGCAGAACGCAATTTAGAATGTTTTTAGCTCCTTCAACCCTCTGGTGGTAGTGGAACAGACATAAAATATAGCTTATGTTTGAGCAGGTTCATCACCAAAATTTGTCATCATTATTTTTTTAATCGGTTTGGTAATTTATAAGTTTGCTTAAAAATTGTAATTTATAACGCTTTTCACTCACTTCATTTTTTAAAAATTTGGAATTTTCTTTCGACAGTTCTTAGAAAGCAGTTGCATCTTGTAAGTAAATACCATGCCATACTTTAAAGTGTTAGACCCCTCAGTTGTGCAAAAAATGCAAATTAGAACATGTTTTGCTTTTGCAACCCTCAGATGTTAGTGACAGCAACATAAAAAATAACCTTTGTTATAGCAGGGACTGTCACCATTGATTTGCAACCATTACTTTTGAAATAGCTTTGGTATTTCCTTAGATCGAGTAGAAATCGCAATTTAGAACGTTTTTAGGACGCTTTTCGCGCACTTTCACCGCTTTTTAAATTTCATTTTTTTCGAAACTGTTCTTAAAGATCATTTAAAGCTAATAAATATGTACCTTGCCTAATTTTAAGTAGCTAGCCCCTACCGATCACAAAAATCAAAATTTAGAACGCCTTTTTGCTCCTGCAACGTCTTGGTGATAGTGATACCGACATAAAATAGCGTCTATGTTAGAGCAGAGGCTATCAGCATCAATTTCCTACCATTACGTTTGAAATCAGATTCATTCTTCCTGAGATATTGCCGACAAATCGGCATCTAGAACGCTTTTAGAACGCTTTTCGCGCATTTTGCTCCTGCATCTCCTCTGAGGTAGTGGAAACAGATATAAAATATAGACTATCTTGGAGCAAGATCTGTCACCATCTTTTTTACACCATTATATTTGAAATCGGTTCAGCACTTCCTGAGATTGCATAGAAATCGCAATTTAGAAAGTTTTTTATAGCGCTTTTTGCGCATTTAAACCCCCTTTTAAATTTCGATTTTTTTAGGAAATGCCCTTAGAGATCATTGATATCTTATAACTATCTACCATTCCAAATTTCACGATTCTAGGCCCTTTCGTAACGCAAAAGCCGCAATTTAGAACGTTTTTTGCTCCTGCACCCCCTTTGGGGTAGTGGCACCGACATAAAACATCGCCTATGTTGGAGCAAGGGTTTTCACCATCATTTTGAGCCATTGTTTTTTAGATCGGTTTAATATTTAATGAGATTGTGTAGAAACCACCATTAGAACGTTTTTTAGAACGCTTTTCGCGCATTTTCACTCCTTTTAAATTTCGAATTGTTTAAGAACAGTTCTTAGAAATCCTTTATATCTAATAAGTAGCTAATATTTCTAATTTCATATTTCTAGGCCCTTCGGTAACGCAAAAATTGGATTTTTAGAACTTTTTTGCTCCTGCACCCCCTTTGGGGTAGTGGCACCGACATAAAACATAGCCTATGTTGGAGCAAGGGTTGTCACCGTCATTTTGACACCATTATTTTTTAAATCGGTTTGGTATTTCCTGAAATTGTGTAGAAACCACCATTTAGAACGTTTTTTAGAACGATTTTCGCGCATTTTCACCTATTTCAAATTTCGAATTGCTTAAGAACTGCTCTTAGAAATCCTTTATATCTAATAAGTAGCTAATATTTCAAATTTCATATTTCTAGGCCCTTCAGTAACACATAAATCGCATTTTTAGAACGTTTTTTGCTCCTGTACCTCCTTTGGGGTAGTGACACCGACATAAAACATAGCCTATCTTGGAGCAAGCATTGTCACCATCATTTTGACATTAATATTTTTTAAAACGGTTTATATTTCCTGAGATTGTGTAGAAACTACCATTTAGAACGTTTTTTCGAACGCTTTTTGTGCATTTTCACCCCTTTTAAATTTCGAATTGTTTAAGAACAGTTCTTAGAAATCCTTTATATCTAATAAGTAGCTAATATTTCTAATTTCATATTTCTAGGCCCTTCGGTAACGCAAAAATTGGATTTTTAGAACGTTTTTTGTTCCTGCACCCCCTTTGGGGTAGTGGCACCGACATAAAACATAGCCTATGTTGGAGCAAGGGTTGTCACCGTCATTTTGACACCCTTATTTTGACACCATTATTTTTTAAATCGGTTTGGTATTTCCTGAAATTGTGTAGAAACTACCATTTAGAACGTTTTTTAGAACGATTTTCGCGCATTTTCACCCCTTTTAAATTTCGAATTGTTTAAGAACTGTTCTTAGATATCCTTTATATCTTATAAGTAACTAATATTCAAAATTTCATATTTCTAGGCCCTTCAGTAACGCTAAAATCGCATTTTTAGAACGTTTTTGGCTCCTACACCCCCTTTGGGGTAGTGGCACCGACATAAGATATAGCCTATGTTCTAAGTCGGACTAACACCATCATTTTGATACCATTACTTTTGGAATCGGTTCGGTAGTTCCAGAGCTTATCTCCGACAAATAAACAATTTTTTCCTCTTTATAATAGGAGTATAGACTAGCAAACCCCGCGGCTTTGCTCGGATAATATTTGAAATATGCCAAGTGATATTTATATGTCTAATTTTTATTAATAGGTACTAACTAATTTTTTTTTAAATTAAAACGTAATATTTTATTTTATTAAAAAGGTTTTTTTTTATTAAAAGGTACTTATTACTTTTAGGAATAATTCAAAAATTACTATTTAAAACACAGTTTGATTAAACATCATTATTACACTGCATTAGATAGAAATGAGACTTAAATTAATAAAATGAAATAAAACTAAATAAATGATAATTTAGGAAATATTTTGAAACTTTTATGCTCAATTAATACGCTCATTTCAGTATTCATTTGAAGTTTTGAATTTTTTAGAAACCATCTTCTTACATCTTAAAATTAACCATCATGTCAAATTCCAAGTCCTACCACCTCTCTCAGCATAAAGGGCTATTTGAAACAGGAACTGTCACCATTAATTTGCCAATATTAATTTTGAAATCGGTTTGTTATTTCCTAATATTCCACAGAAACGTAATTTAAAAAGCTTTTAAAGCCCTTTTTTAGAACGTTAGTTGTTCCTGTGAACCCCAGGTTGTAGAATCACCGGCATGAAATATAGCCTGTGTAGGATCAGAGACTGTTACCATTGATTCGCAACTATTACTTTTATAATCGGTTTATATTCCCTGAAATTGCATAGAATCGTAATTTAGAACTTTTTTAGAATGCTTTTAGCACCTCCTCTTCGCTTCACCCCTTTTTAATTCAAATTTATTTTCGACGTTCCTTCGAAGGCATTTATATTTTATAAGTAACTACCATGTCAGATTTAAAGTTTCTAGCCTTTTCAGTATCACAGAAATCGCAATTTAGAAAATATTTAACTCCTTCAACCCTCTGGTGGTAGTGGAACAGACATAAAATATAGCTTATGTTTGAGCAGCTTATGTTTGACATCATTTATATCTTATGAGTAACTAATATTCAAAATTTCATATTTCTAGGCCCTTCAGTAACGCTAAAATCGCATTTTTAGAACGTTTTTTGCTCCTACACCCCCTTTGGGGTAGTGGCACCGACATAAGATATAGTCTATGTTCTAAATTGGACTAACGCCATCATTTTGATACCATTACTTTTGGAATCAATTCGGTAGTTCCAGAGCTTATCTCCTAGAAATAAACAATTTTTTCCTCTTTATAATAGGAGTATAGATGATTACTAGCAAACCCCGCGGCTTTGCTCGCGTAATACTTGAAATATGCCAAGTGATATTTGCATGACTATTTTTTATTAGAAGAACACTTTTTGAAATAATTCATAAATTACGAATTATGTCACAGTTTAACTAAACTTCATTATAAAAGTGCAATAGACAGAAATGAGATTTTAATTAATAAGAAGAACTAAAACTAATTCCAATTAAATGATAATTTAGAAAAAATTTTGAGACTTTTATACTCATTTCAGTATTAATTTGAAGTTTTGAATTTTTTAGAAACCATCTTAACACATTCACATCTTGAAATTAACCATCATGTCAAATTCCAAGCTTCTGGTCTAACACCTCTCTGGTGTTAGTGGCACCAACATAAAATGCCGAAACAGAGTTGAAACAGAATATCTCGAAAAATGTTGAAACAGAGACTGTTACCATTAATTTGCCAACATTAACATTTGAAATCGGTTGTTATTTCCTAATATTCTATAGAAAACAGAATTTAGATGTTTTTAAAGGCTTTCTTGTTGTTCCTGCCAACCAGGTGGCAGTGACACCGGCATAAAATATAGCCCGTATAGGATCAGGGACTATCACTCTTGACTCGCAACCAATAACTTCTGTAATATGTTTATTATTTCCTGAGATTCCATAGAAATCGTAATTTAGGACTCTTTTAGAATGCTTTTCGCTCCTTCCCTTCGCACCTTTTTAATTTAGAATTTATTTTCGAATGTTCTTGGAGCACATTTATATTTTATAAGTAACTAACGTGCTATATTTAAAGTTTCTAGCCTCTTCAGTACCGCGCAGAAATCGCAATTTAGAAAGATTTTGCTCCTGCAACCCTCGACATAAAATATAGCTTATGTTTGAGCGGGTTCATCACCATCAATTTGCAATCATTCTGTTTGAAATCGGTTTCATATGTTCTTAGAGATCATTTGTATCTTATAAATAACTGCCCTGCCTAATTTCAGGATTCTAAGCTCTTCAGTAACACAAAAATCGCAATTTAGAACGTTTTTTGCTTCTGAAACCTCTAGGTGGTAGTGACACTGACATCAAATAGAGCCTATGTTGCAGCAAGAGCTGTCATCATCAATTTCCAACCATTACTTTTGAAATATGTTGGGCACTTTCTGAAATTGCGTAGAAATCGCCATTTAGAACGTTTTTTAGAACTCTTTTCGCGCATTTTCACCCCTTTTTAATTTCAAATTTTTTAAGAAATGTTCTTAGAGATGATTTATATCTTATAAGTAACTACCATTCTAAATTCCATGTATCTGGGACATTCAGTAACACAAAAATTGCAATTTAGAACGTTTTTTGCTCCTGCACCCCCTTTAGGGGTATTGGCATCGACATAAAATGTAGGCTATATTGGAGCAAGTGTTGTCACCATCATTTTGACACCATTATTTTTGAAATCGGTTTGGTACTTCTTGAGATTGCGTAAAAATCGCCATTTAGAACGTTTTTTAGAACGCTTTTTGCGCATTTTCACCCCTTTTTAATTTCGATTTTTTTAAGAGATGTCCTTAGAGATCATTAGTATCCTATAAGTAACTACCATTCCAAATTTCATGTTTCTAAGCCCTTCAGTAACACAAAAATCGCATTTTTAGAACGTTTTTTGCACCCCCTTTTGGCCAGTGGCACGGACATAAGATATAGCCTATGTTCTAAGTTGGACTAACACCATCATTTTGATACCATTACTTTTGCAATCGGTTCGGTAGTTCCAGAGCTTACCTACGACAAATAAACAATTTTTTCCAAACTTTTTTCAACGAATATTAGACAATCAATAGTGCATTATTTGTATGACAAAATGCACGTAAACAGAGTAATTCAATAAGCAAAAAAGTCATCCTAGACTGTACCAGGAGTAAAATGTACCTTCCCATTTCCTTGTTTTTAAAAAATACGGCTAATTTTACTCAAACACGTGAAACTAACTAAATGAAACTAAAATGCGTGGAACCAGATTATGGAAGATTCAATCCCAGTTTTCGTCAATACTGAATTTGAATGAGAATTTTTAGTCTAATTAGTTAGCTATATCGCGATTTATTTCTGGACACCAAATTTGGCGATAATTCGCCAAGGATCGCCAGAATTTGACGTTCTTGTACATAACTATGTACCAGTTTTAAGCGCATGATAGTAGCATCAACGATTACAGCAATTAGCGTAAATTTACAAGAGACCACGTTTTCTGAAGCTCATAAATAAAACCTCATTATGGAAAAATCAGCCACCCTAGCACTTTAAACTGGTAAATCTCTGTCACTTTTTAAGATAGAGGCGAAACAAAAAAATGCTCCGGAATTCTTGTATCGAGGCCGAACACTTAAAAGAAAAACTCTGAATTTCTAATTTTTTATACCTCTTTTTGAAATTGAAATTTTTAAGTGGCCGCCATTTTGAAACAAGATGGCAGATGAAGTTGGCCAACGAACACGGTCGAGACCTTGGTGTGTTGTTCTGAAAACATGCCTAGTCGGTTCATAAATACGAGTGCTACAGCGTGATAAAAAAATATATATATACTATGTATATCTATCAATATTTAAACGGGGGGTGGTCTGGGGGTCATGATCGGGGAAAGTATACCGACGTTTTTGAGAATTTCTTTAATCCGGACGGCTGCAAAAGGTAGCTTCTTAATTTTTGTAATGAAAGCTACTTAAAAGTATATAAATGCTTCCTGGTACACCTATTTGTGAGAGTACTTGTAACTGACTGAAAGCCGAAACAAAAGCAATTATGTAACAATTTTATGAAAATGTGTTTTTTTTTTCCCTGTATTTCCGTAATTCCCCCCCCCCCCATTTTAAAGCCTCAAATATAAACTTTTTATACTGTTTTTCTTTAAGGCAACGTCTAGTAATATTATGCAATATTATAAAAGTAATAGGCATCGCATTTATAACAAAAAATAATTTAATTAAGAAAGAAAATAGAATAAAGTGCACAAATACACGGGCAGTGTACTTAATGCGCCAGTGCTGATTTACCAATGAAAATAACGAAAGATAGCAGGACAAATTGAGAAATTCAATATTAAACACTGGTCGAATACTGAACGGTCTTTGAAAAAAGTATAAAATGAAGCTCAGATGTTGATCACGTAATTATTTTGGTATTCGCAACTATTTTTTCAGTAACTGGCACACTCTCAACGGAACCACTTTTGATGCTGCTCACACCTGCCATTGAGACCTGGTGCATTTTAAAGCCCTATATTAGTAAGTTTGAGAATCGATAAAATTTTCAGTTAAAATCATATTTTTTAATTTTACAATGCAATTTTGAAAACCACTTATCGGACTATTAACATAGAATTATTTTTCAAGAAAAACATTTAAAAATACAAATTAGTCAATAAGTATAAAATATTGAAAAAAAGTTTAAAAACTCCTTCAAGAACCTACGAATTTGATTGTGAAAAATTATATTCACATTTTTGGCGTTGAAAAAGTTTTTTTTTTTTTTTTTTTTTTTTTTTCAAAAGTAGAGCTTTCCGACAGCCCTAGCGGAATGTCATATCTGCTTGTCGCGTGTGAGCAATGGTTTGGACGGACTTCACTAGGAACTGTAATGTCCGACCTAATTAGGCACAGTAAATTTTCTAAATTGTATAAAAATATTAATTTACTTTATGATTACTTTTACCAAAAGACAACATTTAACAGAACAACATTCCATTTTAAACACTCGAAACTTGATTTCATTGGACTTCAAAAGAAAATAGTTTGCTTACTCTGTATTTCACTAAAAAACTAGTTTTGAAGGATTTTGAAAGCTTTTAACAGAAATATATTTACTATATATACATTTACGTCTGCATAGAAAAAAAAAAAAAAACCCAACTCTTGTTTCTTATGCTATCAGTTATCAAGCAAATCGCAATCTGATTTAATTCTAACGCATATCGTACATAATTTACTCCAGGAAAGAAGCGGGCGATAATTCTGTAGCGCCATATTTGGCGACTTAACTCGCTTTTGGCGTCAAATAAGCAAATAAAAATCCAATAAGAAATTAAAAGTATATATATATATATATATTATTTTAAAAGAAATTTTTATCGGTTCTCTAACTTTTATGTATAGAGCTACAAAATGCACCAGGTCTCAATGCTAGGTGCGAGCAGCACCAAAAGTGGTTCCCTTGTCAGTACATCGTCCATGTATTTTAAGATTAAACAAATAGATTTATCATGCAAACTAATTAACTCATTTTGTCAGACTATGCAAGGATCAACGAATATCTTTTAAAATAATAAACATTCGAATACAGACAGATGTCCATGGGGTTTAACTCTTAACTGCTGTGACAAAAATTGTCGCAGATACTGTGAGCGGTCTTAGAGACCATTTGATCGAAAGATGAATAAAAGGACTCATAGGATCCGTTTCTGTATTAAGTTTTATGTACAGGAATATTACAATTCACGTATTCAGAAGTCTCTAACAATAATACTAGGGCTCCAAAACTAATTTCACTAGTATCAATAGTTTAATTTAAAATTACAAGATAAACTGCGAAAATTGAAAAAGCATAGCGGTTAAGGGAAACCCAAACAATAAAACATGGGCTTTATTTTTGCCCATATGACTGAATCCTTACAGAATCCAGCTTCTTGGAACTGTCATTTCAAATGGACATTCTTCGCCACTTAGAGCAGTACTCTCATAAATGATTTATAGTTTCATTTCAAATCTCTTTTTTTCTGTAACTAATTTAATTTCTAAGAATGCTACCTATGCATGTAGTGATACATTCTCACGGAGCATGCTGTATAAATGTTTTTAATTGAAAAAAAAAAAAAAAAACTTACTCTGCAACCCTAAAGGCAAGATCGAAATTGTATCTTCTGTTCTTCGGGTTCAGGGAATTGAAGTCGAAGGCATCAGGATAAAAGTGGTGGATTAAAGCACAGAATGCCATACCATCGTTCCAAGATGTTGAGAAGTTGCAGATGTCCACTTTCTATAGAAAAAAAAAAAAAAAAAAATCAAATGCATTCAGTTATTTGCGTGTATTCTGGTATTCCTACATATATAGTAAAGTAAATTTCCCATGTTAGAAAAAACATTCAAATAATCAATTTTGAAGGTAGTTTTAGTTAAAAGTAGTTAAGGGTTTTCAAAGCTGTATTTAGATTATATATCCTGTAGCGTTCATTCTCGATTTAAACTAGTTAGATGTGCCAATCCCAAAACTTTCTTCTATTTAATACATCTTAATATTTCAAAAAGTAGTTACACATGTTAATACTTTAATATTATTAGTTCAATACTATACCAACTTTGATTTTCACCTTAAATTTCTGCTTCAGTCAATTTATCGGAGTCAAACGAGTTAATCTAGATCATGATATTTATTAAAATCAATAGTTTTTCCTTATTCTGTTGCCATCAGCTGTTTGCGAATAGCTGCACGAGCCGCCGATGCACAATAGAACTACGGAAAATCAAGCAAAATTAGACAAAAATTGCTATCATAGCGCCCCTTTTACGCGGAATATTTCGAAGTTCAAGGAGGACATGCTGGCCATAGCCAAAAAACATACACAAAAAAATTGGTTCTATTGTATGCATATCTTTATACAGTTATCGATGGTACAATATTGAAAATAACACAAAAATTGGTATTACAGCGCTCCTTCCGGGAATTTTCTTTCAAATTTAGGGAGGACTTGCTTTGCTATAGCCAGAAACATACACAAAAAATTTGGTTCAATTCTATGCATAACTTCATACACTTTCGATGGTACGATAATGACAATGGCACAGACATCACAACTATAGCGCCCTCTTCCGGCGGAATTTTTTCAAATTCAGGGAGGACCTGCTGGCCACAGCCTGAAACCTACAGAAAAAAATTGGTTCAATTCTATGCATAACTTCATACTCTTTTCGATGGTACTATATTGCAAATGGCACAAAAGTCGCTATCAGAGCGCTCCCTTCCAGCGGAATATTTCAAAACTGAAGGAGGACCGGCTTGTCACAGACAAAAACATACACAAAAAAATTGATTCAATTCTATGCATAACTTCATACACTTTTCGATGATACAACATTGAAAATGGCACAGACAGACATTTTGTATAAACATGTTTTTGGGGATCTCTGACCACTAAAACGTGTAAATCCGTCAAAAACCGGCAGTCGAAAAAAAAATTATTTCGATTACAATACTTTCTTCTATTGAAGATAGAAGAAAGTAAAAAGCGTGGGCTGCTTCCTAAAACAAAGGTCTAATACAATGTCCAAAAAAGGTACATCACAACAATCAGGAGTCTTATTTTATCGATGTGATTGATTGATTCGTGTTAAGGTGCTCCGGTCACCGTTTGTCTACGAAGACTTAGACTTAATGGAATAGTATTTGCGTTTGAGTTGGAATAGGGTCCATTATGAACATCCAAGCACGTAACAGGATTCGAACTCGGCACCTCTCAGCGCCCTAACCCCTACTCGTGAAGGCGGCGGGCCGTTTCATAGATATGATTCTAATTTATTTTCTAATTTCAATTTTTTTTGTCTCTTTCTAGTCAATTCTGTACTCATCTATTTCTTCGACAACTTAACAACATGGTTAATTTGCTTGCGTAGCCAAAGAAAAACGCCAGGGCAGTGATAAACGAGCCGTTTAAAGCCAGAGTGGTGAAAGTCTATAATTTTGAATGTGCATGTTAGTTAATGTGCATGGAGGGTACGTAACGTAGTTATATCAATCTATGCATAGGGGTATCGGTATAAATGGCAATTGCACGACATTTGCCTGTAGACAACACCTGAAGATAGTTTACCTTATAAGGAATCCTCGCTTTTGAGCATTTAAGAAAATGCGACTTATAACACTTTGCTTTTAAAAGGCTGAAATAGAATGATAGTCATTGAAGTAGTTGCAGACTAAATAAAACAATTTCATGGCCATATGCAAACAGGTTAAAATTTTATGATTTTATATGTGTCTAGAAATACAAATTTCTTCTAAAAGTAACACAAAATGAGGAGTCGAACGTGATTTCGGAACCTTAATATCGGAGCAACGAGTAAAAGGAAGTCGATTTCAGGTCTTTTGGCATGTTTGTCGATGAAAATACAGATGGGTACAGAAAAATTTCATCACGCCGAGAAGCATTATTTCGAACTCTACATAGTTTAAATGACGCAAACTTGTATATTGAATTTCCTTCCACGGAGATTTTGTTCACGGTCAAAATTTCCGCTTTAACCGAGTTATTTTCTTCTGATGGACTGATGGCTTCCATTATTATGAAACCGCCATTACGCTGTAAAAAAACGGACTAAACAAGTGGGTAAGTGTGATCACAGATCGCACAGAGGGTTTCGTTTAATATTCATTTCAAAACACTTTATCCTTTTGAAAAATCTGTTAGTTCCACATTTCGCAAACAGGGGCGCACTCTATTCTAAACAAATCTCTATCCGAACGAAACTCCGTTTTACATACTATCCGTATATATATTAGTCGAAGGGATTGGGCCCATAGCACCCGAGATAAGTAGGCCCCCTGGCGGTAAAAATTGGAACTCAAATATGTAAGGCTATGGTGCATAATATGAAAGAATGGTCAAAGGGGTGTCGGCAAAAGTTGGAAAAGTGCTCCCCGGGTGAAAAGGGCAGAGGTTAGAAAAATTGCTTAAAATATATGTTAGAGCACGGAGGAGTAAATAATATAAGACTTTTTGAAAATTTTATGATTTGTCGTGTGGTCTGAGGTATTCAGCTATACGTATGCAAAAATTCATGTCTCCAACTTAATTAGGGGTTCTCTTAGAAAGAATTGCTTAAGATACATATGTGGTAGCTCAAAGGGTTAAACGTAAGACTTTTTCAAGATTTTATAATTTGTCGCCTGGCCTCAGGTGTTCTGCTATAATAAGCATGCAAAATTTCAAATCTCCAATTTAATAAGGGGCTCAGTTAGGAAGAATTGCTTAAAACACGCATGTGGGAGCCCAAAGGGTTAAATGTACGATTTTTTCAAATTTTTATGATTTGTCGCATGATGGTGTTCAGCTAGTATGCAAAATTTCACGCCTCCAACCTAAATAGAGTGTCACTTAGAAAGAATTGTTTAAAATACACATGTAGGAACCCAAAAGCTTAAATGTACGACTTTTTCAAAATTTTATGATTTGCCGTTTCATGTGTGATGCTCAGCTATAAGTATGCAGAATTTCACGCCTCCAACCTAATTAGGGGCTCACTTAGAAAGAATTGTTTAAAATACACATGTTGGAGATCAAAGGGTTAAATGTACGACTTTTTGAAAATTTTATGATTTGTCGTTTGATGCGAGGTGCTCAGCTATAAGTATGCAAAATTTCACGCCTCCAACCTAATTAGGAGCTCACTTAGAAAGAATTGTTTAAAATACACATGTGGGAGCCCAAGGGGTTAAATGTACGACTTTTCAAAATTTTATGGTTTGTCATTTGATGTGAAGTGTTCAGCTATAAGTATGCCAAATTTCACACCTCCAACGTAAATAGGGTGTCACTTACAAAGAATTGTTTAAAATACACATGTGGGAGCCCAAAAGGTTAAATGTACGACTTTTTCAAAATTTTATGGTTTGTCATTTGATGTGAGGTGTTCAGCTGTAATTATGCAAAATTTCACACCTCCAACCTAAATAGGGGCTCATTTAAAAAGAATTGTTTAAAATACACTTGTGGGAGCTCAAAGGGTTAAATGTACGACTTTTTGAAAATTTATGATTTGTCGTTTGATGTGGGGTATTCAGCTATAATTATGCAAAATTTCACACCTCCAACCTAAATAGGGGCTCACTTAGAAAGAATTGTTTAAAATACACTTGTGGGGGCCCAAAGGGTTAAATGTACGACTTTTTGAAAATTTATGATTTGTCGTTTCATGTGAGGTATTCAACTATAAGTATGCAAAATTTCACGCCTCCAACCTAATTAGGGTTCACTTAGAAAGAATTGTTTAAAATACACATGTGGGAGCCCAAAGGGTTAAATGTACGACTTTTTCAAAATATTATGATTTGTCCTTTGATGTGAGGTATTCAGCTATAAGTATGCAAATTTTCACGCCTCCAATGTAATTAGAGGTTCACATAGAAAAAATTGTTTAAAATACACATGTGGGAGCCCAAAGGGTTAAATGTATGACTTTTTCAAAATTTCATGATTTGTCGTTTGATCTAAAGTGTCCATCTATAAGTACGCAAAATTTCATGCCTGCAACCTAATTAGGGACTCACTTAGAAAGAATTGTTTAAAATACACATGTGGGAGCCCAAAGGGTTAAATGTACGACTTTTTCAAAATTTTATGATTTGTCCTTTGATGTGAGGTATTCAGCTATAAGTATGCAAATTTTCACGCCTCCAATGTAATTAGAGGTTCACATAGAAAAAATTGTTTAAAATACACATGTGGGAGCCCAAAGGGTTAAATGTATGACTTTTTCAAAATTTCATGATTTGTCGTTTGATCTAAAGTGTCCATCTATAAATACGCAAAATTTCATGCCTGCAACCTAATTAGGGACTCACTTAGAAAGAATTGTTTAAAATACACATGTGGGAGCCCAAAGGGTTAAATGTACGACTTTTTCAAAAATTTATGATTTGTCGTATGATGTGTGGTGGCCATCTATAAGTATGCAAAATTTCAAATCTCCAACATGTGTAGTTTCTGAGAACGTGCTCTGTGACGGACAGACGGATAGACAGAGGAGCGAGACGAATAGGGTTTCGTCAGATGAACGAAACCCTAAAAACGGAGATTCTACTGGCAATCGAGACGCCAGTACTATTTCCGTATTTTAACGGACCCCCCCCCCCCCCCCATAAATTCCAGAAATCCATATTTTTACGGAAAATTTTCCCCAAAAGTTACAGAAAATTTTCCGTTTTTCTGGAATTTATGGGGGAAATTTTCCGTTAAAATACGGAAATAGTACTGGCGCACGGTAGGTGATTTACAGATTCTAGCTGGCCAGAAGTCATTTTTAAAAGTTTATCCTAGAGTAATTTATTTTTTGTCTGTTATAGCTCAATAGTTAGGGCATTGTACCCTGTTATTGGTTTTGATATAAATATAATTGTATGGTCCATAGACTAGCGCAAAGTTGGTGCTTCTTAGTTGGGAACGAATCAATCAATTTGAGTATAGTTCTTTAATCTGTTACTTGAAGCTGAATAAGATATACTGCTCGATTATGGACGCTTCCAAACAAAATGTGCACTTTATTTTATTGGATTTATGTGCATAAAGTTCGCACATATCAGCTGTTTTTTCATATTTAATGTTTCAAAAAATTCTGTATTTTTTTTTACAGTTTTTCAGTTTTAATATAGAAAAAGTTATATGATAAAGTACGATTAAGCTCAATTTTTGATATGATTAAATAGTTTAGATTATTAACTTTTCGTTCCAATTTAATTTGTCTGCCCTTAGGTGTCCTCTTAAAATATTTTTTTTTTTTTTTTTTAATTTTAGTTCAAGTACCATTTTCTTTTTAGCAAAGTCAGCAGAATTTAAGTTAGCCACATAAATAAACTTTTGCACCATTTTGCAACGGCAATAAGATTTAAAATTTAACGAAAATGTGAATTTGGTTCAAAATATTTTGTTTATAGAGGAAAATTACAATGACGAGCACATGGATATTTGCAAGAGCGAAATGTTTAAAGGGTCTAGCCGGATAAGCATAGCGAAATAGCCCCCACGGCCGATGTTGGAAATAACATGCGTGGTAATAAGGCTCACCATGATAATACAATATAGGGTGTTTTTAGCATCTGACCTTGAACTGTCCTTGAGATAATCGGGGAAGTATGCGCCGGCGCTACTATTTTTCAAATACGTTTTTCTCAAATAGCACAAAAGTAAAAAAAATGAAACCAACGTCAATTATTGAAGAATATATTAGTTCGCATTATATATTTTTTTCACATTTTTACGCAAATTTTAACATAGAAAAATAAACAAAAATATAAAAAAAAGTATTAATGTAGCAACTTTATATTTACACCAACCAACAAATTACAGAATAATGCTGAAAGTATTTACTTTTAAGAAAAACAATTTCGTTAAAATCGAAAATGCGCTTTTTGAGTTATAACAAATAAAATGCTAGCAACTTACTAAACTATTCGTAACTATCCCTGTTTGCATTTGCAGAAATACGCTACTAACAATGCATTGATCGATTCGTGACATTTCTATTCGGGCAGGGTGCGCAGTGCGACAAAATAAGATGATGTTGCCATACATACCACTTCCTTATAGGTTTGTTTCGTGTTTGTAAACATTGTTATTTTGGCGTACTGCACATCCTTTTCTCGTAATAATATCAAGTCAATGGTCTTGTGGATTGTGCAAGTGAAGCTGAATAGGGGCTGTAAATATATAAGGTTATAAACTTTTTGGCAATTTCGGACCCGCACCCAACCTTCCAATATCATACGTTATCATTCCTCGAATCTCCCTCACCCTAATAATATTGTTATCAATGTCTAACAAAAATCTTTATTTTTACAATTATTTTCCCCCTTTTTTTATACGTTTGCAATTATATACAGATATGGTTGTACATTTTTTATTCGCGTATTTTACTGATTTAAATGAAGAGAAGAAATTCATAAAATATCACTGTTATATAAGAAATAACTTTATATCAAATAACATTTTAAAGAAATACTTTTATTTAAAAGATTTTAATAATAGCTCTTTGTTGTGTAATGCAATGAACAGTAATATTGTCTTTTTGCTAAATCTTATAAACTAAAACACAAAGCAGGACTTTTCAGTTTTCCTACTACGACCAGTACAAATATCCGTTTTCGTCGTTTTAAACGTTAAATATATTTCATATATACTTAAATTCAGCGCATGTGCATTAGAGAAAACTATATCTATATCTATCTATATGTATGGAATAACTGGGAGATAAATGGGGGTAAAGAATTTACTCGGGAACCTCTTTAACCGAACTTGTTTATTTCCTTGCTACATAAGATCATCTTCACGAGCTCGATCGGATGTCCCTTGAGCCATTTGCGTCAATTTCGAGACCTACAGGGTCGTTGGTTGCACGCACCTCGAATGGACAAAATCTAATCTTTTTCGTGCTCGTTCTTGCTAATATGTTAGGGCTTGTACTATTTTCCAGCAGGGGGCGAAGGTATCAATTCGGAGGAACATTTAGTTTAATGGGTTAATTAGCTCTTGATTGACCTGTGATCAAGACCCGCACAATTCCTGGGATCTGTGACGTACAAGTCTTTAACCACAAGCAAAGGGGAATTGTCCAAACGTCAGCATTTTCTATCTTAAATTACTCTCTGATTTTAATGGTGAACGTAATAAATATTATGCTGGGGAACAAAGTTATAAGGGGTAAAACGGACTATAGGATACAAGATTTAAGTTAGGAAAACAAATTTAAGGATTTTAATTTATATTTTTAAAATTTAGTTCAAATTTTGAATTTTAAAAGGATTTTAATTCTTATCCCTTTCATCTATATATGGGGCATTCTCACAATCTTTTGACTTTTAAGTCCCTGAATAATAATTTTTATTTTAGTATGTATTCTTGTGGGGGTTTTTATTTCATATACTGGGGAACATTCCATTGCATAACAATATTAACGAGATAAGTTTTGGGCGATGTTGGAGGTTCAAATACCAGGAAAACTCCTATACCGTCCCGTGTCCCTGATGCTGATTTTTAAGTTTTTATAAAACTAGGAGGGCTCCGCCCCCCTGCTCGCTACGCTCACCAACCTCCGCGTAATCGCTTTGCGATTCCATTTGGTATCGCGAAGCATTCCCTATTTTCTAGCCAACCCCTGACGTAATTGTTTCGCGTTTCGATTCTGGATCGATTCGCGATCCCTTATTTTCTATGCACTCAATAATTTGTAGTTACAGTAAATAATCTTATCATATAAATCTCCTCTCCTCTGAAATTTTCACTTCGCCGCCTTTTCTCCGCCATATGTGTAAAATTATATATGTAGTGTTACGAATATTGTAAATAGTTAGTGTTTGTGCTTTAAAATAATGTAAATAGTTCAATTAAGCCATATTCATAAGCTAATATTAGTTTTTGTTGCATTGAAATATCTCAATTTGTTGATTTTTTGCAAGTAAGTAAAACCTATTAGATTTCAATGGGAGTCTATGGAAAGTTGGCGAAATACTGGAAATAGCGCCAAGTTGGCGTTACTTTTGACGAGTAATTTTTGTCACCAAATTTGGCGATATATCGCCAAGTTGGCGACAGTGGCGGCTCCACCCCCCTTCCCCCTTGGTAACCCACCTTATAGCGTCAGAAATCTCTGACCAATCAGATGCTTTTCGCAGCGTGACTTCCTTTAAAGCCGAAAAAATTCTAGCCGAAACCTACAGGGGACTGTTAAAAATTAAAATACTGAACTGAGATAAGGAATCCAGTTTCTTCTTATTTCCTTTTCACCCCCCCCCCTCTCAACCCTGTCTCATTACTTTTCTCCACACCCCAGTCAAACCCTTATCTCCGGGGTCACGAAGGGTCACTATTTCTTTATCCTTACTGAAATGCAAAAGACACATACTATTTTTAGGTAGATTTCGTAAGAAATACTACCTATTGCAGTCGTTACCATGGTGCGACTTTTGAAAAATTCCTTCACAACTTTTCATTACAGGACCCCAGGAACCCAAAACCACCCCCACCTAAAAAGTTTATATATGTATGTACTAAATTTTGTCCGCACGATAAAAGTCGCAATTATGCACGAAACATCTTCAAACTCGCCAACAACTTTGAGATGGCTAATATCTCGGCGGGGATTGAAAATGGGCGAAATCGGCCCAAGAGGGTGGAAATGGGGAGGGTTCAAAATTTTGAATACTGTCTTAACATGATTCTGATAAAACCAGCTCTTACACAACAATGGCAGGAAAAAAATAAAAGTTTTTCGTTATAGCAGTTGCCAACAATTAAAAAAAAGAAACAAATAATAAAATTCTCACCACAACAATTACTTTTCTTTTGCAAAATTTTCACGTGTAAAATTAAATAGTTTGACAAATTGAAAACAAATTGAATATTACGTCATAAGTTTCCTAGAGCAAGATTTCAGCATGAAAACTCAAAATAAATAGTTTGACGAATTAAAAAAATATGTATATTGCGTCATATTGGAAATATAATGGACATCAGCAGGTGAATATGTAACGCCATGTAAGTTTGAAGAAACGTATTAAAACATGATAAAAACCCGACTATGGAAATATTAACATATTTTAGCACTTTAAGGTTCTCTGAATTTTTTGTAGCCATTTTTTAAACCTATTCCATATATACGTGTGTGTGTATTCGTGTATATTACAATTTTCACAAAAAGTTACACAAGAACCCTACAGCTCGCTCTTTGTGAAGAAACTTGGTTTTATCTCTAATCTTGATTTAAGTTTTGTTGGAGAATTTAGTACTTAACATCGAAATCTACCTCCGCCTGTAGGCCCGAGCCGGCAGGGATTTTTTTTTTTCTTTTCGAATAACTCTTACCTTATGGAAGATTATTAAATTTGATTCATAAAAGTTGCTAACGTTGCATAAAGTTGATTAATTAGTGATTCATATAACCGTTATTTTTTTGTGTGTGTGTTGGAGGGGGGAGGGGGGGAACAGGGCCGAAACTAGCCTTTTTTGCACCCGGGGCAAACATGAATTTTGGCACCCCCCCCCACCCCCTCTTCCGCAAACCATATTTACAAAGAGAATTTTACTAATTTTCTAATCGCCGACTTATTTTAAAATTTAAAATATGTAAGCATAAAATATGTAATACTGAACTACTTAAGGGTCCTGTCCCTGCCGGCGAAGACACTCACGAGCTAATGCTAATCCTATGGAGAGGGATTTTTCTAATATCTCGTTTGCATTTTGACATTTTTAAATATTTTTTAAAAATGTCGAAATGCGAACGAGATATTACAAAAATCCCTCCCCATAGGATTAGCATTAGCTCGTGAGTGTCTTCGCCGGCAGGGACAGGACCCTTAATCTACAATGGCGGATGTCACGGGGGTCATTAGCCCCCTCTGAACACCAACAAAAATATTCTAAAGATCATTTTAAAACTGAAATATACAGTCAGAGTCCCGATTATCCGAGTCCTGCTTAACCGAGTTTCTGCTTTCACCGAGTTATTTTCTTCTGATGGACTGATGGCTTCTATTATTATGAAACAGCCATTATAAGTGAAGTGTTAGGTGAAGATGAAAGAGCAGTCGTAAAAAGTTAGAACTCTGATTTTCTGGTCAGAATGGGAAGAAAAAAAATGGCCATAATTTTTTAATGACCATAACTTTTTTTGACAAAAAAAATTATGGCGACTTTTTTTCTTCCCATTCTGACCAGAAAATCAGAGTTCTAACTTTTTACAACTGCTCTTTCATCTTCACCTAACACTTCATTTATAATGGCTGTTTCATAATAATAAAAGCCGTCAGTCAATCAGAAGAAAATGATCCATTCCAAAGATATAATCCTTCATTTGGTGCCCCTTTGTCCCGGCGCCCGGGGCACATGTCCCCTCTGCCCCCCTTAGTTTCGGCCCTGGGGGGGGAAGGCGAATATGCGTAAAAGGCAAGGGGCAGTGGCGTATACAAACGAGATATTTTATAAAATTCTTAGCGTGAGTATTTAGGCTAATTTCAAAAAATGTCAGAATAAAACTGTATCAGGTGCTCCTCAGATGCGCACAATAAAATCAAAAGACCGCTCCCCCTCCCCCATTCAAGAAAGTTTTGAAAAGAGGCCACTGCCCTATTTAACTAAGCAATAATGCGTAAAATTTGCTTTTATCGTCAATTTGAGCGTACCTAAGCAAAAAGTACCTGTAATGCTATGTATCTGGAACAAAACAAAAAGGAAAAGAAGGTGGGGGAGGGGGCGGTGCATTTTTAGTGAACTGTTATTCAAAAACCAGTTAAGTCTCAGTCATAAAATTTACAATTTAACTTTATAGTACAAATATGTTTATAATCCTAAGTTTTCAGAATTTCTTAGTCAGTCCTTTTTGAGATATTAATTAGTGAAAATTGCCAAAAGCAGACTTAACACAGTTTTTGATGAGCTGTACAAAAAAGGAAACTGTTTTCAGGATTGAAATTTATAAAAATGAATAGTCCTATAAGAGATCTTTTTAAAAAAAAAAAAAATATTTAAGGTGAGTCTCATTTCCTTCATAAAAAACAATGGCAGCGTAATGCGGGGTTTGACCTTTTATTTCTCCGGTTTTTAAGCATGTTTTTGGTCTAGATCCTTAAGTCTAATGAAAATTTTATAATTACATAAAATGTCGACAATTTTAAGACTAATGAAAATTTTATAATTACATAAAATGTCGACAATTTTATGCTGAACATTTTGGTTTTTGATTCCTCTTGATAGGTAGAAAAATAAAGCAGCTGCAGCATTTTCCGTAAAACAGGTTTTTCTCCCAAAAATGGCTGTGTAGTTTGTTAAAAATGGCCCCTCCAAAAAACTATATGATAAAAAAAATTTTTAGTCATGTTTTTAAACTCAGGAAACTATGAAGAAATCTTTGTTAAAAGATTGGGAAAATTAAAAATGTCGAGCGACACCATCTGGGTGATTTAAACTGGATTGACCCTAATATGTAAATGGTTATTTTGCGTCATTAGTATCCAAATTAAGTTAAATGTATGCGAATGGATAATATGACGCAATGAAATAATTTACATAATTTTTTGTTAAGGTTTCGGATAGCATGGCGCAAAAGATAAACCACATTATTCAATAAATACATTTCAATGCATAATATAGGTTTAGGGAAAGTGATATACTTATCAGTGTATTGAAAAAAAAACGTATAGTTTGGTTGTCTAAATATACTTTAGAAGACAAAATTCTTTAATGTATCAATTGTCTCAAGGCTCCATAAAAAGGGCACTAACTAGGCTTAAACTGGTATTTATGTGTATTAATATTTTCTGGGATCGAAATTTGGACAATAATCTAAAATATTACTTTTTCTTAAAAGTAAATGAACCCAATCGCGCCAGTCGGCCTAACCGTTCGGAGTTTTCATGGTTTTCTTAGAACCTTGGATTTCCTTGCATAAATACGGGTTAGGTTCCCTTAGAAAGACCCCCACGGAGGGCACCCACCCCTCTTTAGGGCCCATATCCCTCCTGTTGGTAATTGGCCGTAATAAACACAATTAACCTTAAAAGTAAATGAAGAAAAATATATCATTTATATTACAAAATATAATTCAAAATAGCGCAATAGGATATAGGTTCTTTTTTAATTTCTTTATAATTTTCATAAATATCAATATTTCATTATTTGAATAAATATTTCAAATGATACATTTAATTTAAAATTGTCTTCCATTTTCTTTTTTGTTGCCATAGCTTAAAATAAGAAAAATAAAAATAAAAATGTTTCGATAAAGTATATTAAATTGGAATCTTTAATGCGTGCTTTTATATGCAAAAGTGATGCGATATTCAGTAGAGAATATATATTTTTTCTTTTTTTAAACCCGAATTTTAAACACATGCAAAAATATTATAGTCATATTTTTTCACATACATTGAAATATATGTATATGTAGATAATGCAAATAAATGCCGATTAAATAATTTAAATAAGATTAAAATAATAGATTAAATTTAATGTACACAGAAAGCTTCTCAACATGATTGTGTTATTAGTGGCATAATTTTCGCCTATTTTCCTTAATAATTGTATATTTAAATATAATATATTTAAAAATTTACTTTTGTGCATATTTTCAATAATAAATAGAATTTTAATCATAGAACATAAAAAGAAAAACAAATGTATTCTTTGAATTTAATTAATTTACTTTAAATTTTTGAATGAAATTCTATATTTTCCTTTAACCATAGTGTCAATTTCACTGGCCAGCTATTCCACCTATTCCCTAATAAATTCCAACTAACTTTGAAAGACTAAACAAGTAAAGTATTACTACATGGAATCCTTTCTTAGCAAGATTTTATTTTTTCAGCCAAAAATCAATTTCATTGTCAAAACGTTTAAAATAATAAAGTATTACTCAAACGATTTTCATGTGAAAATTGACAAACAAAACAAAAGGAAACAAATCAGTAAATAAGGAAACAGTACAAAAAATTAAACATTTTTTAATTATTAAAAAGAGCTAAAGCGCCCACAAAATTTGAGTAACGCATAGAGAGACGCCAGAAAAACAGATAAATATTTTCCAAAAATAGTCACATGGCATTCAGAAAATAATAAAAAAAATAATAAAAAAAAGCTTCATGAAAATAATTTAAAACAATAAAAGAAACAGCACACGTACTTTGTTGCTGTTTCTTATAATTCTCTCTTTATTGTCGACGCTAATTATGAATTTGTAAATTAGTTACGCCTAAAAATTAAGAATTCAAAAAATATTTCGTACAAATTAGTAATTCGACATAGATTTCATTCAGTAGAAATTTTTTATAGTTTCAAGAATCATTGATTATAAAGTTAAATTATGTTTTCTTTTTTTTTTTTTTTTTTTTTTTTTTTTAAAAAATTGTGAGAAGATAATTCTGACAGAATTTTCTAGATCTTTTTGTCTGGTTAACCTTTTATTGGTTAGATGATACAATGCATAGTAAAACACTACTGAGCTAAGTTGAAAAAAGCAGTAAAACGATAAATTCTGCCGAAACATGATCCGCAACAGCAAACCGCACAGGGTTCTTTTCTAGAATTGAGTAACTCTTCGTGATTTTGTACAAATTCAGAAGGAATCCGAACTAAGCGTTGACACTATGCAACTCCTGTATGACCCCTTACATTTCCCCCTCTTAATGAGTTTCGGCTAAAATTTTTTCGGCTTTAAGGGAACAAACCTTTCGCAGTACCTACGCAGATTTTCATTGGTCCATTTCCAAAGCGTTACTTTTTTTTATATATAGAAGGATTGTTTCAATAAAAGTAATTCGATATAATTTTTTTCCTAAACTGGGACAATTGTTTTATATAAATTTGAAGCAAAAAATTAACCTGCACATATTTTTACGGTTGATATTATTTTTTGAACTCTGTCCCTGGGTTTTAAATTCCTTACCATCCCTCTTGCTAAACTTATTCAGAAAATCACTTCAGATGCAGCCATAGAATTTTTTTCAAGTTTTTTCTCGTGCAGAAGTATGCTAGAGAAAGAATGTCTAAAATTCTTTGACAGGAAATTGACTGCAGAATTTAAATCAGCATTTAAATATCAGTTTCTTCAAGCATCGTGACTTTATTGGCGGTCTTACCGTCCCCAAGGTTTATTCCTGCACTTTTCGAGGTAAATTAAATTTTTTTTTATTTAATCCAATGTAAACAACTGTTTCTAAAAATCAATGAACATAGTGGCTATCACTTAGTCTTAACATGATTTGCCTAAAAATAGTGGCCATTTTCCTTACCATCCCATTTTTACCATCCCTTTTTTTTTTCCATTACCGTCCCTTTTTTCCAATACCATCCCCCTTTTGCTCCTTCCGTCCCTTCTTTAACACCCCTTTAAGACAATGTTATACCAAAATTTTGTACTAAAAATACGACATTGTTATTATTTCTTATTTGAATGAATGTCCTGTGGGTACTATGCAAATTCATTATAAGTAAAAATTTAGAAGAAAATAGAAAGTTTGTGGTAAAATGGTAAGGAAAATTAAACTCGCAAGTTTAACTTAAACCTCAGTTAAATAAAAAAATTTCCGCTGCTGACCATTTTTTCTTTATTTTGAATCAGTAAGGCATTCGTCTATCAGATTAAAATGTTATTTTAGCAAGTTTAATTTCACCACATTTTTATTCCCGAAAGTCAAAAGATTGTGAGAATGCCCCATATATACAGTAAATCTCTCTATATATAGGTAGGATCATTGTTATGCGACTGCACTCGTATTTATAAACCGATTTGGATGTGATTGAGCATACGTTAAATATTTATTAAGATCTGGACCAAATTCGTAGGATATCTTGATCGCCATCTTGTTTCAAAATGGCGGCCCTTTAACAGGGTTCGTACGGGTCCTTGAATTTCCAGACTAAGAAATTCTTCGGTACCAGTATTTTTTTTATAGAAAATCTTTCCTTAAATAAGGTGAAATTTCGCGCGTTTAACCCGGGGGAAGTCGCCTATAAATAGTGTATGAACGGTTTATAGTTTGTCACCAATAAACGCAAATAATAATCGTAACCTTATTTAGTGGGAGACAATTGTCACAAATTATGAGTCAAAGATTACTTTTCAAAAAATAGTGGCGACAATTGTAACAACCGTAGTATACGTGCCATACCCCACGCGACTCCTCCCGGGTTAAACATGATTTATTTTTCTATAAAATAATACTGATATTTGGCCTTGAAAATAGCGGTACCCGTACAAATCATGTTTAAAGATTTCATGCTAAACAAGAATATATACAAAGAATTATAAATGCAAGTTTATTTCTTGCATAATCGTTAGGTCTTGATAGAAGGATTCAAGAACATTTTTTGGTTTTCTTTTTTTCTTAAAAAATGGATGAGTAGAGCAATTTGAAATTCTAGAGTGGCTGCCATTTTGAAACAGGAGATTTTTTCCCCCTAATCGTGTATAATTTATGAGTTTTAGCAAATGTGTTTTTTGTAAATTTATTTTCATTGTTGCTACTCCCATACGCTTAAAACAACAGTCATACCCGTGAACGTTCCGCTAAGTTTTTGAAGTTCCCATTTAAATTCAGTATTTATGAATCTTTATAATCTAGAAATCTTTTATAATCGGGTTCCACGAATTTTAGTTTCGTGTGTTTCAGCTGAATCCTTAAAAACAAGGAAAAGTGGAGCTGCCTTTTCTTCCCGGTACAAGCCAAAAAGACTTTTTCCCGTCTTGAGGGGAAATAATGTTTTTTTTTTTTTTTTTTTTTTTTTTTTTGTATTTACGAGGGGGAGGAGCGCAAAATTTCTTCTTGCCCCGGGCGCCAAAAAACGTAGGTACGCCACTGCTCAGCAAAGCCGAAAGAAGAACCGAACTTGTTCAACAAATTATATCAAAATGTCGGCGAATGCATGTAGATTACTGGTAATATTATCTCTAGTACCTAATGTTACAATAAAGGGTGTTTACCTCTACTCATTTGAAGCTCCAAAATAAGAAGCAACTAGATGAAAACTAAATTTTTCACTAGAACAAACGAACGACGTATAACAAAATCATCTCACTCTAGGCTTTGTTTCTATTGCTGGCCGCTATAGTGCAGGCGCATTCACTATCTCAAACTGCCGTTAGTTTTTAAACTAGGCGAGGTTGCGGCATAACCCCGAGTGGCGCCATTCCCCCGGTCTCCCCTAATTCACGTTAAGCGTGTTAACGAGGTTCGATTGTATCTTAAATGAAACATTTGAAACAATAATTACCGATGTAAAAAAAATGCAATTAATACTGTAAATTAGTTTTTTTTTACCTCATATTCTTTTGTTTTACTTTTGCACCAGTGAAGCAGCATGTCTTTTATGTCGCTGGCGCTCCTTTGAATACCAGTACGACCATGGAAACTGCTAAGGGAAAAAAAAAAAAAAAACAATTACGCGATTAGAAATTGCATTAGAAGGGTAAATTACTTCATATCTAATAACGTTTACAACTTGATTCTGTAACCAACAAAAAGTCCAAATCTGTAAATTATTAAGTTTAACAATTTTTTTTTTAAATTTTAAAAATATTTCCGATCATTATGTTAGTTTTTCATAATATAGTTTTTTTGTTATACCAGTCATTTTTATTCTTTTTACTCATAACAGATCTCGTTAAATCAGTGTATGCTACAATCGAGTAATTCTTCTTAAAGAAACAAAAGACTGATTACTACCCTCTCTAGTCCCATACTGCATTTTATAGAACTCCATTTTCACACTTTTTCAATTCTCAAATCTCTCGATAAACTAAACGTCTAGGTGGAATTTATAGTAGGAGAGCTGTTGAACATTTTTGAGTAGGTATTTGAGGCACCCTGAAAATTTGTGCAACACTTCTTTTGTAATGCCTGAATACAAAATCGAATGTCTGGCTGAAGGATCGTGGCCCAAAAACTGTGCCAGACACGTGTCAAGTGCCATTTTTTGACTACCCAAAAAAGGTATTTGAGGCACGGTGAGATTGAGACAGAAAAATATTTATGCTTAGAAAAAAATATTTTGAAAATGTCAGACACTTTTGTTGGCACTTTTTACTTGCCAGACAACATAGAATGTTAAACGCGAGTGCCAGTAAAGCTGGACTTCCGGTGTCTTTTTAAAAGTACATTTAAAAGTATATTTTAAAAATATATTTAAAAGTATATTTATATAAAAGTATATTAATATACTTTTATAACTATGATTTTGTCATATACATTTATATGTAATGCCCCGAATTTGGTATACCGGTTTATTATGTTAAGGAACTTCCCTGATTAGTTTGGTGGTTCATTGGTTAAGGATAAAGGGGGAAAAGGGGCGTTAGTCCACCCTCCCCTTATTTCAGATAAATTGGTTTTTCATGCAGAATTATTCGATTTGCTCCGAATTTGGTATGCCGGTTTATTATGTTAAGGAACTTCCCCGATTAGTTTTGGGGGTTCATTGGTTAAGGATAAAGAGGGAAAAGGGGTGCAACGCGATTTACGCTTTGTTTGTATCGTAAGTCAGTAAATGGATCTTCAGCGGGGCACCGCAAGTCCAGCTTTACTGGCACTCGCGTTTAACATTCTATGTTGTCTGGCAAGTAAAAAGGGCCAACAAAAGTGTCTGTCATTTTCAAAATATTTTTTTCTAAGCATAAATGCTGTTCTGTCTCAATCTCAGCGTGCCTCAAATACCTTTTTTGGGTAGTCAAAAAATGGCACTTGACACGTGTCTGGCACAGTTTTTGGGCCACGATCCTTCAGCCAGACATTCGATTTTGTATTCAGGCATTACAGAAGAAGTGTTGCACAAATTTTCAGGATGCCTCAAATACCTTCCCTAAAATGTTTAACAGCTCTTGGATTATTACACAAAAAGGTTAATAAATGAAACCTTATATATTAAACTAGTCGGATGTGGCAATCCCAAAACTTTCTTCTATCTCATACATGTTAATACTTCTTGAAAAATGCAGCATAGGAGCGCCACCGATCACGAGTTTTACACCAAAATCTAATCAGGAACAACTTAACACGTTAAGCGCTACGTCAGCCACCGGTGGCTGATATAAAACTAAAAAAATATATTTTGTTTTAAGTAATTACTGAAAATTTATTTAACCTTTAACTGATGTCACGCGGTCTCCCAGACCCCGCGACTCCCAGTTGTAAACACTTTTACAGCTTTTTACTTTTCTGTACTGAAGTTAAATAATATGAATAAAATACTTTTTTCATGCAATTTAATTCACATGCTCCTAAGAGAAGTACAACGATATTGTTAGGACAAAATTTAAGTAAATTCAACCATTTGAGTTATTTTTTTATTCATTTTATTCGAGGGGTCCGAGAGACCGGATCACATCAGTTGTGTGACAAAGTTTAGTCACATCAGTTAAAGGTTAAAATTTACCTACCTTTTATTCATTACAGGATTATACTTTCTTAAAAATTACTTAAAACATTGTAAATTTTCCAGCGCTTTAGTGTCCGTCACCGTGGCACTCAACGTGTTAATGTCAACTTCCAATTGATTTTGAAGTTTGATGAAAATCCGAGCATTAGTGTTTCTTGTAAAGATAGAAGAAAGGAAAAATGTATATTTAGATAATGAGCAGGACTAAAAAAATTCTGGTAGCCAGTAAAAAATTCTAGTCGCTCTCCAAAAATATTTACCCCTTCCCCTTCGTTATCAATTTATTTTTCCTATTTTAAATTTAAACATGGATTTTTCAACAAGGGTTTTTTTTTTTTTTTTTTTTTTTTTTTTTTTTTTTTTTTAATGAACTGATTGAAAAAAAAAATATGAGCATAATGTTTTTGAATCCCCGTCAACGCAGCTAATAAATTAATTTAGAAAGATAATATAAATTACGTTTCCCACAAGACTTATCAGAATTACATAACTCTAAAGTAAAATGAAATACGTTACAAAATTTGAAATGAATGAAATGTGTAATATCATAAGTAAAACAATTGTTATTTACAAATATTATTTTGCTTCCAGAAAAACTTCAACAGAAATTACTTTCGCAAAATAAAAACAGCATCGATAAAATGTCTGCTTAACCCTTTATGCCCCGACGGTACTTTAAATTAGAATTAAAATAACTTGTTATAAAATCAATTCAATACATCGATTAGTAGAAATACAAATTAGAATGCCTTACAGATACTTTACTCTTTTTTCCAAAAACATTAATGATTGCACCAAAAAAAAAAAAAAAATAATAATAATGATAATAAAAATAAAAGGATTATTTCTTTTACATTTAAATCTTTTCAGCTTTCCTGACGTTGAAGGATGGGGGGGGGGGGGAGGGGGTGTAGTTTCAGTTAAGGGGGTCCGGGACACATTTTAAAATAATTTTTATTTATTGAGTTAAAATTCTGAATTTTTTTTTTGTGATGGTTAACCTTATCATTTGTAAACAAAATCACATGATAAAACTTCTGAGATATTTTTTTAAAATTTAAATTTAAAATTTATTAAAAAAGTGGGGTAGGGGAGACTTGGGAGAGTTGATCCCTAGGGAGACTTGATCCTTAGGTCTAAAACCAAAGGAAAAATGCAATTAAGTCTCTGAAACTGGAAACATTAATAAAGTGATTCCTTATCAACAGATCTAGCAACATAATTTCATCCAGCCATTTTTATTTTTGTTGTAAGAAAGGAATCTCTGTTTTCTTACAATCAAACTTCTTTTTGAGTACATAGTTTGCGTTTTATATTTTTTGCTAAATATAACTAAATTACTTAATTTTATTGATATAATATACTAACATTCCTTAATGCTTAAATGTTGTTATTTAAATTCAATACAATTTCTTTATTTTTGATTTAGCAATTTTTTTTACCCAAACATGCACATTAGGGACACTTGATCCCTGTTCTATGGGGAGATTTGATCCTGGGGATCAAGTGTCCCCAAACCAAAGTTAAGCTAAATTAATGTTAAATTTTATTAAACCCCTACTTCTGATAGTGAAATTTAGATATTATCTGTATTACTTAGAATATGATTGCCTTGATTTCAGATGATTGACAAAGATAGAAAGTTAATATGTGGCTGCATATGATGGTTAGCAAGCACATAGTGGATGAATGCACCCAGATCAACCGACTCAGATCCACTTGATGAACATTCTGATGAAATTATTGAAGATCCAAAAAATTTGTCGACTGATGAAAATGACTGTCATTATGCGATTTCTGGGAAAGAAGAAAATTAGTCATTTCGTAGGAAAAATTTAAAATAAGATTTTATCATCTGAATGTGAAATCAATTTTCTAAGAAAACGAAAACTTAATTTCGACCAATTTATTTATCCAGAAAATGTTGACAATAGTGTTGTGGACAGTGATGATATGACATTGTCAAAAAACTACCCAAACCAACCATGCTTTGTAGAATTCTTCGAACTGCAATAATTTTAATATTTACATTTGATTTTTAAAGCTTTGAAAATGTTTTTTGATCATTAATTGTGTTTCTCTCCCTTTTTACATGTTAGTCAACAATAAATTTGATTTCTACTACTTAATTTGAATTATTTCAATGCATCTGTTTCAAGGATCAAGTCTCTCTTGGCAAGGGATCAAGTCTCCCCGCAACTGGGGAGACTTGATCCTTTTTTTATTTTTTTGGAAAAACAATTTATTTTTAATTTAAAAATGTTTTTTTCAAAATAAAAAAAATACTACAACAAGAAAGACACATGAGCCTTTAATAATAACTGGAAACATTTTTTTAAAAATGTGTTTTTTTCCAAAATAAAAATTAAAAACTGAAAGGGATCAAGTCTCCCAAGTCTCCCCTAATTTAAAATCGTTATAACTCGAAATATTATTTATAGAATTTCATTTTTTTTCATTTAAATAAACAGAAATATATAAGTTTTAATTTTGATTCAGCATTTTTAAAAATTAATTTATAAAAAAATTAAAAATATTTAACGAATAATTTTCAAAAAAAGTGGTGCAACTTTTTTATAAAAAATATTTTTTAAAGTAAATATTTTTTTCAAATATGCTGAATCAAAATTAAAGTAAAACAATTGTAAAAGATATGTTCCAAGTTTGAACCCTGTATCTTTAACGGTTCTCGAGTTATAAGAATTTAAATATGAGAAATGGTGAAAAAACCTATCGTGAAGAAAAATGCATTTTTACAAGAAGTCGTTTCCATGACAGCCATTGCTTGAAAGCTAGATTTTGAAAGCAAACCAAAACGAAAAAATTAATATTTTTTGTTCTAATTCAGATAGAAAAATGATTTAAATGTCATTTTAAGCAGGAAAGAACAGAGAAATATTTTATGAAATAAAATGTTTTTGCAAAATTTGAATATTTTTGTGTCCCTGACCCCCTTAATAAATATTTCTATATTGCTATTGTGAGAGCATATTTGTACATTTCCTAATTCTATTAAATACTTAAAGATTTTAAATAAAAGATTTGGGTGGAGTCATAAATATTACACAAAATCCCAATAAATTAATTTAATTTTAATTAGCAAAATCCTTCTAAAATTTATTAAATGATTGTGTAAGTCTTTGTAGTTTCAATAATTCACGAAAATTGCTTTAGAAGATTAAATTTTCATGAATTCATATTTGGGATATAAAGGGTTAAAGGTACTCCACCTTAGATAAAAATTTTACTGACACTTTGTCTGACAAACTTGAAAATATGCATTTTTAAAATTTTTGCATCTTAGATGAGATCATTTAATGCTAATTCTTCCAGTCGCCAGTTAAAATATTTTGATCGCCATTGGCGACTGCATTTGTCGAACCCCGATAATGAGAGTTATAGGAACAAACGACAAAGAAAGTTGAAATTTATCATATTCATCAATCCAACAAGATAAAAAGAAATCAAACTAGAGATTTTTCATGTTAATTTTCTTGTGTAATAATTTCAAGAGAACAGTTTATTGTTTTTTTTCTCGCAAAGATACATCTTAAATTTAAAGAGTAAAATAAAGTAAAATTCTTACTTTGGTCTGACACCCTTGTTTTGAGCTGCGTCCATTTGTTGGAACTTGGCTTTGGCTGACATTTTTTGATTATCTGAAAAGTAACCAGACATTAAAGGTCAGTCGAAAGAAGTCGGGTTGTAATACACTGTGTAAATATCAGATTCGTTAGATTGTCTATCGGTACAACTATCAATACCGTGCATTTCTTTACGTGGTCACGTACCACTGAAATGCTAAATGTCTTTAAAGCTTACCTTAAAATTGATCGACCCACTTCTACGAAACTTTAAAGGAATATTTAAACAATTCTAAATTCCCAACCCCACACACGCACACACACACACACACACACATATATATATATATATATATATGGGGGGGGGGGGGGAAGATAGATTAACCCTTAACTGGGATCAATTTTTTTATGGTTTATAGTGTCATAATTGGCCTAATGGCGTCCTTTCGTCCCAAGCTATTATTAAAAATATAATTTTTACAACAAAGTTGGTATTTTTACATGATTGTATTTGTCAGTCGAATAAATCAGTGAGTATATCTGTCCTAATATTGACTTACCGTAACAAAACTTTTTTTTCCAATAACCATTTTTCCAATCTGCGAAAAGTCGAAAACATTTTAAAAATATAAGACACAGCATTAAAAATTGTTCGTCGTGAGATTGCTGACGAACGTCAGCACAAGGATAAAAATTTTAGGCAGCAGCGATCGGAACAACAAGAGTTTCGGAGACTTTCAAGTTTGACGAGAACTTCTATTAATTCTGCATGAAAATAAATGATTCCTTGCAGTTCTTCCTAATCTATCCATCTATATCAGCCGTACTTAACCTGTGACCCAAGATTAATTATTAATCCATATCTTATACTATAATGCGAGCAAAAATTGTGTGTGTGCGTGTGTGTGTGTGTATGTATGTAAATTTTATCTTGAGAACGGCTCTAACGATTTTGATTAAATTTTGCACCCTACCGTTTTCGGGCACGAAACGACCATTGGGATGGGTCTCGTGTTCGAGAAAATTCGATTAGTGGGTGATTTTGGGCCATAATGAGTCAGGGTCAAGCTAATTATATCTAAAGAACGGCTCAATCGAGTTCGACCAAATTTTGTATCCAACCATTTTCGGGCACGAGAAGACTATTGGGCTAGGTCACGTGTTCGAGAAATTTCGGTTTGTGGGTCATTTTTGGGTCACTGTGGGTCTAGCTATTTTTATCTAAAAAACGGCTCTAACGATTTTCACTAAACTTTATATTCTACAGTTTTGGATTACGAGAAGACCATTGGGCTAAGTCACATGTTCGAGAAAATTCGATTAGAGGGTCATTTTTGGGTCACCGTGGGTCAAGCTAAGTTTATCTAGATTACGGTTCTAACGATTTTGACGAAATTTTGCACCGTACTGTTTTCGGGCACGAAAAGACGATTGGGATGGGTCACGTGTTCGAGAAAATTCAATTAGTGGGTCATTCTGGGTCATAATATGTCAGGGTCAAGCTAATTATATCTAGAAAACGGCTCAATCGATTTTGACTAAATTTTGTATCTAACAATTTTCGGGCACGAAAAGACCATTGGGATGGGTAACGTGTTCAAGAAAATTCGATTAATGGGTCGTTTTTGGGTCACCGTGGGTCCAGCTAAGTTTATCTAGATAACGGCTCTACTATTTTGAAGAAATTCTGTAAGCTATTGTTTTCAGGCACAAAAAGACCATTGGGATGGGTCACGTGTTTGAGAAAATTCGATTAGTGGGTCATTATGAGTCAGGATCAAGCTAATTACATCTAAAAACGGCTCAAGACATTTTCACAATTTTTTTTTAATATACGGCCGTTTCTGGTCATGAGATGACGTTTGGGCTAAGTCACATGTTCGAGAAAATTCAATTAGTGGGTCATTTTGGGTCACAATTGACCAGAGTCAAGCTAATTGAATCTAAAAACATGCTCAAAACATTTTGACCAAATTTTATATTATACCGTTTCTGGGCATGAGGAGAGAATTGGGCTAAGTCACATGTTCGAGAAAATTCGATTAGTGGGTCATTTTGGGTCACAATGGGTCAGGGTCCAGCTAATTTTATCTAAAAACGGCTTAAACGATTTTGACTAAATTTTGTATTCTATCATTTTTGGGCTCGAGAAGACCATTGGGCTAGGTCGCATGTTCAAGAAAATTTGATTAGTGGGTCATTTTCGCTCACAATGGGTCAGGGTCAAGCTAATTGTATTTAAAAAGCACTTCAAAACATTTTGAAAACATTTTGTATAATACCGTTTCCGAGCATAAGACCATTGAGAAGGGTCTCATGTTCAAGAAAATTCAATCAATGGGTCATTTTGGGTCCTAATGGATCAGGATCAAGCTAACTTTATCTTAAAAACGGCTCAAAAGATTTTGATAAAACTTTGTACTACCCCGTTTCTAGACAATATAAAACCAGTGGGCTGGGTCGCATGCTCAAAAAAATTCTATTAGTGGGTCATTTTGGTGATAATGGGTCGGGGTCAAGCTAACGGCATCCATCTCAAAAATATTCAAACAATTTTGACAATTTTTTTTGTTATACCGTTTCACAGAACAAAACGACCATTGAAATAGCTCACACGTTCGATAAATTTCGGTTAGTGGTTTTTTGAATCAACGTGGGTCAAGCTTATTTTATCTAGAATATGACTAACGATTTTCACTAAATTTTTGTATTCCATCGTTTTCAGGCTCGAGAAGAGCATTGTATTAGGTCGCATGTTCGAAAAAATTCGATTAGTGCGTCATTTTGGGTCACTATGTCTCAGGGTCAAGCTAATTGTATCTAAAACAGCAAGAATGATTTAGTGGGAATAATATATCGAGATAAACACAAAGCTAATTTTGACCGAGCTTAGCTCGGTCATTCCTGCTAGTTATATATATATAAAATAAGATCCATAATAAAAATATATTTAAGACCTCCAACTGTTGCTTTAGACATATGTATGAGAAAACAAAATCTGTCCTATTATTTTCAAATAATTTAAGATGCATTAACATCCAAAATTTCGTTTGCTTACTGAAATTTTCTTTTGATGTGTATTATTATTTACGTTACTGTGGTGCATATATTTAATCTTCAACAATAATCAAACATTATATTTAAAAAAAATAAAAAGGTTTAACGTTGAGCAAAAGTCCAAGGTTTTATCCAAGGTAATCAATCTCCTTATTATTATTTTTTTTTATCTTTAGGACTTGTGAATTTGGATTACTACATCATTGCGTTTTATATTGATTAAATAGATATTACTCATTAATTTTGTTATATTGTTTTGTTATACTACCTTTTTTTTTTATCTTGCTCTTTAATTACTTTTTTTTTTACATTCTTATGTAATTTTTGTGTGTTGCGGCCCACCTAACGTAACAAATGTAATGTTTTTGGCCCGCGAGAAAAAAGGTTGAGTATGGCTGATATATATTAGAAAGCAAAAACAAGTCCGTGAGTATCGCCGACTTCATATTAACGGGACAACGTTTTAACCAATAAATTTTGCTTTTGCAAGTTAACTTGTAAACATCGCACAATTTAAATTTTTACACCATCGAATAGAAAAGAAAATGTACTTTCAAATGCAATTTGTTTGAAAACCGTATCTCAATTTACTGATTTTTTTTTTTTTTTTTTTTTTTTTTCGGGGGGGGGGGGGGGGGGTCTAAAATAATTTTATGTATGAATTAAAAAAAATAATTCTGTTTCTATAGCATGCAACCCGATTACGGAAGGTTAACCAGTTTACACTTAAAACAATTTGGCTTTTGTTTCCGGTTAATGTTTCATAACGAAATTAAAACATTACCAAAATAAATAAAGCACAAGATTAACAGATATGCTTAAAGACTGAAATAATCGGAATCAAAACGGCTACTATAAATAGTAAAATCTTCGGTGATATCTATGACTATTGAACTCTGGCATGTGGTAACCCGAAAGTACAGTTAAAAAAAAAAAAAAACAGAACTTTATTTAGATTATCCACACCAAGGAGTATTTTTATATGAAAAATGTCAATTATGTATTAAAATATATATATATATATATATATATATTAAGCTTTTAATGATGGGTGTTTTAAATATCGACGAGGAGTTATTCCATCTTAGTTAGAAGATGCTACTTAACTACCATAAAATCTAGGGAGCGCTTCTTTTCCATATAGTTATTGTTACTATTGAATTCTGGTATGTGGTAACACGAAAGTACCGTTTAAAAAAAAAAATCAAAACTTTATTTTAATACATAATTGACATTTTTCATATAAAAATACTCCTTGGTGTTGTTAGTGGTTAATACTTAATAAAACATATTAAACTTTTAAGGACGGGTGATATCGATGAGGAGTCATTCCTTCTTAAGGCCCTACTTCAGTCAGGCGAAAAGACCCGTTCGCTAATGCTATTCCTATGGAAGAAATTTATAAAGATATCTCGGTCGCATTTCAATATTTTTAGATGATTTTTTTTGCAGTGGCTTGCTGAGGTCGATCTGTAAAAAGGCCGTTTTTTACTTTTTCGATTTTCATTGGGGATTTTTTTCAAGAGGATGCTTTCATTTTAGAAACCGGTTCTGAAAATGAAAGTGTCCTGATTAAAAATACCTGTAAACGAAATTGAAAAAGTAGAAAACGGCCTGCATATAGATCGACCTCAGCTAATCACTGCAAAAAAAAAAAAAAATCATCAAAAAATATTAAAATGCGACCGAGATATCTTTATAAATTTCTTCCATAGGAATAGCATTAGCGAACGGGTCTTTTTGCCTGACTGAAGTAGGGTCTTAATAAAATCTAGCAAGCACTTCTGTTCCACAAAGTTATTAATCATGTAATCCCGAAGCATAGGTTAACAATAACTGTGGTGAGAAGAAGCGTTAGGCATATTTTAAGATCAATACCGTCTTTTCGGAGGGATACCTTCTGGCAGACATTTCAATCACCCGCCATAAAAAAATTAAAATGTAAAAAATCACATTTTCCAATTAAAAATGGTTTTTTACCTCTGTTCTGTACAATGAATGGGCAATATGTTCTGCAACCCGAGAAGATCAGGTGGGATCCTTTGATTTTTTTTTTTTTTTTTAATCAATATAAAAGGTAAAAATTGTTTCATAGTTGCATACTAATTTTAAGATATCACTATTTGTTATTTTGGATTTATTTATTCATTATCTGAGCCAGGTGACAATTACTGACTTTCTTTTTTCACAGTATCAACTGAGACTTTTGAAAGAACATTTTCCCTGTTCTCAATCAATATATTCGGACTTTCTGTAACGCCATGTTAAAGAAAATTCTGGTTGATAAGAAGAAAAGTAAATAGGAGCTCCTACTTTAAGCAATTCAGGAAAATGTGGGCAAAAAAGTACGACTGAGTACTTAACGTGTCGAACACTGGTTCCTTTTTACCCTTTAACGTTTAACCCTTACCGGCGCGGAGTAATTCTGTTTATAAACTGATGAAATAATGGACTGACACCGCAATTTATAAACGAATTTATTAGAAAATACGAACTTTCTTATTTTCATGTACATTCTAATAGGAAAATTTTAGTTAAATATTCTTGGTGCCGTTTGTCAGTTTTGGAATTAAACTAAGGTGTCCTTTTTTAAGGACACCGCGCCGGTAAGTGATATACAAGATATTAAACTTTGATGAAAATTTGGATGTCCTTCATGACATTACATTGGCTGGAAACAAAGCTTTTCAGTGATTCCTCCATACAAATTTGTTATTTTTCTCCCTCAGCAACATGAATCTTTTTTACGTATGTGAAAATCAATTGTATTATTATGTGCAGAAAATTTTCGGGTACATTTTTAGTGCCCGAAATCTGTACACCCATAAATCAAAATGGACTGTTATAAACCGGACAGCTTTTATCCACTTTTATAAAAGTTTCCAACATAGTTGAAAAGTGTTTATGAATTGGGTTTGTCTGTCTGTCCGTGCTCTAACTTCCGTAAATATACCCCGATTGCCATGCAATTGATACACGTTGTTGATGTTCACTACAGTATGTTCGGTATTGAAAATAAAGTATGTGCTACTCATAGTTCATTTACAAGGGCACTCAAAAGTATTCCGTTACATTATGGTGTATGTGGAGAAATAATTTGCGGGTGTATTTAATAGTGTTACAGTATTTTAAACAATGAAGTTTAAATACCTTAATACGGTACACTAGAAGAGCTATTATTGAATATGTTATGTGTAACACTTGCAATACGCGCATAGGGGAACTCAAAAGTATTGTTACATTATGGTCTATGAAGAAAAATCGTTTGCGACATCTTAATGATGTTACTCTGTTACAAACATAATAAAATTGATACGAATTTCTGGGATACTTTCTGTAGAGTATGGATGCAAAGCTTTTATAATTCATTTACAGGGTCATGCAAAAGAGTCTCTGAACTCTGGTCAATTCTGGGGGGAAACTGTTCGCAGCTTATTTCAATTATGTTGCGTTACTTCATACATGATGAAATTGAATTATGATGAATCATGATACATAAACATTATGAATCTGAACATTACTCAGATTTACTATAAGATGCTTGCAGTAGAATAAGATGTGCATTGCATTTATCGTTCATTTACAGGGACAAATAAAAGATTTCGGAGGCAGTACTGTATCCAAAGTGTTGTCTATTAGGGACGATTGCTGAAAGTGCGTTTTCAGTTATGGTGTGAGTGTTTAACCGTTTGAGTGCTAGGAGCCTCAAAACCTGAGGAGCGCTATAGCGCTCCTCTTGATATGGGCCAAAATTGCGGGATGCGTGATAGCGGTCTTCTTGCTTTACGTTAAAATTGCGGAGAGGGTGACAGCGCTCCTATTTGTTGCCTCAGTTCGGTGTGCATTTAAGCTGGTTGCACTAGCTAAGCTTACGATTTCTGTGTATATCGTCGGCTTACAAGAAATTTTTTTATATATATATATATATACCCAAACACATTCGCATTTTTAGCATATATCTACAAGATTTGTTCCGCACTCAAACGATTAAGTTTAACTAAATCTTTAAATACATATGGTGTGCATAAATTCTATAGAACGTATACGGAGCTACACAAAAGAATTCGTAAGTATTACTGAGAATGAGTGTGAATTGCTTAAAGATGTTCTTTAATTTGAGTTATGAAACTTCAAGTTGATTTTCAAGCACAACTACATTTAGTTTAATACTAACAAGGAAGGTCTCCATACGGGCATACTCCGAAAAATCTGAAAAAAAAAAAAAATATATAAAATGTTCTTCTGATAAGGGTATATATGTTTATTATAAAAATTTCGGAGGAAACTCGATAGAACGTCCGTAAAAAAATAATGCAAATTTCGATATTTGGCGATTTCTCACCGGTTGGTGATGGAATAAAATTTCAAAAAATACTTTGTCAAATACTCTAACTCTTAAATGCTTGATTTTTCAAAAATCATTGTAATAATGTTTTTTCGGCTTTCATTTTTTAAATAAATCATGGAAAAAATACTTTAAAAAATCATATTTTGTTTTAAGTATGGTTTACGGCTAAAAAACAGTTTGTTACTAATCGGCAATACTGGTCTTTAATTGAAAAAATAATTTTCCTTGATAAAATTCTATAATATTAAACACACAAGAATTTTAGGAACTATAATAAGAAATAAATTTTACTTGCTCACTACAGAACAATAGGGTATTTCGCAAGCTTCCAAACAAAACAAAAAGAACAAGTAGCAACAATTGAAAAAATAAATCTATCTTTATTCTTAAACAGCACAAGTGTTTCCATCTACATATTGAAAATCGATTTAATATTTTCAGAATGTATTTTATCGGCAACATTAGGCATTATAGATTCAATATTATTCTAATAGTATTTTAGAGCCTAAATTGGGTATGTTGCCGAAAAGCAACACCCGGCATTTAAGGGTTAAGATAAAAATGTTTCACATTGGTCTTGTTTAAATAAATTTAATGTAAATAACTTTAGGTTTGTCAGTTTTAGTTTGATTTAACTATAGCTTTGTCGTGTGCATATATTTATAATGAAAGTTAACTGTCAAATTTTATGAATTAAACCAAAATTTAAATTGAAATTGTTCCGATCTCAAAATTAAGCCCAATTGAGCACTGTCGATTCAATTTTGTTGCTATGGAAACAACGATTTCTTTGATTTTGAAATGAATAACTCCAGCATTCTTTATCTTGCCTTTTTTTTGGAATACGCTTAAATATATGAAAATATTTTTTTATACAAGGGTGTCCGGTCTCAACGGTGTCCAATGGCTAATTCCTAAACCGTTAGTCATAGACATATAGTTCCAATTACAAAAAATGTTTTAAATCAGGTAAAGAAATATTTTAAAAGCGATTTGGGTCAATAAAAACGTTTCTTAAAAAATTACGAAATTTAAATTTTTATACGGTCACCCGGTCCTATAAGTTATATTTAGTAAAATTTTCCTATTACACTGACAAGTAATACAAAAAAAAGGTACTGTTGTTCTACGATTAAAATTGACCGAGTAATAGCTGTTTAAAGTTGGAGCATACTTTTTGCTGCAAATCGGGGGGTCATTCATAAATTTAGTCAAAATATAATTTCGTCAGATATATTAAAAAATGATTGAGAGTAAAATTAACATTGCAATATAAATTTGAAATCTTTAATCATTCTGACATATTAATGCAAAATATACAATTGGCAATAAACATTTAAGAAGAAAGAAAAAACAGAATTTGTTAAATAAAATGATGCTAAATTAACAGCCTCAATTCTTTACAAAACGATACGTATTTTAAAATATTATTAGATTATACTAACCTGCAAAAGTTGGGTTATGTCATGTTTTTTAGCTTTTGATAATTGATTCTTATGTATTCTGTACCGCTGAATCAAATTGACTTTCATTCTTAACCATCACATCAGGATTTTTCGCAAATTTCAAAGTTAAAAAGTTAAAAGTTAAAATTGAATCTCCTCCCTCATCTCATCGAACCACTGAGCTATTTAGCTGTAAGAATGCGAGGATAAGCAAAAATATCGAATAAATTATTGAATAAAATAAAATAAAACAAAAAAGTTTTACATATGTTTTATAGCATGAGATTTTCGCTATATTTTAACTTACACATTTACGACTTGTAAAAAAATTCTAACGTGATGGTTAAAAATGAAGGTCATTTTCAGAATCAGTGCTAAAAACTACGTAAAAATCAATTATCAAAAGTTAAAAAACACAACCTCTACTTTATAGTATCCGATTTTTGTTATTCTTTAAATTTGACAACTTATGATTTGCGAAATATCCTGACATGATGGTTAAAAATTAATGTAATTTTCGGATTCAGTGCTAAAAAATACATAAACGTTAAAAAAACCAACAATCGCAGTCTTGCATTATCTAATCTAAAACTTTTTCTCAAACTTCTTGGCGGTAATCTATCCGAACTTTTTTGTGTTATCCTATAAAATAAGTATAAATGGTAACCACCTAAAATCATAATAATATTAGATTGTTATTGGATTTGCGCCAGTATGTAAAATGTAATCGCGATCGGATATTTAAAAATGAGTTAAAGTTCGAGTACAAATTTTGAACTGGAAAAACATACATATGATCATTGAAGTAACATAAAAACTTATAAAAATAACATAATTTTTGTTAAAAGAAATCATAAAAGAAACAGTCTCAAATCCTGACAAAATAAAATATATGTTATTTTAGCCAATCTGAAACTTAATAAATGTTAACTTAATCGTAATACTTGTACGATTTTTTTTCAAAGCGCAGATACACATGGAATAAGATCTTCGAATACTTTAAGCACTCGGTATGCGACTCCTCAAAGCCAAGCCGAACTCATTTGTTTTCAGAGCAGAAAAGAGGCATAAGTCATGCACTTTTAAAGTTTCATAACTCGCTCAATTTTAGTGTTATATGAATGGGATTTTTTTTGTCTTACTTGTCAGTGTAATAGGAAAATTTGACTAAATATAACTTATAGGACCGGGGGACCGTATAAAAATTTAAATTTCGTAATTTTTTAAGAAATGTTTTTATTGACCCAAATCGCTTTTAAAATATTTCTTTACCTGATTTAAAACATTTTTTGTAATTGGAACTATATGTCTATGACTAACGGTTTAGGAATTAGCCATTGGACACCGTTGAGACCGGACATCCTGTATATGAAATTGTTTTTAAAGTAATAAAATTAAATAACAAGCAACATAAATATGTAATACAAAAAAATGTAATTATTAAACCCTCTCATTGTTTAAGTTTAAATTCAGTAAATACTATTTACACGCATTCTAAAAATCAATTTTCAGGTGCATTAAAATCGTTTGCTTTTGGCGAGGAAAAAATACTGCCCGCCAAACCGCGTAACGCTTTCGTCTTTTCGCGCCAAATACTCAAAGTATTTTATTTTTTTACAGACTTCCTACTGCAATTCCGCAGCTAAATTTGACTGATCCTTTATTACATACATAAGTAGTTTAATTAGTATTATTTCTTTCAAAATAGTCTGAGTATGCCCAGTAAGGAGACCTTCCTTGTAAGATATGTTTGTAGCATAAAAATAAATTCATATACAGGGTTATGCATAGAACTGGATACATGGCTACCTGTGGATAGTAATTCCTGGAAGTGTGATTTCAGTAGTTTTAAGCATGTGAAATTTAATAAAAAATGAAATTGAATTCCAGCATAATATGTGGCGTGTATACGAATCAGCATGCAAAATGCAGGGCTGTAAAAAGGAATTAATATACGTTTCCGCCTGTCAGTAAAGATTGCTGACGGCGAATTTAACGGTATTGGGTTTTTTTTTTATTATTATTAAACTAAATTTTATCAAACTATCTAGAATTTGTACAAATCTATAGATCATATACAGAGCAGCACAAAAGAATTGGGGCACTTTTACGGTTATGGGCAGTAATTGATGATACGTTTTCTAAAATGTTTACTTAGGTATCTTCTTTACCATATTAAAAGGCGAAGTTTTGTTAAAATATTCTGGAAGTGTTGGAAAGTGTTTCATAATCTATGCTTGACGCATGATTTTTCTTTCTTGTTCATCTTCAATTAAGTTGTTTCGGAGACTTCTTGTAGCTATGCAGTAATTTCTGTGACAGTAGTTAAGGGTTAACTAAATTTAAAAACAAGTAAATAGAAGGAAAAAAAAATTCGGTCGATTTAAAAAAAATACCTGATCCTTTTAATCGCACCAAAGACCTAATTAAAAAACAATTATCCGATTACTCCAGATGTCTTTATTTGCTTTTAAAGTTTGAGTGATGATAGTTAGTTGTGGTGTGAAAGAAAGAAATTAATTTTTTCTTTCAGCAATTTCCATAAATAGTTGAAAATCTCTCGAACATCTATAATTACTTGACTCCCCCCCCCCTCCCCCTCTTTAAGTACGTAGCTCCATCGTTTTAATATCTCAACCTGTCGCAGTTTTATGAACAGGGGAAGCGACTTGCTTTTAATAGGGTCCCAAAATTTTTTGTTACCAGTCTTTTCGCCAATAGGTACAAAACATTTACTTTTGAAAAAAAAATACCCCCCCCCCCAAAAAAAAAAAGTTTTTCTTTTTTTTTGGGGGGGGGGGGAGACGGCGTACATGGGGATTTTTTTTTTTAAGTGAACAAAGCCGATATTATTGAACACTGTATTTATACACAGAAAAAGTATTTTGTCATGTTTCATTATTGCTCATTGAAGAATGATGAAAGTTAAACATGAACAAAACTATTTTCTTTGAGGAGTGTGGAAGCATAATAACAGCCCTTTGGCTGGAAAATATAATGTATTAAAAAAGACTAATATTTTGCAGAATTTCAGAATGAATCTATATTATATACTAGTGGAGCTTCGAACCGCTTCATTGGTCTTTTTTGCCAAATAAACCTGGAGTTTGTGAGGCTCACTGCCTTCCGCAGTGTACACTATGGTCATGTTGTGCTGCGCCTTCTCCGGTTTCGAATCCAACCAGCCTTAAATTATGATTTTTTTACTTTTAGACGAAAGTCTTTCCATACTTGCCTTCGGTAGCGTACACAAATCATTATTTCTTATCTTTAAAGCGTAACTTGTCTTTCTCAAAAGGCACACGTCGATCGACTGATATTAAATTCAAATTTGCAGCATCGTATTCCACGTTACTGTAGGAACCGATTCGGCATTCTTCCAACTTTGATTTATTCACAGGAGTAGATGTTTGGAAAATATATTTTTTTTGAAAGGATAAATATAAATCTTTTTTAAAACGGAATACGCAGTTAGAACTGCAAGAGTACTATCATTAGGTATTTTTTTTTTTTTTTTTTTTTTTTTTTTTTGTGAAGGAAAGCCGACGCGCTATGAAAATTGATGAAAGCGAAAACGCGCTTTCTATAAAAAGTGCAAACAAAAAACTTTTCTGCTTTTAGAAATTCGGAAATAAGGTTTCCCCTCCAGACAACTGCGGCATCGCGCCGTTTTGGCAGTGTTCATTATGATTTTGGCACAGATGTCCTATTCGCCCCATATTGGCGCGATTTTTTTCTGTCGCCAATATCATATAGGCAACAGGTACTTAACTTGCGCCAAAGTGTCGTTATTTTGCTTGATGTGGTAACCCGGATTATGTTGTTTATGCTGTTGATGTTTTCGCCAAATTGGCAACCGAAAAAAATCTCGCCAATATGGGGCGAATATGACATCTGTACCATGATTTTTAATTAACATTGTTATTAATTAATAATACAGGAAAAATCTGAGCCTCGGGTGCATTCTGATCCGCCTTGGACTATCCACATTCAAATTTTCAGATCTCTATGTGCGAAAGATTTTCTTACCCTTGCGGTCATACAAATTTACACAGGTAGACAAAGATATTTCTCTTATTAGTATAGGTAAAAGCTAAAAATTTCTAAAAGGTAATTTAGAATTGTGGATGATTTCTGAATTATTTTCTTCAACAAATACTCCTCTGTTTCGTTTGCAAAAATTACATAAATTGTTTCGAAACATGCTATGCGTAAAATAATGATAATTTTGTATTTTGGTTCAGTTTATGGCTGTTAAATGAAATTTTTTTTAGCTTGAATGAATAATCCTTGTACCCACAACTTCCCTGAAACGTAGCCTTAAGAATATTGCGTTTAAAAAATAATATATAATCTACGAAACATTTCTACTCATTCAACTTTAGGTGTTTTATTGTAATTAGGTTTGTATAGTAGAATAGTAAACCAATTTCTCAAAGCTAATTTCATGTACCATTTCTTCCCTGGTGGTTTGTTATTGCCCATGATATAACGGCTCTCAGACGTATTGGGAGATTGTCAGTGTTTAAATGATTAATAAATTGAATCACAGAAATGCGTGGTAATGGTCTCTAGATTTCTTGTGTGTGTGTGTGGGAGGGGGGAGCGAGGGCGTATTGTTAGGTACAAATGCCAAATTTTCAATGTTATCACCTTTACTATAAACTAGAGGTTGACCGAAAATTGGGTTTCGTTTTAGGCTCAAAATCTGAGTACGATTCGGACTGACTGAAACTATCTGTATTCAAAAAATCTTGTTTCTTCCTTCGAAAATTTCCACGACTCATTGATTTGATCTGTATCGGTTCAAATGACACTTTTTATTTATTGCTATGAACTTCGATGTTTATAATTATCAATCATGACTGACTTTTAAGACGTCAGTGCAAATTATAAAGCAAGCAATGCATGTATGACTAAACTTTAAAGACGCTTTTCACGTGCTCATTAAAAGCTACAGACTTAACAGTAATAGAAAATTTTTATTTTGAAACTGCAGAAGTGTTTCGAATACTCTGTGAAAGTTCTAGTATAACAAATCATCATTTACAAAAGTCATTGTAAAAGATAAATCGAGGTATGTATACCTAAAACATTTTTTAATTAGATTCTTATTCGTATAATTAGAAAATCATTCAGTATTGTTAATGAATTACATTTCATTTTATATGAAAATAAAAAGTTTTGGTCAGAGGCACAGAGAGCCAACTTGGTTCACACGTATGATTAATTAATAATTATGTATGTTTATGTATGTATTAATTACTTTTAAAAAATTGGACTATTTTCGTTTTCGTTTGAAAATAGGATGATTACCGAAACTCGGTTTCGGTCTTAAAAATCTGTTTCGGTCGATCGTTCAGAAACCAATGCACCATAAGGCACATACAGATAGTTTTACTTGAACTTAATTTAAAGTTAGAAGTTTTACTGGAACTTGATTGGAGACAATTTTAACAAGTTGGAAATTGCACGTCAAACGTGGCAAATGAGGTGCGTTCGTACTTAACTAATTTTATAAATATTTTTTGCACCGCATATTGCACTGAATGTATATTTTAGTCCGCTTCATAAGGGCATATTCATTTCATTCTGTTCGAAAGACTAACATTAAAATGCACTTGAAATAATTTTTTCCCATTGGCCGTAATGTAACGTAAAACTTTTAATTGTCCCTGTAGTTAAACTATGCATCCGATTTTCATAAAATTTGAAATGACTTGACAAAATTTTACAACAATTATATATTTAAAATTTCAGACCATTCGATTGGGTAGTTTTTTATCTGTTATATGCGGACGGACAGACAGACGGACGGACCGAACGACGACTATAGGTGCTACGTATTTATACAATTACGAACAGGTCTGCGGAGTCGGAGTCGGGCCCATTTTTGAATGAAAGAGTCGGTGTCGGATCAGTTAAAATTTTCGGAGTCGGAGTCGTCCATTTTACGATCAGGGCTGCGTTGTCTGAGTAAAGCCCATTCTTGAGCGAAAGAGTCGGAGTCGGATCTGTTAAAATTCCCAGAGTCCAAGTCGTCCATTTTCCCCACCGACTCCGCAGCCCTGATTACGAACACACCTTAAAAACTAACTTCAGCAGCCAGCTCACGGACTGTGGTATGAAAATTGGCTTTGACTCATATTTTCAATTTGGCATTTTCAATGACAGAATCAAATTCCTCTTTATCTTTAAGATTTATTCACACAAAGAAATCAACGTTCTACTGTGCATTCACTAGCCATCCCTAGCCAAATGAATGGATGATGTTGCGAGCAATGTGTGCTGTTTTCGTCTAATTTTGAAATCTTACAAAAAATTGCGCAAACTTGGCTCTTTTCTATAATCGTTTAGCGGCCTTATATAATCCTGTACAATAAACGAAAAACAAAATTGTCATACTAAATAAATAGACAAATGCCGTTTAAATATGTAACAACGTACTATTCCATTCACAACTAAATGAAAAAATTCTGGTTGAAAAGTTCAACAACATAAACCGTCATTGTTTTTTTATACAATATATCTTTGACGAGCTGATCGTAAACATGGCTATATCGTAACTTCTAAAACTTAAACGGTACGATAAAAGGTTTTGAAAACTGCTTTGAACATAAATTGCATACTTTACACGTACATAAAAAATGCATATTTTATTTGATGATGTACCAACAATTTAAAGTTATAAAATCATTAAAAATTTATCAAAGCTATGAATTCAAAAGTTTTTATGGTAAATACATGAAAGGAAAGCAATAACTGCGGGAATTATAAATTTAATAGTTAAGGATAAAAAAAATGGGTCAAAGTAAATTAACAACGTTAACATTAATCTAAAGCTAATATTTTCAAAAAGCTTTGATAAAATTTAAACCTTGTATAGGGGAGAGTGGACCTAAGTACACAGTGGATCACCCCTTATAGTTTACTTATTTTTAAATTTTTAAAGCTGCTCTTTTAGGCTAATTGATAACAGCGCTGGAGTGATTACTTATAGTCTTCAGAACACATCGTTAGCTCAGAATGAACCCTTTTATCCCGACTGGTTGTTTTGAGCTCCTAAAAGTAAAAATTTTCATCATTATACTTTTTCTTTATCGAGTAATTAAAGGTTATGGATAAATAAGATAAAACAACATTTTTTGAAAAGGTAAGACACTGGTCTTTATTTAATTTAAAAGTTTATATGCTTAAAAGAAAACTTTAAATAATATTTTTATGAGTATGTATTGAACTTCAACATGGGACATAGTGGACCGCCCACTGCTGGGGTACAGTGGTCCGCAATGAATACTGTTCCTGTAATGAAGGATTTTCAAAATATCTAATAATTGCTTATTCTATATACAGAAATATTGTTTTAAAATAGTTATTTAACTATAAAATAAAGTAAACAAAAACAAAACAAAAAAATGACAGATTAGTTAATCCTACAATGCATCGAGTAGCCATTTGGCACACTTTAAATTTCATGTTGTATGTTGTTCAGATTATAATGATTCAGATTATGACACTTTAGTTTTCTCCTAAATTATGGATAACAGTTCACGTGTGATTTTAAAAATAAGTTTTTTTGTTCAATATAGCAGTTTTTTTTTTGGCGGGGGGGGGGCGGGGGGGAGAAGGAGAGAAATGAAAATCATGCATTGTAGAGTTAACATAGTAAGAAATATTTTGTTTTGAATTTACTGCCTTTGAAAAAAATACCTGTATCCTAAGATGACCTTTTGGTTATTTATAGCTTCAGAGCCCATGGTTAGCTCATAATGAACTATTTTATCCTGATTATTTTGAACTTCTAATAAATTTTTCATAATCATATTTTTCTTAATGTTTGCTGACTTTTTTGTACTTAATAACTTATTTGTAGTCACTCCTGTATTAGCTCAGTGGTAGGGGAGAAAAAAAAGGCCGAATTCGGAATTAGGGGAAAGCTGAAATTTTTTTTAATCCATTTAGTTTAGGTCTAGAATGAATATGCTAAGTTTCCTCCCTCGTACTAGGTGAGCGTTAGGAAATATGTATAGATTTATAGTTAAAAAACGGTTTTTTTGCATACCATAATAATCTCATAACAGCTAACTCTGTCAAAAACATTGTCAATACAAATGTTGCAGAACTTAAAATTCTGAGTAAAATGAGTAGGGGAGACCGGGGGAATGCCGCCAACCCGGGTTATGCCGCCACCCCACATAGTTTAAAAACTAAGGGCAGTTTGAGATAGTGAATGTGCCTGCACTATAGCGGCCAACAATATAAACAGTGCCTAAAGTGAGAGTGACTTTGCTGTACGTCGTTCGTCTGTTCTAGTGAAAAATGTAGTTTTCTTCTAGTTACTTATTATTTTGGAGCTTCAAATGAGTAGAGATAAGCACCTTTTATTGTAACATTAGGTATTTAAGATAATATGACCCGTAATCTACATGTATTCGCCGACATTTTGATGCAATGTGTTGAACAAGTTCCGATCTTCTTTCGGCTTTGCTTGGGGATTTCCGCCATATTGTCCTCTCGGGGTAATGCCGCCGCCATGCAAATCGGGTGAGAAATGGCCTCATTTTAAGAGCTCACTGCAGTCACGGACAAAAAGAATTCAAGATGGCTGCTGGCATTTTAACTGAATTGAAAGGATGGTCTAAATTCAAATGATTGACAAGCTAACTCTTCCAATCAGCAAATGGCCAATTATCTGGCACGATTCCAACCCCCCACCCCCTTCGGCTGAGCGCTACATGGGATAATTTCCAGTAGGTTTCAGGTCTAAGGGATTTTTTTTGCAATTGTCTTCGCTTTACTAGTGTAGATCAAAGTCGTACTCGATAACGTTAAAAGCGGTAAAAAGAATTTTAATCTGTTTATGACAAGAGTGCAAAAATTAAAACATTTGACTTTCAGAAAATAAATGAATATTTTATTTAGATATGTTTCTTTTTTTTCATTTTTAGGTTCATTTTACAGCTTTTACAAACATAAAATTGAAATTAGTGCAGTATAAAAACTATTTTATTTCACATAATGCAATTTCATTTAAAATCAAGGGGGAGATACTGAATAAGGGGGAAAATATATCAGGAACAAATATTCTAAAATAACTATCTTTTGTGGGAATTCTTTTTAGAACATGAATTTTTCAAGAGATTTATAAAAGCTAAATAATATTGAATGTTAAAAATAAGATGTTCATAAAATTAGGAGAGAAAAAGTTAAACAAATAAACTGTATATTTTGTACTGTAGAGGGGTGGGGGGGGGAGAACGGGAAATACAAATTTTGAGGAGAGGGGGTACACATCTAAATCCCAGCGTAATCATTTATAGATATAGTACACAATTTATTGTTGTTAGCACTAAAAAATGAGACAGAAAAAATAAAGTTTTCCAAATATTCAAAACTTTGTGAGATGTTAGTAGTAAGGAGGAGGGAAAAAAGTTTGGTGAAATTTTCAGGCGGAAGAAAATTTATATTATGGATTATTTTTACAAGCATGTTATAAAACATAAAGGAGTTTTAACAATTTGAAATTTTAAGTGCATAGGAGTAAATTCATGTGTGTGTGTAGGGGGGGGGGGGGGAGGGACTTCTGCACACTAAATATTTTTTAAATGATACAGTCAGATAACAATTTTTTTGTAGCTGTTCGTAATCTAAATAACACTAAAATACTTTTATTTTCATTGCATTTTTTCAATTTTAACACTTTCCAAGAAAGTTGTAAAGTGTTTATGAGTTGGGTTTGTGCTTCCGTCTGTCTGTCCGTGTTCTAACTAGCGTAAATGTAGTCGGATTGCCATGTAATTTATATACGATATTCAAAATCATCATGGTATGTTCGGTATTTAAAATGAAGTATGTATCATTCAGGGTTCATTTACGGATGCACTCAAAAGTATTCCGTTACATTATGGTCTATGGGGGGGGGGGGGGATCATTTAGGGTGTATTTTAATAATGTTACACAATCTTAAACATAATTAAATTTATGTACATTGAGATACACTTTAAAATGGTTACTATAGACTATGTTATGTGTAACGCTTAAAGTACAAGTATAGGGGACTCAAAAGTATTCCGTTATGTTATAGCCCATGAAGAAATATCGTTTGCGGCGTATTTGATTGATATTACTCTGTCACAAATATAATGAAATCGATATGAATTCTGAGGTGTCCTAAGCCTACTTTCTGTACAACATGAGCATTTAACAATTATTTACGGAGTCAGACAACAGAGCTTGGTTATATATGGTCTACGAGGAAAAACTGTTTGTAGCGTATTTCGATTAAATTATATTATTTCAAACATGACGAAATAGATACAGATTAATTCGATTTACTGCAAGATGCTTGCATTCGAATATGGTTTTCATTTCATTTAGCGCTCATTTACAGGGACACATAAAATATTTTGATACAATACTGTATCCGACGTGTTAGCTATTAAAAATTAATGCTGAAAGTGCATTTTCAGTTATAGAATGCGTTTTTAAGTTTAAGTAAATTTTTGCGTACTACATGGTGTGCATAAATTTTACAGACCCTATACAGGACTACACAAAAGAATTCATAACCATTACTGAGAATGAGTATGAATTGCTTAAAGATGTTTGGTTTTTTTAGTTATAAATGTACAAGCTCAACTACATTTAGTATGCTAAGAGATGTTTGTATCATACAAATAAAATCCTATACAGGGATATTAAAAAAACTGGATACATGGCCGCTATGGAAAATAATTCCTGGAAGTGTGATTTCAGTAATTTTAAGCATGTTTTTGCTTGAATTAGATTTCAGCTTAATATTTGACGTGTATAAAAATCTGTATGCTTATATAGCATACAGATATATAGGGCTGCATAAAAGAAATCAAGTATGTTTCCGTCTATTGGTAGAAATTGCCGACGGTGAATTTTCAACTGTTTTATGTATTTTCTTACAAAACTAAATTTTAACACAGTATGTAGAATCTGTACAAATATATGCAGTACAAAAAAATCATATACAGATCTGCACAAAACAATTGGAGTACCTTCCGGGTTATGGACGCAATTGTTGAAACCTGCTTTTCAAATGTGTGATACGTTTTATAAATGCTTAGTTAGATATCTTCTTTACTTTATTAAACGGCGAAGTTTTTTTACAGTGTTCTGGAAGTTTGGAAAGTGTCGATGTTGATGCATGATTTTTCTTTTTTGTTTATGGATCAGTCGATAACTCAGGCACATTTGGCATCTATGTTTGGTGGTTCTTTCTGAGCTAGTCGGAATGAAATGATTTCGGAAGGTTCTGACAATTTACTTGCACGTTGACGAGAAACCACAATATTTTCCTTAGAAATATCTCTCTAAAGACATTTTGCTTTGAAAAATACAGTAAAATGTTTTTTATGCACAATTAAATGTATACCTCTCGCTTTATTGTTAACACTTTCGTACATAGTTGAAAAGATTTAGTTAATTTTATAGATAGTAAGGATTTATAATTAGGACCAAAAAAAGTGTAAATTAAAAAGTTTTAAAATCTTTAAATTAGATTTTTTAACTTCATGGGTTGAGGGTAAGACAAGGGAAGAAACAGATTTTTTCTTATTTTTTGTTGGGGGGGGGGGGGGTTAATAGATGACTGATTATGTAACTTATAAAAGGTTTACAAATAGGACAAAAACATTGAAATTAAGAGTTTTAGAGACATTAAATTTTGTGTACATGGAAATAATGGGGGGAAGAAAGAAAACGTCAAATTTATATGGGGGTGGAAGAAATTATATAATCGATTATTTACTGTTGAATAAGAAACTGATAAAGCTGAAAATGTGTTAAAAAAGATTTTCAAAGATTTTAAACTTAGTTAAGCGAAAGAAGGAAAAAGGGGAGGGGGGGATTTTATTAGATGACTTATTTATTTACCTTACTAAGGACTATCAAATCGGACAAAAACAGACTAAATTTTGTGTGCGTGGTAAGGAGAGAGACAGAGCAAACGTCAATTTTGGTGGGGGAGGAGTATAGTTATATGATTAATTATTTATGATATCAATAAATTAAGAGATTGAGTACAAAATGTTTTAGAAAAAGCATTGACTTTTAAGGTTTAAATTTTGTGACCTGAAGGAAAAAAGAGGAATAAGCATAATTATTCCTTTTTTTTGGGGGGGGGGGGCGAAAGTTTATTGGATGTCTTATTATTAATTTACCGTAGAAAATATTTACAAATAGGTTACAAAAATAATAAACGAAAAAGTTTTAAGGATTTTAAATTTCTGATACTTGGTAAGAGGGAGAGGCGAGGGAGGAATACCAATTTTAGTTGGGGGCCGGAGAGAAATTTTTATGATCGTTTCGTTATTGTTAAAATAAACTGGCAAATTGAGCAGAAATATTTTTTAAATTTTAAAGAGTTTTAAAGGGTTTTTATTTTAAAATATGGGTACTGTGGGGGAGGGAGCAAAAGGGAGAAATTACATTTTCGGAAGGGGCAATTTACAAGAACTTTTAATGAAATGAATACGGTGAAATAAATCGATAATAAAATTTATGACTGATCATTTATTGTTACTTTGAAGTAACAAATAAAACAGAAAATTAAAGAAAAAATTAAGGAGTTTTAAACCTTGACAATTTAAGGCGAGCAAAAGGGGAAGCGAAATTTCGGAAGAAGAGGGGGGGGGGGGCAAAAGGTAATTTACATTATTATTTTTTAAAATCAGAATTTCAAAGAAATTGGGAAGAGTTTCACCTTTGATTACGAAACAGTACAAGAGCAAAATTAAGAACTTTTAAGGTACTTTTTGCAGATTTTGCCTAAAAATATATACTTTTATGAACCAAAAATTACTTTTGAAAAATTTAAACATCTTTAACGACTAACAAGGACCCATTGCAGGGTCACTCAAAAGCATTTTGTTATATTATGGTCTATGTGGAAAAATCATTTGGTGGTGTGTTTTAATAGCGTTATGCAAATTTATACATAATGAAATTCATTTACATTATTAAGGTGCACTGGAAAATTGTTATTACACAAAAGAGTCATAGAACAGAGTTCGGTTTTATAAAGTTCTTCGTAAAAAAGCTGTTCGCAGCGTATTTTAATTATGTTGCACTACTTCAAACATAATGAAATTTCTGATGGTTTTACTGCAAGATGTTTGGATAAGAGTATGGTGTGCATCGCATTTATCGTTCATTTACAGGGAAAGATTAGGGATGATTGGTGAAAGTGAGTTTTAAATTATGATATGTTTTATTTATGATAAGTTATGGTATAAATTAAGTTAAACTAATTTTTTTGCACTGGCACATAGGTGGTGTATATGAATTGCATAGACGCTACATAAAAGATTTCATGAGTATTACCGAGAATGACAGGAATTACTTAAAAGTGTTTTATAATTTGAGTTATTCATTTTCAAGCTCAACTACATTTAGTTTACTAAGAGATGTTTGACCCGTAGCCGGTCGCAGACATCTAGCCGACAACCAAATAGCCGTCAAGACATTTAGCAGATAGCAGTTAGCTGACACGTGCATTAAGCCGATACGTACATATAGTCAACAACACAATTAGCTGAAATTTACATACAGCATACGGACATATAGCAATAATTTTAGCAACATAGACAATTGGCCGACAGGCAACTGGCCGAACGTGGCAATTAGACGGGAGGACATTTAGCCGAAAAGACGATTAGCCGACAGGACATTTGACCGACAAGACGATTAGCCGACAGGGCATTTAGCCGATAGGATAATTGGCCGGCACTTTTCTAACTTTTTTCGACACCCCTCATGAGATATATCGCATTGGAGCCCTTTAATCACTCTTTCATTTTATGTACCTCCCGTTCCCTCTCCCCCAATTTGTATCACCGGAAGCATTTTTCTGACTTTTTCGACATCCCTCAAGTGACATATCATTGGAATGGGCAGCCCTTTGATCACTCTTTCATATCATGCACCTCTCGTTAGGTTACAGTTAATTCGCAGTTTGGTTACAGTTAGGATACAGTTGCGATTAGTTACTCTTGGATTACGGTTAGGTACCGGTTAGGTTATAATTAGGTTACGTTTGGGTGATAATTAGATTTGCTTAGGTTACAGCTACGTCATGGTAAAGTTATGTTACAGTTACATTACAGTTAGCATACGATTATGTTATAATTAGGCAAACGTTAGTTACAGTGTGAGATTACGGTTACGTCCCAGTAGGTTACATTTAGGCTACAATTAGGTTACTGTTAGGTTGCAGTTAGGTTACGGTTACTTTATAATTAGGTTACACTTAGGTTACGGTTACGTTACACTTAAATTACATTTAGATTACGGTTAGGTAACTGTTAGGTTATAATTAGGTTACGTTTAGGTGATAATTAGATTACGCTTAGGATACAGCTTGGTCATGGTAAAGTTATGTTACAGTTACATTACAGTTAGCATACGATTAGGTTATAATTAGATAACGTTAGTTACAGATAGATTACGGTTACGTCCTAGTTAGGTTACATTTAGGCTACAATTAGGTTACTGTTAGGTTGCAGTTAGGTTACGGTTACTTTATAATTAGGTTACACTTCGGTTACGGTTACTTTATACTTAGGTTACGTTTATGTTACAGTTACGTTACAGTTAGGTATGGTTGGGTTACGATTATGTTCCGGATAGGTTAAAGTTACGCTAAAGTTAGGATACGCTTAGGTTATAATTAGGTTAAGGTTAGGTTAGAGTTAAGTTACAGTTAAGGATAGGCTACAGCTACGTTATGATTATGTTACAGTTAGGTTACGGTTAGGTGATATTTAGATAGGTTACAGTTAGGTCATGGTAACTTTACGGTTATGCTACAGTTAGGTTAGGTTATAATTTGGTTAACGTTAGTTTACAGTAAGGTTAGAGTTAGGTCACGGTTAGGTGGCATTTAGATTACGGTTACGTCACAATTAGGAAATGTTTAGGTTACAATTAGGCCGGTAGCACATTGAGGCGACTCATGGAACATGTTGCTTGATTTCGGAGAAAAAACCGCTTTAAAACATGTTTGAAACAGCTTTCTTCTATGTTTCGATATTTTATTTCTCCTAAATCGTACTTTGCCCCACCAGTGACTGAGAGGTTCTGCTCTCGAAGCTGCTAGACGGGAGGTGCTGTGTTTGA